>JARHVA010001481.1:2077500-3325000 GCA_037957365.1 Torreya grandis | reverse complement strand
CCAAGGGAGGATCTAGAGCCACCCATCCATCCATGGGGTTTAAAGGAGCCAAAGAAATAGTAAGCCACCAAGGAGGAGGTTGAACCACAATACCAATAAGGTCAAAACTGGTTGTCGATCCCCATTGAGAAGGACCAATGATAGATTTCCCAAGTGATAATGATTGATTCCATCCCCCCCATTGAAGGGAGGGGTACAGAAGTGGTTGCAATGACAAGAATGACTCCTTCGACATCTAGGTGGTGGTAGTGACGAGCTCTATGGTGCATGATCTCAAGGAATGTGACTCATGGCATAGAGAGCGATCCCTAAGTAGTCAAGTAGATCCTAAAAATAACTAACTTCTATGGAAAATTTATCTACTTGGGTTTGAGTCTACATGCAGGCCAAAAATAATATAGATACCTTATTATTAATGAAGAAATGATGAGATGATTCTTCATTGTTAAATGAAGTAGAGTTTCTAGATTTCCATAATTGAAACAAAATGATAACTCTAAAAAAAATCCATAGAAAAGATATCGATGTCAACCTATTAGAATAATCCCTAAGGAGGGCCAAATGCCATGTGAAAGGTTCAGGATGGTAGGGCTGAAATTGATTATTTATCCACTACCAAGCAGATCGAGCTTTGGGACATGTCCAAATGATGTGCTTGAAAGACCTAGGTCTAGATTAGGCTAGGCATTTGGGTTGATCAATTCTAAGGTGAGAAAGATGCTCTCTAGGTGGAAGGCCTTGATAAACTAGACACCAAAGGAAATGAGCTAGCTTGGGCTCAAGCTTGGCATTCCAAATTAAGTTAAGCCAAGAAAGTCACATATTGGGTGATGAATTAAGGTTTCAATGTTTATTAAGATTACCAAGAGCTAGCAAGAAGGGATTCATGTCTTGATAAATGAGACCCAAAAAATAATTATTAAAGTGTATATCATAATTCCACCTCCAATCTTTCCACCACAAGCATGGAGGTTATAAACCCAACTTGTGGAGCATGACATTTAACATTAACTCTTGAATGCAAAGAATAGATTGTAATTCATAATTTATTAAATTGAATTTTTCCTGTAGTGAGGGCCAAGGGGCCCAATCATGAGCAAAATCCAAATCTCTTATCATTTGATTTCCTTTTTTGAAGAGTCTCAAAGCTTTTATACTAGGAATTTCAGTCAGAAGAATGTTGGTATTCATCATGATAGGAGACCATTAGCGATTATAGTCATTAGAGGAAAAACCATTATGAAAGATGTCACCAACTATTTTAAATGAGGCTTAATCACTTCATAATATTTCCAAATGCTTTTCACCATAAATGCGACTTCAATGTTTTTACAAGACCAACCTCCTTTAGCTCATCTTACCCACCATTTTCAAACCTGAGAAAATGAGCTTTATCAAAAGTAAGTATATCCTAAACAACCTTATTTCTTATTGAAGGGTATGGAATGGGTGAGAGCCTCTCATTAGAGAACCATCTTTATCAAACTTGAGAAATTTTATTATAGAATTGGGAGGCCTTTCATTTTGGCCATGCTTTAGGATCTTGGCTTCTGCCAATTCTTTATTTTAGTTGTCCAAACACTCTTCTCAGATGCCTCGACCTATCTCACTATCAATGGCCTCAAATATGATAATTTTATCCTCTTTCACTACATAAGTCAAGGTTTCCCCCTTTCTCCAACTTTATATTTTTATTTGTTGAAACTTTTGGATATATATTGGTACATAGAGTTGAGTGGGGACCTGTTTGAGACATTATTCTTACCAATAAATCCTCTCAACTCATCAACTACCATTTTTCTGATGATACTTTCTCTTAAAGAGCAAGAAAAATCATTCAAAGAAGCTATGTAGTGTCTTGAAATTTTCTATCTAACTTTTGACTCTAGCTTGTAGTGGAGTGAAACCGAGTGTCTTAGACAAAGTATGATGCCCATGCCAGATTGGCTACACCACTACATGTGGAAATGGATTCACAGAGGAGAATAATTCAAGTTCTTAAGCATCCTTTTTACCTTTGATAGTTCCCTTGTTGAGCTATGGTAATATGTCATAAATAGAGTGGAGAAAAAGGTGGAGTACTAGGTCATCAAACCCCTCTCTTTAGAAGGGAAATTCTAAGTATGTACTATGATTTTCACTGCTACTCATATTTATTATTCTCTTTGTTGGCTCCCCTCTACAACCTCCTATGATAAATTGGATAAGATCCTCAAAGACTTTTTTTAATACAAACTCAAAGGTTTCATAGAATTGCTTGAAATATTTGATGTCTTCTTGATAATAAAGGAAGTATGAGGATTATTAATATTTATAAATAGAACATTACTTTATGTATTAAGTGGGTTTTGAGAACCACAAAAAATAAAATATTTTTTATATTACAAATCTATACAATTAATTTATAAGATTAATTTTTAAAACCATATTTAATTTTAAATTTTTGAAAAGGGTCAAAGAAGACGAACTAATCCACTCTTACAAAAATCAAAAGATAAAAAAATAAAAAAATAAAAAAATAAAAAAAATAAAAAATAAAAATTATAACTTTTTTCAAAAATCAATAATGAGGTATGATAAGGACTTTTTTTCTCATAGGTAACGAAATGATTTCACAAAAGATGGAAGGTACAAATAAGTCAATGGTGGAACTATCATGCACGGTAGATTTGAGGCACAAATCAAACGTTTTAATATTTCCCTCTTACATTTTGGTGAGGTGTTACATCAAAGGATAAAACATCCATGATAGTTCTAACATGGATCTAATGGGCTTTTCACTCCTATAATTAGGCACATCCAATCTAGCTTTTCGTTTTATAGTGGGTATATCCAATCTAGTTTTTCATTCTATATATTACTGTAAATAGAGTTTATCTATACGTTGATAAGCATTTTTTAATATGAATTATAAGTTTGTATTACAATATTAATTAATGGTCACAAAATTTCCTTCTTGTTTATTACATGAGGCATTTTTAAGGTAGAGCCCAAATATTTTTTCATCTAAATATATGTTATTCTTAAATAAATTTAAAACACTTTTAATTAATAAAGTATTAAAGGATATTTATGGACATGTATCGATAGAAAATAACATAATTAATAGTTCATCATGTTTATGTTTGAGAAATGATTGCAATTTAAAATATAAATAAATAAGAGTTGGGTAGCGGTTAGTCCTCACCGTTATGTTAAATAGTATATTGTATTTGATCTTTGTATTATTGAAATCAAAGTAATAACATGAAATAGGTGAAAAAAAAATTAACAATCAATGTGACAAAATACCAATTTCAAAACATGTTTAAGAGCTATAACTAAAGCTAAACATTGATATAAATGATAAACAAAAATTAAAATTAAAATGTTAACTAAAAAATAACAATTAACCTATATAAATTATTAAAATATAATTTTAATCGAATACTATTTATTAATAAAAATAAAATTATAAAATATGATAAGTAGTTTCTTTTGTTGACAAATATAAAACAATATAATTACAAAGTGATGGCAGTATTTGGTAATAAAAATAATAATGTATAAGTCTAAGATACCAATCCTTGAGTAATAAGATATAAAACTAACCACTATTAAAAAAGAAAAATGTATTGAAGTTTAGACCAGATTGACAAAATCCATACACATTTTGCAATAGAAACAAAACATAATATATCTATGAGATACAAGTTCTCCATAGGCAGTATTATTAGTAGTTATTCATCTTAACCATGTAGGCGAGGGAGGTTTTTATCATTGTAAGTATTAAATGCAAGTCCTCCATAGGCATAAGAAGTGTTTATCTGTACAATAAGAGATGATGAGTAGAAATTAGTTAGTAGTGTGTACTTTTAAAGATGGAAAAAGAAAGAAAAAGTTTAGAAGCAAATTATATACCTTAATTTTTTTTTAATACCTTAACATGTAGAATGATTTTTTCTTAACCAAGCTCATAAATTTTCTTTGCAATGAAAATTCTCTTAGCAAGTAGATAGTGTTCACCTTGTCTACGAGATAGTGTATGAAATTTGTGTGAATGCAAGAATGATTATTTTCAATAGTGGCTTGAAAGTCTATATTGTATATTAGTATTTTTGATAGTTTTAAGATTACAAGTCAAGCGATAGAGATATGCATATGGAGTTTTTTGATAGGACAATTAAAAGTTGTGGCGTGAATAGGTTGTGCTAGTTAAATTATGGAATTGCAGCTATTATAAGTGAGCTATAACGACATTGAATATATGAACTATCATCATGCATTTCTATATATTAAGTTTATGCATTAATATTTAAAGGTTATGATATACCCTCATTTTAATCCATGTTATGTGCCTTATCATAATAAACATAAGTATTATTAAGTAAAACTTAGTCTAGGACTTCTTCTAAGACAGCTAAAAAAACTTTCTTAGATTGCATAAAAAATGAAATAGAAATTTAGAAGATTATTGTTAGTAAAGAATCTATCAAATCTAAAAACCCCAATACAACAATTAGAAACAATAAAAAGGAGAGAAATGCTATCAATATCTAAGGTTAGGGTTTATAATATTTAATCAATAGATGAGTTCACCAATATATTTTAAAAAATAGGGAATTAAAATAAGTGTTAATTCAATTATGACACACTATTGAGTAAAATCAGAATGTATAAAATATGCAATAAATTGCGTAAGATTGATTTGGAACTTAATATTTATAGAAAAAAATTACAAAGTAAAAATACTAAAGATAAAATTACTTAGCTAGCATTTAGGTCTGATGGATTACAACAGAGACTATGTGATCAAATATGGGGCTTTGTGATGTTGTTGTGAATTAGGCAAAGAGCTCCATTCAAATCAAGGATAATGGTGCACTATTCAGATGAGACTGCCCTATATTATCATCTTTAGAGTGCATTATTATCTGATAGGGTTTTTACCCTCTATGTAAATTTGGATAAGTGCATCTTCATTTATAGGTCCCATGTGTGTGATTTGATTCATTGTGGGGATTGTTGTGTACCTTCTTCACTTGGAACCCTAGCTCAATTTAATGAAAAAAAATTCAATACATGGGGGAAAAGGGGTTAGTAGCTAAACTTATTCATGATCTCAACATCCCTTATGGTGAGTGTTTTCTACATACCAATACTTTGAAGTGGGATAAAACTCCATGTAGTTCTTCCATGCTATAGTGGTATGTGTGAAATACTAGTGTGATGTTATATGTTGGTGTAGTCTTAGTGTAATTATATGCTTCAACAATCAATTGTGACCTTGGAGGTGTATTCAAACTTAGCTCATGTCTATTTGGGTCATGTGTACTCAGAATTGTAAAGAATAGGTGTTTTCCTCTCTATGTGCAGTTAAAATAAATTTAGTTTTTTTCAAAATAAAAGTTTCTTGCCAACTAGTGAAATAATGAATGGAAAATATGTTTTTTAGGGGTATTTTGAGAAATTCCTCATATGGGACTTGAAAAATGTATATGATGACCCATTACGTGAATTTAAATTTGTTTAATTAATCCTTTTGGTAAGATGAAAAAACCATCAGATTTAAACACATCAAGGAGTGAGATAGTCTTGAAAGAGTATCCTTCTCTAATAAGCAAAGCCAACTAAGCTAGAAGTGTGAATTAGTCAAGGATGAGTTTAGACTATTTATAATGAGAAATATGAATATCAATGATCAAAATTTCATAAGGATAAGGATCATTCATATAGGAGTAGAGGAATAATAGTTTAAAACTATGAAATTGAGCATGATCCAAGTGTCTATAAAAATATGGTCACAAGTGCATGTTTTTGCATTAAATATAAATTCTAGTGACTACATATTGTCACAGTTTTTGTCTATTTAAAAATTAGTGAAAATTGCTTTAATTTTTGGTTAAAATTTTGGTTTGGGCCTAAAATTTTCAAATTTTGAAAAATTAAAATTAATTAAATTTAAAACTAAAATTACAAGCAAAACTTGTGCTAAATTGATTTAACACTTTTTCAAGTTGTAGAATTTGTATTTTCATCTTTGCATGCGATGCAATTGCAAAATCAAAAATAATAAATTTAATAAAAAATAATTTTAATTAAAATATGCAAAATCACCAACCATGCAATTTCCTTGGATACTTCCCCAAGTCGTATAAAATAGTTTTGGCACCTCCCCAAATCATGCAAATAAAATCTTCCCTTCCCATTGTCATACATGTAAGCTTTATTTTTCCCCCAACCATGCAATTTGTGTTTTATTTTTCCCACCCCATGCAAATGCCATTGGCACTTCCCCAAATCATGGAAAAATAAAAATTATTCTCTTCCAAAGATTTTAAGGTTGTCTCACATCATTCAAGTGTGTAAATGCTCTAAATAGTTTTTAAAATATTCACTCAGCACGATTTTGTTAGAAGAGAGATGTACAACATCATCACCATTGGAAGAAGGTATGAAGTGAAATATAAAAAGGCAAGAATCAAGTTTTATTTTGTTTTTACTATCAAAGAGAAGTTATATGATGCCATTACTAGGTGACAAGAGGTAAAAACTAAAAATAATAACAAAATTTTATTTTTTACTTACAACAAAGAGGCTGTACAACCCAAGGAAAGGTTTGGAAAATCAAAAATAAAAATAAATAGATCAAATTATATTTATTTTTTTCTTGCACAAGCAATATTGTATGATGATGAAATAATGGAGAGATATAAAAAGGAAGTAGATCAACAAATTAATAAATTGTTTTCACCTACCGAAGTAATGAGCCGTATGGCCATACGACCATATCGCATAGGAGAGGTTGTAGATTTATTTTTATTTTTTTTAAATTAATTTTTTGTTTTCACATGACAAAATGAAGGTTTTACGACTTAAGGAGGAGAGAGGGATTTGTTAAAATAATAGGAGAAATTTATTTGTTTTCTTTTTTTGGTTGCCTAAGGAGGCCCTAGGACTGTATGACCCAATGAATATTAGAAGGTTTTAAAATTAAAAAACTCAAAATAGGTGATCAATTTTTTATTGCTTCTACTCACAAAGGGAGGTCGTACAGCCCAAGGAGAGAAGCAAAAGTTTTAAAAAGTTGAAAAAGAAGAGAGAAGAATTTCCTTTGCTTGTTTTCCTTCACCATTTAAAATTGTAGAGCCATGTCATGTGAGGAAAAAATCATAATAAAATAAAAAGAATAATAAATATTATTTTTACTTTTTTTCATAGTCAAAACCATATAGCCCAAGGGTAGAAGTGAGGTTAAAAATCTGAAAACTTTGCAAGATTTTCTTTGGTTTGTTCCCAGCCATCAAAGGAGGTCATATAATCATGTCATGGGGTAAAAAGGATACAAAATAAAATAACAAACAATAGTGAGATTTGAGGTAGGTGAATAAATTCTAATAACACTTGTTAGTATTAGAGGGAATCAAATCATACAAGGTGGAAATAGAATTTCCAATGGTCAAGTTGATTATTAATAGCTTTCACAGATTATGTTTGCTACCCATGCTCGAGGTTTTCTTCATGAGAAATAAATAAATACAATAGAAGATATTACTAGTGAAAGTAATTATTTTATATATAAGATCAATCAGGATAAGTATGGAAATTTATATGGACCAACTAAAGGTGATAAGATTAATCGCAGTGATACAGATTTGTATGCAGAAGTTGAGAATGATTTCATAGTCTATGGAGATGACTGCATATTAGGTAGTGGAAAAGTAATATGAGATGGCATGGGTCAGGCCCCTAGATATCCATTTGTTTCTTACAAATTCATTAATCTTAGATTATACAAGGATTTATAAATTAGATATTGGCATTAAAGGGATTAATAATATAGGAATTAGAACGGCAAGAAATTTTAGTGGTATGGATGGTGTGTTCGAAGGAATGATTGTTGGTGTTAATATAGAAGTCATTACTTATGATGGATTGATAATCATTATTAGAGAAATATATTTTCATGTTCATTTCATCTATCCACAATTATTAAATGAAATAATTGCAAGTGGTGTTACAACATTACTTGGTGGGGGAATCGGGTTAACAACTGGTACGTATGCAACAACTAGCACACCTGCACCAATTCAAATGTAGATTATGTTTTGTACAACTAATAACTTATCCCTTAATTTTGGTTTCACTAGGAAGGGAAACACTTCAAACGTTGTAGGTGATCATTCACCCAAATACATTAAATGAGGCTAATTGCATAGAGAATTCTATTGTTGTATTTTTTAAAAGAGTTATTCACACCTATTACATTGAAGGTGCAAGTGGTGGCCATGCTATAGATATTATCAAAGTTCATGTCTTGGTGAATGATATACCATCCTCAAAAAATATTATAAAACCATTCAATCACAGCACTATTGATGAACATCTTGGCATGCTGATGGTATGCCATCACTTGAACAAAGATAATAAAGAAGTTGTAATTTTTTTTTAGCCATGCATACAAGGAGGAACAATAGTGGTAGAAGATATTTTGCATAATATGGGTGCAATATAAGGAAATAATTAGTTTTTAGATAAATTTTAAATCATCCTCAGCTAAAGTAAAGATGAATAAGCTTTGCCAAAAGCTTATGGTCTTTCATGTAAATACTAAATCTTGTTTTGAAATTTCTAGTTACAAATTTTGTAAGTGCAAACTCACAAATGTAATTCGTGAAAATAAACTGTGTCAAATTTTTAAGTCATGAAGTCCTAATTGAACTTGGTGAAAAAAACACAATTGTACCTCTACACTTTTCAATTCATGTAATTTCTCTTTTGTATTGTCCAAGTGGTGTATTTTTGTAAAATCACTTTTGCACCATCTAAATTTTAAAAAGGTGGTTATGTATCATAACCACTTTTTTTCATTATAAATATGAGTGTTAGGCTCATTATAAGGGGATTTTTGGAAAATAAAACTCTGAGAAGTATTTTTGGAAGGCAAAATTGTATTAAAACTCAACAAGTGTCAGTACAAAGGAGATTTGTAAACTATGTGTTTAGATTCTCTTCAGAATTATAAATACATGTATGATTAATTTGTATTCAAATATTTTCTTTCAAAACATTATCATAATTGTTATTAATTAATCTTAATGTGGAAATTTCAAAGTAGAATTTATTTTTGAATCTATGTCTATTATTTACACAAAGTGAAATCTCGATGGGGTTTAAGCAATATTTTAATTATATTTTACAAGTAAAATGGGATGGTTATCTTTGGTTTGATATCAATATCAAAAAATTATCTTAGTGTATGTTTTACACTCCTAAGAGTGTAATTATGTCTTTCCCACCCATTGAATGAGGATAGATTTCCATGAGCATAGTATTTTTCCTTCTTGAATTATTCTAGTGAATCTACATGTTTAGTCACCTAAAGTCATCCTTCATTTTTACAAGGATTATAATGATAGTTTTTATTTTTAATTGAATATAATAATCCCATTCTCATTTTATTCCTTTCCTTTATCTATTTCTCATCATTCCCTTTATTCACCTCATTTCCTTTCTATCTTCTTTCTATACTTTCTGGTTAAAAACACAAAACCTCCATAGAAAACATTTCTGCTATGAATAGCTACGAATAGCTTTTCCCTATTTTATTTTTTGGTTTTAAATAAAGGTATCTATGCCTACTAATAGGAGAGGGACTTTGTCCCTATATTGTTGACTAACGTAAGGACTCAGTTCCCACATTGTTGACTCAAAGTCACCACTTTATCCCCTAAGAAATGTTTGAGCCAATAGTTTTTAGTGACCTTGCTAGGGAATGAGGTGATTTACACACATATTTTTTAGACATTTCAAATAACCCCCCATGGAATTTAGGATGATGATTTCATTGAGAAAAATTACCTAGTGCCTGCATCTTTTTTATTAAATAAATGGTATTGGTTCACCCCAACCCCAATGTTCCTTCTATTCCATGGAGAAAACATTTTGGGCCATTGGCTTTGGCCCAATAAAATGATTTACCATCAGGTTCAAGAAAGACATTCCTAAAGTTTTTAAGATAAAATAGTCAAGATACAGATAACCATATCTTGTCCTTAACATTATCTTGTATCATCTTGGGAGTTATGCATGAAGATGTCATTATCAGGATTTTTGTTGAAACTTTTTTTAGACATGCTACTGAGTGGTTTCAATGCCTAGAATAAGGATGCATTGTGAATTTGGAATCATTGAAGAATAAGTTCCTGAACATATTCAAACTAGTGATTGATGTGTGTGCATTATTTTCAAAATTCTTCCAAATCTAGAAATAAGAATATGAGCATATGAGAGAGTTCATAACATGCTTCAAAAATTTGTTGAGAGTGATTCCTCAAGTAGATCAACCAAGTCCTAATAATCAAATTTGTGTCTTTATTAATTATCTGCACCTAGAGATCAAACTCATCTTGATAAAGGATAAGATAAATTACCTAGAAGCTACATAAAAAGAAGCTATTGAAATGTAAGATGACTTTACTATTGGAGATGTTGAAGAAATAAGTTACAAAACATGTTAAAACTACCATTAGTGATGATGAATTAGTGAAACCTAATATAATGAAGAGCCATCAACACTCAGAAAAGAGATTTTGAATGTAAATTCTTGATCAAACATGTCAAAACTCCAGTAGATAAAAAGAGAAAGTACTTCCTATCACATATAGTTGTTTTAGTTTAAAAATTATAGAATAAGGTGAACAGTTGGAAGAACTACTGATTGATCATAGAATAGACATAGAATTTGACTTCCCTCTTGGAAAAGAAGAATAGTTTTTTCATGTTTCATATGATTGATCAAATCTCATAGTACTGGAATAAAAGGAGTTGGCTAAAGAAAGATTGATTGAACCACAAATGAAAAAAGAAATAATGATGAGTGTGATGTTTTACTTTATCTTGAATGAAATCAATTTTTAGTTAAGCATAAGATCCCTTCCCTATAAGAATGAAAGACTCAATAGTCAAAGATGAAGATTCCTCAAGTATTTCATTTTTAGGTTCTACCAAAGAAGAGTTCTCCACATAACTTGAATCTAGAGCAATCAACCTACCTATTTCATCTATGCCAAGGATCAAGGCAAGGGAATATTGCATTTCTCATATCTAGCTTTGCTTCACCTAATGACATATCAATGGGAGCTTGATTTATTAGTATATATAAAGTAAGGCATGACTATCAAGAGAAGCTTTCCTTCCTGATATATAGCTTTGATTTGCTTCTAGATTAAGGGATGGATATCAAGGGAAGTTTGCTTCTAAACAGATAGATTTTTTATTTCCCTACCTAAATAGTTATTCCATTCCTGATAAGGCAAGCGAAGCTTGTTTATCAATATATAACTTTGTTATTCTCCTACCTACTTGTCATTTCTAGAATATATTCATAGTTATCAAGGGAAGATTTTATCTTGATCTATAACTAGCATATATTATTTCCCTACCAAATTGGCTATCATACCTACTTAGTTTATGTTATTGGTAAGGGAATCTTACTTCTCAATAGATAGAATGAGTAAAATAAATTAAAATCATGAGACATATGTAATTTAGATCTAGACATTTTGAGTATAACCTACCTAGTTTACTTACTTGAGTATGTCATTCCTACTTTACCTACTTGAGTATGCCCTACCTAAACACCCAAGCCATATCTTGATCTTGACTAATCCCTACCTACCTTATTATACTTGAATATGCCCTATGTATGTTAAACTTCCTTGAGTATGCCCTACCTAACTATCCTTATTTCCCTACCTACTTGGGTTATCTACTTGACTATGCCTTACCTACTTGAGTATGCCCTACCCAATTAAATACCTGAGCCATATATTGATCTTGAATACCCATATATAATCGTGACTATATTTATCTTAATCTAGACATATTTTAAATACCTGATAATAGATTGAATACCTAATCCATATCTTGAAAGGAGATGAGGTATTATATGATTGAAAATCAATCAAGCAAAAATTATCAAAGCAAGGGAAAATGAATAAGGGGAATTATCAAGGGATGCTTGAAAATTAAGAGAAAAACATTATAATCTACATAGAGAAATGAGAGGGGGTATTTATATATCCATATATTAAAATAATAAGGGTCATTATAGCCTATATATAGAAAGGAGTGACTAGGGATGATTGGGAAAAATGTTTGAAGGTAGATATTGTCCCTCATCCTCCCCAATCATTTGTAATAACTCCCTAAATGGCGTTTATTATCCCTAATCTCACATTTATTGACCCTTATCATCCTTAATCACTCCCTAATTATCCCTTATTACCTTTCATCATATCTAATAATTCCCTTATCGAACTTCATCATCCTCATCATCCCTAATCACTCCCTCATTAGACCTCATCATCCCTATTCACTCCATCATTATCTCTCATTGTTCCTCATAATTCCTAATCACTCCCTCATCAGCCCTCATCATCCCTTATCATCCTTAGTTACCCCCTCATTGGTACTCATCATCCCTTATCATCCCTAGTCAGACTCACATCACCCTTCATCATCCCTTATCACTCTTTTATATGCCCTCATCATCCCTAATCATACCTAGTCACTCCATCATTCTTCACCATCCCTAATCACTTCCTCATTGGCCTTATTATCCTTAGTCATAATTTAATCATTCATAATCATCCATTATCACTTTCTCATTGTTAGTCATTATCACCCATCATCCCTAATCACTCTTTCATTGACATCCATCATTCTTCATCATCCTTACTACCTCATCAACCCTTGTTGTGATGACTATGAATATAAGAGGGGATATTAGTATTATGTCAGTATAAATAAAGTAAAACAAAATAAACCAATAAAAGATTACACACTAGCCTAGACACTCAAAGAGCTAGTGAATAATACAAGTAACTAACAAATGAAAGCAAAATAAAATACTTTTGCCTTACATGAGATCAAGTGTTATATGCTAGAAATGAGTTGATGTGCTTGATTGTGCGATAAATAATTCTTTAGCAATGGATATCCTTACACCACTTCACCTTGTCACCTTGGTAATGTTGAGTTTGGATTAGAAAATGGGCATGATAACTTTACATCAAGAGAGCTTTAAGGAAATTCCTACATAATAAAATTAAACTACCAAAACTTATTTATCAATGGGTGAGGCCTTGTATTTATAGATTCTCAAACTAACTCTAACCCAAGTGTAGTTAGGTTAAAATTAACTATGTTAGAGTTCAAACTAACCCTAGTTGAGTTAAGGAGGGTACATGTAATTAATATTTGGGATAGGGACCCCATTTATTAATCATGCCTCTCCATTTCTAAATTTATGGCATTTAGGAAGATATTTTCAATTCCTTGACTTTGAGGATGATGACATCATCATGACCTCATTTTTAACAAAATTTCCTTTCTACAAAATTTAATTTCACTAATTGCACATATAAATTCCACTTAAACATTTAATTTGGTGTGTTTTATTAATTAATTTTGCTTAGCATTTTTTCACTTTAGGAATTATTCAAGTGCCCCACTTAATGGGTCTAAAGGCCAAACTATCACATTGTTAGGTCATGAGATGAATCCATGAGAGGTTACTATTGAGTATAGGATAATAACCCAAATAAGGATGCCTCACCATGATTTTGAACACTAATTTCTAATGTGCAGATGACATTGGGAGATCTAATGATTCCTAAGCTTAATTTGCACTATTTGGTAGAAATCGATCTAAAGTTTGGTTAGAAGCTAGTTGTGGCCAAAATAGGGTGTGTAAAGTTTTAACCTATTTGGAAAAGCATTGAAATATATAGGCATAATAATGTCTTCTCAAATAATGAAAAATTTATTAATACCTAATACCCCAAAAGGTAATTGATGAGCCTTAGATACCCCCTTGATGGAGCGGGTGGAAAATAAGGTCATTGAATGTTCCCTCAAAAATAAAGAAATGATTATACTTAAAGGGAAATGGGGTGGAAAAGATTGATGTACCAGAAGGCAGTTATAATTAGTGGCATAATGAGATGCCCTAGTAGGGTAGATAAAAAGGGGATGATTTTCCTGAAGGTAGTTATAATCATCAACATAGTGAGGTGAAGATAATGATTTTCCCAAAGGTGGTTACAATAATTAACATAATTAAAAATGCCCCAATAGGGAAGATAAAGATAATGATTAGCCCAAAGTTGGTTAAAATCATTAGCACAATGAAAAATGTCCTAGTAGGGTAGATGAAAAGGGGATTATTTTCCCAAAGGTGGCTATAATCATTAACAAAATGAAAATATGCCCCAGTAGGGCAAGAAAAATGATAATGATTTTCACAAAGGTGATTATAATCATTAACATCTAAATAGATCAAAAGACAATGATTTACCCAAAGGTGGTTATAATCATTGGCACTGTGGTTTCCACACTAGGGTGGATGGAAGTGTGATATAAGTCATCTTTTCCCTAGTAGGTAAAATTATGAAATGTGGTTTATGTACATAGTTTTTACTTACTAAGTAAGAGTAATCCTATACAAAGGATAGAAATGAATTAGGGCTACCTGCTAGGATGGATATGCACATCCTAACTAACAAGGATTAAAATTCATTTGTGATTTAATTACTCTATATTTGGGTAATATTTTGATAGGTTGGGAAGTTTTTAGGTATGAATAAGGAAAATTACCATGGAACCATTGATTTTAATATCCACAAAACTAATTTTTATTTTTTCACATGACAATATGCACCATGATATAAAACACCTTGATAATCTAGCCATAATATGCATAAGGACTAACACTTAATCTAATAAATAATTGAAAATAATGCACCAATGATAAAAAAAAATGATGACAATGTTGACATATAAATATGGATAGACTAAAGTATAATTCACAAGGAATCACCCAATGAATGTATATATACAAAGTCAAGGCACAATAATGAAGGTAAACAAATAAACAAACAAGACAAAATAAACAAAACACCAATAAAAAAAGTGAAAAAAAAAATCTAACAAACACAAACAATGGTTAATCAAAATGTTAGTGCAAAATAAAATCATATTGTTCATGCATGTGTGATAGAGGTGTTACTCTAGGCAGTAGGGTGACCCCTAATCTAGATAACAATGACATAGGTATAACAATGCATGAACAAAATAAGAATAATGTTACCCCTAAGCAATAGGGAACAAAAACACACAGTAAAGATGACAAACATTGCACATATGCTATAGGAGAAAATGAAGTAAAGAACCAAAATAGGGGGAATAGAAGAAAAGTAAGGGGTAGCTGAGCCGACTCCATATGCATGAGGCAAGTGGACACTACCTACATAGTTCCATAGATGCAAGATCCAACATGAACTTTAGGCCAAATGTTGTTCTCCTAGGATATGGGATAAAACAAAATTGATGACAAGAAAAAATGATTATTGTACAGAGGAAAAGAAGAATGATCTCACAAAATGGTGAATGCATGAGAAAAGAGGAAGGGATGATGTTCACAATCATGAAAGTTTCAAAAAAAATAAATCATGTAAGTGTGAGAGTATTGTTTAGGCTAAAACCATTCTAAAGTGTAATAGATAATAATTCACACATTAATTGGGTTCATAATGCTTACTACATCTAACATTGAGAAATAAAATGAAATTGTAAAATGGTGAGAGTGTTCAAATGAAGATTGCTCACAAAATGGCAAGAGTGTAAGATGAAACCAAATGGTCATTAGTGTATCAAATTTAAATACATAATGCTCAAAATATAAATTCATAAAATGGTGAGAGCATATATCTTAGGTTAATAAATATGGGGAAACTAAAGGATAAGTGGTTACTTGTGAAATAACTAGGAGTCCTAGAATCCTTAAGGCAAAAAAGTGGTAGAAAAAAGAAAGGAAGATATGACTGAGCTAACCTAAGATAACCCATATATCTAAGTGTTTCCTACATAGTCTATGTGGACCTCAGGCTGATGTAGTTCTCCCAAAAATGGGAGGAAAAAGACCAAGGTGGTTTAGAAATAAACTTAATAAATAAGATGGCCCATCCCAAAAAAATTTGATGGTTTTATTTCTTGCATGGAAATTCTAATCAATTTTCATGATTTTGTGATTTTTAGGATCTTACAAGTCTTTTACTAATGTTTTTAGAATTTTATAAGTGTCTCAACTCAATTAAGAATCATGAGAGATTAAATGGTCTAACTCACAAAATGTTGAGAGTGTGGCTTAGTTTGCTCATAAAACAAAAAGAGTGTGACTTAGGTTTATCATAAAATGGAGAGAGCATGGAAAAAGGGTGACTAAGCTAACCTCAATGTTAATAAAGAATTGCCTACATAGTCTCGAATGAGAACTCAAGTCACTCTACTTTTACCTTACAACAGAGAATTCAACTAGGTAGTAGTAAGTTCATAAATTAGGTAAATGGCATAGTATAGAATAAGAATGGCAAGGTGGTGTGGTAATGCATGGTAAAGGTGTTGCTCCTAATTTTCCCATTGGAAGTTATAATTAGGAAATAATGACATAGGTCAATGATACTAATTTTCCCAAAGGTAGTTATAATTAGTAGCACTTAGAATGAAATAAAACATGACAATAATGAAGAATGCAATTACCAAACCACAATCATACTGGTCAAAGATACTGTCTCTTTGTGAAATAATGAATCAAATACTAAAAAATTATCTAAATGTCCTTGTTGAATGTTCTCAAAAAACTAATGGATTAGAACCAAGGTAAAAAAGGGTGGGAAGGGAGGGTAAAACAACTTCAGCCAATAGGGAAAGTATGGTAAGAATAATATATGATATAATACAAGGAAGATGAGATGATAACATGATGTAAATTATCCTCATAGACAATACGTATGGTCTATCAAGTGAAATAATGCTGGAGATGTATTATGTTTATGGGTTAATCAAGTTCATCTCCATTTGGTGTAGTGAGCATGTATACTACAGAGTCAAATTTAACCACAATGACACAAGGTCCTATCTAATTAGGCTTAAACCTACCTTTCTTATTTTCCTTGACCATGGTGTTCTTTTGGTTTTCTTTAAGGATAAGATCACCAAGCTCAAACTCTTTATGTTTGACCTAGTGGTTATATTAACCATGTAGTCAGTTATGATAGGATTTAAATCTATTTATAGCTGCCATGCATTATTTATCCAGTAACTCTAGCTTGTGTAGGTGAGATACTTTGTAATATTCGTCATCTAAGATGTGTTTCAATGATATGTTTAGAGAAGGAAACTCAACCTTGATGGGAAGAATGGTCTTAGTGCCATAGATAAGGGAATATGGTGTGGCACCTATTGCAGTAAGGTAATTAGTATGATATGACCAGAGGGCATGAAAGATTTTCAAGTGCCAATCATAGTCAACATTATTAACAATTTTATTAATAATATTGATAATGTTATTTTTAGATTCCTCTACTTAACCATTACCTTTTGGGTAATATGCAGTGGAAAAATGTTGGGTGATGTTGTACACAACATAGAGTGCTTTGACATCTTTATTTTTAAATGATATACCATTATTAGATATAATGTTATATTGGAAACCATAGTAATAAATGAGATGGTTAAAGATGAATTTGGAAATTTGTTTTCTAGTCACATAAGTGAGGGGTATAGATTCAACCCACTTAGTGAAATACTCGATAGTAATAAGGATGTGTTTATGGACATCTGAGGAGGTAGGGTTAATCTTACCAAAAAGATAGAGTCCTCATGTTGAAAATGGCCTTTGTTTGAGCATTAGTTTGAGTGTTCTAGCTAGATCATGAATCAAATTAGCATGCCTTTGACATTTATGACACTTTTTTACTTAAACAATTACATATGATTCCATGGTTGGCCAATAGTAACTTGTACGTAGGAGATTTTTGGCAAAGATGTCCATGTTGGTGTGGGATCCACATACTCCATGAACTTACCTAAATGCTAATGTGGCTTCTATTGAATTCAAACAATGAAGCATAGTTCCATCAAAGCTTCTACGATAAAGGGCTGGGCTAAGTAGGGTATATTGATAGGCTTGGTGTGTAAAGGCCTTTTGTTGTTTACATGAAAGGTCAGGTGGAAGGATGTGATCATGAAGGTAGTTATATAGGTCTGAGTACCAAATATAACTAGGACCAATAATATCATAAATCATTGAAAAAGTTTAAGTTTCATGAGTAGGTGCTAAAAGATGTTCAATGAGGAATTGATAGTCTGTTGCCTTGTCTATGTTGCAGATCAAAGAACCAATGGTAGCCATGGCATTTATTTTCCTATTATTTTCCCTCGGTATGTGTTCAAAATTTATATGGGTAATCTACTATTTGAGAATGTCCACCATGGTCTTATATGGTATTAACTTGTGATCTTTGGTTTGAAAGTGATTTATAAACTAATTGATGATTAGCTGAGAATCATCATGAACCATAAGATGTTGAATGTTCTATTTTACTACTTGATGGATCCCTACAAAGATTCCTTCATATTCATTGATGTTATTAGTACAAGGAAAGCTTATATGGAATGATTTGGGAATGAGATCCCCTTATGTTGTAACAAATAATAGGCATGCCCATAATCCATGAGATGTGAATGATCCATCAAAATACAACTTCTAGTGTTGCTCCTTAGGAGATGTTTTTATGATGGTCATGATGGACTCATCTAGAATGTAAAAGTGAGTGGTTTGATATCTTAAAGGGAAGATTCAACAAGCTATTCTATAAGTACTTGTCCCTTTATGGATTTTTGATTGACATACTCAATCTCAAACTCACTTAGTAGTATGATTCATTTATCTATGCAACCATGTAAAGTTGTCTTTGATAGTAGATACTTGAGCAGATCTACTTTGGCAATAACAATGGTCTTGTTGTTTAGCATATAATGATACAGTTTTTGGGTGGATAACACCATTTCTAAATAGGATTTTTCAATTAGCATATAGTTATGTTCATATGTGACCAATGTTTAGATTAGATAGTACACAACATGTTATTTCCCATTTTCATCATGCTAAGTTAATATTTCCCCTAGGGCTTTGTTAATGGCAGATAGGTATAGTAGAAATGGCCTCCCTAGCATTGATGGTAAAAAAAAGGTGGATTGGCAAGATATTATTTTGGGCACTCAAAGGCTTTCTAACATTCATCATCCCAAATAAATGTAAGACATTAATTTAATAAATGAGTTAAGGCATGACATATATCAAATAATTATGAAATGAAGCATCTGACAAACTAGATTTTGCCCTATAAACTATGGCACTAATTCAAAGTAGAAGGTGGTGGTATCTTGGTAACGGCTTGTACCTTAGAAAGATCAACTTCAATGTCTCGATGAGAGATAATAAAGACTAAAAATTTGTCTAAAGTGACACCAAATATGCATTTCTTTAGATTAAGCTAAGACTTGTACTCATGAAGCCTTTCAAATATCCTCACTAGTATGGTTAGATGATCTATATGGGTCATAGATTTACCCAATATGTCATCGACATAGTCTTCAACAATATCATGCATCATGTCATGAAATATAATGGTCATAACTCTTTGGTATGTATCCCCAATATTCTTGAGGCTAAATGACATAAAATAATAGCAAAACATTCACCAAAGAATGGTGAATGTTATTTTGTGTTGGTCTTTTGGAGAAATCTTGATTTGATTATATCCTAAAAATCCATCCATGAGGGACAACATTTCATACCCAATTGTGGGGTTAATTATCATGCCAATATTTAATAGAAAAAATTTGTCCTTAGGTCAGGCCTTATTGATGTCTCTGAAATCAGTGTAAATTCTAATCCCTTATGGTTTTTTATTGATAGGCATAGTTTTTGAGATCCACTTTGAATAGTCAATCAGTTGAATGCATCTCACTTATAAGATTTTTTACAACTCTTTCTTAATTAACACAATAATATGAGAATGCATCTTATGCAATTTCTATTTCAAAAGCTTGGCATTAGGATGTAAAACAAGGTGGTGAAGAACCAAGGCATAGTCTAAGCTTGGCATGTTTGAATAGGCCAATGCAAAAAAGTTAACAAACTCCTCAAAAGGGATATAAAAACTTCACATTCCTCCTTAGTGAGGGATGCACATAGTTTGATCCACTTTAGGTCATCTAGAGTCCCAATGTTAACTTAGGTAGTATCTTATACTAGGAGATTTGAGCTATCTTCTAAAATAGTTGGTAATGATATGAATTGGCCTACAATGGCAAAGTCATGTGGTCAGACTAGTTGTTCAATCTCTCCTAAGCATGATGAATATGAATCCCCTAATGGTAGTGATATCCATGTTACAAATGTTGTAGAACATTCTTAGATAATTTGATAAAAGGCATGTTGTTATTATGTACTAAACTTAGACCCAAAATAAAGTTCATCATTGATGGTATCCTAAGCTTCATTCAAGGAAAGGTGAACACCCCCATCTACTAGTGCTTGAAACATGTTTTCACCAAAATGCTAGCCTTTTTCTTTAATTTTACTGTAGTCTAAAAGTACCTCAAATAGGTTTTCATTTTGGGACCTTAATGTTTTATTATTTTGTTTTTGGCTAAGGGTGTTTACCCACTCTCCAAAATAGGTGGAAGGATCTAGTTTTATAGAAAACCATTATTTGTGGTCTCCCAATATAACATTATCTCTTAGGACTAGAAAATCACAAAAGGCCTTATAATTCTCTAACTCATCCAAAAGTATGATGTATTCTTTGGTTTCCAGTCTATAAGTTGAGGATGATAAAGGGAAGCATGGAATATTAGATTACTAATTTAATGGTGCAAATGGTATATGCACCAAATAGGTTAGTACTTGCAAGGTCTTTGTAAATACTATGATTAGACTCGACTTCATTGCCAACATCATTGTCACTATTTGTTGGCATTAGAACATGAATATGATATGTGGGGTCACCCCCAGGTGGTTTAAATTTGAGACCATATGTTCCTTTGTATTTGGTCATAGAAATGGGCTTTAGAGTACCTTAATGATTTTCACCAAGGCCTATTCCTTCATAATATTGGTTATCCATGATCTTGTTAGGCATGGGATAATTTGTACTACAGTAGAAATCAACCAATTTATCAGTGTACAACCAATAATCATCATTGAAAAGTGGATCATATTCTTGACTAGTGGACAATTTGAAAATAATAGGTGTGGGGCTATGAAGCTTGTATTTTCCCTTTCACCACCATTCCATATAAGTTAGCTTAGCTTTAGGTCATCCATAGGACTTGGGGTTCTATGGAATCTTGGAAACATGGAATGTCATGGGTAAAATACTCTTTAGGACCATTGTCCAAAATGGTAAAATGATTAGACATTTAAATAGTAGGTGTATGTGAAAATGATATAAAGCTATCAGGGTATATATAATTGGCCTCTGGTAATGCACAAGTATCTCTTTATCTTTGTCCTTATTAGGTACTAGGTCTAGGCCAAAATGGTAGTTGTAACTTTCATATTCAACCTCCAAATATTTTCAATATTCATATGGTTGTAAATAGCAATGGATAGTTACCTACATCCTTGAGTGAGGTAAATTGATACATTAGTGCAATGTTGAAGGGACTACATGAATTTCATGTATCCATGGTCTACCCAAAAGTCAATTATATGATAAATCTAGATTGAGCACATGGCAAAGTTTATCATGGGTTAAAGGCTAAACGATCACTAGAAAACTTATGGTTCCTTGTGATTCTCAGTCTTCATTATCATAGGCCTTAATAGTAAGTCTTCAACTAAAGGTTAAATGATGTATATCCCAAATTCTTGATTAGCTTCAAAGACATAATATTCAAGTCTGGTCTTTTATATATGAGGGCATGATTGACTTTGTGTGGGGTGATGACAACTTAAATTTATAATGGGTTGTTATGGATAGGGATATGGGATGACATATCACTTTAGTTTAAGGTCAATTATTAGCATGGGGCTAGGGTGTCCAATAAAATCTTGGAATTTGTTTGGGGTTATGTCAGTTGGAACTTGGGATTGACCAGGAGTTCTGTAAGGATATTCTTGTTGATAGTAAATGTGCATAATAAATCCAAAAAGAAGATTTATGCAGGTGTATTTTATAGTTATTCTATAGTATCATATGTATTTTCCTTAACAGTGGTAATTGGTTTGTTCTTATCCAACATAGTGGGTTGGATCAACTCATTGATAGGAGGTTGTGGGCATGAGATGGTAATCTTAGACTATCGAGTTGTGATTGTGTAATCTGGATTTTATACAAGACCATCATAACTAGAATATGATTGAGATGGGCCAAAAAGGATAATTCTCAATTTTTGGTGCACTTGGTTGTGGTCATCGGGAAATGAATATTTATCATCATCAGGGCCTAAAATGATAATCTTTTGTTGTTATTACACTTGGCTATGGTCACAAGATAAGGAAGGATCATTGGCATAGTTAGGTTGATTGGCATTGTTAGGTAATGGTTTTGGTATATTGGCATTTGATCTAGGATTAATGGTAATGGTAGATACATGACCTCCCACAATATGACCTACAACTTTATTGTAGTCATGTACAACTACTTGGTAAGTATGTTGGTTGTTGGGGTCATTTTGACCTTGGTTCCTAACATTTGGTTAACATTGTTATTTATGTTCATATTATTATTGTAGTTTTAGATGTTGATATGATTTTAATTATTATTTTTTGTTGTTGATTGGCATTGTTATGCTAAGGAAATGGATTTTGGTAGATACCTAGGTTTTGATTGGAAGCAGATGCTCTATTATCCAACTAGATTTCCCCATTTTATAAAATATTTTCAATAAGGTGCTTCAATTTCACATAACATCATATATAATTTCCATGAACATGATGGTATTCATAGAACTCATACTCTTTATGTTTCTCTCAATTTTTTTTGCTTTTCTTAATTCTTTGAAAAGAAAAAACCTAGTGATAAGGGTTGCGTAAAAAAAGCTATTAAAATGTGCACGTTGAATCCAAAAGATTATGAATAAATATTATTTGGATATGAGAAAATACTTTTAAATAAAAAAACACTACCACACACTTTTTTGTTAGACAAATAGATGGGTGGATTGCCTAGCATAAGCTAGATCTTAGAAGCAAAAGCTTTCTAGGAGGCTATCAATCTACCTGCTTTTAACACTTAAGTTTGATAAATAAAAATGAAAGAAACATGTATTTAAAATATAAAATTGAAATTAAATACATAAAATAACCTAAATTTAATTAATTAAAACTAAATTCTTTGCTAAGATAATTAAACTAAAGCAATTAGTCTGAATAATTAAAATTGTCAAAAACTAGCAAAGTTTTAGTTCTTGGTTTGGTGAAATGGAAAGGGTCAAAAGAGTGATGTGGTTGGGGTTGGACAATAGGTGATATGGAAAATTTTTAAGGGTTGAAGTTTGGAAAGGATAAGGCAACAAATGATTAAGGTATAAAAAGGGTAAGGGGATAAAGAGAGTGAAGATGGTAAAGAGGGAAATGGGAGAAAAGGTAAATGGATAAAGGAGAAAAGAAAATGAAGAGATTAAGGGAAATGGATGTGGAGGCCAATAAAATAAGAATACAAAAGGGTGGGTTCAGAAGTCAAGAAATAATAGTCCAATAGGGATAATAAATTAAATTACAACAAATAAAACCAAGTTTACCTTCCAAGCTTGAAGAAGAATGTTGATGGATATGTTGGTGTTGATGTTGTTGAAGCAATTTGGGCAGAACTTCAATAGAAATTTGATGCTTTAGATCTTCTCTCCAAGATGATGATGATATCCCTCAAAATTATGACTTCCTTCAAAAGCTTACAACAAAAATGTTGACAACAAAAGGCTAAATTCCAACCTAACCTTGGGTGAAAGAGAGGGGGGTATTTATAACACTTTTGTGTGAAGATACATGCCAAAATAGAGGAATATTGATGCAATTAAATTTTCTCAAAGTGGTGAATTTTTTATTCAAGTTAATTTTGGTGGGGATTCCCATGTGGGTTGGAAAATCTTCCACTTTGCACATGAATCCAAGTTTGAATGGAAATCATGCACATGGGTTTGAATAAGACTGAAGACTTTTTACCACCCTTATTTGTCTTCATCCAAATGTGGCACCATTTTCCATGTCGAGGGATGAAAATTCCAAGATGAGTTTGGTGGATATTCCCATGTGGGTTGGAAAGCCTCCCATTTGGGTTGGTAAGCCTCTATTTGGGTTAAAAAGTCAAAGATGGGTGCCCTTTATCTTTCCCAAAGTCTTAAAGAGGTAGGTATCTCTTTTAAAGTCTAATTTCATGTGGGAAGACAAAAATACATTTTGAATAATGACTCTTTAAAGGGAAATTCACCACATTTCAAGGGGGAGCCCTTGTGATGCTTGAATGAGGTCATCAAGCACTTTGGGAAGGGTCCCAAGTGGGGTTTGATGTCCCACATTAGGCCACATCACTTGCCATATCACCTCCCAAATCACCTCCAATGTCACTTGACATGTCACATGCTATGTCACTTGCCATGTCATCATGAATAGTGACTATGGGTCCCATAGTGAATAATGTTGGTGAATAGTACTTTTGAATAGTACTTTCAAATAGTGATTTTGAATGATATTTGTGACTAGGAGAATAGTGATTTGGTTGGGTTAAGGGGGGTTTTTGGAAGGTTTAATAATTTTTAAGGGATTTTGAGGCATTTAGTCATCAAAAACTATAATTGTGAAATTTTCTAGTGTCTACATTTTCCCCCTTTTTGTTATGCAACCTTGAATTAACAAGCTACAAAACAAAAATGAATCATTTAGTCGAAGGTCAAGGCACCTCGAGCATGGGAGTAGGTGTTCCCCTCAAATAGAGAGTTGATGAGGAAAGTTTGAATCAAGTGTAGGTTTGGTAAGTAGTTCATGGGGAGGTGCTAGGTGGTGCCACAAGGTAGCTGGGTATGTGAAATGTCAATGGGTTCACAAAATATGACTATGCACAATAGTCAATATTATGTAGAGACTAAAGGTGCCAATGTTGATAATAAAAAGGTCAAGTTTTAAGATATATTACAAGGTAACTGGTCCCTAATATTGGTCATAACTGATCAGGTTAGTCTTATCAAGGCTCCTAAATAGGGTCAATGTTGACTTAGGTATCTAGGGTAGGAAGTGTTCCTCAGAAAAATAAAAATGGTCTAGTTTTGCATGAGGTGGTGAAAATGTTTAAAATTTCAACATGGTAAGGTTGGTCATTGTAGGCAAAATTTATTGCAAAAAACACCAATGTTCTAGGTCAAAAATAGTCGATGTCAAAGTGGACGTGGTGAAAGCATGGGTGGATTGGGTATGGGTTGGAAGGGGATGGTTGAGCTAACTCTAGATGCACATAACAAGTGGATGCTACTTACATAGTTCCATGGATAGTGATCCAAAAAGAACATCAAGCTAAATGTATTTATTTTGAGGTAAAGGGTGTTGGTTAACTTGGTTGTCCCAATTAGATATCATATAGGTAGGTCCAGGTGAAGGATGTTGGAAAAAGGGAAACACCAAAATATGGAAAAGATGGCTATCAAATAGTTTATGATGGGTATGGTAAAAATGGTGGATGAGGTGAGCTAAGATGTAATTAGATGATTGTGACAACTATGTAAAAGGAATATATAGCCATGGATAAGCAAGTTGAAGTGTGACGTTTTTTCCACCATCATAAATAAAATGAAAGGTAGAAATATGTGGTACCAATATTAGTAAAATTTACAACTACTCAAATTACCATGGTGATCAAACAGGTTCTTTTATCACCATCAAAATAAGCTGACATTGTGCACATTCCAAAACAATGTTGTTAACAAGATATGGAAGGTTATTATTCAATGGTTTAGGGAAGAAAGTAGCAGAGTGGGTAAATAAGAAGTGGTGAAGATTTTAACCCTTAACCCTTGAGTTAGTGGGGTCCAAAATAAGTAAGTATTGAGTTTTTGAGGGAATTCAGAGAAATATGCTAAGGGTTTTTGGAATATGGAGTGAGGTGAATAATAATAACATTAATTAATTGAGGGATCAGGTTGTCGATTTTATGCATTAAAGCAAGGGCTATTTCAATGTATAAGAATACATAGTCTAAAAGGGAGAATCAAGGGAAATTATTGGTTGGAAGGTTAGGCCATATGAGAGGGTGTAGCTATCATCCCCACATGGGTATCCCAAATCTTCCATTTGAAGGCAGTTTTAGTTTGATTCTAACATCTTCAAAGGTTGAAGTAAAAGGGGTTTAAAATAGGTAAGATGAAAAGAGGTGGGGATTTTCATCCCAATGGATGAATGATGTTCAAGTTTACTATTTGTTCATATGAGCCCATGGTCTTGGCCAACTATTTTATAGAGTTTTAGGATTGGTATATATCTTACAGTAAACCAAAATTGAGTGGATGACCTTGGAGGCTAGAGCATGCTCAAAATGGGTAGAGGGTTGAAAAGGAAAAAGGTGATAGGAGTAGTTAGAGAGGGATGAAAAAGAGAGTCTGAGTGCAATATACAAAAGTATTAAAGGAAGAAAGAGATGCTCCTAAAGTAAGGAACCTGGCCAAATTTCATCTATTAATACAAGGGTGTGGAGGATACAAGGAAGTAGATAAGGAGATGTATGCAGAAGTAGTACAACTAGTGACCACACTCTAAGGAGGTGGAGATTAAATTGGAGAACATAAGGGATGAGGTAAAGGTGGACTAGGAGATGGATGAAGAGAAAAAAATGAGGTCACATATAAAGATAAAGGTTGAGAAAGATGGAAGAAGCCAGGCATGGTCATATAGGTAGCGAAGAGCAAGTAAGGGCATAAAGGGATGAAAAAATGAAATGAAATAGAGAAAAGAGAATAAAATAAAAGGTAAAATATTGGGGGTGAAAAATGCACTAAAGAATGATAGATTGGAGAATTGAAAAGGATAGGGAGAGAAGTGTAATGATCATGAAGGGTAAGGGGAGAATGAGGGATATGGGTGGCCATGAAATGTTTGAAAACAAGTCTAAAGAAGATAAAAGATAAAATAGTTTGGTGATGAAAATGAAAAATAAGGAAATAAATGGAAGAAAAGGAAACATGAGGAAAAAAGGAGTGAAATGAGGACACAAAGATGATGAGGGGAGATGGAAGAATCAAGTGGTATCTTGACCAAGTAAGCATGGGTGATGATATGCAAGGAGAGGAATGATGAAGCAAAGTAGATGGTGGTTTTGGAGATGAGTATGGGATGGAAAATGGGAAATGGGTGAAGAATGAGGGGAAGCAAAGGATGGGTGGACAAGAAGGTGACAAGAGAAGGTAGGTGTTAATAAGCTTGTCAGAAGAGATTGACAAGTTGAAGGGGTGATTAGAACAGATTGACAAGCTAAAAAAAATGGTGAGGTGGTGAAGAAATAGTGGGACACAATGAAAGGGAGTGAGATGAAACTAAGGGATGAAGATCAGAGATGATAAGAACAAAAAGGAAGAATTGAAGAAAGGATATAAAGCACAGATACTCACATAGATGCAAAAGATAAGTGAGTACCGAGATGGAAAGAGTAAAAGGGGAATGTAAAAAGGGAAATAGGCAAAAAGAGACAATAAGGAAAGGGCAATTATGGAAGGATTCTCAAAGGATAAATACCCAGGTAGAAACTAGTTTTGGAGGAAAAAGGGGAAGATAAAAAGGATGAAGGATGGGGAAAAAACAAATAGGAAGAACGAAAAATGGGTAAAATGGGAGGAGTGGTATAATAATAGAGAGTGATGGTAAATATAAAGAAAAAGTGTAGCAACAAAAAAAATAGAAAGCTTTCAAGATGCACAGTACAAAGTGGAAAGGGTGAGGAAAAGAGAGTGATAAAGGGGGTATGAAAAATAGCCAAGGGGGAGGGGAGATTATGAGGATGGAGAAAGACATTGAAGAGGATAAAGGGAAAGGTTGGTAATAAGGTGAAAGAGAGGTATAAAATTCAAAATGTGGGTGGGGAAGTGGGCCGTAATGCATGCATAAGGAAAGATGATAGGTAGGCCAATGAAGCAGAATAGGAGGTGGCTTTATGGGAGGTAAGGGGGGCCAATGGGGAATGTTTTCAACCCTTGTGTTAAAAGAGATTGAAAAAATAGAAAAGTTACTAAAAGAGATTGAAAATATGGAGGTATGGAGATGGTTAGGAGATAGGAAGAGAAGTGGAAGAAGATATTTTAGGTGAGAAGGACAAATCAAGTAAAGGGGTGGCTGAGCTGAGCCCAGTAACTAAGTGTTGTCTACATAGTCCAAAAAGACCTCAGGCCAATGTAGTTCTCCAAAAAATGGGGGAAAGACTTAAGAGGAAGTATTAGATGGTGTTAAAATATAAGCATGTTGAAGAAAGAATTCAAAGCTTCCTTGATGTAAGATGCCTTAAGCAAGAGGGCACTGTTAGCGGTAGAAATGAGTGAGAAGAAAAAAAGGGGATATGAATTAGTTGTTAGTGGCCAAGATAGCCCTAGAGAAGCACCTACATAGTCCATGGACATTAGGCCAATGTATTTCAACAAGGTTTGGATGGGTGGTGTTTAAATTGGCTGACCTAATTTGATGGACCACATGGGCAAGTTTGGGCTGAGGGAAAAGGTTTGGTGAAATAATAGTATTGGGTTTTGGTGAAGGTGCCAGTGAAAATAAATGGGGTAGGTTCATAAATAGTTACCAAAATGTTCCCACATTTATTAAGATGAGAGATATGGATGGGAAAGGTAGGATAAATTAGAAGGAAACACAATGTGAAGTACCACAAATAATGTTCAATGGAGCTAATCCAAAGAAGAGGTGTTTTTGTGAGGAGGGTAGGAGTTTGGATATAGTGTCTACCACTATGAGCTAATTTTTAGGAGGTAGGGGTATATCTAGATCTATAGAATCACTGTGGCTAAGGTTCACCACCATTACGAGCTAATTTTTAAGGGCAGTAGTGAAGTGATGACTTGAAAAGAATTTATTTGATAGTCAAGGAGGTTCTACAAGTACAAAATTTATCAATGTGGTGAGAGGTAGAGGATGGACCTTGCCTAACCCAAGAGTTACATGGGTAGCCTAGATAAATGGTGGCCATATCTACATCTTATGTCTTAGTTGCTTAGAACTGCAGACATGGGGTCCCATTTTGAAGAGGCTCTGGTATCAGGGAGCTATGTGGTCTAGGATATTGGTGATATAATTAGATTAGATAGTCATTCCCCTACTATGGGTGGACACTCATCTAGTACAAAAGAAAATATTTCCATGTTTGAGTAGACATTATCAATGGTTAGGGTCTGATGTTTAGAGCTTGTGGCAATGGGCTGGTAGGAACAGGAGGGTAATGTGTTGGAAATTATTGGTCAAATGTTATTATATGCAAGGTTGTGTGGATACTTATGAATTTTATGGTTATGGTTATGATTGGTATGGTTATGGTTGTTGTAATATTTCTTAGTGTAAAATAAATGACCATTATTGTTGTAATGTTGGATGGTACAAGTCATGGTGAAAACATCAACCATGCACACTAACATAAGAATAGGGCTTGATGCTTTGTTTTTGACAAGGACTAAAAATAGGCTTGAAGTGAGATCAAAGTAATAAATATAATCCCTTCAAATTATTTTCATGAGTAGTTTTTAGTTGGTAAAAAAGGTTTCATGATCATAGGGTGTCAAGTAAGCTCTAAATCCCTTGATTTATAGATAGTCAAAAGTGAATATGGGTGATAGGTTGTGTGAAGGTTAATGGGTGATATGTATGATAACCTCATGTGAATTAGTTTTCCCCTTCTATAGGTGACCTAAGAATGGTATTAGACAAGTCCATATCATATACTAGATGTACACTAATCAATGTAGGAAGTCTACATGGGAAAGCTGATTGTGGCTTCCAACTTATTATGTTGCTTAAGAGTTGATTGTAGTTTTAGAATTGGTTTTGATAGTGGGCCTTTTGATTTATTATTCTATATGGGAAGCTGATCAATATGGGAAGCTTCCATGAAATTGTTCAACTTTTGATAAAGTTAACTCAGCCATCTTTCAAGGGATTGGTCTAAGATTATTGGCTTTGTTTTAATGTTCTTGATAGTTATCCTTCAAGGGAGCAATCTACCTTAAATATGGCAATTTTTATTTTAATTTTTGGGCATTTGTCCTTTGAGAGAGCAATATACAATTCTTAAGATATTAGCCCAATTAATTGTTGTAAGATTAAATGTGTTTAGATTTGGACCAGTCTAATTAGGTTCAAAGGTTTATCTTTATGAGGGAAAAACTTTACACAAGAAGGTTCATGATATGTGAAAGAGTGTAGTTTTGAGAGACAATGACCATGAGATTCCATCTTGTTAGAGATGAAAAGTATCTATGAGAAACATGCTATGAGTAGAGCCATGGTACCCATATTTAAGATTAGGCCATGATTATCATGATTAATCACATGGTTCTATGTTGTAATCAATTATCCTCAAAAGGGGAGGAGGAAGGTGGGTGAAGGTGAAAATCTCATAATCAAGGGATGAACTTAAGCTAGACAAATAGGTGATCTTGATCCTGTTTTAACAAAAAAAATGGATGCAGATGTGAATCATTGAGAGGCTCAAGTTTTGGTTTACTTTTGACAGAGGATAAAATATAAGCTCATGATCCATACTTATGGGTGATGATGTAGGGTCTAAGCCAATTGAAATTAAACTTTCCTCATTTACTCTTTTCCATGTTGGTCATATGTTGGTTTTCTTTTAGGACAAGATCTTTGATATTGAATTCCTATTGTTTGAGGTGCTTGTTATAAGCATGTGTGATACGCTCTTGATAGATACAGAGGTGGGTGAGAGCTACTAAATAACGCTCATCAAGTAGCTCAAGTTGAGCTAAATGATGTTAATGAAAATCTTCTTCAAAAACAAGCTCCTTCAAACATATTTGAAGAGAGGGGACTTGGACTTCAAGAGGCAAGACTACCTCTATTCTAAAGACTAGAGAAAAATGGGTAGCACTATTGGAAGTTCAAATGCTAGTGTCATAGGCCCATAATGCGAATGGGATGTGCAAGTGCCAATCCTGACATGAAGCACTAAAAAATTTGGTTAATATTTTGGTGAGTGTTTTATTAGAGGCTTCTACTTATGGTTGGTAAGGTGAGAAAAATCTTAAATCAATGCTAAATACATCACATAAACCTTGGACTTACTTATTCTTGAAGGATTTTCCATTATCAATGATGATCTTATGAGGAACACCAAAGTGGCAGATGATATGGTGGTTGATTAATTCGACAATCTTTTCTAATTTGGTAGAGATTAGAGGAATAGATTCCACCCACTTGGTGAATTATTTGGTGGCTATGATGATGGAGCTATGACATTGAAAAGAATGGGGGTTAATTTTTCCAATGAGATCAAGCCCCCATTGAGAGAAAGGCCAAAAGTCCTTAGATACTTGGAGGCTATTGGCTAGCACATGATGTAAATTAGCATGCTACTGACATTTAATACACTTTTTGACATAATCAAAATAGTCTTGGTTGAGGGTGGGCCAATATTAACCAAGGTGAAGGATACTTTTAGTGATTGCTAGGCCACTAAAGTGTCCCCACAGATCCCATCATGTGTTTCTTCGATGGCATGGTAAGCTTCATGGATACGTAGGCAATGAAGAAGTAGACCATCAAAACCATATTTGTAAAATATTCCCCCTAGTTTTATGTAATGAGAGGTATTGTGAATAAAATATCTTTAGGCATTCCTAGAGAGGTTGGGAGGAATAATGCCTAGGTTGAGGTAGTTGAAAGTTTGGTCATACCAAATATTAGATAGGGATTCCTCTACAATACAAATGGTAGGGAGGCCATATTGGCCATAAGAGGGTGTGGTAAAATGATGAACAGTGACAAATATTTTGGAATTAGAAGGCTGAGAAGGGATCTGAGAAGCAAGCTAGGCCATTGTATCTACAAATTTATTGGTAGATCGAGGAATGGATTGGACTAGGTAATGCTTGAATGATTTTAATATTTTGTCAACTAAAATTTTATATTTTAGCAAGAAATCATTCTTACATTGTGAGGACCCATTGATCTGGTTGACCACAAGCTGGGAATCACCAAAGACATGGATTGTCTTAATTCCCATGATTTGAGCAGTTCAGAGACCTATCACTAGGGCTTCATACTCCATCATATTGTTGGTACATTCAAATTCAAGTTTGAAGGAGAGAATAAGGGGTTCACCATTGAGAGGAATGAGAATAACTCTATCACCCCCTCCTTGTTGGCATTTAGAGCCATCAAAGAACATGGTCATTTGGTAGGTTATGTCATCTTCTTGAAAAAGAGTTGTGATAGACTCATCTAGAAAGCTAAGAGGGGGTGGTTGGTTATTTTCAAGAGGAGCTTCAGCCAATTAGTCAGTAATGACCTAACCTTTAATTGACTTTTATTGGAGGAATTCAAGGTCAAATTAATCTAGAATCATGAGCCACTTAGCCATACACTAATTTTGTTATGGTTTAAAGTGCTTGTATTTGACTAGGTCAGTATTAGTGTTGACATAGGTTTTATTGTTAAGAAGGTAGTGGCAGAGTTTGGTGGCCATAAAGGTAATGCTAAGTAGAGTTTCTTAGTTTGTGTATCCTAAGTTTTGTATTCTATAAACATATGACTAATGTATTATATGGCTTACTCTTTGTGTTATTCATCTCAGTGAGCCAACATTGCTAGTAGGGAATGATTGGTGGTAGAAATATATAGGTAAAAGGGGTGGTCATCCTTCGAAGGGGTGAGGACAGGTGGTGACAAAAGGTACTATTTGAATAAATCAAAGGCCTTTTAATAATCACTACTCCATTTGAAAGAGACATCCTTATTCAAAAGGTGATGAAAAGGTTGGCACTAGTCTAAAATTTGGGAAATGAAATGATGAATGGATTGAAGTCTTCCCTGAAGGCTATGGAGTTATTTAAGGTTGGTTGGAGGAGGCATGTCTAAAATTTCTCTAAATTTATTAGGGTCTACTTCAATTCTGTAAAGAGAGATGATGAAGCCAAGAAGCTTTCCTGAAAGGACCCAAAAAATGCATTTATTGGGATTTAGGCAAACATTATAACAAATGAGGCATTCAAATATGATCATAAGAATAGCCAAGTGGTCTTTTCAGAGTTTGGATTTCTTGAGAAGGTTATCCACATAGTCTTCTATGATATTATGGATGACATCATGGAAAATATAAGTCATGGCATGTTGGTAGGTTGCACCATCATTTTTTAACTTGAAAGGCCTGCATCTATAGCAAAAAGTTCCCCAAGGGGTCATAAAGGTAGTTTTATGTTGATCTTCAAGAGAAATCAAGTTCTGATTATAACCTAAAAGCCCATCCATGAGAGATAAAATCTCATGTCTGGCCATATGATGAACAAGCTGGTCAATGCTAGGGAGAGCAAAGTCATCTTTGGGGTAGGTAAGGTTAAAGTCATGAAAGTCCACATAAATGTGTAAACCCCCATTATCTTTGGTGATAGGTATGATGTTTGAGACCCATTGGGCATAGTCAATGGGTTGAATGAAGTTTACAAGTAAGAGATGTTGAAGCTCTTCTTTGATGAGAAGGGCTATGTGAGGATGCATACATCAAAGTTTCTATTTAATAGGTTTAGCATCATGATGAGTGATTATGTTATGGGTAGCGATGGTGGGGTCAATCCTAGGCATATCATTGTATGACCAAGTGAAGGCTATGATACGGTCTTGGAAGAAAGAGGAGAAATCTTGAAGTTCATTGGTATTCAATGATTGGCCCAATTTGACAATGTAGGGGTCATCCAGAGTGTGAAAATTGATATCTATGGTAGATTCATTCAACATATTCAGGGCCTCAAGAGGAAGGGATTTGTGGATAGAATACTTCCCCACATCTAGGTGGGTGAGAATGGAATCATTATCTTGATGTTGGATGGTGTTGATGGTGGGAGTATCATTCTCTACCATTTTAGGATGTATGAGTGGAAGGACCTTGGTTTGGCCACTCTTTTGGTAGATGAGTGGGCCCAAAATTACACTATTGATCAAAAAAAAGTTAGGAGGGATGATTTCAGGGTCTTTAGGTGGAGAAAGTGATTGGGTTGGCAAGGATGGGATATATTCCTCTATGGTGGCAATGGGTTTGGGTGAATTGGTGGATTCTTGAGGTGGTTCATACCCAAGGCCAAATGACTCATGAGGTTGCAAAGTTTTGAAATGGGGTAACTCATGAGGACCTTGTTCATAGTGATTGAGGACAAATCCTTTCCAAGCACATCTATGAAGATAAAACTTAGAAAACTTTGGTTTGCTAAGATAGGAAAAGTTAGAGGTAAACAATTGGATGGATGATCTAGTGGTAGGGGTTGGAAGTGGTCGATCAAGTCCCCCATAAATGAAATTTGTTTAATGGTTAGGGACACCAATGGGGATGATGGCTCCAATGTTAGGGTCATAAGAAGGGCCATGTCTAAGATTCCTATATTCTTGGGGGGGTAAGGAAGGCATCTAAGGATAAGAGTCTATATTCCCAAAAAAAAAGACGTTGGAATGTGGTTGTCACAGGGTCTTCTAAAGGAATCTGGGAAGAGGGGATAGATGAGCTAGTGGAAGCTTCATCAATAGTAGGTGTGAAAATGTTATGGGTTTTAGTTGGTGAGATTATGTTATTGGTAGATGGTTGTGTGGTAGATAAGGGAGGAAGAAGGACATCATTGGGTCAATATGTCATATTACAAGATATAAAAGGACTAGGTTTAGCTTAGATAGTCACAACTTGCCCTTCGTGTTCAAAATTGACACATCGATGTAGGGTGGAAGGGACACAACTCATGGCATGGATACAAGGATGTTTGAGTAAAATATTTTATTAAAACTCTCCTACAACATAAAATATTTTAGGATTAGTAAGAGGTCCTACACAAATGTGGAGAATAATTGTGCCCAAGGTGGTAGCCATAGTATCATTGAAATAATGAAGAACCATTGAGCTTTTAGACATGATGTTTTTAGGTAACTACAACTGGTCATAAGCATGGGAGGAGATAATATTGATGTTATCTCCCCCATCTATCATCACCCTTTTAATGTAAGTTTGATTGATATATACCATAATGAAGAGAGGGGGATCAAGATCCTCTAAATGAACAGAAGGTATTTCTAAATTTTTAAAGGTGAAAAGGTTAGAAGTCTGAAGGGTACCAACAAAAGTGGCTAGAGGTTGAGGATCATCGGGTTGGACCTCGATGGATTGTAGAGCCTCTTTGAGTACTTGATGGTGATGGGGGGAAATAGAGATTAACTCATACAAGCTCATCATTGATGGATTTTGGTGAAGTTGCCTGAGGATAGATTTGTGGATGGATATTACATATGGGTTAGGGTATGGAGGGTTAGATGGAGAGACACCTAAGATAGACACCTTGGGTTTGTTTGGAGATGGAGAAGTTGGGTATTATTAGCTTGGGAGTTTAGGGAGGGGTAAGTCTAAGGAATGGATGCCTTATTCTTCCCTTTATCCTTTTATTGGGCCCAAGATGAGGTAACCATGTGAATAGTGTGGATAAGGGGGTTTTCTAAGTTGGATGGTTACTTTGGTTCCTCCTCTTCACTTTTGGGTGAGACTAAAGGTTGGATGGGTTGAGTAGGTGGTTGGATTGTCAATGGGGATGAAAGAGGTTTATTTTATAATAGATCATCATCTTCGTATAATTTGTGAACCAACATTTAGAGAGATTTACAGTTATTGGTATCATGTCTTGGTGCCCTATGAATGCACATATCAAGTTATCATTAAACCAAGAGGGTCTGGTATGTGAAAGGTCAAAGGGTTTGATGGGTGGTAAGCTCAAGGAAGAAGTTTAAAATAACCTTTGGAGGGTGGTCGAGTAATATTTGATTAAAGGTGGTAAAGGTTTAGTGGTTTTTATTTTGGGTGTTGAAGTAGAAAGTTATGGGGACATGGGTTTGGTGATATGTGTCTTAGGTAAAGTGGTATTCTTGGTTGATGGTTTTGGTTTAGGTAAGGTGGTCAATGATCTAGAGGCAAATGATGGTAAGGTAGGTAACTTAGGGATTATTGGTGTAGTGGGGAAAGGTGCTTTAGAGAGAAAGTATGAAGGTGTGACTAATAAAGGTGATAGGGTTCTGGTAAAATGTTGGATTTTGTGTTTGAGGTAGAGGGATGGAGACCCAGAATGGAGGGCAAGGTTGAAGAAGATAAAATCTGAGGTTTTAGGCCCTTTAGTGATTTTACCTCTTTGGTTGTTTTAGTTGTTAGTTTTGGAGGGGATTTGGTCACTTTAGTTATCTTGATGGGTTTAGGTGTTTGAGGGTGAATCAATTTTGAAGGGTTTTTGGTTGGTTAGGTGGAGGTTTTAGTTGTTTTAGAGGGGATAGGTTGGTTTATCAAAAAAAGGGTTATAAGGTCTAGTTTGGTTCCCTTACCTTTATCTTGACCTTTGATAGAAGTTTTTACAATTAGAGGTTGGGTAGATGGAGTCATCTTATTTTGTGATATAGCTTCCAAAGAGGGGGTGGATGGTTTTGAGATAGGTGAGGTAGGTGTGGTATCCTCTAATGGAGGTGTGTATATGGTTACTTCCTTTATTTAGGTGTCCAAAAGAATAGAACGTGGCCTTTTTTCTTCCAATAGGGGAATGGGGAAAGAAGTGGTTGAGGTAACATTTTCTTCATCAATGGGTTCACTAGTAACCACATTAATAGTATGTGCCTCATGAGATGGTTCGGGTTTATTTTCATGATGAGGGGTAGAAGAAGCATGATTAGGGAAAGGATTTTAGAATATGTTGAGGGCTTGGTTTGGCAGTGTATTAGGATTGTCCAATGTGATCTCCCCCTTGTTAATGAGGGATTGGATAAGGTATTTAAATGTATTTTATTTGTTGATGTCATATCCTATGACTCAGTGAAAAGCATAATGGTCATTCTAATTATACCAATCAAGCATGGAGTGAGAAGTATCAAACTATTGGGATGGTTTAATTAGTGGAAGTTGGATGATTTTATCTTTTAATAAAATTTCCAAAATGGAAGAATAAGGCTCCCCAAGTGAAGTTAATGGCTTATGGTTATTCCAATTTTGGTTCCTTTGGTTTCTATTTGGATAGTTGAAGGGGTTATAGGTTTGCTTCCTTGGGTTCTGTCGGTTTGTAGATGGTAGAGGTACAACTTTGAGGATAATAGTGTTGGTGGTAGCTTTGCTCTTAGAATTGGTATTGGTTATATTGTTTAGTTTGGAAAGAGAGGGCTTATTGGTTTTGTAATTTGTGTTTTTATTCTTCAAATTTAATCTTCCCTCATCAATGGCTCTATTCTCTAGTTTACAAGCCATGGTAAAAGCTTCATCAAATGTTTGAAAGATTTGGAAATGCAATGTCTATGATATGTGTTTTGCACATGCCTAGGTAAAGAGTTATATATGCTCAACTTGAGGCAATGAAAATTAAAGTTGGTTGATTAGGCTCCTCCAACGAGCCATGAAATTGGCAATAGATTTGTCTTTGAATTGTTGAATGGAGTAGAGGTCAGTAATAGAAACTTATATATATATATATATATATATATATATATATATATATATATATATATATATATATATATATATATATATATATATATATATATATATATATATATATATATATATGATCCAAAAGTGATCTAAAAAAGTTTATGCTAGTTGGGTGAAGGAGAAGATGGAGTGTTTTGGGATGGCACTATACCGATCTAATGCTAGTCCAGATAAGGACATAGGAAAGGTATGAAGGAGAAGAGCATCATCATGGGAAATCAAGTAACATGCATGCCTAAATGCTCTTAAATGTTGTTGGGGGTCCTCCTTGCTTTGAAATTTAGAGAATTATGATAATTCCCATTGTAAATAATATGGTCAAAGAGGGACAGATGGATGGATTGGTTCATTTCAAATTTAGTCATAAGAGATAAGGTTATGTGATCTCGATATGGATGACTCAAGGGTATTCATCTTCTCCATTATCATCTTGACCAAGTCTGTTTGGGGTTGTTAGGTTGGATAGGTATATGACATGTTTTGTTGGGGTTGGGTGACATGGGAATAATAAGTGGATGGTTGGGATGATGTTAGGTGTGTATGTGAGGTCACGTAAGGTTGGGTAGAAGGTAAAGGTATGTACATTCATGTGTTAGGAATATATTGATAAGATGTCATGGGTATGTGTTAGAAGTTTGAGTTTGGGGGGTTTATGTGTGGTATCAAAGTGCTTAGTGGGTTAGTTGGTTGAAGGTGGGTAGTGACCAAAGTTCTTATAGGGGGAAGTATTTATGGTATGGAGAGCACTATATTTTGAGATTGAGTTGTCGTTGAGGTATTGGTTGCTACCGAAGGGAGGATAGAAGCAGGAGTGGAGGATAATGCCATAATAGGTAGGGTGTAGGTGACTAAGGGTAGGGTTGAACCCACTTGGGGTGTGGCAGGAGGTGTTTGGTTAGGAGGTGGAAGGTTGGTTTGGGTTTTAGTGAATGGGATGTTGAAAGAGATTTGGGTCAACAATGGTTGGGTTGAAGTGGAACCCACCATAAGGTGGGGTGGCATGCTAAGAGCGGTTTGATAGAGGAAATCGAAGCAAAAGGGGTACGATGTGCATGGTATTGAGGTACTGATATAAATCCACCTAATTATTAAGGAAGGAAATAAATTTATGATCCCATTTAGATATGATTGGGACCCTAGAAGGAAAGGGAGGAGAGGAAATCTCAATGTGAGGGGAACTCTCAATGTCTGAGGTATACTCCATAGGTGCAGAAGAATATGGGGGTTGATTAACTTGATTTCTAAGTTGTTGTCTGGTAGTGACCATATGAAAAAATAAGGAATGAAAAGGCAAAGATCTCAACTCAAACAAGAATAAACCAAAAATATTTCAAAGCAATCAACACAAAAATTATAAATGAATTTAGCCTAGGATTACTTTTAAATCGCTTTTGGCTGATGCCTTAAAGAGTGTGGAGAGAAAGTTGGTTTGATATGGGTACTAAAAAGGCAAGCTATAATTAGTTTTAACTTGTTTAGGTGATCAAATAAAGATCTATGTTGAAATTTAGTATGTGGCTTGGTATTTGGGCCTACCCCCTCACTTCACAATCCCACAACGATAAGGGTGTTGGGTGCTTAGCCAAGATATACTGAGTCCAGAGTTTATACTCAACCAAAGAGTTGAGTTGGTTCTCCCTTTGGTGGTGAAATCCAAGTGGGATAGTTGGGAGGGGCTAAGGTTGTCACCGGTGATGAAATCCCAATCGGTCTTTGTCTCAAGTATTGTTTTGACGTGTTTATTATTTAGTGGTTTGGCTTGGTGTGCAACTACAAGTGAAAGCTATGATAAAATTATTGTTCCTCCTAGTTAGTAGATGAACTAAGATTAGTAAGTAATTCAATGGATGCAAAGTGCTTGTTTTAAACCCAAAAAAAAAATTCAGAATTATTTAAATTCATACAAAATCTCTAAATGCAATCTAAATGAAAGATGAAAATACAAGTCCTAATCCTAGGATGATTGTTCTTTTTATTTCTCTTAAAGATGCAAGGAAAATAAACTTTAACTTTTCTAAAAATGCAACTAAAACTTGTGTTTTTTTTTTAAGAAAGAAAATAAAACTAATTTTCTTAAAAATTAAATTAGAAATGCAACTAAGAATGCAAGAAAGTATGGAACTAAGAATGTAACTAAATATGCAACTAAACATGCAATTAAAAATGCAACTAAATGATTTTATTTTATTTTATACTAATGCAACTAAATGAATTTTTTTTCACTAATGCACCTAAATGAAATGTTCACTAATGCATTTATAAATGTATTAAGACAACTAATGGACCCAAGAAAAATCAAGGGTCCCACCGGGCATGCCAAAATGTTTCTCTCAATTATTTTTTTTGTATTTTCTTAATTCTTTGAAAAGAAAGAAACTAGTTATAAGGGGTGTGTAGAAAAACCTGTTAAAATGTGCATGTTGAATCCAGATGATTATGAAGAAATCTTATTTGGCTAGGGAAGAATACCTGAAAATAAGAAAACACTACCACACACTTGTTTGTTAGACAAAGAGATGGGTGGAGCCTAGTGTAAGCTAGATCCTAGAAGCAAGAGCTTTCTAGGAGGTTGTCAATCCACCTGCTTTTAACACTTAAGTTTGATAGGTAAAAATGAAAGAAACATGTATTTAATACATAAAACTAAAATTAAATGTAAAAAGTAACCTAAATTTAATTAATTAAAACTAAATAATTTGCTAAGATGATTAAACTAAACCAAATAGTCTGAATAATTAAAATTACTGAAAATTAGCAAAGTTTTGATTCTTGGTTTGGTGAAATGGAAAGGGTCAAAAGAGTGATGTGGTTGGGGTCATAAAATGGGTGATATGGAAAATGTTTAAGGGGTGAAGGTTGGAAAGGATAAGGAAATAAATGATTAAGGTAGAAAAAGGGTAAGGGGATAAAGAGAGTGAAGATGGTAAAGAGGGAAATGGGAGAAAAGGTAAATGGATAAAGGAGAAAATAAAATGAAGAGGTTAAGGGAAATGGATATGGAGGCCAATAAAATAAAAATACAAAAGGGTGGCTTTGGAAGTCAAGAAATAATAGTACAATAGGGATAATAAATTAAATTGCAACAAATGAAACCAAGGTTACCTTCCAAGCTTGAATAAGAATGTTGATGAAGATGTTGGTGTTGATGTTGTTGAAGCAATTTTGGCAGAAATTTGATGCTTTGTATCTTCTCTCCAAGATGATGATGATATACCTCAAAATTATGACCTCCTTCAAAAACCTAAAATAAAAATGTTGACAACAAAAGGCTAACTTCCAACCTAACCTTGGGTGAAGGAGAGGGGGGTATTTATAGCACTTTTATGTGAAGAAACATGCCAAAATAAATGAATATTGAGGAAATTAGAATTTATCCAAGTGGTGCATGTTTTATTCAAGGTGAGGTTGGTGGGGATTCCCATGTGGGTTGGAAAATCTTCCACTTTGCACATGAATCCAAGTTTGAATGGAAATCATGCACATGGGTTTGAATAAGACCAAAGACTTTTTACCACCCTTATTTGTCTTCATCCAAATGTGGTACCATTTTCCATTTGGGGGGATTAAAATTCCAAGGTGATTTTGTTGGGGATTCCCTTGTGGATTGGAAAGTCTCCCATTTGGGTTAAAAAGTCAAAGATGGGTGCCCTTTGTCTTTCCCAAAGTCTTAAAGAGGTAGGTATCTCTTTTAAAGTCTAATTTCATGTGGGAAGACAAAAATACATGTTGAATAATGACCCTTTAAGGATAAATTAGGCACATTTCAAGGGGGGTGCTTGTGATGTTTGAATGAGTTCATTAAGCACTTTGGGAAGGGTCCCAACTGGGGTATGATGTCCCACATCAAGCCACATCACTTCTAAGTAGCTCACTTGCCATATCACCTCCTAAATCACCTCTCATGTCACTTAACATGTCACTTGCCATGTCACTTACCATGTCATCATGCATAGTGACTGTGGGTCTCATAGTGAATAGTGATGGTGAATAGTACTTTCAAATAGTGATTATGAATGATATTTGTGACTAGGAGAATAGTGATTTGGTTGGATTAAGGGGGGTTTTGGGAAGGTTTAATAAGTTTTAGGGGATTTTGATGCATTTATTCATTGAAAACTATAAATGTGTAGTTTTCTAGTGTCTACACTTTATACCAGTCTGGATACAATATACCTTCATGATAGTGTTTTAGAATCATCTAATTAATCATATTGGAAATGACTTATTTATGAAACACTACTTCAATGGGCTTACCAAGGTCACTAAATAATATAAGAATGGGTCTTGTTCTTAGATGAGGGGTTTGCAAAGGTAGTGGCTGTAACATTTGAGGAGGTGGTCTAAGTTGTGGTATAGGCTACACTTACTAGATAGGCTACTAATGTGGAACAAGATGCATTTAGAACATAGGATGAGCAGATGATGTTTACACCATTTGAACATGGTATGACTCAGTTACTCCATTTCCAATAATGTTCTTATTGTAGTTATTGGGGATTTTTCATAGTTGTTAGCTTGAGCTAGTGTAGATGCTTGTGCTTGGACTAGGCTAAGGTTTTGACTTGGGCCTACATTTTAGTTTTGGCTCTAATTCTAGTTTGAGGAATTTAACTTGATAATACCTTTGTTGATAAGGGAATTTTCAATTTTTAAGCCTTTCTCAATAATATCCTTGCATGTGTGTACACACTAAAGTTCCAAGTGGCAAGATAATTCATTGTGCAAATTTTTGGTAAACACTTTTTATCTTTGTAAGTAGATTACAAAGATCTCACCGTTATGGGTAAAGTAACTAGTAAGAACTCTCCATCTCTATAAGTAGATTACAAATATCTCACCAACTTTATGCTTAGCCTATATTAACTTTACTACTGAAATATCATGTTTGAGATTGTAGGAGAAATGTTGCACAAATATATCCAAGAGATTCTCAAAGTTAGATACTGAATTTTTTGGCAACTTGAGAAATTATTCCAAAGCCTATCTAGCTAGATGTCGAGGAAATAAAGTGAGTAGATAAATGTCACTATAGGCCACTAGTTGGTAAGAAAAAAATAAGTCTATTAGATGTACCTTAGGGTCTCCTTTACCCTTATACTTATTGAATTTTGGTGGCTCATAACGTGAAAGAAATAGTATATAAAGATACTCCATGTTAAATGGGTATGAAAACACATCATCTAATTTGAATTTCTTGGTCTACTTTCTTGTTTGAATTGTTGCAATTGCATCCTTCATCTATTGCAATTCTTGGGTCAAGAAACTTGATGGTACATTTGGATATGGTTGTGTCTAGGTGGTCAAATGTGGATTACCTTGACTAGGGTACAATGGAGGTATGAAGTGCTAGAAAATATTGGTTTGATGGATATAACAACTAGGAATATACATATATAGATTGGGATGTGGTTATTGATATTGCATACATTATTGATAAGTAATTTGGTTCATATTCAATATATAGCCTTGGATATAAGGGAATTGGGGTTGTGATGGAGGAATATGGCTTTGTAGAATATATTATGCCTATTGAGGTTGAGTAGGGACTTGATGCTAACTAGTTGAACCTAATTGAAGAAAATGAACTTGTTATTGACCAAGGCCCTGTCTTTGAATCTGTGACACTTGATGAGTAAAAGACAATGTTTTCTTAATATGTACTTATTGGACATTGGCACCTCTTTATTTCACAAACACCTATTGTGAACTAGATGCTTATTAGGTGTTTGGCATTTGTCTTTGACCAATAGAAATACGTTAATGATTAGATAATGTTTATGATTATAGAGGTAAATTGGTCTACGACTATTGAGGTACATTTGTCACTATCTATTGATGTGGAACATTTATTTAACCTCATTAAGGTGATGTAGTGTTCTTCCTCTACTTTGGTGGTAAATTATAATGTGCCTATCATCAAAAAATATTATCCATCACTTATTGAAGTGTGATAACATTCATCACTTATTGAGTCAAAACATTAATTGGCACCTGATTACTTATCATCTATTATTTTGTGCTTGAATAAGTAGCTAGTTAAATATTGGGAGCAACCTATTGTGGTTGGGAAGTAGGCATTCCTACCCCTTACTATTGAAAACCACTTGTGGTATTGATTAGAGACATTTTTTATTGAGGATTATTTTTGGTGCATTTAACTCACCTTGGTTTGGATTGGAAGACATTTGTGTGTTATCAAATGTATTTGGCATATTATTTTGATTAAAGCCCATAGTCACTGCTTCAATGAAATGGACATTGAACATGTCAAATACTGAATTACTTAGGGAAAATGGGTCTATGCTCAGATTAGCTTGAACTGTCGAATCAATTGGCACTCATATTAAAGGAATTAGCTATATACATAGAGCATTCAATATGGCCATGACATTGAAATTACATGTTATATTTAGATATCTATGATATGATTGTTTCATTTGTGCAAATTGGTCATCCATAGGGCTCTTTTATTTTTCAAGCATATTCGGATCTTGATATGAAATTGGCATGAGTGCTTGAGGGTAACTAGTAGAGGCATGCTCGATAGTTTTGGTGTAGGGTAAATTTCTCAGCACTCTGACTTGACTACGTATGCTTTCATGGGGGAAGACATATAGAAACTTGGCTTATACCTCTATGGATCTGACTAAACCTCATCCTTGTTTTCAAACAAGTGATAATCAAATAAGTATGGGTCATAAGTTGATGTCATAGGTAATGTAGTATGGATGTTTTTGAACTTGCTCGATAATAGATAACATGCTATCAAGGTATTGAGTTATTTATTCTTGGTCTTGACCTAGATAAGGAGGTGTATTAACTAGGTAGTGTGTTATTAGATCTTGGATTTGTTCCACATATTGAGCAATGTAAGGAGGATAGGGATCCATTTCACAAAATACAACATTTCCATATGGGACTTGAACAAAGGTATCATTCATGACCACATTATCATAATCTAGATTGTACATGGTTCCACTATGAGTGTAGTGAGGCATATATAAATTTAGGACTAACGTCACATGAAGAAAAGGCCTAGAGTTATTAAAAATCCTAAAATGAGGTCTAGATTACAAATGGTCCAAACTTGGTATGTATATAAACTTGGTCTAAAAAGGCAAACTTGTTCTAAACTTGGCTTATGAATGGATTTGTTCTCCAAAATTTGTCAATGATAAACTTGGTATAAAATGTCCTCAAGGTATAATGTCTAATGTCTTACATAAATGGTCAAGTGAAAGATAAATACAAATGTTGATCTTGGTAAAAGTGTTTCAAACAACTCTAGTCTAGGTCTAATAATATAAAATGGCTTCTAGGACTTTGGGAATAGGACACAAAGCTAGACTCAAAATGACATGAAATAAACTCTAAAAACTAAGCCAAATGTTAGGTCTTTAGAAACAAGGTACAAATCTAGACTTGAAACAAACTTGGTAAAGGTAATAATGGAAAGTTAATTGATCTAAAAATTTGAAACACTTGGACTCAAACTAGGCACATAGATTCAAACACAAACTTGACCATTGGTAAAAGATATTGGACCTCAGGCACATGCCTAAAAATATTTGGGAAAATGAATCCCAAGTAAGCAAAAATAAGTATGACGAGTAAAACATTCAAGCTCAAGTGGAAAGTAAGAATCAAATATACACTAATTATGCTTAATATTGTACTTGAAGAAAGAATTTCGACCTTAGTTCTAAGCAAAAAAATAACATGAGGCATACAGAAAAGACCACCTTTGAAATCTAGGCATAAAATATATTCAAAGCAAGTAAGGAATTAATCCAAGTTGCACAATACAAAAGTTAGAGGTAAACATCTAAGCCAAAATTAATTGAAGCATAGGCATAAACCAATCAATGTTTTAATCTGAACTTTACAAGACACATTTTGAACTTGTTTTAGAAGACTTGGGTTATCAAATGAACAATATTCTAGACCAAAATAGATGGAATAATTATACCAATTATAGTATAAAAGGCATACATGGCTTGGAATTTAATTTGACACAAGGCACAGTTTTTGAAATAATATAAGCAATATAACTACACAATTTCACTCAAAAGGTATGATAATTATTTCAAAACTCTAAGGCAAAAACTTGGGATGAAATGGGCAGTGTAATGATACCCTTTTTCAAATAAGTGACACACATACACACACACACAAATGTTTTAAAAAATGTCTAAGGCAAAGTGTGGTGTCAAATGGGTAGAATAACACATATTTAGGCTAAAATGGGGTATAAACGTGACTTGTTTTCTTTGACATGTTTTAGACAAAAAAAATAGTTTTAGACTCAAAATAATGCAAGTAAAATAAATAGATGTAATAAAACCTAAGTGTATTGTCCTAACCCTAAAAATTTGACAAGGTTAATTTATATTATCAAATTCCATCGATATACTCCTTAAGAGGAAATAATTTGTAAATATAATAAATTAGATGCACATAAAAAGTAGGGTTTTTAGGCCCCCTCTTTTCTCAAGAATTTGTACAATGACATGAAAATTTAGGCTAATCGCCCTGAATTGACAATATTTTTGTGGTAAATGGGGTTTATCTAAAAATTATAATTTTTGATCAATCTATATGGTCCCATATGTGTGGTTAACACTAGGATGCAACACGTCATTTAGATCCAAGCTAATCAACTTATTATAAAAAGGTATTGTCCTTTTTATAACCATTACATATATTAGATTATTTAGTGTAGTGTGATGTCTAGATTAAGCCATTATTCCAAGGTAAATATCACTAACAGAGTTAGTTTAACTACTCAAACTAACATCCTAGCGAGTCAACCTTAATTTATATACCCCATCATTGAGTGGGGTTAGAATGATGCTAGGAGATGAAATCCTAGGTCAATATTCCTCTAAAGAACTTATGAGAAGGTGATTAAATCCATCTTATATATACATAATATTTTAAAACTTTATCAATTATTGATGCTTTTTATCTTGCAAGAACCCATCGAGTCTCAATCTCTTTGAGTGCATGCCCTAAGGGGTGCACTGGGAAAGGGTTGGGCAAACCATTGGCGATTCTTAAGATTGTTGTCCCTTATTACCATTTGTTATCTACATACTCATATTTTAAACACAATCCCCTAAGCCTTGCCTCTTATTTTTCATCCTCCTCTAGTCATTTACCACCTTCATCAGCCCTTCCCTAACTAAAACCATTTTTGATGGTTTACATTACACTATCGGCCCCATTGACCTTGTACTATAATTAATAAAACTTATTATCATCTAAGTTGGCCCCTAACTGACCTAGACCATGACCTAATTTGTTTTTGTTAATAATGATACTAGGTCGACCTTATCGACCTAAAATTTTATAAAGGACTAGGGTTAGATCCACCTATATAAACTAATCCATTTCATCATTTTTAAAAGAGAAGAAGAAGATATTATATTGTGCATCTACTTATCCACCATTATAGTTGAAGAGCATAGTTTAGGGTTTCATACTTTCTTTGGATATACAAATATTGTATTATGGAGAAGTATTTTATATGAATTGATAGGATGTGTAGCCTAGAGCTGATTTATCCTTGTCATCCTTACATATCATAACAACCTCTTGTGAAGCACCTTGGCCAAGGGAGAGATTGAGCCTTAGCAGGTTCATTTTCAAAGGTGAGTATTCCTAACTTTGTTTCTCCTTTGTAAGAGTAGATAGATCTGTATTTGTACTTATCTCCCATGTATTAGGATTATATATAGATTGATGTGAGTATATGTCTTCTATGCATGTTTACTTTTAATGTTTATTACCTCCACTTTGTGCCACGAGATTTGGTGAACACTAGATTAAACTTTACTTGTTATTAGTTTAGTGAATATGAAAACATAAGACCTAATTAGGGTTATTGCATAGTTTTGCTTGATTGGAGGCTTTGGAACCCTCCCTAGTGATATTATTATGGTAAGATATCCCTTGGCTATGTCTAGTATATCCATCTTGGTCATGACCCCAAATATATATTGTATCCACAATTAGAAGTGTAATTAGGATTTACCTTCTCTAAGCTAGGATTGATTTATAGATCCATTGTATTTCCCATTGCATACATTCTGGGGAACCCGATGTGAATCTAACCCTTGGAAGTTTTATTTCATAATTTAATTTTTATCATCTTATTAAATTGTTATATATTTTTTGTACCATATCAAACTAATTAGTATAGTTCTAACTTTTTGTGTGTAGGTTTAACACGTAGTCACATCAAAATGACTATTTTATCTATGCAAGTCTTCATTAGATATAGGTTACTAGATTAAACAGGTCAACATAGTACTCTTTTTCAATCCCAATTAAGCATATATGGTCAAATAGGTCAACTTTGTCATCTTATTCTTTGTCAACATAAAGGGTTTTGCAAAATTGAGTCAAACCAGTCGACTTGGTTCATAGAATTTAAAAGCAACAATTAAGGCACTTCAACATAAAAATTTTAATCTTAACCATCTTCAAACTGACTAAGGTTCCTCTCTCTCCATTTTCTATCATTTTATTACTTTCTTCAATTCTATTTTGCACAAATTAATAGTCTTTAAAACTGCAACCCTACAACCAACTAGGTCGACCTAGTCGACTTAGTTCTGTAGTCTATTTTTTGTCTAAGAGATACAATCGACCTTTTCAACTCTGTTCATAAACACATTACTTCCATAAAATAGTAGCAACCCAATCAAATTTTTTATGTACTATTTTCATTAGTGTTACTTGAATCAACTCTATACTATTCTCAATCAAGAAATTAACAAATATTTTCTAGTAATTAATTCACATTTTCTTTTTAGTGGTTTGCATGCTTAGAGTAACTCAAATAGTCTAAAGAGGTATTTTTTCAAATTACCATTTTATTTACACTATTTTACTCTTTTTCACACACTACCAAATCACATATAATTCAAAATGCATTTAAACACTTATCTTCCCGAGGTCTACCTATTTGGATTTTATCACCAAGGGGGAAGACCACTTGGTTTTATAGCTAAGTATAAATACATTGTTAATGGTATATATTTTAAAAACACATAATACCCTTATTACTATGGGATTGTGAAGTGAGGGGGTAAGCCCCAATAGTAAGCTAGTACCATTGCCAACACTTATCCCTTTCATCCCAAACATCTCAAAACCATCCATAGATTGATTTTTTAATTCCCTATTTTAGACAAATCTCCTATCACACTTAAATTAATACTTTATAATAATCTAATAACACTTAGAATGACCAATTAGTTAGCATTTACTTTTCAGTTGATTGCTTGCTCTCTGATCATTAAGTGTTGTATTACAAAAATTGCATTAGCCAACAGTGGTGCAAGGTTTTGTGTTGTGTACCCTAATTAGATCACTCAAATTTATCCAATTATTTGTGTGATTATTTCATTCTTACATTATTTATAATGCAAAAAATTTCCCTATTTTAGCACACTATCATTCTGGTCGATACAGTCTCTTACAGACTATATTTTCCCCTATCAGTAGTACATAGTCAACTTGTATATGACTTTGTATTTTTCTCATCCTACTTTATCTCTTAGTCTGAAATATAGAGTTAACTTATATAACTCTGTATCCTTCTCTACCAGTCAGGTTATAGAACATTGTCAACTTGTATGACTCTGTATCCTTATCTACTTGTTTTATCCCCTATCTATAATACAAAGTTGACCTATATGACTTTGTATTCTTCCTTGCTCATTAGATTATAGAATATAGTCAACCTATCTGAATCCATATCCCTTTTACTGACCTTTACCTTTGCATCATCTTAGTCTTCCTCAATCTTTCTCTCTCATCATGAACTTCCTATTTAAGGATAATATTGAGTTGAACTCAACATATATGATGAGCCTTACCAACCCTAATAGGTTTCCCATAAAGAGTTTGTGGATCCTAATCTAGACAAAAGTAATGTGTATGTGTCTACTTACACTACAAACTATGGGACCCCTCCTAATACATATTTAGTTTACAACCCTATTTTCTCTTTAGAAGATCAGCCTGAATTAGAATATACTCTAGAAATGTTTTTCTTCATCAATGAATTTCCTCAACATTGAGGAAATTATCCTTCTACTATTTATCACCTTATAATAAGTGGTCAAATCAAGGAGCCCCATTCACCTTCCTCCACATTCTCACATGGTTTTGGGGGCAATATTTTTTTTCCTCTCAGCCTATTCCTTCTCTTTTGACTCTTTCTCATACTATGACCTCTTCTTATTTGATTTGCTCCACCTCCATACCAAGAATCTCTAGCATCATTTCAGGTTCTACATCTATTAGGCCTTTTTTAAGACCTGCTCTTCTCAATTCATCCACTAGTGCATCATTTAATACCTATGATAATCATACCTCTAATTCTTCTTCTTCTCATCCCTATACTAGTGCATATTTTACCACCCAAGAAAATCATGTTAATAGTGCCTCATTTAATAACAATTCCTCTCAAACTACTATTAGTATATATGTTACCACTCATAATGATACCCAAGCCACTAATACCAATGTTAACACTTCACATGCTGAAAATAAAACCACTCAAACCCATCAATTTTTGTTGTAAACTCTTCACCAAATGAGCACTTTCCAATCTAATAATTCCAACCAAATGATGCAAATGCAAAATCATCTTCTCCATCTCCAAAATCACCTTCAATAGGTTCCATGTGGAGTGTATAACCAAAATTCCCCCACCTCCCCTTCAAGATTCCCATGGTAATCATATCCCTCAACCTCCTCTTGTAAACAAAATAATTAAACACCTTCAAAATAAACCTCTTACACCTCAAATTGACGACATAGATATAAGAGGTATCACCCCTACCATTAGTTACATTGGTTCAACCAATCCTACCCTTCACTTAAAAATGTTTGGAAATCTATACAAAGATTGGGTTAAGTTCAACACTTTTATCACTACCAAACTACTAGAAAAAACTCTCTTTGTAGATGATTTAGATTGGGATAACCAACTCAAATCTCATTTCATCACTAGTTTTGAAGATTTAGTTAATGCTCTAGTACAAGAGTTTCAAACTAGTGATCTCCCTAAAAATACCTTGGCTCATTTTATTAATTACAAGCAACTTGAGATAGAAACTGCATAAGCTTTAATCAAATGGTGAAATACCTTGTCCAAAAAGTGTTAACAAAATATGGAAGATGATAACCTCTTTTAGATATTCACCAACACTCTTTATCCTATTTGTAATATCAAATTTAGACTGTCTCTCCACAAACTTTAGAAGAGGCCATTGACCAAGCCAAGTAACAAGATTTTCACATGCGTTAGTTTGAGCCATCCAAAAATTATATGGACACTCATATGATAATAAAAAATAAATATAATCATGATACTAATGATGGTTTCACTGATTCTTATGATACCATTCATAATATTCAAGCTATTATTCCTAACCGGGCTCTAGAATAAGCTTCTCCTCCCAACCACATCCCTAATCCTCATTTTTCTTAAATAAGTACAATAAATGTTCATAAACCTTTATCCTTAGTAGAGTTAGAAAATCATCTCCTAAGGCCTCTTCCATGAGATATTGATCCCACTCATCCCATGAAATCATGAAACAATCTAAATAAATTTTGTTGGTTTCATGCTAGTTGGGGTCATTCTCATAAGACTTGTAGGTAATTGCATAACTTAGCTATGTATTTCCTCCTTGGTCTCAATTTTGATCATGATTCTATAGTTCATAAACATAAGCAAGCCTATAACATTGAATTCAAAGGCCATGAAACATAAACTAAAACTCAAGATTTAAACCAGGGTAATGCTCATCTGGCGATCTATAAAGATCCTCTTCCAAATCACTAAGACAACAATGATAAGCCTACTTATTTTACCAATAACATTGACAATATTATAAATCCAACTCATAAATATAATGTGGAAAACATGACTAATATGTGAAGGGTAGTTGATTTCATTGATTCTCATCCCACCCACACTCACCAATCATCTCACACTTTCCATGTTATCCAAGATTCTTCCCCAACTTACTTAATAGAGTTGGGGCAAGAAGACCTTATCTCTTTTTATGAACCAATTCCAACATGTCCATTTGTTAATAATTCTCATACCATTTTTACAAATCCTCCAACCTCTTTACCCATCACCAAAGATACTCAACCTTCTATTACCACTTCTTCAAATCCATCTCAAACCAAACCTGCATCAACTATGCCATCCTCTCAAGACAATCCATAAACTTTTCCTCCAATTAAACCTCCCAAATCTTATCAACACAAATTTTTATGGGCTTTTATTCCTCCTTCTAAGGAACTTATCCAAAATTATTCACCTCTTTCTAATAATCCCCTTATGGGTTATGATGAATGGGATCCTATCACAAAACTTACTAATCTCCCATCTCAAATCCCATTTCTCTAACTTATACAGACTTCTCTACATCATTGTAATCATCTTATGTAGCTCCTATTCAAAATGAACATCCAACATCCTCCCCTAGAAGAATGTGAAGCCACCTTATCTAGATCATCCCTTCTCCACTAGTGACACCTTCATTTCCTTCAAAATACACTCCTATTCTTTCTCCTAAGCATATCATACTTGATAATCCTCATGAGCATGATCCTTCAGGAATTCTTACATTTTTCATCAAGGAGATTCAATGCGAAGTATTTTTTTAATTTTCTCTGAAGTTGATGAGACCCTCACCATAGTTAGAATTCAACTTCATAGAGACTTATCAAATGTTATAGATAATGTGTGGATAAATATACTATTATTTATGAACACATCATGGTGTTCTTTCATTTATTTCTTCATTTTGGATTGGATGTGTGATTCATATTTACATTTATCTATCTTATATCATTTGACATTATGTCAAATTTTTATTTATCTTACATGGTTATTTATTTTTTGCACTACATATTGCCTATGGTGTCCTTTTCTTCATTATGTTCTCTTATGGATTATTTTTCATGATTACATGCTTTTTATCTATATGTTCATCTATTTATTTTATTATGATTATTTTCTACCTTATCTCGATAATACAAATGATCATTATTGTGACTTGGTTATTCCAACCTAGCTCCCCTTAGTCATTCCTTCTCTACCATGTGATCAGTTAGCAAAAAAGTCATCTCATTATAATATTTTTTTCCCGATCCATCTTGGATATCCCTTTATTCCCATTATTTACTTTTTCAAACAAAGCACACACATGGTTGAAACTTGAGATAACATATTGGTTCATAAGTAAACCTAAGTCTTTTAGTCAGTCATGTCTTTAGATACTTAGCTTCCTTTAGCCAAAGCCTAAATCTCATTTTATCTCTCATGATTTGTCATTACAAGTCTATATGGAGGAGCAATATTAAAATTCATAAAACTTCAAAATCCAAATCATTTTAACAAAAGTCAATGATACAAAATGCAACATTACAAATTCTAAAAGTCAAATCACACTAAAATATGTGATTCTTAGCACATATCCTTTTTCTAATCAAATATCAAACTCCAAAGTTGGCCTCATGATAGAGTTGAGGTCTATTGGGGTGCAATAGGCCAGTAGATTGGAAAAGGAGAATAAAAAAATCTTTTAGTGCTACCTACTTTCTTATGTAAGTACCCAATCTTTGCAGTATACCAATGGCTCTCTAAGAGGTCCTGAGGAATGGGGAAAACATTGTGGGAAGGTAAGTCCATTTTAATTTTTTTATTCAAAATAGCCAACATGATTTTATATTATTACCTCACTCATTTTCCTACATAGATTTGTTCTTATAGTGAATAAGTATCCTCTGTATATTGATGGTCACTAGTCACTTAGTGTCTTTCTATGTCCTTAGTGTGCCTCATGTTTCCTAAATTCTTCTCATAAGATGCCTATGTTTTGATTTTTACATTCCTTATTTCATTGCTTACAATACTAATATTTTCCCTTGATAAATATTGTTTTGTTCACTTATTACTCCCCTAGGGATCCCATTTGTGAGTTTCAATGTAAGACCATGGATAGGACTAGGCCTTCCTCACAAATTACCAAATTTTTTTATTACCATTACAAACATACACTTTAAAATATTTTATATTATATTCCACCTCATGGGTGTTCCTTTTGTGAGTTTTAGTGTAAGACCATGGATAGGACTTGACCTTCCTCATAAAATTTTCCAATACCCAAGTCACAATGAAATTACATGTGTCAAATTTGAGATAAGTCAAAATTTATCATGCGTTACCTATCATTAACATGCTTCCCATCTCGATATAATATGTTTTATGCTTACTTAATTTATCTTTCACTTTTATCTTCTTATTTTCTAATTGCATGTAAGAATATAGCCATTTTTCTTAAAATTTTCATACTTCCCAGCTTGAATTAGTGTGATCAATTTAAGTTCATTTTTTAAATTTTATTTCTATTTTATACTTCCCAACATGATTTAGTATGATTGATTGACTTAATTGTTTTATTTTTATAAAATTTGTCTTTCATATGTTTTCTATTTTAGTACATTGTTTTCATACTTCCCAATGTGATATAGTGTGATTTTACTTGTTTTAATTTGGTGCCAATCTTTTTCATGGTTTAAAAACATGTTTTTCTCTTGTTTACCAATTTTTGGTTTATTATACTTAGTCATCTTTTGTTATTACACATTTCCCATCGTGATATAGTGTATAGTACATTTGTTTTTTTATTATTTATACTTTTCCAAGTCTTTTTGACCTATTTATTTTTAATTATGCATGTGTATCACATAATTATAGAAAAGAAAACACTCCACATATATTTCCCATAGCATATAAAATAAAATAAAAATACATGTGATAGAAAGAAATATATCCATGCATCAACAACCACAACCAAAATATGAATCATGAGATCAAATCCAACTATCAAAACAACATATCTATATATATCATATGTTTTATACAATACAATGGTACAAAATACAAAAATACATAGCTTCATATCTATCACTGGGTTCCATCATGCCTATATTGTGGCCTAGCCAGGCTGCCCATAGTTGCCTCAAACTATCCTCTCTACATGGTGCACTGTAATGAGGTAGTCCAAGATCTCAATCTTGCTACATATCCCTATAGGTTGGCCGCTTGGGCCTATACCTATCCAATCTAGATCATGGTAGCCATGTATATGGCTCTCTCTTGGTCTAGGGCCTGCTAAGCTTATGCTTCAACTCATCCCACCCCTATCGGTGGCTACAATTCATCCCTATGTGTTTGTAGCTTCCTTGAGGCCTTCCCTACCAATCTAAACTAGCCTACTTGAACTGGGGTAGATGATATGATAAGATCATCCAACTTGGTGGGGTCATATGGTGTACTTCCATAAATAGGGATCCCCATCTGATCTCCTTTTTTTCAAGATTTACAAAACTAAAACCAGATAGATATTAGATCACATATACATCTCAAAATCTATCTATCTACCTACAATCACATACAACTAATATTTTATCTCAAAAAAAAATTATTACGATTATAACATTTCTTACTAGTCCCAGTGTCATTAACCACTATCTCCCCATCTGCTAATCCACCATTCATGGTCTCTCCATCTACCCATCCCCCAAGCACCTCATCCATCACTCACCTCCCCATCAATGCAAATCTAGGAGTCACCACTCATCCACACCATGAGCCTTCCTTAGAGGTTCCTCTATCTACTATCTCTATCTTGGGATGACTATCAGATCATCCTATGTGATGACCCTCATCTATGATTAATTTCACTAATGACAACTCCATCTATTATGTGTTGAGGTGGTCATTTCTCCTCTTACTACTGTGTTTACTATGGTACCTAATATACCCCTACATCAACATCCATGCTCTCTCCCCCTCCATCTATCAACTTTCATGTGTGAACAGTCCATGGTCTCACATGTCATGGCCTAATCACTAGTCTCTCGATTGATGCTCCTCTTCCTCCTCTCCCCATTAACTCTCTAACATTTTATGCCTAAAAAGTAGGAACTACTAGAGGAGCCATTGGGTGCATAAGTCCAAAATGCCCTTGTAAGCATACCACTAATTGTGGCTCTACCCACTAGGTATAGTGGCCCATGATCTGCACTCAAGCTCGACTTCGCACCATAGTCACCCAACTAGGCCAAATAGTAACAATATGTGTGTATTGTTACCACATGATCTCCCTTCATATGATCATCTATAATGATAGCACATGGGGCATGGCCCATGCTACCTGATCCTATCTACATCTAGTCACCTAAAGTAACCTATCATTGACCATATGGGGCAAGCCAGTTGGATGATACATCAAAAACCTCTCATATATCCATGCACTAAGAAAAATTAGTTCCCATGGTCTTTTTACCTCTAGACAACATCCCATACATATCATGCATGAGCTAGACCAAATGATAGACCCAAAATCATATAGTACCCCATACACATCAAATAAATTAACCCTCAGTTTGGGGTATATCTTATCTAAGCATGTTGTCCACCTGGCTAGTGCTCGTCTCTCATCCAAATCATCTAGTATCATTGTGATTACCAGTCACCCTCATATTAATAATCTAAGCAATGCATGGATGTTCTCTAGTGTGATACTCACCTCTATGGTATCCCCATCCACTAACTATCAAAACATGTTGGTCAACCATTCCCATGATCTAAAGAACATGACAGTGAGATCAAATTTCAATAGGATGCACCTCAACTCCATGATACCTCCCAGACCTAGTGCAACTAGTCTCGCTTTATCCATGTCTGTCAAATGCTCTAGTAAATCTTGTAACCATGATGCATCTATCAATCATCAATATCTATAGTATTTTTTTAAAATATCAAATAATAAAGGATGTATTAGATCTCCATGTCATTTATAATCTAAGTTTATTCTTAAAATTTTCACAAAATTTAGAAGGTTTGATTTAGTTTGTTCATTTTATACCAAATTGACCTATTAAATACTAAATCATCCCTATACTCCATCAAGGATAGTAAATTGGCCCTATCAAATTTATAATAGATTAGCCTCTATAGTACTAAGTCATCCACCTTTGCTTTGTAGTAATAAGTCAGCCACCTTTGGTTTATAGTACTAAGTCGACCTCCTTTCTACCTTGAAATGCTATAATAGCATCTTTAGCAATAACTAAGTCAACCTACTGCTATGTAATTGACCCCCTTCTTTAGCCAACTTAATCAACCTATTTCTCTGTAGTCATCCTGTTGGTTCTCTTTCCCTTTGTAGACTAAGTTGACCTAGTTGACTCTATTCATCCAAAATGATGAATTTTTGACGAATTACCATAAATGATTTGACCATTTATTGGTCTGACTCCTTCCTATCCAATACCCCATTTGACTCCTAGTGTCCCTAAAAATTTATTAGGGTTCTTTTTAGTGCCTAGATTTCTTCTACTAGTTAATTTCATATTATTCACTCAATTTCAATTAAAAGTATTCAAAATTTTGAAAATTTTAGTTGCTTACATGTGTTGCACTCACTATGGATGCTATGCATCCTCCCCATCTTAGCTATCATCTCCTCACCATCCTAGCTCTCTGATCTCTCACTAGGTCTATTAGATCCCTATTTTCTTAGAAAAGTAAAAAACCAAATGAATTTTTTTCACCATATTTATATTTTACTATTCAAAAATTATTGACCCTTCAAATATTTACCATCAAATTTCTTATTTTGATCATATATTTGTCTTTACTAGCTCTTTTTCCAAATCATAAAATGTTTTGGAATCTTGACATCGTAGAGAATATTTTCAACTTTTATATGTCTATGTTGTAAAAATTATGATTTTTTGCTAATCTCTACAGGTTCACCTAATGTTCCCTACATTGGATGCCTTCCCATTTTTTGCATCTCCTTATTTATCTACAACACTAAGGTAAGTAAAGGTATGTTTTTTTTCAACTTTGTCCTTTCATTTATATTACTTTCTCCTTACTGCACTTTATTTAGATTTAGCATTATGTGTTGCTATGTTCTTTTCCCAAAACACCATCCCATGTTACACCTACATGACACATGATGAGCTTCAAGTGGGACGTATGTATACACATAATATTTTCAAACTTTATCAATTACTGATGCTTTCTATCTTGTAGGAACCCATTGAATCTCAATCTCTCTGAGTGCATGGCCTAAGGGATGTACCAAGAAAGGGGTGGGCAGACCATTGGTGATTGTAGGATTATTGTCCCTTATTACCACTTGCTATCTATGCACCCATCTCCTAAAAACATTCCCCTAAGCTTTACATCCTATTTTGCATCCTTCTCTAGTCATTTAACACCTTCATTAGCCCTTCCCTAACCTTAAACCCTTTTTGATGGTTTACATTACATTGTCATCCCCATCGACCTTGTACTCTAATTGATGAAACTTATTAGGGTCTAGGTCAGCCCCTAGTTAGCCTAGAACATGAACTAATTTATTTTTGTCAATGATGATACTAGGTTGACTATGTCAACCTTATCAACCTAAAATTTTGGAAATGATTAGGATTAGATCCACCTATATAAACACATCCATTTCATCATTTCTAAAAGAAGAAAAGAAGATATATAGATTGTGCATCTTCTTATCCACCATTCTACTTAAGGAGCATAGCTTAGGGTTTCATACTTTCTTTGGAGATATGGATCTTGTCTTGTGGAGAGTCTTTTAGATGTATTGATAGGTTGTGTAGCCTAGAGATTATTTATCCTTGTCATCCTTACATATCACAATAACCTCTTACAAAGCACCTTGGTCAAGGAAGATATTGAGGTTTAATGGGATTATCTTCAAAGCTAAGAATTCCTAACTTTGTTCCTCCTTTGTAAAAGTAGATAGATATGTATTTGTACTTCTCTTCCATGCATTAGGATTTTATATACATTGACGTGAGTATATGTCTTCTATGAATGTTTATTTTTAATTCTTATTACCTCCACTTTGTGCCACAAGCTTTAGTGAACACTAGATTAGACTTTACTTTACTTGTTATTAGTTTAGTGAATATGAAAACATAAGACCTACTTAGGGTTTTTGCATAGTTTAGCTTGATTGGAGGATTTGAAACCCTCCCTAGTGATATTATTGTGGTAATAAATCCTTTGTATAGGTGTTGGGTGTCGTCATTTCCTTCATTTAATCAACTTTCTATTGATGTCATATTTAACCAGGGCTATGTCTAAAGCTATATGCAACAAGAGGAATCGTAATGATTTAGTAATTGAATGGGTATTTGTATATTTTTGTTTTTTGGGGTTTTTAATGTCTTAATGATTTCTTGATCAAAACCTTATTGGAATCAAACTATGCAAATCTGCTGGAAATAAATACACATTGCAGAAATGAAATTGATTGCTGGAAATAAACACACATTGCAGAAATGAAATTGATTGTTGGAAATAAGCACACGTTGCAAAAATGAAAATTTAATCTAAAATGCCTACAAGAACAAATTTACAACAAATCTTAACTTTAAAGATTTGGAATCATTTATAAATTTAATAGAGTTACCTATTTACTTTTGTGAATAAAAATATAAATACTGACAAAATAAAGATCCTGGTTCTTTGGAGGAGTGGGCCCTTGCTCTGCCTAGAACAGGATTTCAGCAATTCAATTTGCTTTCAAAATAGGAATGGCTATTTCATTGATAAAATGTTCTATATTAAAAATTTACTAAGCTATCATTTTTATCTATTCTTCTATATCTCTATCCATATATATTTTTACTAAATTTCTAGGTATGTATATATAGATGCTTTGATGGCTGTAACTATTTCATAGATACGATGGAACTAAATCATGCTTGGAATAGATGTTAAATCAAGATGTGGTTGGATGTCCAGCTGTGTGATAATTGTCTTGATTCTATCAATTAAAAAAATCAAGAATTTGTTCCTGATTTAATGGGATCATTGATCTTGATAGATCATCGACCGTTTGGAGTAGATCCTCATCAGATCCATTTTTAGCCGTAAAAGTTCTGGACCTTATCTGCAAGAGTACCAGAGCTAAATATAGAGTTTTGGAGCTAAGTCCAAAAATGTGACAACTTGAAATAGTATGGTGGAGTTTTGGAATAGATTTTGCAAGTTTCAAAACTAACTATGATGATTCTGGAATAGATTCTACAGGTTTTAAAACTAATCAGAATTGAGTCCAATGCTTCCAAAAACATGCAATCCACTTCACATTTGTTTTTTAGCCTGATGATGACCTGTTTTATTGAAAAACTAGAATTTTCCCAAACACTTGTTAAGAATTACAAGTCTTTTAAAATGTTAGAATCACAATCAAAAAAACATGGATAATCACATCCTAACTCATCTCAGATCAAAATAAAAGTTACAAAATGCAATCAAACTTAATAAAAAGAGAGAGAGTAAGATGAGGTCATTTATTATACATTTATTTTGGCATATCCTGGCCTCATCATTTCCCCCATACTTACTTATTTGTAAGTCCCTTTACAAACTTCATTCTTCAAATTTGGGATTGTATATCATGCATTCTATTTGATTGCTCAGATTAAATGGCTGAAACTAAATATCCCAATGATTTGACTTAGAAGTACTATACCCTGCTCCTGCTTCTACTTTTCTTTTCCATTCCTCAAACTAAGTGGGATGTTGAGGTTCTCTATTTTACCAAGGAGATATGGGGGTGAGAAGTAGAGGTGGCCTTGTCTGCATTCCTATCCATATGCTCAGGGGAGTTTCATTGATCTAGAGAATTATTGTGCATAAAGCTTTTGCCCTTTCTAAACTCCAGATCAAATTTGAAGGGGATATTACTTCCCTTCTTTTTAATGCCACCAGGAGAAATTCCCATCTTTTTAAACATGCATCATAGATATTATCAAAATTTGCCCTTTCATAAGTGGTGAAGACATCCATGCTTTTTCATAAACTAAAAAGATAAGGTCCCTTGAATTTATCATTAAATGCATGGGATTGGAGATATGTAGCAAATGCAGATGGATTACCATAACGAATTCTCATACAGAGACCAGATGAACTAGCCTTTGACCAATGCTCTAACTCCCTTTCTTTCCATGTAATCTAATTTTGAAGAGCAGAGACAAATGTGTTAAGCTAGGTTTCTCCTACATACAAATTGATCATAAAACCTGTATTTCTTTCTAACATAAAATTGCAGAGGTAAAATTCACAAAGAAGGTTTTTTTCTGTATTAGCTAAGGAGTAGGTAGACAAGAAATTAGATTTGTCTTTTATTTCATGTGGAAGGCCACATGCTATCCTTTCCAACTACCAGCAAATGAATTGTTCCTCTAAAAACATGCTATAAATAGGAGAAGGTCTTCTACATGCAAGTAGCTTCTCACTCATCATACAAACTATTTGTACTTTCACAAGACATTTATACTTATCATTTTCCTCGTAAAATTTGTCTTCCCATTCTTTCCTTGCTTTCTCTTCTTCTGCCAGTTTGTCTTTCAAGTCTGTATTGGATGCTTTGATTTCACTGAGTTCTCTGCATATGTCATCCCATAACTACTTGAGTGGAAAATAAGTCAATTCAGTCTGTGTAGAGACTATTGACACAGAGGTCTGTCTTGTACATTTTCCCTCATTCTCCATTAGTTGCCTTTTAGTTTCTACTAATTCCTCGTTCTTGGCTGTGAACTAGTTTGTTAATTCTACAAGGAGTATTTCCTTCTATTCTAACTTGAGTTTGAGGAAATTCAATTCATCATCTTTTTCCTTGATAATGAGTTCTACTCTAGACAAAAATAGAGCCTATTTAATTTGTTGGTTTTGTTCTTTTTTTTCTCTAAATTAATAATAAATTATTTTACCAGTTCATCATTGTATTTGGGAAATTTCCTCAGAAACTCTAGCCATCCTACCTGTTGAAAGATATTTGTTACTTCTTCATCTGCAAGGAGTTGGGTATCATTGTCTGGTTCTGACTTCTTTTTGATTCCCATGATTCATTATTTTTTCTTTTTCTTGCTTTTGAATATTTCACAGGTGAGCTGAAAATTGCTTTTTTGTATCAGTAAAATTGATGATTATGGCTATGGAACTAGCAGATTCAGTTGCTAGTTTGGCAAATTTGATTGTAGAATTACTATACTTAGCTACAAAACTAGTGTACTAAGCTGTGAAACTAGTGGATTTGATAGCTTCAATCATAAGAATGATTTTTTATGGTTATCCACCAACTCATTCCATCATCAATATCCTTCTGATGATTGTGCACTTTTAACCATGATGTATAATAGATGACTCATCATACTAATCTTTCTAAATCAAGTCTAATCACACATGCAAACTTTCATTAAACCTTTAACAAGTAAAAAGCATAATTATTGTCCTTGATTATGTAATCCCTCCATCATGCAAACACATCATCCCTAAAAAATGGTTGGAAAATAATTAGAATTCAAAAAAAAATTATCTGAATTAGCCAAGATCAAACGTCATCACTGATTTTCAATTGATCTCTATTATATATTTATTTTTGGAAGATAATGTCATTTACTGATTTTCATTCTCTTCCCTTTATTCTAGATCTTTTCATCTGATTATTTGATCATTTTGGAAGAACTAGGTTCTTCCATATGATCAAATTCTTCATTTGCTTCAATCTACTTCAAGCATTCATCCTTAATAGGAGGCTTCCTATAAAGTTTTAGCCTGTGTCCATTGACCAAGAGTATTCTTCTATTGCCATCAATGGGAAGTAACTAGATAGAACCATTGTCAAATATCTACTTGATTTGATAAGGTGCCAACCATCTGGTTCTTAATTTACCTTTGAATTGTTGATACTTAGAATCAAACAACAATGCCCAGTCTCCTACTTTGAATTGTCTTTCCTTGATATGTGAATCATGCCATTGCTTCCTTTGACCTTGGATTATCTCTATCTAGTGAAGTGCTTCCATTCTAAATTCATCTAATTCATTGATTTGAAGGATTCACTCCTTTTGAGCTACATCCAATTCAATTCCCACCTTAGTTGTTATCCTCAATGTCTGTAGTTCAAACTCAATAGGCAACAAGGGATTTTTCCCATAGACAAACTCATATGGTGAAAACCTTATTATGGTTTTCTAAGTTGAATTGTAAGCCCAGACAGCTTCAGGTAGTCTTTTTACCCAATCTCTTCTTTCAACTTTAACTATTTTAGTGAATATGTTTTCTAATTCTCTATTTGTTACTTCAACTTATCCATTTGCTTGTGGGCAATAAGGAGATGACTTCTTATGATTGCTCTGATAATATATTTTGAAATCCTAGATCATATTGGACATAAATTGTGGTCCCTAGTCTGAAACTTTACCATAATTATGTGCCAAATAAAATCAGCAACTGCTTCTTCAATGGCATTTGTTAAAGCCTACACTTCTACCCATTTTGTTCCATAATCAGTATACACAAGAATATGCTCTTTTCCTTGTGAAGGAGGATTAAAGGGTCTAAAAAAATCTAATCCCCATCTCTCAAATGGTTTAATCACTACTTGTGGTTGTAGAGGCATTTCATTGGTAATGGTTGGCTATCCCATCCTTTGATAAGGGTCACACCACCTGATATATCTCTTCACATCTTTGTACAAAGATGGCTAATAGTAACCAGTGCCAAGAATCTTGTGAACTATTCTTTTCACTGAATAATGTCCTCCACTTGGTTTATCATGACATACCCAGAGGATGTCAAAAATTTCATCTTCTCTTACACACCTGCATAAAACCAAAATAGGACTACATTTAAATAGCATTCCATTTAACCATTTGAACTGTGCACTAGTTTTGATTAATTTTTTTATTTGTTTTTTAGTGAAAGGATGAAATTTCATTGTTGCAAGATAATTTGTCATGTCAGCAAACCATGGTGTGTTAGCTAAAATAACAAACAATTGTTCATCCGGAAAGTTATCCTTGACTAGATGTTGCTCCCCTGTACTGGTCAATTTTGACAAGAAATCAGCCACCACATTAGATTTGCCTGGATTGTCCACAATGGTAATATAAAATTCTTGTATAATTAATGACCATCTAATTATTCTACCTCCAACCATAGGTTTTTTCATTAAATATTTAGTTGTTGAGTGATCTATATGTAAAAATATCTTGTACCCTATAATGTAATGTCTAAATTTATTGATTACATAGATCACGGCCAAAAATTCTTTTTCAATGGTAGTGTAATTTCTTTCGATGGGAGTAATATTTTTACTGAGATAGTAAATAGCATACATTTTTCCTTCTTCATCTCTCTGTCCCAAAAATGCACCAACTGAGGTGTGTGAGGCATCAGTTTAGATGTGAAAAGGTTTCTCCCAATTAGGTCCTTGCAATATTTGGGTAGTTACTAATTTCTCTTTAATTTCTTCAAAAGCATGTTGACACTATTCATCCCAAAGAAATTCACATTCCTTGGTAAGCAATTTAAACATGGGGGCAGTAATTTTACTAAAATCTTTGATAAAATGCCTATAGTATCCAGCACGTCCTAAGAATGATTTGATATCTATAGGAGTTTGAGGAATAGGCAAGTCTGAGATAATCTTGATTTTGTTTTGATCAACCTGAATTCCTCTTTTTGAAATATGGTGCCCTAATATGATCCCTTCATCAACCATCATCAAATATTTCTCATGACTAAGAGACAAGTGATGTTATTCACATCTTGTTAATACTCTGTCCAAATTTTTTAAGGCATCATCAAATGTATCTCCATACACAGTAATGTCATCCATGTATACCTCCACACAGTCATTTGTTAGGTCTATAAAAATTGCTAATATGGCTCTTTGAAAGGTTACTGGAGCATTACATAGTCTGACTGGCAATACCCTATAAGCAAAGGTACCCCATGGACAAGTAAATGTAGTTTTGTCCTGATCCTCAGTAGCAATTCTGATTTGATTGTATCCACTAAATCCATCCAAGAAGGAAAATTATTGTTTACCTGAAAGATTGTCTAAGACTTGATCTATGAATGGTAAGGGAAAATAATCTCTCAAGGTGGCTTTGTTTAGTTCCCTATAGTCAACACAAATTCTCCATTTTCCATTCTTTTTAGGAACAATTACAAGAGGAGACACCCACTGGCTATTTGAGATAGGGTAGATAAAACCTACTTGTAATAGTTTTTCAATTTCTTGTCTGACTATATCCCTTAAAGCTGGATTAATCCTTCTCTAAGGTTGCCTAACTGGCCTAATATTTTTAGTATAAATGTGATGGGTGTAGATACTTAGATGAATTCCTTTCACATCTCTATAGTCCTAAGCAAATGCTTTATTATGATTCTTTAGAACATCAAACAATTTGACTTCTTCATCATTCTTTAACTAGCTATTAATATTCAAAAAAAATCCTGGTTGAATCTCAACATGTTTGGTTCCAAGATATGATGAACTGATTTGTTGAAAGGGTTCCATTAAGGTGTTTAGTGGACAGACATGTGGTAATAATAAATGATATGTAGCAACATCTCTGAAAGTTCCTAGAGGCAAAATGTTGAACAAAGGACAACATGAAGAGTTATGATACTTATCTTGTTGTGGGTCAAAATCCTCATTACTACTATTTTCAAAAAATTCTTCACCATCTCCTGATATCTGTAAAGTTGATGCTACAAATCCTTCTTCTCCCAAAGAGAAATTGCGTTCCTATAGAGCAAAGTTATCCTCACTTGCAAAGAATTGGTGTGGTTCTAGAACTAACTGTGATGGTTCCAGAACTAACTATGATGGTTCTAAAACTAATTGAGATGGTTTTGGAACTAATCTTGACTACTCCAATGATGATTGATGTTCATTTAATGAAGGATTAACCATATCATCTATTTCCTATACATGATCCTGCAATGTTATCATAGCTAAAGAAGACATATTTTGCTCATTAATATCAGGATTATCAACCCATAATTTCTCTTGATTATCAATAAAAAGTCGTGCAGATGGGTATAATGAAATTTGCTTAGAATTATTACCACTTGAAATAGATATTAATATTCAATGGTATTTCATCATTCTTATACTTGTAACAATGGTATTTCAATATTCAATCTTCTTAGTTCCTGCACCAATTCAGATTCCTTAAGTTCTATGGTTTCTTTAAGTCTTTCTTGAAATGGAATCTCAGTAGAATTCTTTTCTAGTTCCTTATCTTTTTCTTTGTAATCTTAGTGATTATAACAAGTGGACTACTAACTATTTTGCCAAATCTAGTTTGAATGTTTTTACAATCCATTGTATTTAAATCAACTAATTTTTCTAGTTCTATTTCGTATACAGGAGTTGTTTGTTTGTTTCTTGGGTTTGCTACTAGTTGTGCTAGCATTTGGTTTTGGACTATGTTTTCAATCTATATATTTTGTGCTAGAGGTCCCATTATGGCTTGTTGGTTCTAATTTGGATATGTTTTTCCTTGCACATAATTGTTAGGGCTCCATCTAGGTTGTGGCCAAGCATAAGGATTCCCTTGACTAGCCCAAGGTTACTGATGTCCTTGAGTATTACAAGATTGACTTGCCCAATCTTGAGGATGCCATGTGGGTTGAGGGGCCCAAGGTGGCTGTCCCCAACTTTTTGGTTCTATTTGAGCTACCCATGGCATCATCCAGGGATTAAGAGCTGGTCTTGGCATAAACTATCTTTGATTAGGTTGTCTCTGAATAAAATTTACTTCTTCTATGGTGGATGATGTATTGGTTTGTTTGAGATGATTTTTTATGAGTGGAAGAAGTAAACAAGCATGAATATCATGTTCTTTAGATTCACAGACAAGACATACTTCCATTTTATCCAAAGGACATTCCTGTATTGCATGTCTCTTCCTGCATCTAGGACAATACATGGCTAATGGTTCAAGTTGGGCATTTGCTTTAGCTTGCAATCCATCCATGGTGGAGGTTAATTGAACTAATATATCTATTTTAAAGTTTTCCAATTCATCCATTAATTTTTTCATATCTAGATTCAAATTTTTAACCATTTTCCCTTTTCTAGGTCCACCCCTTGTTCTTGAATAGTTTCTACAAATTTCTATGATTTCCTCCATTCTTAATTGAGCAATATTTCCTCCACCAATTAAATCAAGGGTTTCCCTAGATTCATCATCTAGACCTTTGAGAAAAATGGTTTTATTTAAATCTTCTTGAAGTACAAATCCACATCTTTTACTCACAAAGAGGAATCTATCCAAATAATCCTCCATATTTTCATCTTCTTCTTATTTGATTTTGAAAAATTCTTCCTTTCAATTTCTTCCTCTACAATAATCTTGATATTTGTCTACGAAGACAGTTTCCATTTATTCCCAATTGGTAATAGAATTAGATGTTAATCCCATAAACCACCTCATTGTTGCATCCTTCAGGGTAGATGGAAACAACTTTAGTTTTTGATTATCTGTCTTGTAATCATAAGTCTGACATAGTACTTTAAATTCAAACAAAAATTGGTTAGGCTCCTCAAATGACATTCCTCTAAATGTTGGCAAGTGTGTAGGTGAAATGTTTTTCATAGTGATTTCATCATCCTCGATATGAATGGGATAGGTAAAGGTTCTCTCAAGTTCTCTTTTAGCTTCTCGTTCCATCTCTCTGGTATTTTCTAATCCTTTCTCCCAATCAATGTGGTATGTGGTCTGTTTTGGGGGTGGTGAAAAGTCAGGAGTAGGGGGTTGACTACTCAATTGAGAATCAAAACTTTCCCTCAATGGATCTTGAGAAATAATCCTCCTTCTTAAGGTTTTACTTGGTTCTGGTGACTAATCCAAAAATTCCAAAGATGGAAATTTTGCTTCTTGTGTTGTAGGAGATAATGGTGCCTCCAATTCTTGCTCAATGCCCTTTCTTAAACTAGAGGATGATGGAATTTCTTGTTCAAATATTTTGGGGAGAAATCTTCCCTTAGAATCTCATGGTCTACTCATAAATTAGGGAAAATCTCTTTAATTACTAAATGAATGATTGTTGCTCTTATTGACACCTAATTAGAAAATTCCAACTAGTGTTCCCCAGCAACGGTGCCAAAAATTTTGGGTGTCATCATTCCTTTCATTTAATCAACTTTCTATTGATGTCATATTTAACCAGGGCTATGTCTAAATCTATATGCAATAAGAGGAATCATAACGATTTAGTAATTGAATGGGTATTTGTATATTTTTGTTTTGGGGGGTTTTTAATGTCTTAATAATTTCTTGATCAAAACCTTATTGGAATCAAACTATGCAAATATGCTGGAAATAAACACATGTTGTAGAAATGAAATTGATTATTGGAAATAAACACACATGGCAGAAATGAAATTGATTGCTGGAAATAAGCACACGTTGTAGAAATGAAAATTTAATCTAAAACACCTGCAGGAACAAATTTATAACAAATCTTAACTTTAAAGAGTTGGAAGCATTTATAAATTTAACAGAGTTACCTATTTACTTTTGCGAATAGAAACATAAATACCGACAAAATGAAGATCTTGGTTCTTTGGAGGAGTGGGCCCTTGCTCCGCCTAGAACAGGATTTGAACAATTCAATTTGCTTTCAAAATAGGAATGGCTATTTCATTGATAAAATGTTATGTATTACAAATGTACTAAGATATCCTTTTTCTCTATTCTTCTATATCTCTATCCATATATATTTTTACTAAATTCCCAGGTCTATATATATATATGCTTTGATGGCTATAAATGTTTCATAGATACGATGGAACTGAATCATGCCCAGAATAGATGTTGAATCAAGATGTGGTTGGATGTCCAGCTGTGTGATAATTGTCTTGATTCTATCAGTTTAGAAAATTGGGAATCTAATCTTGATTTAATGGGATCATTGACCTTGACAGATTGCCAGCCATTTGGAATAGATCCTCATCAGTTCCATTTTTAGCCACAAAATTTCTAGAGCTTATCTAAAAGAGTACCAAAGTTAAATATAGAGTTCCAAAGGTAAGTCCAAAAATGCGACAACTTGAAATAGTATGGTGGAGTTCTGGAACTAACTATGATGGTTTCAGAATAGATTTTGCAAGTTTTGGAACTAACTGTGATGATTTTGGAACAAATTCTGCAGGTTCTGGAACTAATCAAAATTGAGTCCAATGCTTCCAAAAACATGCAATCCACTTCATATTTGTTCTTTAGCCTGATGATGACCTATTTTATTGCAAAACTAAAATTTCCCAACACACTTATTAGGAATTATAGGTCTTTTAAAATGTTAGAATCACAATCAAAAAAAGATGGATAATCACATCCTAACTCATCTCAGATCAAAATAAAAGTTACAAACTACAATCAAACTTAGTAGAAAGAGAGAGTAATATGAGATCATTTATTATATATTTATTGGGCATATCCTGGCCTCATCAATAGGTCTAGTGGATCCATCTTGGTCATGACCATGAAAATATAATGTATCCAAAATCTGAAGTATAATAAGATTTATCTACTCTAAGCTAGGATTGATTTATAGATCTACTACATTTCTCATTGCATACACCACCCATAACCCAAGTTCATAAAATAAAATTGGAAGGACTTTAAGGGTCATTCCCAAGTTATTCAAACTTTGGGAGAGCATAGATGATGCTTCATTTAGGCTTTAGAATAAGTACAAGGTAATGAACAAAGCACTTTTGGTCACCTAAGTTCCCTAAAGGGGATGGGGGAGAGTATACATACAAAGTCTAGTTTATAAGAAAACAAAATAAAGAATAAAGAATAAATAAAAACACAAGCTCTTAATAGCACTTAGTCTAGGATTTGTGTTTGTTTTAAAGAACTAAGTGAAGTGTGAAGTGAAATTTGGCCCTTAACTTTGTTGTTGATTTGTAACATTTGAAAAAAAAAAATGATTTAGATGATTTTTAGGCACCAAATGTAAGTGTGAATTGAAAATTTGAAGTGCTAAAAACTTCCTTTCTTGGCCTTGGGTCCTGTAAAAATTGTTAGGGTGTTTTCTTGTTTTCTTGGCAAAATAGCTAATCCTCAAGCAAAATTACATTTTGAACTTTTAAGTTTTCTTTCCTTTTTACATAGTGAAATACTATTTATTATAGTGCAATACAACTAATTTTTAAAACCACATGTCTTAGCCAAAGATGCATTTAGTGTACAACTGCAACCACATAGTGCAATAACACATCTCTGCATTGTAAAATTGACTATACCTTGCCAAACATACTTTGTTAATGAAAAACCACATGTTACCAATGTAATATAATAGATTGTGAATACAATACCACATTTACCAATTTCAATATGATATTTACAATAAAAATAAACTCTAACAATGCAAAATTATACTTTACCAGTGCAAAATTGATTATTGTGAATGCAATACCACACCTATTAGTTGCAAAATCACATCTTTTAGTCAAGAAAAAATTTAGTGATATAAAAATGCACTTATAAAGTGCAAAATTGCATCTAGCATGAAAAATCACATTTGTAATATTGTATTTCCATAGTACAAAATAACATTTTAAAGTTGCAAAACTACATGTCTTTATGTAACGACCGTGAGCTTCATTTTTTCACTTTTTTGGGGTCATGAAATAAAAAATTTAGCATGAAAAAATGTTATAAAAAGTTTTTAAAATGCCATAAGAAGATATTTTTGAGGTGTGGGTCCCACCAGGTATGCTATTATATGATCAATATGAATACAAGAGGGGAGAATAATATTGTGTTAGTATGAAGAAAATCAAACAAAACACACTAATAAAAGCTTACACCTCTAAAATATTTTTTTCTCAAGCTCCCATCCTAACCATTGATAAAGACCCTCAACATTTAGAATTTCAATTTGAGAGGGAGAAATAAAGACATGGGTTATCCTACTCCTCCTACCCCTCCTGCCCATGGTTGAAGTTCTCTTATGTTTGATGATTCTAGATAGAATGTCATCACTACATGAAATACCATCGATGATTACTTTCAAACTCTTGGTATAAGCTTTCCCATGTCTGGCATTTCTAGGCACAAGTATGGTACTACATGGAAGACCATCACTACTTCCCCTCATACTCATGGTAGAAGATCCACTATGTTCGATGACTCTAAGTAAAAAGCCATCACTACATAAAAGACCATCACTGCTTCCCCTCATGCTCATAGAAGAAGATCCACTGTGTTTAGTGATTCTAGGTAGATGGTTGCCAGTATACAAAAGACTGAAGTTGAATATTTTCATGTTCATGGCATAATCTCTTCTATGTCTGGAGAATCTAGGTAGATGGTCATCATTACATAGAAAACCATCATTGATTCCCCTCATGCTCAAGGAAGAAGTTTTCCTATATTGGGTGAATCTAGGTAGAGGGTCATCACTGCATGGAAAAATGATGCTACTTCCCTTCATATTCAAGGTAGAATCCTTTCTATGTTTAAAAATTCTAGGAAAAAGTCCATCACTAGGTGAAAGAATATATCCTTGTTCATGGAAGAAGCTCCCCTACTACTAATAGAGTTCTAGACGTCATGGAAATGGAAGCTATGGTGGACCCTCGAAAGCATATATCCTTCACTAAGGTAGTATCTCATAAGTCAACTCCAAAAACATATCTCATACCTCTCAAACCTATATCTTCTAACCCAATCATGATCTCTGATGAGGATATCAAACATGTGATCAGATCAGAAGAATTATTCTCAGCCAAAGGTCTCATTTTAGGTCTCATTTGTTGCTTTGTGGATTACTAGCCAAAACTTCAAGAGTTGTATGCCTGGATTTTGAAGCATTGGAAACCCCTCTTATTAGGTACTTTTGATATTTACCCTTATGCAAAAAGTTTCTTTATTATTGTCTTCCACAAGGAAGGGATTTAAATTATTTTTTGGTGTTTGAATCACCACCCCCTTATCATCAAACCATGGCCCCTTGCCTTCAACCCCCTCACATAATCACTTAATGAAAACCCCATTTGGATTCGTCTACACTATCTTCCTCTCCAATTTTGGACTGAATCTAATCTAAAGGCTATTGTTAATTCATTGGGTGATTACCTAAAAATGCATCCTTATACTCATCATTTTTATCACACTACTTTTGCTAAAATTATAGTAACTATTGACACCTCCAAGAACTTGCCTAAAAATATCACTCTACAAGTTGGGGACTACTCTTGGTCCTAACCCATGGACTATCAAGGCTTATTATTTTGTTTTCATAGTTTCTTTAATATAGGCCATTTAACCAAGAACTGAATTTCCCTCAAGAAAAAAAGAAGGAATCCTCTTGGTGGAAAGATTGCAACATTGAAATAATATAGGTAGATGCTGAAGAAGACATAAATTATTTGATAGTGAGTCACCTTTGGAAGATCTTGATCCCTCTATTCAAAATGAGGACCTTAAAAGTCCTCAATTTAAATATTTTATACTGAAATACCTAATGTATCCAAAGAAAGACATAAACATGGTAGTTCCCTCTTCACCAGTCTCTTCCTCTAATAAATCCCCAAGCTTGGAATTATCTAGGCAAAAAATTCTAAGGACCCAACAACAAAAGACAAATCCTAGCCCCATGTTGTTTCATAAGATAAGGAAGGCTAGATAAAGGTTCAAAAAAAGAAAAAAGGTATTAAAGCAATGTTACAACCTTCTTATATGACCAAGTGGAATCTAGGAAGAAACTAATGGTTCTGAGGGTCTTAGAATAAAACCATAAAAGATAGTTTTTGAAGGCAAAAATAAAGTGAAAGATCAATGTTAATTTATAGAAGTGGTTGGGCAAAACCACTATTTGTTTTATCTTATTAGTTGTTTTTACCATATTGTTTTACTTGACCCATTATCACTGGTAGAGGCTTTATTTTTGTGCATAAATGATACATATTTTTATCCTTTTTATTAAGTTCAAGATCTTCAAAACTCATGACATTTACCATATCAAAACAAAAAGCTTACACTTCTAACCTAGACACTCAAAGAGCTAGTGAGCAATAAAAGTAACTAACAAATGAAATTAAAACAAAAGAGTTTTGACTTCCATGAGAGTAAGTATTATATGTTGTAACTGAGTTGATGTGATTAGTTGCGTGATCAATAATTCTTTAGAGATGGAGATCCTTGTACCACCTCTCCTTGTCACCTTGGTAATGTTGAGTTTAGATTTGGATTTGGATTAGAAAATGGGCATGATAACTTTACATTAAGAGATTTTTGAGGAAATTTCTACATAATAACATTAAACTACCAAATCTTATTTATCAATGGGTGAGGCCTTGTATTTATAGCTTCTCAAACTAACTCTAACCCAAGTGGAGTTAGGTTAGAGTTAATTGTGGTTGAGTTTGAACTAACCCTAGTTGAATTAAGGAGGGGACATGTAATTAATATTTGGGATAGAGATCCCAGTTATGAAGCATGGCTCTTCATTTATGAATTTATGGCATTTAGGTATATATTTTAAATTCCTTGACTTTGAGGATGATGACATCATCATGACCTCATTTTTATTGAAATTTCCTTTTTGAAAAATTCAATTTCACTATTTTCACATGGAAATTCCACTTAAGCATTTAATGTGGTTTGCTTTTTTAATTCATTCTATTAGCATTTTTTCATTTTAATAATTGTTCAAGTGTCACACTAAATGGGTCCAAATCTTATTTATCAATGGGCGAGGCCTTGTATTTATAGCTTCTCAAACTAACTCTAACCCAAGTGGAGTTAGATTAGAGTTAATTATGGTTGAGTTTGAACTAACCTTAGTTGAATTAAGGAGGGGACATGTAATTAATATTTGGGATAGAGATCCCATTTATGAAGCATGGCTCTCCATTTATGAATTTATGGCATTTAGGTATATATTTTAAATTTCTTGACTTTGAGGATGATGACATCATCATGACCTCATTTTTATTAAAATTTCCTTTTTGAAAAATTCAATTTCACTAATTTCACATGGAAATTCCACTTAAGCATTTAATTTGGTTTGATTTTTTAATTCATTCTATTAAATTTTTTGCATTTTAATAATTGTTTAAGTGTCCTACTAAATGGGTCCAAAGGTCAAAATATCACATTACTAGGTCACGAGGTAACTAGAGATGAATCCATGAGAGGTTAATATTTCATACAAGATAATACCCTACATAGGTATGCATCAACACAATTCTAAGCACTAATTTATGATTTATGGATGAAATTGGGACACATAATAATTACTAGGCTTGATTTACATTGTTTGGTAGAAATTAATCTGAAGTCTAGTTGGAATCTAGTTGTGAAAAAAATGGGGTGTCTACACTCATCATCCCTTATCATACCTAGTCACACCCTCATTAAACCTCATTTTACCTCATTATCCATAATCAATCACTCATTATCTCTCATCATCCCTCATCATCCCTAATCATTCCCTCATCATCCCTCATTAATCCTATTCACTCCATCATCATTTGTCATCATCCCTCATCATCCTCAACCACTTCTTTATAACTCCTCCTCCTTAATAACTCCTAACTTAGGTTTTGGGTTTGGGATTTAAGATCTAGGGTCTTAGGTTTTAGGTTTTGGATATGCCAAATTGTTTTTATATGAAGGGAATTATTTTGGCATTATCAATCATCATCCCTAATCACTCCTTCATCGACCTTTATTATCTCTCATCATCTTTCATCATTCCCTCATCATCCCTCATCATCCATCATCATCCCTAGTCACTATCTCATCATCATTCATCATCCCTAATCCTCACCCCTCCTTGTCCTTAGGCACTCACTCATTGACCCTTATCATCCAAAATTTTATTTAATTAAATAAGGCTCAAATATTGTGTTGAATCAATTTTACCATTGTGGAACTTAGGATTTGTGGTTTAGGGGATTGAGATTTATGGAGTTTAGGGTTTATATTTTATCACTTAGGTTTTAATATTTTAGGGTTTTATGATTAGAATTTTTAATTATTTTTTGGATCAGGTTTTAGGGTTTAGGATTTAGGGTAAGAAACATAGCAAGGTTTTTTTATAAATTATTTTTTTGATCTTAGAATTCATAAGAGATGGTTGGATTGTAGTGGAATTAGTATATGCGAGACTCATATTTATAGTAAAATCATCACTCATCATCCCTAATCCTCATCCCTCCTCATCCCTAAGCACTCACTCATTGACCCTTACTATCCCAAATTTTACTCAATCAAATAAGGCTCAGATATTGTGTCAAAATAAGTCTATCATAATGAAACTTAGGCTTTAAGGTTTAAGGGATTGAGATTTATGGGGTTTAGGATTTATATTTTAGCACTTAGGTTTTAGGATTTTAGGGTTTTATGATCAAACATTTTTTTTATAGTTTTTTGGATTGGATTTTAGGGTTTAAGGTAAGAAATATAGTAAAGTTTTTATAGAATCATTTCTTTAATCTTAGTATTCAAAAGAGATGGTTGGTCCATAGTTGAATTAGTATAAGTAAGACTCAAATTTTAAGTGAACATACTATTCTAATAAATGAAACCAAACATGAAAACTCAAAAGATGTCTACAATATTATATATGGAAAAGGTTTTAGTTAACATGGGTAGAGTGTTTGTGTTTTTCCATAGATTTTATCCCACTACACTACATCTTCATCATTATCTTTGTCTTTAGAAATAAAATCAATGATAAACTTACTTTCCATTAGTGGATTTAAACCCTTCAATGTAGTAGTAGGGCATCTCTTCCTTAAATCACAATTTTTCTTCTTAAAATCAAAAGTAGTAAGGAGTAGATGCAAGATAATGGGGAACAAAAACTCAAAAAAATTAAAAACATAAAATTCTATTTTTAAATGACGTATGCCCTTTTCAAAATAAATTTAATAAGTTTAATGCTCATTGGGTCATTAATGCAAAGTTAAAACCTCAAGAATTATTAACTCATGGCTTCTATCTCTTTCAAATATAAGATACATAGTCACAAAATGCTCCTATCCTAGTTTTCAAAGCATGAGACACACATTCACAAAATTCTCTCATCTTATTTCTCCAAGGCTATTGAAATAGGACATAGAGATATATTACAAACCTAGAAAATCTCTAAACTCTAATGTGTAATGATGCACAAATTCTTCCCATCCCTATATAAATTTGAGTTAAGTAGATGTAACCTATAATTTCATAATCCACTCCTTCCCACTTAGACCTTACAATAGCATATTTTCATTAGTTTAATTTATAATCATATTTAAGATTGGTAATACCTAATGTTGACTCAAGACTGGTAATCCCTACTCAGGGAAAAATTCATAATAATGTTCAAGTCACCAGTCCTATGTTTTTTAATTCCTCATTTACACTTGCAACATAGGTTATAAAGGTTTCAAACTCTACACATGAACTACCTAGCCATCCCTTTCAAGGCCACCTTATATTTCAAGGCAATCCCCTCAACTAGTAGTCTCATTTATATAACCCACTTCCATTCAGTCCTCCACTATGACCATTTTAAGAACTTCAATAAAAACAACATACATTGTGGTGACCACACCATAGAGGAATGTTTCAATCATTGGAAATTCTATGCAACCCCTTCTCCACTTTCCTATCTAAATAAGTGCATAATGTTATCCCCAAGTATCACTCCACCTTATACCTCTTAAGAGACCATTCAAAAAATATAAAGAGGGGTTATTATGGTTACCCAATGGGTAAAAGGGTCTCAATATAGGCATAATAATAATTAATGCCTTGTTATCATAAAATTTATAACAATGAGCACTCGTTTTGAAAATTAAAGTAGCACAATACAAAGTGTGAGGAAGAGGAAGGTGACAGACCAAAAAGGAGATGAAATGATATAAAAACACATTAATCAAACTTATACTTAGAATCCACTATGATAAGCATGTTCTGATTAGATAATATTTAAAACATTCACAATCAACCTAAAAGATTAACAATCGAGTTTTAGAGAAAAATTCAAAAGAAAATCATTGCATTGGAAGGGGAGACAAATCCAACCTTCCATCATAATTCCCATATAAGTTCAAATATTTTAATGCAAGGAGAAACTGTGCCAGAGCAAATTCAGTGGCATAAATGTTAATAATCTATACTCACGGCCCACATTATTCTTTGAGAATAACTCACAAAATGAGAAGACCCAAAATGCTCTAGCCCTTTCACTCAATGTTTGTAACCCAAATAAAAAATAAATAATTTAGCCTAAAATAAGAATTTCACCTCTTCCTCATCAAAATATGAATACCAATGAGGAACTAGAATAGACACTAAACTCTTTAACATCTATAGAGTAGAGGTGATAAGGGGTGAGATCCAACAATTCTGAAGGTCAAATCTAAAAACCATTAAGAAATGCTAAAACACGTCATCAAGTCTATTACTAGGTGGGTGAGTTTAGAATAGGATATCAATATCCCTCACTATGACTCAAGGCTAAAGCTCAAACTAACTCAAAAGACCCAAACATCAACTTGCCAATCTTCATAGAGTAATAAGAGATCCAAACCAACAAACTATGATACACAAATCCAAGGCAAAAATAAAATTCAATCCAACATTTGATCTCACATTAAAGAGGAAACTTAATTTATTTCATACATTTACTATTTATTTTTGAACATGAGTATACAGAGCATTCTAACATTGATTTAGGATTAAGGGGGAATTATAAAGTATCCTTTGTTGTAACTTGTTTTGCCACATAGGAATTCAAAGAAAATCCTCCCCCATAGTACTTATAAGTTAAAATACATGTCATGATTCTCATAAGGATCCCATGATAATAAAACACATTTTAAAAAATGCATCATTATAAATACAACTCGTGATCCCAATGCAACTCATGCTTCTATGCAACTTGGGCTCCTAATACAATGTGAGCTAGTAATGTAACTTAGGCAAACAATGAACTTAGGGTTGTAATGTAACTCAGGCTAGAAATGCAACTCAATATCCTCATATAACTCAGGATCTTAATGCAACTTGGGATAGAAATGCAACTTGGGCTCCCAATGCAACTCAGGTTGGAAATGCAACTTAGGATCACAATGCAACTTGGGCTTATAATGCAACATGGGTTGACAATACAACTCAGGCACTAAATGAAACTCAGGATCATAATGTAGCCTATTTTTGCTTACAAACATTGTATCAATTTAACATTGATGAGGTATTTATATTGCATCATATTAACTCATTTTCTAGGCCACATGTACATCCCCACATTCAAAGAGCTACCAAAATCATTTTTTTCACTGAGGAGGAAACATGGTTTCTTTTTTTATAAATCATTTTCCAAATTGGAGTATACGAAGTAAACACAAAGATGAAATTTTTGATCTATCATTATTTGTCATCATCCCTCATCATTCAAAATGAATTTCTACCATGCAAGTACAAAGAGGATATTATCTTATTTACACCATGGAAATCATTCAACAATATCCTTATAGTAATCCATCATGACCCTACCTAATCTACTAGACATGAATGAGAATAATCACCCTAATACATTATAATCAAAATAAAAGGAATCAAAACACCATTCAAAATTCATCTCAAAAAGATATTATTCAAACTAAAATAAATTTTTCCTGACTATTGGATTGGAACACACTCTAGCAGATGATGGAGTGACTAGGGATGATGAGGAAGTGATTAGGTATGATGAGGGACAATGAGGGAATGAATAGGGATAATAAGGAATGAGGATAGATGAGGAGAAATATATTATGGATGATGAAGGATGATGAGGGATGATGAAAGATTATGAAGTATTGACTAGGGATATTGAGAAAAGATGATGGTTGATGAGGGAGTTATTATGGATGATGAGGTATGAGGAGGGATAATGATAGTGTGAGTATGCATGATAATAGATTATGAGAGAGTTGTTAGGTATGATTAGGGATGATGAGGGTTGATGAGGGATTATTTAGGGATGATTAGGGATAATGAGGGATGATCAAAGATGATGAAAGAGTGATTAGGGATGATGAGGGTTGATGGATTGATTAACGACAATGAGGGATGATGACAACCAATGAGGGAGTGATTAGGGATAATGAGGGATAATGAGGGCCAATGAGGGAGTGACTAGGGATGATAAGGAAACACAAAGATGGATGAGGGAGTGATTAGGGATGATTGGGGATGATGAGGGTTGATGAGGGAGTGTCTTATGTGAATTTAGAATGCTATAAGATGACTTTATTCTATGCAATTTTAGAATAATGCATGAGATTAGAGTTTAATAATGTATGGATTGATCCATTAGTTTAACATTTATTTAAAGTGAATGGTATCATTTTAGGATGAATTTTTAGTGGTCTTTTAATTCATCCTATTCTAAATGAAGTGTATTAGGGTGACTAGCTACATCCATGTCTGGTATAAGTTATCATATGATGACTACAGGTAGATGTCATGTATGAGTGATTGCATACATACATGTAGTAATAGGTACGTATTAGATGTCATGTATGAGTAACCATATCATGACTATAGATATGTTATGGGTTACATTCTATAGGGAAATCATTTATGTATATTGATAGACCCATTGATTGAAAAGCCCATAAATTATTTAGGAATCTACTTTCAAGCTCGGGTATTCAATTAGGTTGGGCATAATCAATTAAGTAAAATAGGTAGGGCATGTTCAATTAGGTAAAATATGGGGCATACTCAATGGTATAAATATATTATGTATGTAACATGATTTGAAACTTCATTTTTAATTCTATCTTCTAATCTTGAAATTATGAAAAAATTAAGTATTGACCAGAATGGATTTTGAAAAACTAATTTCTAAATGGTAATGCCTACAACTCTGGAATCAATTTCATAAGATGCTGAGTGGACCTAATTTGTTAGATTTAATAAAATAAATTTAAAGTATAAAAATATAAAATGTAATATAAATTAAATGTAAACACTAAATATTTACTCTTACTAATCGAACCCCTTGTAGCACAAACCTAACTTACTCTCACTAATAGAATGGCATAAGCTCACTAAAAACTAAATATATACTATCACTAACCTTTCTTTCTAAAAAATGTCTTTCAAAGGGCGTAATCCCTTTGTAAAGACATGTTTTCCCTATAAACATGTATTTCAAAGGGTGTACATCATTTACAAAGGGTGTATGCCCTTTCCACATTTTAGTCTTTAAATTTTGTACTTTCCCTCCATACATACCTTGAGTATAGGATTAGGGAGGTCCAAACCGAGCCTGAAGTTAGCGATGGAGCAACCCACATAGTTTTAAGAAATTTTATGAGTATTTTTCATCTTTGTCGACACATCTAATCAAGTAATTTTTATTATTATTATTTAAAATTATATGGGTCTTTAGAGGGAAAAATGTAATTTTTTAATGTTAAATTATTATTTTTAATTATTACTTATTTTTTACACAACATACGTCATTATGGACTATATACATATCATTACGAAGATGTTTATAACTTTTTGAATGTTAATCAAAAGTTTATAAAACTTATATCTTAGTAATCTACACATCATTGACTGTGCTTTAAAAAAAATAAAAAATTATTATCATAAACTTAAGGTTAAAAATTTATGTTCATGCACTTGCAATTTAAATTTTCTAGTTATCTTGATTTGTTATATATATATATATATATATATATATATATATATATATATATATAATATTCTCAATAATTTTTGACATTTCATTTATTCATATATGAAATTTCATTCACTAATTCATTCGTTTACTCAAAAAAAATGTTCGTACACATGCAATCTCTTCATCTTTTCACAAAAAATTCTCAAGTCATTATCATAAATGCATCCATTTCGCACACTTTTATGACTTGGGTATTGACAAAAATATATATTTAGAAACTACATTTAAAATTTTATAATTCATATTCTTGCATTATTGTCAAATTCATTTTCTAAGTGTTTCTACAATTATCTCAAATTTCAACAATTGTTATCTTCACAAAAAAGTGTGGCTTTAAGATCTCCCCTTTATCTTCAATTATCTTGCATCTACCCTTAAAATGATATAAATTCCTCAAAAATTTATCTAAAAAATATTAAAATAGTCAATTTATGATGTAAATATGATTTAATTTGTGATACAAAGTGTACTTTATGTAATAGTGATAAACAAGATCGATCATCAAATTTAGTCCTTGATCACAAATCTTTATAATTTTAACCAAAGTATTAACAAAATAAGTCTTATATTGATTCTTAGATCTAAATATATAAAGGAAATAAAAATCTACCATGAGGAGAGTAATATGGTTTCATATTAACTTTGGATTCTTTAAAACCAAGCCTTAAAAATTTAGAAGTGGTACTAAAATATTAAAAAATTAATAAATACTATGTACATATTTACTAAGACCACCTCTATTGTAATCTATCAACTTCATAATTTTTAATTCAAAGTTAGAATGCTAATTATGCAACCTAAAAAATTCTTTATTTGAAAAAGAAACCAAATAAAATTTAATGTCAACATTAAAGATTTGATGGTTTTTAAAACATAAAATTTAAATATTAAAAATATCAACTAAGTTTTGTATTTTACCTATATATTTATTGTATGAGTTTTACAATAAATGAATGATTTTATTTTTAATATTTTAATAAACATTTAAAAGTAACCTTTCATTATCCTTTCCACTAAGTTATTGTTTAATTTGTCTAAGTAAAATCATCATATTGTTGTCTAAAACATTATAAATTAATAATCATAACCAAAACATGGTAGCTTACTTTATCAAGGTCTCCCACTTGGGAAGTGACTCTTTCACATGAGTATTACTCCACTTAAGTATCCTACCTATTAATCACCTAAGTCATTTAAGCATTTTTTTGGTTATTTTTCCATGAGATCAATTTGCTTGGAAATAGATCTATAGCCTATTTCAACATTATCATCCTGAGCCTTTTTCTTGATGGCTTGTCAACTAACCAACTTATATTATTTTTGTGGAATTTTTCAAAGGTATTATTATTTTCCAATTATGAAAAGCCAAAAATAATTCTGTATTCAACAATGATGAATGCTTTTGTCATTTTTTATAAATGACAAGGTTTCTATTATTTCATTGGTCTGCATGTAGATTAAAGCCCAAATGAACAAGTTTGTAACATGGAAGTCTGCCACTTCGAGGAGTTGTTGGACCACTGGGGGAGTGCCCCTTACACTGTGAGTCAAGTGACATTAAGATGGGTTGTCGTAGGGGCCACTACCACCACATCCTAATAGGGACAGAAGTTGATCATGTAGTTGTCACCACTTGTCCCGTTACTTATATCTAGGGGGTGGGGCTCACTGCCACCATATGGTTATGTTGACACATATCCCTCTCATAGAGGCTCTCCTATTGACACTATTACCTAGGTGAAACCTATCGATGGATGGACTATTAATAGGACTTTGGAACCCTGAGTGGTTAGGTGGCATCGAATTCTCCTACCATAAGGTCTTCTGCTTGAGAGACTGTTATCTAAGGATGATCCTCTACCTCCTCCCCCAAGTGTTATAACTTGTGCTTAATTTATGTATTGTAATTTATTTGAGTGCTATATTGTTTGACCTTGTTTTTGTTTCCTATTTTTTACCCATGTTGAGATGGCTTTTTCTCTCCAACAAAAAGTTTGAATCATAAATACCAACTATTTTAAATTATAACCTTCATGTATTATTATTATTTATATAATATATGATATCCGAAACATTTTAATAGTAAAATAAATAAACTAAAAATTAAATGTATAATATTATTATTTTTAAATAAAAATAAATGACCAAAAAATTACATCAATCAAATATTAGTACCAAATATATAATAATGAATAAATATTTATGCATCCAAAAAAAATAATGATATTAACCTCCAAAAATTGAAAAAATAAAAAATAGACTTTAAAAAGAAAAAAAGTTTTGTAGAAAAAAATAATTAAAGAAAAAAATATATAATAATGAATAAAAATTTATGCACCCAAAAAAATAATGATATTAACCCCCAAAAATTTATAAAAAAAAAATAGACTTTTAAAAAAAAAAAAATGTAGAAAAAAATAATTAAAGAAAAAAAGTTTTTGAGATAAATTCTGTTAGATTTTTAAGAAACTACAAAAATATAATATAATTTATCTCAAAAAAAATTATTATTATATAAATTGTGAAAATATCAAATTTTTGAAAAGATAATTAAATTTAAAAAAATTATAAAAATAATTTTTATTTATTTTTAAATATTAAAAAAATAAAAACTATATTAAAAATAATTTGGAAAAAAATAAAATGATGTTTATGGCAAATCTCTATTCCTATATATAAATATAGCTTAAAACAATAAAACCATCATTTAAACACAATAACTTAAAAACATGATTAAAATATAAAAATCAAAGTTATGCAAATGTCATAATATCAAAATGTGGTGGAGGCATATTGTCTTTAAGGGATTGAGCATTTCAAGAAGAGAAGTCACCTATTCTTAGTGATCTCAAAAGAAACAAAAGAGATCGATTCTCTACCTAGGAGTAAGAGATAGATAATGTCTCACTTTTAGTAGAAGACTTTCTTTCTAATGGTGGAATCTATCTCTTCAACGAAAGATGAGGGAAGAAGAAGATGCAATCAGATTGGCTCTGTTTTGGATGGTAGTAAAGGGGTGGTATGAAAGGGTTGGTTGGGAGGAATATGATTAATAGTATGGAGAACACTTCCCAAATGATTAAGGAGTTTATATAGATATTAAAATTCTAAAACCACAAGTCATAATTACTATTTATGTTTGTATTTGTTGAAAAAAAATGAGAAAATAACATATATATATTTGTATAAAAAAAATTTCATTATTAAAAAAATGTTGAAATATAATATTAACTTATAAAAAATTTTAGAACTAAAAATAATAATAAATTTAATTGTGAATACCAACTTCAACCACCTTTTTAAACATTATAACTATTTATATATTACATTTTTCTTAATAAATATATTGATGAATTCTATTTGAAAAAATAAAATAAAACATAAGCATAAAAATAACTGCACTTGACATAAAAAATACTATTATTAACATAGAATTGACAGAGGTTATATTAATAGCTGCTGCAATTTTAATTGACATTATTACAAGAGTAAATAGCTGCTGCAACTTTAATTGACCAGGTTAAATTAAGGGTTAGTGTATTGAATATTAAAATGATTTTATTATTCTATGATTTATGGTCATTCTGATACTAAATATAAGAGGATTGATTTTATTTCTTTGACTTTTCTATTAATATAAGCATAAATAACTGTTGCAATTTTAATTGATAGAGGTTAAATTAAGAGTTAGTGCATTGAATATTTAAACGATTTTGTTGATTTTGTTGTTCTATGATCTGTTCCGATACTAAATATAAGAGGATTGATGATTTTATTTCGTCGACTTTTCTGCTAATACAAACATAAATAGCTGCTGCAATTTTAATTATCTGCGAATACAAATGCAAATAGCTACTGCAATTTTAATTGACAGAGGTTAAATTAAGGGATGGTGTACTAAATATTAAAATAATTTTATTGTTCTATTTTAATACTAAATATAAGATAATTGATGATTTTATTTGATATTTTTACTGATACAAATATAAATAATTGCTGCAACTTTAATTGATAGAAATTAAATTAAAGATTACTATATTAAATATTAAAATAATTTTATTACCTATTCAAATACCAAATATAATAAAATTGATAATTTTATTTTTTTAACAAATAACCACTTCAACTTTAATTAACAAAAATTAATTTAAAATTTAATATACATAATATTAAAATGATTTTATTGTTCTATGATTTGTTCCAATACCAAATATAAAAGGATTGTTATTGTATGATCCTCCTGATCACGTTTAATATGAATGTAAGGGTTTATAAAGAAGTACATAAGATATGAATCTCTTCTACTTTGCATTGTCAAAATAAATTTATCCATTAAACTACATTACTATTTACGTTTGTATAGTAGAAAAGTCGAAGATATACAAAACACTATTATTAACTAATATGGAATTATATAGAACACTCAACAAAATGGTTGAAATAGAATATTAATTCTAAAAAATATTTTAGAATTAAAACAAAATAATAAATAAAATTATAAATACTAATGAACCATTTTTTTAAATATTATATATATTAGATTTTTCTATAATTAATCATTTGAAAAACCAAAATAAAACGTAAGCATAGAACTCCTGTGGTGCAACTTCTAAGGGCACTTGGGACCTCCTTCCTTAGTCTTCCAGTTGTTGTAGCACGGACACTTTTCTTTGTTTCCAGAAGTTCCAGGAGGAACACACAAACACTTTGCACAGCATTTCAGGCAGAAAAACATGCACGGCTTTCTGTGAGAGGTTGCAGAACACCTGTAGGAACACCTTGGTTGACACTCTGCATTCACATCCAACAATATAAACTTTTGTTAAGAGAACATATCACTATGAAGATCAATGCTGTCTTTCAAGATATGAACAAGAAGCCAACCTGAAGGTTGAAGGCTGCCTTCTCCATTGTTGTTCTGTGTAGAAGAAAATTATTGTTTTTAAAACTCTCAATCTCGAAGAACACTTTTCTATGCCAAATAAAATGAATAGCTTACCCTGAGCTGCCTCATGAATGGTGATTCCTCCTTGTCTTGCAGTGCTGCCTGCAAAATTTAATCTCCATATTGTTATTCGAATCCCAAACTGAAGACAAAAAATTATGGCAAAAACAAATTCTCCTATGACAGTCTTTGTTCTGGACAATAATTGTATGAACAAAAAATATTTTAGGGACAAAAAATTATTTGACATGTCTGATCACTTCGTGATCTGATGACTTAAAACGTCCATTAAAAGCTTATCAAGTTTTTTCTCTTTAAAGAAATTATAGTATCCTTACAGGAAAAACACAGTCATTGTAACATTGTTGTTTTATGGGAGATCACACAGGAAAAAAACAAAAGGATCATTGTAGCATTACGTTTGATTAATATTGACGAAAAGGAAAAAACCTAAATACCTCAATATTATATGCAAAGAAGGCGAAGGCCATGAGAGCAACTAAGACCAGACGAAGAAGCAATGAATGTGCCATTCTAATTTGCAATAGAAACTACAAAACGAACAAGATTGCTTTGTTGATGTGAGGTTGAAGCAATAAATAGATAAGAAGGCAATCTAATTATAGTGCTTTCTATTCTTTTTCAAATAAAAAGCTGTAATGGGGTTCAATAAGAGTGAATCGTAGTTTTTGTTAAGAAAGCATTCTAGATTTGTCTGATTAAAATTTATATGACTATTTATTAAAATATGTTTTATGGTGGTTGTGTAGTTTTATTATATAATTTTTTTTTATTTAGTAACTGAAAAATCTTGGAATTTTATTAAGATTATGATATAACTTTTTTGACCCCTATCAATGTGATATTTTGAATGTCGATTTTTTTGACTGATTTTTTTTTTTTTAAATAAATAATTTATGTATTTTATTAAATTTTTAATATAATTAAAATATTTTTTTTATTAAAAATATTGGTGGTCATTAATAAATAATTTTTATTGTTTCAATTATATAATATATTTTAATAATTTTTAACATTCAAACACACTAAGTTTTAATTAGAAAAATTATTTTAATTTGGCAAATGCATGGCATAGTATTTTGAGAAAAAATGTTACTCTAATAAGTATAGATATGTAATCCTACATAGTAAAATATATTTTTAATTAAATAATGAATTTTATAATTAACTTATAAGTAAATGATTACGTAACTTTTATTTAACAATTATAAAATTTAAGAGTATTATAATTTTAAACATACTTCTTAGAAAATAACAAGAATACTTTAGTAGAACTGAAACTAAGTTAAGATTCATGTTTGTCAATTGGAAAGTGAATATTTATCCTAATTATGAAAAATAATACTAATAAATAACTTCCAAAACAAAAGTCCCAACAATAGACAATATACATCGCAGAAAAAAAAGAAGCCTTCAATTTCACTCAAGAATCCATATTCCTCTAAGATATTCATTCTATGTTTGAACCATCCTCTAAAGGAGCGGTGAACCTTATTAAATCCATCCTAGGTTATAAAATTATGAAAGCAGTTGAAGGAAGTTGGTTAGAGGAAGAGTTATTGGAGATATTCAGGCTAAACTTGGAGTAACGGGTCCAGGATGTGGTTCCAAGAGAATTTGTGGGTCTGAGAGAAGTTATTCTTGATCTCTTGCATCTCTTCACTTCTATTGGTCTCCTCCACTATATGCTACATGGTTATTCAACTCTCTTCAATTTCCCTACTTTGGATATTCATAGATTCACTAGCTGATTTAACCTGGACCAACTCATTTTTTACTCAATTGTTCTTGCTCCTATTATATTTGTTCAAATGCTACATTAGTTAGCCTTTCACCTAATTCATGTACTTGGATTGGTCCTCACACCTCCTAATTTTTGCTTCATCTTCTCTCCTAGATTGTTGGCATTGGATTGGACAAAACTCTACATTGGAGCTTAGTCTTCAACCAATCAGGATCAAACTTGGACTCTCAACTGGTAGATTTCTTGCATTATTATTTGGGAATGATCTAAGGGCACCTTGATTGTAAGGTGAAATCATTCTCTTAGCATAGTGTAGTGTTATTTCTAGGGTTATAGATTACATGCTAGGGTTAACTTCATTTAAACAAGCATGTAACATATATTTTAAAACTTTACACACTTCTTCCCTTTGCAATCATCTTTCATTTGAAATTGTCAAAGTCATTTCCTAAAGCTGCATTTTTTTGAATCATTTTCCTTGCTTGGTAGAGCTTACTTATTTATATAGCTTTGCTTTCCTGTTTAGAACACACTATCTATTTCATTCGATGGCTTGCATTATTATGGTTAGATCATTTAGAGATACATGTGTCCTTTCTGTGCTTGATTATCCCTAACCTAGTTTGTAAGTCCATATTTGACCTAGTGCAAGTTAGAAAACTAGATAGCTACCTTAGACCTCTAAAGGCCTTTTTGTTAGAAGTACGATGACTGAGAGGGAGGGGTGAATTAATCTTGAAAAACTCTTACAACTTTACTTTATCATTCATCAACTATCAAAGGAATATAGTGAGCTACCAACACATCAAGAACTGTTTATATGAGCATGAGACAAGAGCATAATACATAGAACACTTATTTGAGTGGGAAACCTTCAATGGGAAGAAAACCCATAAAACCCATATATATATATATATATATATATATATGGACTACAATTATGTAAGATAAACACCAAATTTGGTGAAGCACCAAATCCACATGGAGCACCAATCCCAACTAGCTAAACACCAACTCAACTAATCTTTAGCAAGCACCAACTTGCAAGGAAGCACCAACTCCCTAAATGATGCAACACCAACTCAGCCACCTTAAACCTTTGATCACCTTCATAACTTGTTTTTTCTCATACAATAGATGATGATCACCTTCTTCATCTCTTCTCTCTTCTATCCCTCGCAAACTATCTTCTAGGCTTTTTCATTCAACTAGTCCTCTTCTTGACTTGATTAGGTCATATGACCTTGATATTCATCTACAATACCCCTATTATATCTTTATGATAATTTCTTTGCACCCTTCTAATGGTATACAAGACCTAATTTATCTCTTCAAAGTGTTATATCCTTCGCTTCAACTCTCTCTTTTTTTAACTCATCAATTAGGCCTATTAGGTCTTATTCTTATACTAGGCTCTTGCTCATACACCTCTTAGTCAGCCATAAACACTTTCACACTTATATTTTCCATAAAATAAGCCTTAGAACATAAAACAAACATTAGTTAAATATTAAAATAGTTCAATCATATAATATAGGACCAAAACCTCTTTTAAGCCTTAAGGAGACCTAATTCAATTAGGCCTTCATTAGCACACGTTACCCTTTGATCTTCTTGAAGCATTTTCAAACTTCATACATAAAAGGAACACTTCATATGCCACTCAAATATACCCCTTACTTTATCATTCATCAACTAACAAAGGAATATAGTGAGCTACCAACACATCAAGAACTATTTATATGAGCATGAGACAAGAGCATAATATATATATATATATATATATATATATATATATATATATATATATATATATATATATATATATATATATATATATATATATATGTATATGTATATGTATATGTATATGTATATGTATATGTATATGTATATATATATATATATATATATGTATATATATTTATGTATGTGTGTGTATATATGTGTGTGTGTGTGTGTGTATGTGTGTGTGTGTGTATGTATATATATATATATATATATGGACTACAATTATATAAGATAAACACCAAATTTGGTGAATCACCAAATCCACATGGAGCACCAATCCCAACTAGTTAAGCACCAACTCAACTAATCTTTAGCAAGCACCAACTTGCAAGGAAGCACCAACTCCCTAAATGATGCAACACCAACTCAGCCACCTTAAACCTTTGATCACCTTCATAACTTGTTGTTTCTCATACAATAGATGATGATCACCTTCTTCATCTCTTCTCTCTTCTATCCCTTGCAAACTATCTTCTAGGCTTTTTCATTCAATTAGTCATCTTCTTGACTTGATTAGGTCATATGACCTTGATATTCATCTACAATACCCCTATTAGATCTTTATGATAATTTATTTGCACCCTTATAATAGTATACAAGACCTAATTTATCTCTTCAAAGTGCTATATTCTTCGCTTCAACTCTCTTTTTTTTTAACTCATCAATTAGGCCTATTAGGTCTTATTCTTATACTAGGCTCTTGCTCATACACCTCTTAGTCAGCCAAAAAATGCTTTCACACTTTTATTTTCCATAAAATAAGCCTTAGAACATGAAACAAATATTATTTAAATATTAAAATATTTCAATCATATAATATAGGACCAAAACCTCTTTTAAGCCTTAAGGAGACCTAATTCAATTAGGCCTTCATTAGCACACGTTACCCTTTGATCTTCTTGAAGCATTTTCAAACTTCATACATAAAAGGAACACTTCATATGCCACTCAAATATACCCCTAATAATCTCATATTAGGCACATGGCACCTTTTAGCTCCAATCATCACTTGAAGCATGCCATTAGTACTGTTCACAATTAGACCTTCTCACACAAAAAAATATTTGTCTTAAACAATTGAAGATAAAACAATGTTTGGCCACACAACCATGAAAATAAAATATATACATTGAACCTTCAAGACCTCAAAAACTTCACCAAGTGAATTATAATTCATTATATAGGGCAAAAGGACTCAAAAACATTCTTGTAACTTGCTCACTTAGAACTGTCAATTTTCTTTAAAGACCAGTCATGATGATTTTGACCTTCAACACCTGTATGAACACTTTAAAAGATGATTGAAATATGTGGATGATCTTATGTGATCATTAAAACATTATTATATAGAAATACAACATTTTTAAATGGCAATATTAGTCTTGCAGACCAATCTTATGACCTCACTATATACAGACCTTAGTGAGCTAGACATGTAAATTTGTGAGCAACATTTTGTTATATACAATAATCTAAAAAACATCTATTAAAATTGAACATAACTTAAAAATATTTAATAATATCTCCATGCATATGGATTCATCCCTACTCCATGATAAAATATCCCTAATCATTTTCTCACTTCTACCTGAGTTTCTCACTATTTGCACCATTAAGCTTGCTAGCGACAAGTTATTTTATATGATCGATTTAACACACCTAAGGTATATAAACTACCAAAAAAACACCATGGACATTAAATAAATCTCAACCTTCTCTATCCAATTATTTTCATACTTTGACTTGGTCAACTTTGGTTGCTACAAAAAAATCTCTGAGAAATGTGCACTTTATTATAGGGTCTACTCACACACCTGACAACTCAATCACACCTGGATGTGTTTGAAAGAGTTAAATACAATATCCAATAGATTTTATAGTCATTTGAGACCATTTTGAGTTTTTTTTATCAACATATTCAACATCAGGGTCTTATTAAAGTTCTAGGAGGGTTTAAACACACTTCCACTATTAATGTTTGTTCATAAAGCAAAGTACCTCAAACCAAAAACCAATGCCTATAAATTTGATCTAGTAACCTTCCCCATATACCATGAATATATTATGTTTTCATGTAGATATTTTACAAGCTAACAAACATAAGAAAATTCATCTCTGGTTGAGAACCCTTCATTCTGTGCACTCGAGAGACCTCAAAACCACTTTTCATGCCTTTTATTACAAACCATGACCTAAAAATTTGTGAAAATTATTGAAAAAATATATCATACATGTGAAAATACTCACATATCCATACTTACCTTGGAAACATAACCTCATACCCAATTAGGCCATACTCTCTCTCTTTGTTTGCTTAGACTTCGACCTGTAAACCACATTATGCCTTGAAAATGACCTTCATGCCTCTTTTCATGTGATTTATACCTCACTCACATACTCAAAAAACCTATCTAATTCATATACATAGCCATACATCCTTCACATGCCTTGACAATAGATAATTATACCTCATTGTTTCAGGCGATATTTAAAAGTGGTCTAGGTACAGACTAGGTCTATATGTCCTACCCATGTAAGCTTACCCTGAGACTCATATGAGTGATACAATGAATCATATACATGATCAATAAACCTCATACAACCTTTTATTCCTATGTGCATTCATCTCACCAAGCCATCATGACCCTTCATGCCCAAGACTAGGCATCTTATGTACATACCTTCTCAAGTCACTTACTAGGTTCAAGCACTTTGACAACTTTGACAACAAGGACCTTCCATGATGACCTTCACATCACTCATGACATCATAATAAAATATTCCAAACATGTATTACATTCTTAGAATCACTAAAACACTGATCAATATCATTTATCATATGCACATTCTTTAATGACCTCATGAATACCTTTCTCAAGAACCTTTGACATCAATGACAATATCAATACCAAACCTCAACAACATGAACAAGGCTAAAAAATCTCCCCCTTTATCTTTGATAGCAATATACACTTCAAACTAATCATCTTGTCTCCCCATGTTAGTCTTTCTCCTCCTTTGACATAAATGACAAAGTGATGTTTGCAACTCCTTGGATCACACTCCTTATAACCAAAATACTCAACACATAGAACTATGAGTTTATGAGACATAATACAAACATGATCCCCTTATCTCCATGCATACCTTCTTGGAACAACTCACCAATTCTTTGAGTTAATGATCATGATTATCTCCCCTTAAGTACTTGACTTCTTCAATGATTGATAGGGGTAGGAATTACACCCAATTCCTATCTTATGTGTTCAAAAGTTACCTTTGGAAGTGGTTTGGTCAAGATGTCTGCATTCTGATCATGTATAGAAACATATTCAAGTCTGATATTTTTTTCACTTACTTGTTCTGTTAGAAAATGATACCTAATGGGAATGTGCTTGGTCCTTGATTGCATGACAAAGTTATTTGAGACACTTATAACACTTGTATTGTCACAATAGATAGGGATAGGACCATCATACTGCACCTTGTACTCTTTGAGGGTCTATCTTATCCATAGAACCTGAGTGCAACATGAAGATGCTACAATGTACTCAACCTCATAAGCGCATAATGATATTAATGGTTGTTTATTGGATAATATAGACTCATTTAGCATATTTATATCCATCTCTTGAACTATCCTATTCTTCCTTTATACTACCCCATTCTACTGAGGTGTCTTAGCTACTGAGAATTGGCTCATTATTCCATAAACCTCATAGAATTCATCAAAATCATTAGACCAAAACTCTCCTCCCCTATTATATCTTAGGCACTTGATCTTCCAATTCTTCTCATTCTCAAAAAGAGCCTTGAATGACTTGAACTTGTCAAGAGATTTTGAATTTTCATTCAAGAATGCAACCCAAATCATTCTTGTGTAATCATCTATGAGTAATATGAAGTAACTATCTCCTTGAATGATTTGAATTATTATAGGCCCACAACTATTAATGTGTACTAACTCCAAGGGTCTTATAGTAGAGTAATCCTTACACTTAAACCTTCGTCTAGTCTGCTTGTCATGTTGGCATGCCTTGCAAAGTATGTTTATAGGTTTGGTGATCTTAGGCATGTTCTTCACAGATTTCTTAGTGTTAATATTGACCAAATTGTCAAAGTTTAGGTGACCTAACCTTATATGACATATCCAACTTTTATCTATCTTGATCATGAAACATATCTCCTTCTTGATCCCATTAAATACATATAGATTGTTCTCAATCCTCTTAACATTGGTAATTAGCCTCCTAATTTGGCTCTCCTTATTTCACACCCTTTATCATGAAAGGTTAGTGTGTGTCCTTGATTTCACATTTGAATTACACTAATTTGGTTATGTTTCAAACATTCCACATATAACAAATTTTGTGTCTTAGTCTTCCCATTGTCCAAACTCAAGACACCTTTCCCAACTATATTGGCAATTGTGTTGTCTCCAAACCACATTATTCCTGCAACATTGTTCTTTAATGAGATAAAATTACTTTTGTCTCCTATCATGTGACTTGATCAAACACTGTCTATATATCATTTCATGCCTTCATATTGAATGTGAAAGGTAGTATGAGTTAGCATAGAATCATTCTTAGTCTTATGTTCCTCCTTAGTAAATAGTCCATCTTGACTCTTAAGCTCAATATGATCAGTCCTAACTTGCTTTGGTATCCATTCCAATGTTTGATCCTTAGCATGTATTATAGGAGCTTCATATGTCTTTTTGAATCTTGAGGGCCTTCTAAATCTATTAGAGAAAATTTTTGCAATGTGTCATATATTGTGATAGATGTAGCAAACAACATTTTTATACTTACCTCTTGATTGATTTCTCCTTTTCCCATGGTCCCATGATGGCTCATACTTTATTTCATTGGTATTCTTGATTTTTCTTTTCATGTTGGTACTCTTGACTTGTTCTGACTTATCATGCTCTCTCTCAAACTTTCTCATCTCATCTATGAGCTGCTCATGCTCGACCTTCAAGGAATTTAGCTCTATCTTCAACTGGTTGTACTCAACTTCCTTTGATCTAAACTTTATATTAACACCTTCTAACTGATTCTTGAGTTATAAGATAGTCTTATTTTTATGATTCAAATCATCAAGGGCACTTATGAGCTCAGCTTCAAGGTCTATTTCAAATTCTCCTTCTTCACTATTATAGTAGACTTATTTATCATACATGTTGTCTTCTTCCTTTTGATCACTGGACATCTTGTGCTTCTTAGGATCACCTTCAATTTGTTAGACTTGCTTCAAAATAATAGGATATGATACCAATTACTAGAATTAAAATGACTAAGGGGGGTTGGAATTAGTCTTTAAAAACTTTTACAACTTTATTTTATCATTCTTGAACTATCAAAGTAATATAGTGAGCTAGCAACAGATCAAGAACCATTTATATGAGCATGAGAAAAGAGAATAACACATAAAACACTTATTTTTATGGGAAAGCCTCAAGGGGAAGAAAACCCACTGATATATTCAAATGGACTAAAGTCCTATAAGACAAACACCAAATTTAGTGAAGCACCAACCCCAACTAGGTAATCACCAACTTGCAAGGAAACACTGATTCCCTAGATGACTCAGCACCAACTCAACCACCTTAAAAAATTTATCATATTCATAACTCCTTGTTGATTATAAAATATATGATGATCACCTCCTTCAACTCTTCTCTCTCTTTTATCCCTCTCAAACTGTCTTTTAGGCTTCTTCACTCAACTAGTCCTCTTATTGACTTGATTAGGTCATATGACTTTTATATTCATCGACAACACCCCTATTAGATATTCATGATATTTTCTCTACACCTTTGTGATTTTATATAAGACCAATATCTCTTCAAAGTTCTATATCCTTCTCTTCAACTCTCTTTTTTTTAAACTCATCAATGAGGCCTAGTAGGCCTTGTTCTTATACTAGGCTCTTGCTCATACACCTCTTGGTTGGATATACACACTTGAAAACTTATATTTTACATAAAATAGGACTTATTAAATTCAAAAAACATGAATCAAACATAAAAATAGGTCAGTCATATCATATAGGATCAAAATCTCTTTTAGGCCTTAAGGAGGCCTAATTCAATTAGGCCTTCATTAGCACAAGTTACCCTTTGATCTTCTTAGAGAAATTTAAAACTCCATACACGAAAATAAAAATTCATATGATAATAAAATATACCCATAATAATCTCACATTATTTCCATGACATCTTTTATCTCCAATCACCACTTGAAGCACACCATTAGTACTATTCACAATTAGAATTCTCACACATAGAAAGGTATGTCTTAAAAAACTAAAGATAACACAATTATTGACCACACAATCATGAAAATAAAACATATAAATAGTATCTTAAATTCCTAAAAAACTTTAAAATTTTCATTAAACTTCATTACATAGGGCAAAAGGACTCAAAAATATTTTTGTAACTTACTCACTTAGAACTACCATATTTCCTTAAAGACCAGTCAGGATGATTTTGGCCTTCAATACCTATATGACCACTTTCAAAGACTCCTTATGTATTTGTATGATCATATTTGATCATTAATATATATATATATATATATATATATATATATATATAACGTGGTCAAATGTAAATATTGGTCTTACTTACCAATCTCATGACCTCACTTTATATAAACCTGACTAAGCTAGACAAGTCAACTTGTGAGCAACTTTTTGCTATATACAATGATCTCCAAAACTTATATCCAAATTGAAAATTTATTAAAAATATTGAAATATATATCCGTGTATTTTAGTCCATCCCAATTCCATGATAACACATCCCTAATCATCCTCTCACTTCTGCCTTAGTTTCTCACTATTTGCACTATTAGGCCTATTAGTGATAGGTTATTTTGGATGACCAATTTAGCATACTAGAGGGATACAACCTTCCCAAAAACCACCATGGAAATTAAATAAAATTATAAACCTTATCTATCCAATTATTTTAATACTTTTAATTGATCAACTCTAACTACTATAAGAAATCTCTGAGAAATGTGCACTTCTTGTAGGGTCTACTCACACACCTAACAACTCGATCACACATAGAGGTTTATGGGAGAGTTAAATAAAATATAAAATAGTTTTTATGGTCATTTGAGACCATTATGGGATTTCTTTATCAACGTATTCAACATTAGGTCCTTATTAGGGTTTTAGGAGGGTTTAAACACACTTTCACTGTTAACATTTGTCCATAAAACATACCCCCTCAATCCAAAAACTAATGCCTAAAAATTTGAGATAGGACACTCAAAAATATACCATGAATATATTAGGTTCCCATTTATATATTTAATGAGATAAAAAACACAATAAAATCCTTTTTAGGTTAAAAATTCTTCATTCTTTGCACTTGAGAGACCTCAAAACCACTTTTCATGCATTTTTTTGAAAACCATGACCTCAAACTTTAGGAAATTACTTGAAACAATATATAATACCTATATAAATACTCACATATATATAATTTTCCTATAAATAAAACTTCATACCCCATTAATCCATTCTCTCTCTCTCTCTCTCTCTCTCTCTCTCTCTCTCTCTCTCTCTCTCTCTCTCTCTCTCTCTCTCTCTCTCTCTCTCTCTCTCTCTCTTCCTTAGACTTTGGGAAATTACTTGAAACAATATATAATACCTCTATAAATACTCACATATATATAATTTCCCTATAAATAAAACCTCATACCCCATTAATCCATTCTCTCTCTCTCTCTCTCTCTCTCTCTCTCTCTCTCTCTCTCTCTCTCTCTCTCTCTCTCTCTCTCTCTCTCTCTCTCTCTCTCTCTTTGCTTGCTTAGACTTTGCCCTGTGAACTATATTAGGCCTTGAAACTAACCTTCATGATTTTTTTTCATGTTCTCTCCACTTCAATCACATACTAAAACAACATCTCTCATGCTTATACACATAAATACATCCTTCACATGCCTTTACAATATACCATTATACCTCATTAGGCCAAGAAGGATCTAGAAGTGGTCTAGGTCCAGACTAGGTCTGTAGGTCCTACCCTTGTACGCTCATCTTGAGACTCACATGAGTTCTCTAATGCATCATATACATGATAAATCAACCTCATAAAAAATTTCATGCTTGTGTTCATTCATCTCACCAAGCCATCATGACCCTTCATGCATAAGACTAGGCATCCTTTACATGTACCTTGTCAAGTCAATTACTAGGTTCAAGCACTTTCACAAATTTGATAGCAAGAAACATCCATGATGACCTTCATATCACTCATGAAATCATAAGAACATATGCCAAATATTTCCTACATTTTAAAAATAACTACAAAACTGATCAATATCCTTTCTCATAGATATATTCCTTAATGACCACATGAAGACCTTTCTCAAGAACCTTTGACATCAATGCCAAACCTCAACAATAGGAAAAATGATCACCATTCTTGCATCCTTAGGCCTATTATGTGTTTGATTTTACCCCTTTTTCCAAACCTTAGTGGCTCATTTTTATTCTTGGTGCTATATTTTAGCACACTTGGTAGGATCCTCTATAAGGTTTCATTCTAGTTTTAGCCCGTTTGGAGCTATATACACTAAATCTAAAATATATAACACCTCAGTCTTGTACACTTTGGAAACACCTATCATGTTTGTACCTTTTAGTTATAAGACCTTCCTACTTCTGAAATACCCATGTTCACTATTTATCTATGCCTGATTACTTATCATTTAGTCTGACCACTATTATTCTAATGACCAACCCTCCTACACTGATAAATGCTCTAAACCTATGTCGGGGAATCCAAGAACAACACAGTTGTTCTGATCCCACTTGTTAGGATCTTGCTCTTTAGAAAGTGCACAATATGATTACCAAATACAAGCAATTAAACATGCGAAAATATACCAGAAACACAAGTAACTAGAATTCACCAATAACACAGAATATGAGAGACAATACACTATCTTGTATTAACATTTGTACAGAAAAGAATACAATAGAGAGCCGCCACACTCTTCCACCTTATAGAGGCTTCCCACACCTCAAGTGTACAGTAATTCTTCTTCAAAACACTCTCCTACCAAAAATGGTCCCAACACCCAACTCACACATAGAATTGGTGTTCACCTCTCCAACCAGTTAGTAATAACCCTGCCAGTACACCAAGCACTCTATAGTACTTCAAGTTGATCTCCAATGAACCTACAACCTGCAATTCAATAGACCATACTTACAATGGAAGGATCTTCCTTGCCTTCCTTTCTAGCTCATAATGGAACTAGGAGAAACACACACTTTGTTCTCTTCACTAGCACACTTTACAATACATGCCAATGGGTCTATAAATAGATCCCAGACTTGAACAATAACTTAGACTCTTAATTTACTATAATTATCCACGCAGCTCAAGACTCGCAATAGCCTTTACATGCAAACACTCCGTTCACTTAACTAACTATTCGTGCAACGAGCAGTTATGGAACACACAAGCGACCGACGCCAGTCCCTGCTTGCCTGGTGCTGTCGACATCGACCGACTCCCTGCCAACGTCGGTTGCCTTCTGCACTGATCATGACCGACATCGGTCATGCTACCAATGCCGGTGCTTCTGGGTCTTCAGCAACCCCCTGTTTTTTCGTCTGCATAGTTGAAGCTTTTAGCTCCACAACCTCACAATCTCCCACTTGGAGATAAACAATTGCAACTGTACTTGTACTTGTACACCGTCTAGTTTGTTCCCTTGGCTCTGTATTCTTCTTCAAGATCACTCTTGAAGACTAACCACCACACACCTTGTGGTGCAACACATGTCATCCAAATCACCTGCCACATCCACATCTACAAACCCATGTAGAAAATAACTTGACCTTGCATAGCATGTGCACCTGTTGCTGGTCCCTCTAAGAATCCACTGAACTGCCCTCCAATGCTTCTTTCCCAAATTGGCTCCTAACTTTCTGACAACTCCCACTACTTGGGAAAACTTAGGTCTAGTACATACCATGCACTTAACCTCATTATGTGAATCAAGACACTGTTCTGTGAACTGTCCAACCATCGGCGTGATAATCGGTCTCACACAATCATCCTGAAACAAAGTCAACATGTGACCTTCCATGTCCCTAGAACACACTCATGCCAAAGAATCTTGCTGCTCCCAGATTCCTCATGACAAACCTCTGAACTAGCTTTACCTTTAGTTCAGCAACTCCCTGTATATGTAACCCTGCAACAAGCACATCATACAGTAATAGGATAATATAGCTAATATTATCCAACCTAGTAAAGAGAAACACAATGATCAAACCTCCATTGCCCTACAGCTTATACAAGCCCATATACCTAGCCTTCTGTCTCACGTATCCATTTCCGCTCTTCTTCATCCTGAACATCCATTCATCTCTCAGTGCTTACTTTTAGCTGGCAACTCCATCCAAAACTCATGTTTGGTTCTTCTCCAAGGAATCACATCCTCCATCCATGCCAAGCTCCCACTGTTTCTTGGATCTACCTGTTCTGCTTCTTTAATAACTTCTTGGTTCTTTACCATAAGTGAGCAACAAGTAGTGTAAAGAAGGGAAATGATGAATTTCAGGCTTACATAGCCTTTAAGTCCTCCATATGGGCGCTTGAGACTCCTTGACAGCTTGATGTCCACCAAAAATTCATCTCAGTGACCGATGCCGGTCACACTCCAGTCTGCACCCCACCGATGTCAGTTCCCTGTGACTGCCTCATTGCCAACGTCGGTTCCCCCTTGCCGATGCCAGTGTTTATCTACCCTGAGTCACCGACGTCGGGCTGCACATAGCCGATGTCAGTCCCTGTCTAGACGTCGATGCTGATTTTCCTATTGACGTCGATCTCTATGTTTTGCTTGTGAGAACTGACTTCTACTCGCGAGCTCCTTTTAGATCAAACCCTTGTCCAAATCACCCTTGCTCTACTCAAAATTCTTTTGCCCCTTATGCTGAACTCTGCCCGTCACCTTCTCTTTGAAAACTAAGGCTTTCCTGTTCTTGTCACTAACATCGGATTCCTCAAGAAATGTCACCTTCTTCTTTTGCATACAAAAATCTCGATCTATACCCTTTGACTCAAGAACATGCATCTCCTTCTTATTCATGTGACCAAGCCTATTAAGCCACATCTTTGAATCTATAGCTGAAGTAGATAACCCAGAAAGAGAATCAGTAATACAAGTAAATAGATAAAGCGTACCTACTTTCTTACCTCTTGCTACAACAAGTGCACCCTTGGTAACCTTCCAAGAGTCTGCTGTGAGAGTTACTGTGCAACCCTCATCACCCAAATTTCTTACAGAAATCAAATTCTGCTCTAGAACTGGGACATGCATGACCTCCTTTAACACCCATGTGTTGCCTATCTGCAATTTCAGCTTCACTTTCCCTTTGCCAACCATTTGACAAGGCTTACCATCCCCTACACAAATTTCTCCAAAGTCTCCCTGGACATACTCATGAAAAAATTCCCTATATGGGGATGCATGAAAAGAGGCACCAGAATCTAAAACCCAAGATTCTACTTTATCCAAAGAACATACCAGAGCATGCTGTGCAATGAAATCTGCAACATCTGCTTCTTCTTCATGTCCTTCATGCTGATCTGCTATCAACCAACAATCTTCTTTTCCCTGCTCTTTCTTTCCACATTTCCAGCAGGTTATTCTGCCATACCTGGACCTGGACCTCCTGCCATTAAACTTCTCCATTCGTAGCTTATTGTCTTCTGTCATTGCTCTACTCCCACTCAAACAGAAACCCCTATGAGTAACCTGTAATCAACACACACTAACCAGATCTAATCCAACCTATTAGTATCCCAACCAAAAGCTCTGATATCAGTTGTTGGGGAATCCAAGAACAATACAGCTGTTCTAATCCCACTTGTTAGGATCTTGCTCCTCAGAAAGAACACAATATGATTACCAAATACAACCAATTAAACATGTGGAAATATACCAGAAACACAAGTAACTAGAATTCACCAATAGCATAGAATATGAGAGACAATACATTATCTTGTATTAACATTTGTACAAAAAAGAATACAATAAAGAGCTGCCACACTCTTCCACCTTACAGAGGCTTCTCACACCTCAAGTGTACAGTAATTCTTCTTCAAAACACTCTCCTACCAAAAATAGTCCCAACACCCAACTCACACACAGAATTGGTGTTCACCTCTCCAACCAGTCAGTAATAACCCTACCAGTACACCAAGCACTCTATAATACTTCAAGTTGATCTCCCATGAACCTGCAACCTGCAATTCAACAGACCATACTTACAATGGAAGGATCTTCCTTGCCTTCCTTTCTAGCTCATAATGGAACTAGGAGAAACACACACTTTGTTCTCTTCACTAGCACACTTTAAAATACATGCCAATGGGTCTATAAATAGATCCCAGACTTGAACAATAACTTAGACTCTTAGTTTACTATAGTTATCCACGCAGCTCAAGACTCGCAATAGCCTTTACATGCAAACACTCCGTTCACTTAACTAATTGTTCATGCAACGAGTAGTTCTGGAACACACAGGCGACCAACGCTAGTCCCTACTTGCCTGGTGCTACCAACGTCGACCGACTCTTTGCCGATGCCGGTTGCCTTCTACACTGATCATGACCGACGTCGGTCATGCTGCCTACGCCGGTGCTTCTGGGTCTTCAGCAACCTCCTGTTTCTTCGTCTGCATAGTTGAAGCTTTTAGCTCCACAACCTAACAACCTAATCATTATCCTTCTTTGTCAGGTTTAGACCTATACATATTTTATAGCTTCTCTAAAATTTGTGTCCCAGTTAGTAACCTACATTAACACATATGTTCCTTTTCTAATTTCAAGTGCCCAAAATACATCCAATTTTCAAATGAAATGTATATTAAAGTTTAGCCTAGGTGCTTTAGTGGGAGATATTTTCAAAAAGGATTGGTATATATATAATATCAACCCTCATTCATTCCTCACCTAACCAATACTAAGAACTTAAAAGGTAACTTACCAAGATCACTCAATCAAGAAATCAAGTGAATAAACCTATCCTATTCATGCCTATTTTCATATCAGTCATAAGAGAAGTATCCTTCTAGGTTTGAGGTACTAAAGGAGCATCCCATGAGCCATAATTTCAAATTTACAAGATAGGTCACTTTATGTACTTACTTATCACACATTGCATCCTTATGCACATACAAGATAACATGTAAGGGAGAAATACATAAGTTTGAGGCCCTCTTCAGAGTATTGGCTATATAGGTAGTACCCATTGATAAATTAGTCCTTGGAGAAGCTTGAAACCATGTGACCACTAACCCATTTTTCTCCTAGTCACTCTATGGGTGAGGAAGCTAGGGTTTAATATTTTGATAAATAAATAAACTTATGCACATGATCTATATACATTAGAATAAAACTGACATAAAACCAATAAGGATCTATTTGGTCACACCTATATCCAGTCATTAATTTATACTAGACACCTGTGTCCAACACAAACACTAATATTGACACAACTATCTAGATATGATGCAAGCATCTGAGGCCATATAATTAAAAATTCTATAATCTAATTATTGATCTAGGATCCTGATCTAGTTCACTTCTAACTTGTTTTAACCTAGGTTTACATGTGCATAGTAAAATATCTAAGTATTCTTATTTTTAATTTATTACAATATCAATCAATAGTTGTACTTTTTATTTTTGGCATATCTTAGTATTTAAATTTACAATATTGTTTATTTGAGTTTAGAAATTAATTGGCCTACTATAGATTTATTTATCACCCTTGTGCTTATTCATTTTTATATTCTTAGCCTTAGATGATTTCACACATATATATTTATGTTTAAACATTTGGTGAACCCAATATTTGACTTCGCTAACATTAATCCAGGGTTTCATGTTTTTATTATTATTGTAATTTGTTTTAAATTCTTAGTTTTTCATTTATAAGCAATGAAAAATGTTAATCACAAAACTCATTTTCAAATGGATGATAAGGAAGCATTAGTTAGTCATCTTAATAATGACAAGGGCTTAATGGATGAATTTGTATATGTTACAAGAAATAAAACCAATAATCATGCTAAAGCTAAGGCTTCTTCACATAGTGATGGTGAATTCATAGGTGGTACTACAATTAATTCTATACAAATAACCCTCCCCTTAATTACATCACCACTTCATACTTCTAATGGGGGCACATGATATGTGTTTACACCATTGTTCCCCAAAAGAGATTTTACTAGTGTTATATCCTACATGGGAAACATTAGCACTTCAACCCAATTATTGATTTCAAGTCCTATATCAACTTAAACTATGGGCACACCTGCTTTGGTGACTTCTCAAAATTCAAACCTTAGTGATCAAAATGTGCAAGATCTTGTCCAAAAATAAAAATAAAATTGCAACCTAAGGTTAAAAATATTGAACAAAATTCTATGAAATCACCTTATGCTATTAATTCACAATCAGGTATTGCATAACCCTCTTTCACCTAAAATATTCTTGCACCCCTTACCAACTAGTTTTTTTGCACCTAAGTCAAAAAAAAAATTATGGCAAGGGTGATCCTAAACAATATGTTTGATCTTTCTATGTGGCATTTCGTGATTATGCCTCCAATGATAAACTTTTGAATAAACTATTTCTAATGAGCCTCAAGGACTATACTCTAAGGTGGTTCTAATATTTACCAATTCAATCAGTAAAAACATTAAAACCTATTATAAATCAATTTTTGGCACACTTATTTATAAACATTATTGAAAATGTTTCTTATTCCCAAATTTAAAAAATCAAATAAGGAACCAATGAACCTATAAATGACTGTCTTAAGGTACAAGACAATGTTGGCTAAAATGACCAGTCCAATGGCAAATAAATAACTTCAATAAATCTTTAAGAAAAGTTTGCTTGGCCCATTATATGAGTCCATTGTTTTCAAAAAAATTATATCTTTGGATGACTTATGCCATATTGTTCATAATTATGAAATTAAAATGATATCATTTAACAAACTTAAGTATGTATAAAACACACCAACTACATCTAATATCAAGTTTATTATCAAACCAAGTTATAATGTGAAACCTACATAACCTAAAAAGGAAACAACTACTATGGTTAATACAGTGTCAAAAAAACCTAAATATCTTGTCTTATCTAATGTACCAAGGATCATTTCACGCTTAACTAAGTCTCCAGCTTCATTAATTTTGAAGCTTGTGGAGTGTCACCTCATATCTCTCCTTCATCATATAGAGGTTGATATGAGTAAACCTCTACCCAAAATATATGATGCAGATGCTTATTATGACTATTACCAAGGCCTTAGAAATTCTAAAAATAAATGTTTTATGTTAAATGATAAGATCTTGGACCCTATTTATGACCCAAAAAATTACATTTGATGATCCTCCAAAGGATTGAGGTTCACAACATGGTGATTACTAACATCAAAATATATTTAACAAACCTTTATAAGACTTTTCTAAGATGAAACCAAAAGTGCAAATGGAATATAATTCACATCCTCACCCACCACATTATGGGCACCCATTAGATGTGATTATTGGTACATATACACAACATGCACCTCTCATGATTTAGATTCCTTCTAAATACTCTTAATGATAATGAGATTGTAGATAATAACTTAGATATTCATTCATTATTCATTTATGCATACCTTGAGCATCAGCCTATACATAATGTGATGATTGATAATGGTGATACTGAGAAAGTTTTCACCATGAAATTACTTACAAATTTTGGATATACACCTGATGATTTACACCCTTTGACCAAAGTGGTCAGAGAATTTGATGGAACCTCACAACAAGTCCTTGGTGAGATTGACTTAACTTTACAAGTTGACCCAACACATGTGGTCACTACATTATTAGTTATACCATACATAGAGTCTTTGATGTGTTATTGGGATGAAATTGGATGCATACCCTTCATGTAATACCTTTTATAGTGCATAGTTGTGTTAAATAAATTCATGCCAACACAGTAATTATAATTTTTAGAATTCTATATGAACATCAACTTAAACAAAAGAAGTTTATACCTAGGTAGTTAATTATCAAACCTAATAAGGTTAATCCTCCATTAAATGGTAATAAATAGGCAATCCCCTTACCTAGGTAGCCAGTACTTGAGAGATCTTTGCATCAGAGATACATAGTGGATTCTATGGAATCCTCATCTACTAATAAAAATCATATAATCTTACCTAGAGAAACTAAACATGTTTCCATTTTTTTTATTCCAAAGAAAACACAAATCATTCAACATTGGGTTTCACAAACCCCCATTCTTTCTATTGTTTCCTCATGACCATAAAGTCCTATTATACATATGTAAAGCATCACAGATCATATAGTACCATATATTATACTTATACATGCTCCTTGGCACTTCCACCAGTTTATTGCACCTAGATCGAAGTGGGGAAATACCTATGACCATCCCTTGGTTTAGATCATAAGATAATCTTTTATTTTCAAATATTCTAAGAATATTAAAAAAAAAAAAAAAAAAAACTAACAAATCCAAAAATATGTAGCATTTTCATGTTTTTATTAGTTCTTTAGAATATATATTGTTAGTTCCATATTGGTAGATAGCATATCATTTCATTTTATATACACATATGTTTCACACATCTTTTAAGTGGGATACATGCATATTTAAGCACATGATATATGCACATATGAATTTAGGTTTTCTCTCTACTCATGTCATTAGTATGTTGAAGGCATCCTATTCTTTGATCACAATATACCTTGGTTATATTACTTTATGATCAATTTCCATTATGATGTTTGAGATTATGTACTTACATGAGTCTTTATCCATACTTATATATTTTTTAATGTACTTGATATGCTATGTACTTAACAATTTTTTCTATCATATATATCCAGAGGCTAGTATGATATGCTTATGTTGGTTTTGTATGATTCCACACTTTCCTTTTTTTAATTACTCAAGTGTGATTCTTTCTTTTTATTGTCTTTTATTATCTTGCTTGTTTGAGAATTTTAATATGTTCCATTGATTGTGGCCCTTGTGCCTTTATTTTCATATTTAGACATTTGAATATGTCATTATTTATTGTATATGAACATTTAAACATGTCATTATATTATTTTTGGACCTTTGACTAGGCCATATCCCTTTGATTGTGTGGCATTTGAACATGCCCCTTATATGAGGTCTCTTTGAACCATTGCCTTTTTATCTTGATTTTGAGTGCTCTTGTGTGTGCATGATTACTTGCTGAGATTATACTATTACTCTCTAGATGTTGCCATGATTTACATCATGCATATTATGACTTTATTCCATCACATACTATGTTCCTCATTGTCATATCTACCTAAACATGTTACTCTGATATGATACATGATCCATACAAATAGTATACACTTTTCTTATCCTTTTGAGGTAAGGTAACTACTAGGTTCTACTTCACCTCACCTAAAAAGGTGTGGAATATTAGTAGAGCATGTCATAGAGGCATGGCTTCCTCATTCATAGTTTTAGACTTTAGGGGGGGAATGTTATGGAAACATGTTATCCATACTTACACTAGCTCTCAGATTCTCCACATTCAGTAGGGGCATGTCATGATAACATGTCATCCACACTTGTAAAATTTGAAATTAGCCAAATTTTATAGTTATATGATTTAGATACACATTTGCGGCAAGATTATATATATTGGTAATATTATTATACCTAGGTTTTAGCTTGAGACATATATGAGGTGCTTATGGCATGCAAAGGGCACCTAAAATTATAAAATCAAAATATATAAAATACTATTATGGATAGTTATCATACCCAGGATGGAATTTTATGGAATTTTATTAAGAAAATATACTACAATAGATGGTTCACATTTTATCAAGGTTGAGGTGATTAAATCACTCAATCTTACCTAGTTTACAAGTTGGACTTAATTATATCATCTAACTTCACTAGATTTATAAGATGGAGTGATTAAAGAATTCATACTCACCATATATATAGTATGATTTTATTATATCACTCACACTTTATAGGTTATAGGTATGATTGGGTTGCATGATTGAGATAATTTGAATGGTTGTGTGGCAACTCACATTTTTTCCAAGGTTGGTAGCATGTTGTCCTACAATATATATATATATATATATATATATATATATATATATTGGAGGACAACATGCTACCAACCTTGGAAAAAATGTGAGTTTCCACACAACCATTCAAATTATCTCAATCTATGTGGAAACTCACATTTTTTCCAAGGTTGGTAGCATGTTGTCCTCCAATATATATATATATATATATTGGAGGACAACATGCTACCAACCAACCTTGGAAAAAATGTGAGTTGCCACACAACCATTCAAATTATTTCAATCATGCAACCCAATCATACTTATAACCTATAAAGTGTGAGTGATATAATAGAATCATACTATATATCTAGTGAGTATGGATTCATTAATTACTCCATCCTAATTATCTTAATCTCAACTCCAATGCTTCATAATGAAGAATCTCTTTGAATCAGATTACCAAAAGGTGAGATGGTTGCATCGATACACATGTGTACTCTTAACCTCACTCTCTTTACTTTAAAGATTTAAAATTATTTCAATTGCATATTATATACACTAATTATATACTATACCATTCTCTTGATTGTAAGTCAGTCACCAATAAAGCACTTAAGTTGGACTCATGCAAAGATAAGGTGTGTTATACACACCCAGGTACACATTTATTTTCCTTTAAAAAAGAAATTTCATTAATATACTAAATGGGGGGTGGAAATGTAGACACTAAATTAGAATTATATATCACCTCAGTCTTGTACACTTATAAAATACCTATCATGGCTATACCCTTTAGTTATAAGACCTTCTTATTGTTGAAATACTTACGTTTACTATCTCTTTGTGCCTAATTAGTTAAATCTTAGTCCTACCACTATTATTCTGATGATCAGGCCTCCTATACTATGAAAAATTATCTAAACTCAATCATTATCCTTCTCTACTAGTTTTGGATCTATACCTATTTTCTGGCTTCCTAGACACTTATGTTCTAGACAGATAACTACGTTGACATAGGTGTCGCTTTTCCAACTAAGTGTCCAATGCCAAAAAATCATCCAATTTGAAAATGAAATGTATCCTAAATATCATCCTAAGTGTTTTATTGAGAGGTATTTTCAAAAGGGATCGGTATATATAAAACATAAACGCTTATTCATTCCTCACCTATCAAATACTGGGAACTCACAAGGCAACTTATTAAGGGCATTCAATCAAGAATTTAGGTGAGTAAACATGCCCTATTAATCCCTATTTCTATATCACTCATAGGATCAATATCCACATAGGTCTAAAGTATTGAAGGAACATCTTATGATCTATATTTTTCTAGTTATAATTTAGGTTACTCTATGTACTTGCTTATCACACATTACATCTTTATGCACACCCATGCCAAAATATAGGGGATAACTACATAAGTCTAAGGTCATATTCATAGTATTGTCTATGTAGGAATTTCCCATTGATATAGGGGTCTTTGGGGTACCTCGACACTATGTACCCACCAATCCATTTTTCTGACAATCACTCCAAGGGCGAAGAAGCTAAGGTTTGGTCACTTGATTAAGAGAGACAAACTTTGTGCATGATCTATATACATCAAAAGAAAAGAAAAAAACATAGAAGATTCTAATTAGTTGCACCTAGATCTAGTGAATATTCTATAATAGACACTTGCATCTAACACAAACATCAACATCAAGGTAATTATCTAGATCTAACATAAGTATCTGAGGCCATATAATTTAAAATTCAAGAATATGACAATTGTTCCAAGATATTGATCTAATCCACTTCTAGCCTATTTTAGGCCATATATGCATGAACACAGTAAACCATATGCATGAACACAGTAAACCATCTAAGTAATCTTGTTTTCAATTTATCATAAAATTAATCAATACTTGTACATTCTATTTTTGGCATATCTCAGTAATTAAATTTAGAATATTATTTATTTGAGTTTACAAATTAATTAACCTATTATAGATCTATTTGTCACTCTCATGATTATTCATTTATATACTCTTAAACTTTTATGACCTCACACATCTAAATTTAGGGTGAAACAAGAGTTACCCTAGCCCATTTACCACTATTAGTCGTAAGGATTTGATTTTAGCTTGTTTTACCTCTTTTTCTAGTTGTTTGACCTTGCTTTAGTTTTTCATCCTCCTCGAGCCACTAGTTCACTAGTAGTTTGACTATTTTTTTAACTACCTATATGTTTTTGTTTCACTACATTCATGGTTAACCATCCACCTCTTGGATGTTATTCTTACTACTTTCAAGGGTAAACCTTTGAGCTCACTCTTGATAAATTCAGACCGAAATGGAACAACATAGAGCCTCTAGGATCTAAGAGGTCCATGTTGGAATTAAAACTACTAAGAGGGGGAGGTGAATTAGTGCCCTTAAAACATTCATTCAATTCCACTTATCATTCATGAAGCATTCATTTAAACACATACATCAACCAATGTATAAACAAGCATTCACATAAGCATACAACATATGAACACAAGAGATATGTCATTAAAAATAATTGGGGATAAAACCCAATAAAACATATCTTGGAATACAATCCTATAATCAATGAAAAAATATTTAGTGGGGCACCAACCCCACAAGGAGCACCAAACCCACCCCAGTCAAGCACCAACTTGTAAGGAGGCACCAACCTCCTAGGTAACTCAACACCAAATCAGTTACCTATAACCTCTGATCTCCTTTGGGTACCTATTTCTCACTCAAATGATTATTATCACCTCTATTTTATAACCACACTCTTCTATCTCTCTCAAACAACCTTCTAAGCCTATTCACTCAATATGCCTCTTACTAGGCTTATTAGGTCAACTGACCTTGACATCCACATGAAAAAACTTTGTTACATGTTCATAATATTATAAATCCCATATTTTTATGGTATATAATACCTCACAATCCTTCACAATCTTCCCTCTTCTATGCTCATTAGAGTCTTTTCTACTTCACACACAATTAAGCCAATTAAGCCTTGTTCTTATACTAGTCTTTAGATATCATACACCTTGGTCAGCCAAAAAAATATCCACACTTTCATTAAACTTAAAATGGGTCATATAAAATGTTTCATACATGAAAAAACCACTACATAGTTCTATCACCACCCATAAGGACAAAAACTACCATTAGGCATAATAGAGACCTAAAGCAATTTAGGCCTTTTCAAAGCACATGTTTCACCTTAAATACCTTGTAACACATGGATCATCCATATACATATGAGACACTTAAAACATAACTAAAATATACCCATAATAACATCCATATATTTCCATACCACTTTTTATTCCAATTCTCTACTTGGACCATATCATAAGCACTGCTCATAATAAGGTTTATACACACTTATAAAGTTGGTCATCCAAAAGTGAAGCACACTACTAATTTTATAAAATAAAAATATCATTAAATTACATGGATATAAATTGTTGAGTTGTGGAGCTAAAAGCTTCAACTCTTTGCAAACAGGTGGAACAAGAAGGTTGCTGAGATACAGGAGCACCGGCGTCGGCAGCAGGACCGATGTCGGTCGTGACCAGTGCAGAAGGCCACCGATGACGGCAGGGAGTCAGCCGACGTCGACAGAACCAGACTAGCAGGGACCAACGTCGGTCGCCTGTGTGTTCCAGAACTGCTCGTTACACGAACAGTTAGTTAAGTGAACAAAGTGTTTGCATGTAAAGGCCAGTTAGAGTCTTTGGTTGCGAGGATAATTGTCTAAATTAAGAGTCTAAGTTAGTGTTTGAGTTAGGGATCTATTTATAGACCCATTGGCATGTATTGTAATTAAGGCATGAGATAGAAAGGAAGGCAAGTAAGTTGCTTCCATTGTAAGATCATTGAGTTGCAGGTTGTTGCAAGCTCATAGGAGATCTGTTAGGGTGTGGAGCTAAAAGCTACACCTTAAGGCAAACAGGAGGGTTTCTGGCATATGCAGTCGCCAGCATCGGCAGGCCAAACCGACGTCAGTCAAGGGACGCAGAAGGGAAACCGGCATCGACAGAGTATTGGCCGGCATCGGTCACCTCTAGGAAGACAAAGATCAACGTCGGTCACCTGTGGCGGTCTCAACTGCTGTTGATGAACAGTCAGTTAAGTGAATGCGAAGTTTGCATGTTAAGGGCTTGTTCGAAGCCTTGAGTGGCAAGTCTAATTTGTGTATGCATGAGATCTATATAATAGACTCATGGGCTGTATTGTTAAGTGGAGAATTTGGAGAAGAGCTATGTGAAGCTTGGACAGTTCTTCCCATGGTGGAATCAAGTAGGATTCCCCATGTATGTTTAAGTAAGATCAGGTTTGATATGCAGAGATGTGTGTATGCGAGGGTCAGATAGAGATCGGCGGTTGGCCAGGGTCTAAGGTGACAGCAATACATCAGCAAGATCATGGAGAGATCTACTTAGAGTACGATTGTGTACTCGATTGTACAAATGTGCAATGAGGTGAACAACAGCTTGTGTTAGCTGTGTGTTGTGACCTATGAGAGAAGATTACTCAGGTGGGAAGATTACTTGGAGCCCTTGAGGAGGAAGCCTCACAGAGGTGGAAGAAGAGTGTGATCTCTTTATTGTAATTTCCTTTGTAATGAGTTGAATACAATTGTGTGTTATCTCATTGATAGTTATTTGTTCTTCTGGTTATTTCGCATGTTTAATTGCTTATACAATGGTAATCATGTGTTCTCTTAAATCTGACAAGTTGTGTCAGAGCTTTGGGGTGTTTCGGTCCTATCAAGATCTACATGTGAGTATGGTTTGTTGAATTGCAGGTTGCAGGTTCATGGGAGATCAACTTGAAGTACTATTGAGTGCTTGGTGAACTGGCAGGGTTATTACTGACTAGTTGGAGAGGTGAACACCAATTTTGTTTGTGAGTTGGTTGTTGGGACCGTTTTTTGTGTAGGAGAGTGTTGTGTGAGAAGAATTACTATACACTTGAGGTGTGGCAAACCTCTGTAAGGTGAAAGAGTGTGGCGGCTCTTTATTGTATTCTTTTCTGTAAAGTGTTAATACAAGATAGTGTATTGTCTCTCATATTCTATGCTATTGGTGAATTCTAGCTATTTGTGTTTCTGGTTATTTTCGCATTTATAATTGCTTATATTTGGTAATCATACTGTGCTCTTTCTGAGGAGCAAGATCCAACAAGAGGAATCAGAACAGAGGTGTGTTTGTTCTTGGACTTTTACATGACCTTAGGGTCATCACTAATTCCATTATATTTTATCATACAAGGAAAAAGACCTCAAATATACCACTTTCATATGCTCACTCAAAATTGCAAATAGGGCTCAAACACCCAATCAAGAACCTTTGAATTTTCACACCTTAATTTGAATTTATCATGAATATAAATATATAAAAATTAGCCTTTGATACCTCCATATCATCTTCATATGAAATAAATTATTCAAATCTAGGCAAATCACCTCAAAATCATCTCTATTAGATGACTACTCAGAACTGCCAACAAGCTTGATAACATAGTCATGATGAATGTTATTTTCAAATCATATAAGGATACTTAAAATAATAATTATTCATATTGACAGTTCATATGTGACCTATATAACATCTTTCATTATATATATCATAATATCTAGTGTCAATTATTGGTCTTGTAGACTAATTTGTTGAATTGCTCTCTCACAATCCTTATATAGCCAGATAAGCCATTTTGGATTCCATATTACATCATATTCAAGTGAATTTAAACCTTATATAAAGATTTTATATGTCATATATATCCTAAAAAACAACATCATATTCATGGGATGTTTCATCTAAGTGTAAAGAGCCTCCAACTCGTCACTCTCACTTTTTTACTTAGAACTACCATTCTGCCTTGTGGACCAGTCATGATGATTATGCATTCCATCATCTATGTAGGATTATTAAATAAGTATTAATGCATTAATATTATCATTATATATATTTTTAACATATTAAAACACAAATATATATATGTCTAATAAAAAAAATGGAATATATAGACCAATATCTAAAACTTACACCTTCACTAGATAGGTCATCTTGTGAACAACATTTTCAACGTTATTAATGTTATTAAAAACATATAACCAATATTTAAATGTGTTATATGGATTTTTAAATAATTTAATTCAATAAAATTCATTCCTAATCCACTGCAACCCATCCCTAATCTCATTCTTATCTGGTTTTCTCATTATCTTCCTCATTAGGCCTTTTTAGAGATAGGCTAACTTCTATGACTAGTTTAGTATATTTAAAGTTTAAAACCTACTCAAATAAATGTGGTATTGAATTATAAGTCATAGTATTCAACCTATCTTCTCTACAAATTATTTGAGAAATAAAGGTTTTCTTATAGCTTCCACTCACTCTTATGATAGACCAATTCCACATAGAGATACTTGGGATAGACCTCTACATTTTAAAATCACCAAACTAGGTCATCCAATCCATTTTGAGCCATTTCCATCAATATTTTCAATATTGGGTCACTATGAGGGGTTTAGGAGGGTTTTAAACTAGTTTCCATTCTTATTTTTTCATAAAGATATACCCTTGAAACCAACTCTTAGTTCTTCAAAAACATTTCTATTAAACTTTTCCAACTCTCCCTAATATCTCATATTCCCATTCAATAGTCACACATGTCAACAAGAATGATAAAATCCTTCTCAAGTCTTTATCTCTTCATTCTGCATATACAAAAGACCTTCATACTCAATTTTATGCTTTCTCCTTCAAATCAAGACCTCAAACTACACCAACATATTTTAAACATCATTTAAAATCTCAGTAGATTCTCACATGATCTCAAAAGCCTCCAAAATGGATCATGATACCTCATTCTGCCACCTAAGGTCTTAAGACAAAGTCCATGAGAAGACCACTAAAGAATAATTTAACCCTTTGGCTCACTCTGAGAGTCATGTGACTAACTCAACACCTTCCTTACATGATATAATAATAAATTTTACAAATTCAATCTCATTCACATCCATATTACCACAATCATCCCTTTACAAGCCATATTCATGCTCAAGGACTAGTCCATCACATAGACCTAGTAGGCATCATACCAATTTGAGATCTTCAAGACACATTCTATAGCTCACTACTCATCTCCATACATCTGAGATAATATCCACAATATCTCCCATCATTCTTGTTTGACCAAGTCACCTTATACCATATAGGTCACTACCCAAAACTAAACTAGCCTTCTTGAACACACAAGACATGAAGATAATCTCTCTCTAAACTAATGAAGCTCTAAATATATTCAACAAATAAATGAAGCTTAAAATTCCTCAATAAACTCCACATAATTTTATTTACTCATTTCACCATGCCTCACTTGCTTCACAAGACACTCCATTAGATCACTCAAATCCACACTAGCAATCTCAAACAATCAACCTCATACCAATGACCATAGCCACATTCTTGTGAATGAACATTTAACCTCAAACTTCCTTTGACATCAATGACCTTAGGCATATGATATAAATGAAAAATCTCACCTTATTGATGTTTCTTGACATCAATGACAGTACACAAACACATGACATCAATGACAACTTTTAATAATCCCCCCTTTGTCATTGATGGCAAACCACATTGATGGTAAACCACAAGTGAACTAATCATTATCAAAATACACTACTCTCAACAAGATGATTCTCTCTCAAAATAAAAAATTCCATCTAGAAATTTCTCCTAAACTTTGACCATCAAGAAATTTCTCCCCCTTTGACATTAATGACAAAAGGTCATACACACTCTCACAAGGTCATCCACACATAGTCCACTAATCCTTGGACCTGACCACTCTCAGAGCTAAAAAGCTCACCTATTTTCCATACATACTTATCTTAGATCTTCTCAATCCATCATGGCTTATATCACTTCATAGCATCTTCATAAAAACACACAGTCAAAAAGGTTCTTTAGAACATCTTCAGTCTTTGAATTTCATGGACAATACCTCTACAAAAAATGGCATTGGTCTTATAGACCAATAAATAATTCTCATGAGCCTCTATTCTAATATTTGATTTTTGAACATTTATTAGAGTTCAAAAATAATTTTCAATTATGATACTTAATGAATAATACTTCTCACTCAAACCTTCTAACACTTACTGAAATCTACAGATCACATAGGAGACATTGGAAGCATAACTACCTTAGACAATCAAACCTTATATCATGAACACAATTAAAAAATAACTTTTCCTTGACTCTTTAATCACAAGATTCATACCCATATCTCATATTAAACACAAGAGACATGATTTATCTCCCCCTAACTCCATGCTTCACCTCTGCTATATGCCTTTATGATGAATACATTATCATCCAAATGAGTAGCATTCTGCCTTGACTAAATTCATATCTCCCAGATATATCTTTGCACCAATCCTCAAAATAATAGTGCTTACACATATATGGATCATCATGCATATTCTCATCATGCTTTGATTCCATGAATAATTGGTCAAAACACTCCCCATTTTGGTCATCCCTATACCTAAAGAGAGGGTCCTAACTGTGACAATGGGTAAAGTATAAATCAACATTAGAATTTATAGTTACCCATTTGTCCCAAAATAAATATCCCTCATCCCCATCATACAAGAAAAAGACCTCGATAAATCACTCACAAAATTCTTGAAAACTTTCCCACACATAATAATAGGGAAAATGGTGTTGCCTATTCCCTATCCATAACATTTTAAATTACATAACTACACCCTTGCACCTCTTATGTTAAAATAAGACCCTAATGACACTGACATACTACCCACACCTAATTTGGACCCTAACTATGTCGATATTCTTCCAATTTTGAAATAGAAGTCAAACAAATGATCTTTCAAATTTTCAAAATCTCTCACCTACCTCAATCTGGAGCTTAGAAGATAACCTTTTAGATCCCCAAAATTTCTTCCCTTATCTCATTGCATGAGACTGAGACACCCACACATCCACAAACCCTCCCATTTTCCCCATGCAAGTGGTAAGCCCATTGACTTCTTGATTCCCATGACCAGGAGATCTAAGGAGGGTTACTTGACATCTTAGACATTCACATGGTAGATATATCAGAGGATGATGGAGTTTCCCTTAACTCCTTTTATTACTACCATCAGTGACACCTAAAACATCATCATATAGAGCCAGATGACTGCTTGAGTTACCCCATTAATCTTAGATTGTATGTAAAAAACCCTTTTCTTCCCTCAGATGTGCCCATACCCAAGGAGAGGTTTTACTCCTTAATGATAATAACCATATAAATCATCATTGATCCTCATAATTTCTCAAATGTTCTAGAAATTAGATACCCTCTCCCTATCATAGGAGCAACCAATCTAAGAGCACAAATTGATAGGCCTTTATAGGTATGATTTAACTTGGTGTTAGAAGACATTAAATTAGTCATGTCCTATCACTAATTCTATATGATACAAGACTATCTTAGGAGGCTTCTTGCATTTAAAATGGGTCATGGTATATGAGTGTTGAATTACTAGAGGAGGTTGTCCACACATAGCTAGACATTAGGGTCAAGAAACCTGAAATGTTCATGCCTCACCAATAGTATTATGAGTTCCACAAATATGCCTACAAGTGTCCAATTTTTGTTGGAGACTTTGTCCTTGGCCTTGATAGTTGAATATACAAAAAGGAAAGAGGGGGACAAAAATTCAGACTCAATAAGCTAGGCCACTATCTAATAACAGAAGATTTCAATGATGGAGCCTATTAATTATGCACTTTAGATGTTAAAGAGTTTGGTGTGTTTATAAACTCTTTGTATCTAAAATGTTTCTATATCTTTTTTTTTGTGTACCACCCCATTTTCACCTACATTACATTTTCGTATGTCACATGTCTACCAGCATAGTAAAAACATTATTTCACGATTAATCAATTGGTCAGTTTATATAATACAAAGATTTTTAAAATGTAGCACATGACATTCACCCTATTCTCATTGTCTTTCACCACCTAAAAATTAGTATGTTGCACTGGTCTTTGCCCTAGTTCTTACAAGTAAAGTACACCTCTTTCCTTACATATTCTTGCATAGCTTAGAAAAATGCTAGCCTAAAGTGGAGTCTAGAAACTTACTTATGATATAGTCCCCCTTTATAGTGCCTTTAAAAAACAAAGCATTAGTATGCTGAGATATAAGTGACTTTTCTTCCCTACCTTGGCCCTTGATGATGAGCCCTTGCATCTTACTAGTTTCATGGGACCAAGGTTTGGGGGTAGGAGCCTTACAAAAAAAAATAGAGAGAGAGAAGAAAAAGAGTATATATAGATACCCCTATGAAAGTTTAAAACTTATGCAAATACAAAAGTTAAAATCATGCATATATCACCCTTTGTTAACCTTCGGTGTTGATCCCATGCATCTTAATAGTTCTGTGGGGTTGCCATTGGGGGAGATTCCCTTACTTGCCTACATCTAGCATTTGGTGATGAGCATGTGTGTCTTCTCAATCACATGATACTATGTCCATGGGGGCCCATAAAGAAATATAAGATAAATGAAAAATCAATATTAAAATAGAAAAGAGTGTTTAGAGAGAAAATTATTCAGAAAGGCTTGTCTATATGTTAATGTTTGAGTAAGGTAACCTTTTCCCACTCACTGGCTCTATCAAAGCAAGTTCCCTCTAAACAAAGCCCATAAAATCAGTATTCTATAATTTTTTCAATAAGTACACATCCCCCTTTGCTTGTAATGATGAGGTCATCTTCCTCTATCCTATAAAATTTTGAGTCGTGATTCAACTCATGTCTATTCTATTTCCATCTTTACATCCCTCATTGTAAATCAAAAGTAACCTATTATGTGAACAAATTAATCACCTAAAAAAGGCAAATATTAGCATAGTCGTAATCACATATGAACATTCATCATAATTAAAAACATCTGCATACATTTTGTTTCCACATGCACATAAGCATTTCTCCCATAGCATATCAAAAATGAAAATAAGATATATTTTCACATGACTAATCCTTTAGAGTGCATAAACTAAAAATTTGATGTAATAATAATGAAATCACATCACATAATTATTAACAAGAGATATTCTAAAATAACATCCATGTGTGTGTGTGTGTGTGTGTGTGTGTGTGTGTGTGTGTGTGTGTGTGTGTGTGTGTGTGTGTGTGTGTGTGTGTGTGTGTGTGTGTGTGTGTGTGTGTGCCACATGGGTTGTCAAGATTATACAATAAAAAATTCTAATATAAACACCTTTGCAAAGGACCAACATGCCTCAAGGCACCTCAAAAAGAATTAGATATACATCGATGTGACCAAAACAAACTATAAAAAATATCTCATAAATTTGTCCTCCTCCTCTATGAGGGTGTTAAAGCAATAGAATGACTAAGGCTATCTCTTTGATGATGCCTCCTACTAGTCTTCACTCCTATCACTCCTCCACCCTCTACTGGTGTGTGGTTAGGAGGGTGGCCCCTACTCGATCCTCTCTTTGAAGCTATCCATTTGGTCCTATAACTAGAGGCTCTATTGCTTCCTCCCCTCACCATGGTAACCACTATGGCCTCTACTCTCCTTGCCCTAGCCAAGAGGGTACTATTCTCTATCTTCAATCATGTCATCATAATTTATGCATGGTATGTTGGGTAAAATACATCAGTGCAGCACCTAATCCATCCAATAATCCCAAGATCCACCAGTAGTTGATCTGATGTCCATCTAGTGCTCAACTAGAATAGATTGATCAGGGTATCCTTGATCCTCCTCTTCCATGTGACCATAGTATCTATAAACACAAGGAACACAAGATGCATTAGATTTATCTCACATGAAAGAGATACAACATATATATAAATAACTAAATAACTAAGAGAAAATCAAAACATGATCTATTATCATGATGAACAAATATAATAATTTATTTAGATCTCTCTCCTCCCACTCAGGATCAGAGTCATCATCAGTGGCCTCCTCTTCATCAATGTACAAATCCTCCTATAACTCAATGTGAACTAGGCCCTCACCTTCATCCTCACCCTCACCCTTTCTACATCCTACGTGTTGTTTTTATGCAATCCCCTATAGTGGTGGTGGTGGTGAACCCATATGTTGTTGTTGACCCGCTCCAACCTACCCTCCTCCTCCTCTAGCTACATGTGAAATTGGTCAAGTGATGGGTACCCCCTCACTATTAAATTCCATATAAGTGACCCCAACCTCATGATCTCACCTTGTGAGTCCCTTTATACACAATTATAGGGATAGGGAGGTTGCCTATATAGGACATACCAAACTCTTGGGGTACCCAATCCACAAGATGCACCTTAACCTACAATAGTTTATCTCAAACATGTGTAACTCCCTGGGCTATCACAAGGTAGGCTCCCTCAATAGCCCATTGCCAAACCACGTCTTGATAGGGTAGGGAAATCAAATCAGCCACTATCAAAGACCCCATAATTTAGGGTAAAGCACAAAATGTCATCACATATATCCACCTAGTGTCCCTGATGTCTCTTGGTGCCCTGATCAATACTCCTATCCCTAAATCTACATCTAAAATGCCATTAGAAATTGGGACCCACTTTCCTTGACTAATGTCATAAATCTTAGCTATGACAAAAGTAAACTTACCCAAGATAAGAAGCATGCCACCATGTGGAGGGTTGGCACTACTCTTGGGAAAGCTAAAGACTTCCAGTAAAGAATGAGCATGGGGGTGCCACATAGAAAGTTTGCTTCTCTCATCATTATAAATCCACAATGGGACTCACCTCTAACTTCATTAGACAATGGCACAATTAAGAGCTCTGATAAATAAAGTTTTACTCTTGAAGAGCATCATGATGCCACATGGTGAGCTCCACTTCTTTCCTATTGTAACTACACAATAGGTCTCGCCCATTACTTTGTCAATCAATGACATTGATTGAAAGTATGACAAAAATAAACCTCCCTTGGATGAGTGTTTGGTCATCATGTGGAGAGATGGTGCTACTCCTAGGTGAACCAAGAACTTCTTGGTGGTAAATAAGTAGTAGGTTACCACATGGTGGAAGCAAAAGGAAGCTAAGACTTAAACAAAAATATAAAAGGGGACCAAGAGGAAAAGAGAAGGCCAAAGCACAAAATGTTGAACTTACCAATCTTGTCCATGACAAAAACCTAACTGATCGAAAACATCGAAATGTGGATTATGATCCACATTTCTTGATGACTTGAAGGGGAATCCACCTACGGATGGAAGAACCCAAAACTCTAGTTTCTTAGACCATTCAAAGAAAAATTTGTAAAAATAGAAGACCTACGAACTTACAATTTCTAAAGAGCAACCTTCAAAGGTGTCTACTCTTCCTCCTTTGACTGAGTCTTATTATTCAAGGCCTCAAATGATCTATCTAGATCAATGATCTCATTGAAGGAGATATTACTCAAGCCTTAAACTACTACCAACATTTGAAACTCTAGTTGGGTGAGAGGTTGCAAAATGGTCTCCACCTTAGAGACACTTAATGCTTCACTGAGAGCTGCAAAAATGGTCTAGTCATTCTTCTTCTTTTCCAGCAGCTCTTTTATTTTTCCTTCAATAGGATGGTGTTGTCTATGAGTAATGGGGAGAACAGTCCCAACTAGACTAATTTTTTGATATGCCCCTTCATATCCTAGACCACCTTTTATAAGGCATCTAAAAATGCCTTGCACTTTGAGGCTATGTTGTTGCAACTCATGAAATTATTGAATTTTATTATCACTTACCTTTGATTGGCCACCCCTACTACCTGTAGCATCCCATCCATCACATTGTATAGATTTTGGATGAGGAGATGTGAATATTGAAGCTTAAAATACATGAAGGCTAAGACCTAATCCATGAATGTACTCACCTAGGAGCTTAGCCTCTATAAATCTACAATAAACCTGAGTGTCAGCTTTAAGTTTGTGGCCATGTTCTTTATTCTCTCCCAATAGGATACATATAATTTTTAGACCATGGGGAGGATGCCCATGATCTACGAGTGGGTAGTGAGGTCATTATTTGATTATAAGATTTTTTGGTCCTTGGTTGAGGATTCGTGATACATATGCATGCTTATAGAGTCCAATAAACTCTTATGGGTCTATGTGAGCTCTATTTCCATCTCATGTAGCTTCTTCTCTATATCTTGTTTCTCCTTCTTTAGACCATCTATCTTGATCCTCAATTATGTAACTTGTATCCATAGTTGGGCTCTTCGGTTGGCTTTTGCTTGGAAGTTCTCATTGGAGATGTAGCACTACAGGTCAGACCTCATTTTAGTGAACTCTGCATCTTTGGCCTTGGCCTCAATATTAAGGTAGTTAACCATAGCTTTTACTCTTGTGAGTTCTAGCTCTTTCTTCTCCACCCATTGGCCAACCTTGATATAGTATGTAGTGATGGACTTATACATTTCTTCCATCAACTTGACCCTATTGATCAGTTTGGTATAGCTAAAGTTGAGGCTAAAGACAATTATTGAGTAATCCCCTAGTTGCATCTATTCCTGGGGCTTGATAACTTTTGGTGTCATATGCATAATCATTAGAGATTATTGCACTAAGTCAAATAATGACCACATGTGAGGCACCACTAGGGCCTTGGCCTATTTTCCTCTTCTCTTGTTTGCTTAGGCCTCTCAAGATTTTCTATAAATTTCTAACTACTTATGTAACTCCTCTTTAGATTTAATTAACTCCATCGTAAAGGTTGATCCTTGTGGCAAGCTGAAGGGAATGGTCACTTACTGCTATGAAGTAGCATATGTTGTTCCCTGGGGGATGAGTGGGTGAAGGGTTAGGGTGGAAGGCAATAAAGGTGGGAGACTATGGAAGGGGTGTGGGGAATTTGTGGTGGTGGTGTTCAAGGCATCTATGTGGCCAATCAGGTCATAATTTCACTAATCATTAATTTGGTTGAAGTTGAGTTCTACAAGATTGAGCACAAGCAAGCATTCCTATGACCTCTTTACCACTGTTATGCCTCCTCTTAAGAAGGGGACATCATAAAAGGACTTATTTTTATGTCCTATGTTATATATGAAGTTAACCACATCAATCTAGTAAGTCAAATCTAAGGCCAGGGTCCTATTTATGAGCAGGCACGAGAGTCGAAATGGCTCCTCTTTAAATTTATGGACCTAGATGAACATGAAGTGGGCCCACAAGAACCAATCAATTGGAATTATGTCACCAGTGAGCCATAACCTTTGGAGATCTATTATTTTGAAAGTGATGCCCTCTTGGTTGAGGTCAATCAGGACCAGGGAAAGGAATCACTCTATAAACTTATAGTAATCTTACATGGCCAATAAGATGTAGGTCCATGTAGAGATAGGAATCGTTGTGTTATGATGGGTGCTCATTTAAATGGATTTGAAGGTAAATTATGAAGAGAAGAACTGCTATTTTTGATATAGGATTAGGTGGAGGAGGAAGGAGGAATACCTAAAGGTATTCTATGTCGAGAAGTTTGCCAGCTCATTATGAATGGCAGTGGCAATGGCATCCATAAAATCCATCCTATAAACCTTATCCTTGCTTACCATCCTTAAAAGGAAGACTATTCCTAATTATAAATCATCAACATTAGCCTCTGATTCCATCCCAAAGATTAACACCAACATGGAAAGGGCATCCTTCATATCCAGTGTAGAAAAGCTCATGATAGCGATGGGTAGAGGAAGTGTTTTGGTGTAATTTATCCACAAAACTAAATTGATGAACTCTGGCTTATGGACACATGTATCCCAAATATTTTTAATCTCTCCATACTACAAACATTGGTGTTGGGGTCATTTGGGAGTCAGAGCATCTCCCTTATGGCATCGACATTATTGTACCCAACACACCCCCATTTTTGGAAATAGGGACCCTTGTTCAAATTCTATAAATTTATGCTATAAATTGAACATTTAACTTGATCAAGAAATAGTATTAAATATCTTGTGATGATCTAGTCTATTAGCACATAATATTTATTTGACTTCAGCTAATATTGCTAATGTTTGATTCTTATGTTTTCATGTCGTAGGTTTGATGGGGTCTCATTTATGAGAACATTGCTTAGGGGCTTTATACTTTAATGATTAAATTAACTCTTTGTTTTTAGTAACCCTTGATCTTTAATTATCTAATTGGATCTATGATTAAATCATGTTAAAAAGCCTTAGTCTAAGTATGTTAGCCTAGGTCTTTTTTTTTAAGATTCAAAATTTACGCAGGGTCAAAATTATTAGGGAGCACTTTATTATATTAACCTAAGACTTTATCCTAAGTCCCTTATGTTTCCCAAGAACTTTATGCTAAATTAATTTTATTAATCATACGGTCCATTTTTTTATGTCTTAAACCTTAGTCTACGACCTTAGCTTAAATTTTTCCTGAAGCTCTAACTTAATTGTCTTTATCCACAAAACCAATCACGTTCAAACTAGTAGATCAAAATCCAATGGTATGTGTTGGCTCGTTCACAAATGATCTAACAATGCGAGATCAAAGTTGAAAGGTCAAAAGTTTGAAGAGATATATGAGAATCCCAAGTGGCAACATCTCTAAAGCTCAAATGGTAGATCAATGGTCTGTGGGCCCTTTCCTAAAGTTGACAAAGTCAATAAGACTGAAGACCCATAGAGTTGCCAAGTGGCATGCCCAAACATGAGCACTTTATTATATTAGCTTAGACTCTATCCTAAGTTTTTCCCATGTTTATTAACATGAATGAACCTTACTGAGATTAGATTTATGTTCTAAGTGATGAGACCTTAGTCTACAATGTTTATCCTAAGTCCTATATCTCTTGGATCTTATTAAGTCTATTTTATGTTTATAGGAGCAAAGAGTCTTGAGGAGGTGTTCAAATATTGATGGTCACATGAACATAAAATATGTTCACATGGACATCAAATGATGAGCATAAAAACATCAAAATTAAGCTTAGGAAAAAGTCTTGAAAAGGTGTTCAAAGATTGACAGTTATGCAAATGTCAAATGACAGGTCCACAAACATCAAAATTAAGCTCAACAAAGATTCCTAAGGGGGTGCTCAAAGATTGATGATCACATGAACATCAAATACATTCATGTGGACATCAAATAATGGGTGTGTAGATGTCAATTTAAGCCATGGTAGATAATTCAAAGATCAATGCATCACATTGATTTGTATAAATAGATCCAATGGTGCAAGATTAATGAGACTTTTCAAAGGTCCTAGACCTAGTGAGAAGTCATTGCAAGGCATAAAGGCATTTGAGCTAGTATTTTAAGGTACACAAAGAAACTTGAAGAGCTACCAAGTGTCACACTAGTGTTTAATCATGAAAAATTAAGTTTGACAAAGTGCGATTATTTTGTGCAATTGAGATTGATAGTACAAACCAAGATAGAATTTTCAAAATTCCTAGAACCAATAGGAAGCTACCATGTGGCATGTTCTTATGAGCTTGGAGATGAAGATAAATAATGTAAAATCAATCTAACTTGAGGGAGCATGAATTAAGGACATGTGTCCAAAGGCAACATGTAATGCATAATTATGATTAGATTAGTCACAGTTTAATAGTGTCATTGGTTTTGAGGTGTTGGTAAAGGGGCACTTGTCCTTAATGCATGTCTTAAGTTCCATTAGAAATGACTAAATTAAAGTATTGCATAGGTTGTTCTCACAACCTATAAGAGAATGTATTGTCATGAATATATTTAGTTGCCCTTCTTTACACATGCACATGTTGCATAACTTTTGTAAAGGCTAACTTAAACTCATAACTGTAAGAAGACTCTTATATGGTTTTGACCATAGTTAGAACTCACGTTCTGACTATCACATGTAATGACTTTGTATGGACTTGGAGGATGAGGTGACCCCTTCCCCAAACCTATTTAGATAATTGTAATCCACTAGTTGAAAGGTGTGGGAAATTTTTAAATATACAAGAGCAGAAGCAATTTTGATTTTCAACAAATGTGTTTGTGTATTATCTCTCCAATTTCTATGTAATTAGGCTTATCTTTTTGGTTGTATGATTCAATAATTCTTAGTGTGCAATAGTTGAAATGAATTATTTCTTGTATTTATTGATATGTTAGTCTTAGATGTGTAGAATCTATTGAAGGATTAGTAAATTACATTAATTATTGGCAATTAATTTGATTGATTCATAACTATGAATGTGTATGAGTGCTTTCTTTTGATATAGTTTTGTGTGTGTGTGCAAAAGCTACCTTAGATACCTAATTAGCCTGAGCCATAATCTCTTCATTAAGGGTGTGCAATAGATGCTCTAAATGGGGCAACCTTTGACTAAGACTTGTGAATTTCCTATATCAATATCCCCTTAGACTTATAAATTATGTTTGACTATGTGTGTACAATAGTTGCTTGTAACAGGCATAGGTTTTGAAAGCACTTATCCATTTAGAAACTAGCCAAAGAGGTGATTCCTAAAAACCATAGAGTCTTCTTCTCTGCCTTACCCTTCCTTCTTTTTTTGAGTTTTTTTTAGATCTACCCACTTTATATTAGCAATCAGCCACCCATCCAACTCATGTAGGAATTCACTACCCTTTAGGAACCAAACCTCCATCCAAAAACCTTATTAACAACCTGCATGCCCTACCAGCTATTCCATCAATAGGTTGTTCAAATTGCATACCTACAACTCATGTTCTAGAGTGGATTTTACCTCCATTAAGATCCTAAAATGTTAGAGCTTACCTCATTGACTATAGTGTGTATAAAAATCATATCAACAATCATTGATATCCACTTTTATGTGGTTGTTAACTATAATAATGCTAGTTTTGGCATTATATCTATCTACACATAAGGCAATGATATCCAGACATAGGTGCACAAGAGGCACCATATATTAGGTTAGTGTAGAGCTCCAAATCTTGTACCCGAATGACTCAGTCATTATTTCAAACCTTTTCGATCATTCGGGCATGGGTACCCTTTCTCAGGCTCTTTAGATTTTTGGCCAATTTGGGTTCAAAGATCCTATCTATATAATATAGGACCAACGGAGGGTCCCTATAGTGCCCCTTGGTGATATTGTTAACATTTGGTAGTTTGGGCCTTGTTTTTATGAAGGTGAAAGTATATTATTTGCTTACTACATACTATGGGGGAATGTCTTCATGACCACCCATCTCAGGTTCTCTACTTCCTCAAATTCCTTCTACTATTAGATGAGGATGTAGAAGTTTCCATCTTATAACTTCCTCTCAAAAAATTCTCTCTTTATTCAAGGAAAAATACTAGACATTGGTTTTTGCTCACAATCCTTGTAATTCCTTATCAATTCTCTTGGTTTAAGATACTCTACTCAATTTCTCAATTCTTCACTCAATTCTCTTGGAAAATCTTAGGCATTTAAATGTTTGGCTTGATTGGGAGAGAGTTATTTATAGATCAATACTTTGAGCATGATCATCATGTATATTTTAATTTGAGTGCCCCATAAATGTTAAGGGCAGAACACATGCTCAAAGAATGTCTCATAAGATATTTATGGTGATCCTCATGGGGGGCCATGCAATATAGAGCATTGACATTAATGGAAAGGTGATTAGGGTTGAAATCCATCTATCACTAGATGATTTAAAATTAAAGGAGCCAAGGCACAGACACTTGGTAACCAGATGAATAACCTATGTCAATGGCACTTATTCTCAAAAAGAAATAGTGAAAGAAAAGGGAAACCAACAACAAATAAGGGAAACAATAACAAGGAATAGAAACTAACTAACTATGTACAAGGAGAAACCAATAAATTAGTTGAAGTGTTTTTAATGGATTTCATTAACCAAAATCTCCAAGGCATTGTCTTATTCATCCTCGAACTTGAAAGCATTACCATACCTATTGCTAATGGTGCAAAAGGGTCCCCTCCATATGGAATCAAATTTTACATGTTGGCCTAGTTTTGCGTCCCTTTCATCATACTTTAAGACTAAATCTCCCAGCTTGAATCCTAGGTCAGATGCTTTCTTTTCAAACCATCACTTGACCACCTACTGTCAGGTGATCTTAGCATCATTGGCTCATTCTCTCACTTCTTGGATCTTGAGGAATTCTACCAACCTAACCTCCATTTCTCTATTTTCTACTATCTCAATAGCTTTCAAAAGTTGTAAGGCAAGAGTCTCTATTGATATGGCCATGACTACTTCTTTCCCATATACTAGTTCATATGGGGATGTCCTTAAAATATACTTGGGTGTAATTTGGGTAGCCCATAGGGCCATTTTCAAATGCATATGCCACTCCCAATGTCGGTCGGCACCCATCCATTTAATCAATATAATAAGGTTCTTATTGGTTGATTCAACCAACCCATTCCCTTATGGGTAGTAATTCGATGAAGTCTTTAGGAAAATTCCATTTTAGAGCACAAATTTAGAGATCTTAGAACTAAGGAAAGCCTTCACATTATCATAAATGATTGTTTTAGGTAGGTTGAACCTTGCTACTAGTTCTTTTAGGAAGTTAAGGATCATATTCTCTTTTCTCCTTCATCATGGCTACTTCCATCTACCTTGTAAAGTAATCAATGGCTACAAGTATCCACTTGTGGCCCATACTAGATATGGGATTTATCATCCCAATAAAATCCAAGCCCCATTATGTGAAAGTTTCATTGATTATGATTGGATTTAGTGACATGGCTGAATTCTTCTACTTGTGTGTGAAGAATTGACATTGTTGGCACTTTTTTACTGCTTGATGGTAATCAGAAAACATGGTCAGCTAGTAATATCTTATATGCATGATCTTGGTCATGGTTATCTTTGTAGAGAAATGTCCACCCAAAGGGGCAAAATGCATATTTTATAAGATCTTGTTAGCCTAGTTATTGTCAACACATCATAGAAGTTCTTCGTCAAAGTTCCTTTGAAAGAGGACCTATTGGACTAGCGTGTAGTTAGCCCCCTACAATCTATAGAATCTTATTTTATGTGTAGGGAGGCCATTTGGATATCAACTGGTTTGCATAAAATGGGTCCTATCAGTAACCTAGGACCCATTAGCTTCGTACTGATTCACTAGAACCATTTCTAATATATCTAATTCTTTTGTTAGGGCATCTATGTATTGGACCAAATATTTGCAAAGTCCTCTTCCTCAGATCACCTTGATAAGCTTGAATTCTATGTCATATTCAAGGATCTTGGTGATCTAATTGGCTCTTTCTCGATGATCTCTCCTTCCATTATATATTCTTTGACACTAGGGTGCACCACATATACCATTATTTTGCTCCCTACCACTAGGTGTCTGAACTTCTTGAGACCCTTGATGATGGAAAAAGCCTATTTTTCAATGAAATTATACTTGGTTTCATACCCATGTAAGGTTCTTGAATTTAAATTAATCAGGGGCTCACATATCCCTTCATCTTCCTTCTGTGTTAATATAGCCACTAAGCTATGTTCACTCTAATAAACATACATTATTAACTCTTTGGAGAAGTCAGGATTGACCAGCACAGGAGTAATGGATATTACATCCTTAATTTTATCAAATTTTATTCTCCCTTTGTGGGTCTATTTGAAAGGTTGATCCTTATTCGGCATTAATGTAATTGGCCTTACCATCCCCATGAAGTCAGATATGAATATACTAACAAAATTGATCTTTCTTAGGAAGGATTGGACCCCTTTCTTATTGATTGGAAATGTTAAATCCTTGATGGCCTTCACTCTATCAGGATTGATAGAGATGCCTTATTTGGATATTATGTATCCTAATAAATTGCCTTGCAAGACACTGAAGGCACATTTTTAGGGTTGAGAGATACCCTAAATTCTTGACATTTTTGGAAAACCGTCTCTAGATGATCAAAATGATATTTTTTCCTAGAGAATACTATGAGATCATCCAAATAGATGAGGATTATTTTATTAATCAAGCCTTTAAATTCTATATACATGGATCATTGGAAGTTATCCCCTACATTAGAGAGGATGAAAGGCATCTTCACATATGCAAAGGTTCCCCACTTTGTATTGAAAGTGGTCTTGTGATGATCTTCTTCATTGACCTACACCTAGTTATACCTTGAGAATCCATCCAGTAGAGAGAACACGTCTATGCATTTTACTATTTGGAGGATTTATTCCATTGATGGAAGGGGGTAATGATACTTTACATATGATTTATTCAAATCTTATAAGTCCATGCATAGCCATATTTCTCCATTCTTCTTTTTTACTAGAACTAGGTTAGATACCCAAGTCGAATGCTTGATCGGGTATACGATTCTTGAGTCAATCAATTTCCTTAGTTTTTGATCTATGAGAGACTCAATTTTTGGGTTGATCAGCCTTTGCTTTTAGCGTACGGGCTTGGAGCCTTTAAATATATCAATGGTATGCTAAATGACCTTGCAATCATATCCCTTTAGGTCATCATAGGTCCAGTTCTTCACTCCATACTTATTATAGAAAGACACTAGCCAGTCTTTATCTTTTTGGAAAACTTCTTTCCCTACTTAAAGTTTTCTTCCACCTCTAACATCAAGCTATGAATATTCACTTTTATATGTGACAAAATTCTATTTATCATTCTTAGCATCATCAAAATCAAATAGATTCTCTAAGGTGATTAGCTCCTTTGGAAGTTTGTTGGACTTCAGGTGTATGATCTAATCCCCCTAAGATTATTTAATCTTCGATTGTAACTTCTAAACACTTGTCATTTCTAGTCATTATCTAGAATGGTAGGCCTAATGATCACCTTTACTGCTTGTTCATTGCTGAATAAATTGATCACCAAATCAAACTAGGAGTTGATCACCACCATTCTATCCACTTATGAGTTCATGGATCTGGAGTGATTTGAATATTAAATGCTTCAAATAGTTGAATCAAATCCCATATTCAGTGGTGGTAGGATCTCACACAAACATTCTTCATAGTCATGACCCCTCTTTCTTGTCTTACCACTAATTTGGAATCACCAAACACTTTTAGCTACTTCACACCCATATGCTCGATGAGTTTGAGGCCATGGACTAGCACTTTGTATTTAGATTCATTAGTTGTATAGGTGAATTAGAATCAAAAGGCTCATAGGGTCTCTTTTTTGGATGAAGACACTAATTGGATGCCTACCCCGGAATCGGTTTTGCATTTCACACCATCAAAATGTAGAGTCCAAAAATTAAACTCACCTTCAAGTTCTTTGCTTTAATCCTCATCATTCTTCATAACATTGGGGATGGTCTGATCTACATCATGGATTGCATAGGTCGAAAGGCTGATGGCATCAAACTTTGTGAAAGGATCATTCTCAATAAATTTGTTGACAAGGACTTCTTCCTTAGGTATCCTATTGTTTGTCACTCCTTTGAAAATTTATACATGATACATCTCTTTCTTAGAGAAAGAAGTGTGTTTTACTTAGAAATTTACCATAGCCTCATCAACTATGTGTTCTAGATGTAGTGGCTTGAATAACACCTTCAATTTCAAACCGTATTTGGTCCTTAGGATAAAATGAGACCAATCCAAAGACAAGTATCTACCAATCTTGGCATTAAAATCTCTTAATAGATATAACCCAAAGACTGGTGGGATGTCTATTATTACAACTTCTTGGGTGACTGTGATATTAGGATAAGAGTATAATGTCAAGGGAAGGGCCCTAATAATACCTATGATCTAAACTTTCTTTCCATCTAACTACATCACCCCTTTATTTAAAGGTTCATACTACAATTGTAGTGCATCTATAATTTATTTGGGCATCATTATGATGTTGGCACCAAAATCGATCATAGAATTATGCAATAGTTTCTTCCCCATAATGAGGGTTAAATAGAACAAGGTTCGTTTTGTCTTACTTACCCTCTCCTAAGAGTTAATGAATGCTAATGGCACATGAGGTTGTACACTGTTGTTGGCTTCTTTTCCTGTCTTATTTTGGTTTCACAGTTAGGTTAGTTTGCATAGGTTTCTCTCAATCTTCCAACACTTCTTACAACAATGATTTTTGTCTGAGAATAGATAACATATCCCAAAAAGAGACATTGGCTGGATCCTTCTTTAGCTGCCCTACCACATTAAATGACCCTTACGGTCAAACCTCAGGGTCCCTTAGCCTATTTTATGTTGTTTCACTCTATCTTTGATATGCTAGAGGTGGTGATTGGGCTCCTGAGACTTTTTTGAAAGCCATTTTAGGCCTCTTGGGTCTCAATTAGACTCTTCTTAGATGCCTTTAGTTCTGGGATCTTGCTTGCGTAAACTACATCTTCACCTTCTAACCATGAGAAAAGTGCATGTTCTAGGGTTATTTCATCTTCTTATTCTAAGGAAGTTCCTTATATTTGGGTGATTAGGACAACATTTTCAACACCTGAGGATTGATATCCATAAGAAGCTAAATTAGGTACATTCCCTTGTCTTTATTTCTCAACAACCTTTTACTGCAAGTTGCCTCTCGATAAATTTTGGGGCATATGCACATCGTTGCATGGAAATCACCATGAATTTGAATCATCCTCCAAGTTATTTTTGCCCATGACCAATTCTCTATTTGAACTTGGTGAGACCGTTTGTAAAGGATCAAGAACTGGGACAATTTGATTTATGGGTCACACCTGGTGATTTGTCACCTAATGATTAGGCCTTTGCCTTTCTTGGTATTGATTCTACTAATATGATGCCCTTTTATTCTAGTAATTTTGGTAAGGGGGCTTTGGGGGCATGGCATGTTGCCTTTTGAGATTTATGATCTCATTGGAGAAGTTTCGCAAGATGCTTTTCATGTCATTCATCTCTATAACTAGTGAGGATGAAGAGGATTTGTTATCCTAAGTTGATGGATACACATACATGGAAGGTGGTGCTTGTGAGGTGCTCAGGACTTCCTCTTGCAGCAGCACCGACATTTATGGGAACATTGGCATCGATGATCATGGGGGAAGCTTCCTGACATTTATTAAGTTATTCTCTACTATGATAGCTAGTTCATATGCATCTAGTAGCATTTGACCTCCAAGCAACTGAATCATGATAATGATGTCTGAGTTGAAGGCTTTGAGGTATAATACAATGGCCATGCCAATGGGTAGTTGAGCCCCTATCAGGATCCAATGCCAGGTCTTATTAAACTTGGTATTAAAACCTATAATAGCCTCTTGCAGGGCTCTTTTAATAGTGATTAGTTATTGTAGAAGGGATGAGTGGTCTGATTTCTCATTGAATCACTCAAAGAATCTATTGCTCAATTCATCCCAAGTGGTGATGGAGTTGGGTGGCAAAGATTGATAACTATCAAAATCTCACCCTTTAAAAGAGGAGGCTAGTAGCGTTAAGGATACATTTTGATGTGTGACATAGTGCATAGTACAAACATTAGCAACATCTTGAAGATGCTCAACTACATTTTTGAAATCCTCCCCTAAAAATTTAGGGAGTGCCTTCAAGGCATTAGCAGAAATAGAGTCCTATAGAGCTGGGGCTACTAGGGGAATGAGTGGGCTACCACTTTTCCATGATATAAAGTTTTTGGGTGGTCCTGAGATCATCATTTTATGTGGTTATTGCATAGCACTAAATCCTATGGTCCTTTGGTGAGTTGTAGTTACCAGAGGTTGTAGTAACAAGTTTGGATTATTTGTTGTTTGTGACCTTGTGACGGGCCTATGGATCATAAACTCTAGCTTCTAGTCAGGTAGACTAGTAGTTCCGGTCCCATTGGGCATGCTGAAAAAGAAAGAACTATTGAATCCTAAAACTCTCACTCTTGGCAAATAGTCTTCCTATGGAATGCTTTTACAAATGTGGGATGAATTTGTGGTCTGTAAATCCACCTCCAGGATTTTAGAAGCTGGCTCTTCAAACTAACTGGGGGTGAAAAGGGGAAGAGAGAAATGTAAATAAAACTAGAATAAAGCTAACTAAGGTAATGCACCAAGATTTTAATGTATTCACTCCTAATATTGCATAAAATAGCTTAAATCTTTGAACATTACAAACAAATAAAAGAGCATGTGCATGATTTAAATCTTGTAATAGAGAAAAAGATACCACTACCAAAGTAGAGAATAAAAATAACAAATAAAAATAAATTCTACTCAGTTTGACATAAAACACCACATCCTCTTCATTGATGGGGGAGAACGAGATACAAAATGCCAAAAGACACAATATAAAATATTCGATCCTTCCCATGAGGGGCACCTACTAAGGTCTTAGAATGAAAGATGCTAACTATTTCCACCTCTATTCAAAACTAAAATGATTACATAAGTGGTTACTTTGATAATAGTAAAAATAGTTCATCAACTATCATCCCCCTTCAAAAGAAAAAAAATCTACATAAATAAGCACAACATCCTTATGAGGGAGTGACACCTAGAAACATGCACTCATGCTCATGATGAGGCCATTACAACCGAATAAAGAGCTCTAGCTCATGAGTGCACTTTAAAATCTTGGATAAGGCATAATTGCAACATCTTATGATGACCACAATGTTTAGAAGAAGTGTGGTGGGGATATGTGCCTATCTCTGAAGCTACCTCTAGAATGTCATTAGATATGGGGACCCACTTTCCTTGACCAATAACATAACTCCTAGCTCTGACAAAAGGAAACTTACCCCAGACAAGTGGCATGCCACCACGTGAAGGTTAGTGTTGCTCCTGGGTAGGCCAAAAACTTCTAGTGAAGAATGAGCATGGCGGGGCCACATAGAAAGTTCACTTCCCTCATCATTATAAATGCACGGTGAGACCCGCCTCTAACTTCATTGGCCAATGGTGCAATTCAGAGCTCTGACAAAGGAAGCTTTACTCTCGAGGAGCTTCGTGATGCCATGTGGAGAGCTCTGCTTCTTTCCTATTGTAACTACATAGTGGGCCCCGCCCATTACTCTGTCAACCAATGGCACTACTTCAAAGTCTGACAAAAATAAAACTGCCTTTAATGAGCATCGGGTCACCACGTGGAGAGTTGACATTACTCTTGGGTGAACTGAGAACTTCTTGGTGGTAAACGAGCACTAGGTCACCATGTGGTAGAAGCAGAAGGAAGTCGAGACTTTGCCAAAAATACCAAAGGGGCTCAAGGGGAAAAGAAAAGGCCAAAGCACAAAAAACCGAACTTGCCAAGCTCATCCACGAGAAAAAGCTAACTACTCCAAAACATCAAAACATGGATTATGATCCACATGCGTATCGACATCTACTCAACAAATATCATGATACAAAGGTAACTCAAAAACTTAACTTTAATATCTTTTTGTGACAAGGTCTAACAATTGCATGTTGACTAAATAGTCATTATCATTTAATTACAATGGTATATATAGATCATTGGGTTGTGGACCCAATGAACTATAATGTAATGATTATGTAATCGTAAAATGTGACAAAGCATGCTGACAAGACTTGTTGACCAAACATGTATTCTCATATCCACTTGGATTACATATTGGAACTCATGGCATTTCAAGCATATGGTACAATAATTAGTACATACATTGTCACATACACTGTTTGACTCTTAGAAGTTCTAATTAATGCATTTACAATAGTAACTAATCCAAAAGACAAAGTAATTCTAAGTAAACCAAATAATCATCAAATTAGATGTCAATAGTCGTGCCAAGACAGACAAGATACATGTCCTTATTTGTCATAATTACACCTCATTCTATAAGATTCTCTCTTTACTACCCATAATATGTATCTAATTTCTTATCTTTGATTATGCTCTCCCTCGCAGTAAGGGGGTTGTACCTTTGCCAAAGACAAATGAATAAAGGGAAGTTATCCAAAGCATGATATCAAATCACATGATATGAAGTAGTAAAAACATGATAAATAATAATTATTCCACACAAATGTATAACATATATTTATTTGAATTAATTATTGTAGAGCTTAGAAACATGATAACATTAATTGACTGAATCTAAATCATATAAAACAAATAAACCAAACTTTGACAATTGTGATTACATAGAAACCATTCTTTCTATTATTAATTATGTTTTATATGCTAATCACAAACAAATACTTTCATAATCCTACATGAAAAAACAAGATGTGACAAAATATATACACCTATCAAACATATTAAATATTATTTACATACTAATTATATTAGATTATATGTTCAATTTTATATATATATATATATATATTATTAATAAATATATTTATAAATACTACTAACTTAAATATTTTAAATATATATATTTTGAAAATATTGATATATATCAATTTTAAAATACATATATATTGTATTGTTTGTAGATTGAATATGAAAAACCTTATATAAATATTTTGAAATTATATATATATATATATATAATTTATAAACTAATTTTATTTATATATAATTTATTTATGATACAATTTTGTTATCTTAGATCATGATGAACTTTACAATCTTTCATAAATATTTTTGATTTAACAATAAAAATCATTAAAAACTTTCACCTAAATACCAAATTTAAACATTTGCAATTTAACATCTTATTGAAATGTACAATTTCAATAACCAATAAGTTATGTAACCAATAAGTTATGTAATTTTTTTTTGGTTAGTTGGAAAAGTTTTAAATCCAATCAAAATACATTAAAAGAGATGCTATTGTCCTTTATTTTGAATAAATGTAGGAAAGTTTGATTTAGATATACATTTACTAGTAATTCGTGTATAATCCAAAATATAAACAAGATGTGAATATTTATGTAATCGAAAAATTCTAATTAAAAAAAAAAAAAATGAATACATACAATTTTCGAGATAAGAAAGATTGCCTCCTTTTATTCCAAAAATTAGGAGATGTATGTATGTAAGGGGGATTGCTTTGGGATGAGGTTTTGTAAGATTGTGAGAATCAATCTCTTTCCACTTTTATTTAATTATCCCAACGTCCACATCAATCATAAGTTTAAGTAGGGGGGAATAGGTTTGTTGCACCGGGGTGTAGCTACGCGTAGATTCGTTGAAATTTTTTTAAATTTTTGTGTGTTCTTCACACTCACTCACGGATTTGTTATATTTTTCACGTGAAGGAAGATTTGGTTGGTGAAGATGTTTGATTTATTAAGAGAGTGCTATAATTTTAATTTTTATTTTAGGGTTGGATATAAGTTAGGGCAAGTTTTTAAATATTTTAATTAAAAATATTAACTTTCAAATTTTGATTTGTTTTTAAATTAAAATTTTCGATGAAAAATTATATTTTACGATATTGAGTTTTGATTTTTTTGGGTTATTGAATGTGTTTTCATATCAATTTTTTTAATCAAATATGTATTATATTTTATTTAATCAAATATGTATTATATTTTATTTAATCAAATATGTAATATCATTTAATAAAAGAAGGTAAAATAACTATCATTAAGTAGGGATCGGTTGGATGATTCACATGCAGATGTTGCGGTGGAAAGTATTGTTGTTAATAAGTTATGTGGAGTGTCGATTGCGTAGATAAGGGATTGATGTTCTTTCTAAAGAAAGTTTTGCTCTTCTTTCGAGTAGACCTATTTCTAAATCCTTTGATCATTACCTAGTATTTGAGAAATGCAAGAGTGCAAGCAATCCCTTTCATGAGTGTGGAGACTTTTGTAAGTCTTAACTTTCTGCAGATTCTGGTGATTCAGCGCCTTTGTTTGATCGTGTGCCCCAGGGTCTAAATCTGCTCTGCATGCTCCCACCCCTTATGATTGTTACCTTGCTTCACTTTAGATTGAGGATATTCTAGATTCTTTCTCAAAAGAAACCCTAGATCTTGAAATCTATGATCTATTTACTCAGGGCTTGGAATGTGATATTGGAGGAAAGACTTTCTTTAGGAAGTGTGTGGGTTCCTTTCTCTCATTGGCCAATTTCTCCTCTTGGGCATCAGTTACTTGGAGTGCCATTGAGGCTCCCTCCTTCCCTTTACTCAGCGTGGGCTTCTTCAAGGTGGTTTTCTAAAGCTCATTTGATAGGGATTATGTTTGGACTTCTAGGCCTTAGTTCTGTGGGAAGTTTGGGTTCTTTTTCTACCCATAGTCACCTATTTTGATCTTGAAAAGGCACAAACCTTATCAACACCCATATCGATTAGGCTCTATAGTCTGCCTCCTATCTTAAGGAAAAAAGGGAGCATTTCTATGTTGGTGAACAATGTTGGAACCTTTGTCAAAATCAATGTTCAATCTTCGGGTCACAGATTTGCTCATATTTATGCTATCATTGATCTTTCTAAACCCATTTTTCACTTGATTAATCTTCTTTCCTCTAGAGGATTTTGGACTCAATTTTTGAATTACGAATGGCTTCCTTTCCGTTACTTTCGATGTAATCTCCCTGGTCATCAAGCAAATGGGTGTCTTTCTAAGTCTCAAGGATTGTCTTTGTCTCACTCTCTATTTTCTTGGAATAGAAATGAAGGGCCTTCAGATTAGGTCTTTTTATGGCACAATCACAACAAATTCTACTCTCGTCCTGCATCCTGTCTACCTTCTTCTTCTACTCTTATGGATCGTGAGACTCCTCCTGAGCCTGTAGAGATTGTGTTGGCTTTTGTTTCTTCACCATTTTTTTGCAACAGGGGGAGCCTCTTGCCTCTCCCTCTCATCTTTCTTCTAGCTAAAAGTTGATGTGGGTGCTTCAACAAAAAGGAAAGGTAGAAGATTAGTGGCAAAATCATTGAGAGCAGGAGCATAGGAAAATGTGAAAGATGTCACTCAATGGACCATGGAAGATCTCTCTCATTGAAGGAGAAGAAAGGCCCTTGTTTGTGGTTAATTGTCATTATCAAGCCTCTGTTTTATGGTTAAATGTTTAATCTCTAGATCCCTCTCTCAGTTGTTAGGTATGTTGTTCTTTGGCTATCTTTACGTTGTGTTTTTGTTGCTTCTTTTTCTATCCTTCCTCTTTGTCTCTTATTTTTTGCATTTGTAAGGGTTTCTTCTATGATAAGGTTCTCTTGTTGTGAATCTTTCTCTTGTTAGTTTCTTCCCTCCTTTTGGTGGTTTTTGATTTATTCGAGGACTGGGGCCCCATTTCTTTGCTCCAACTATAAAAAGAAAGGGTCCCTTTCAATACTCTTCTTTTCAGTTGACTCAAAAACATTTACCCATAAATAAATAAATAAAAGAAAAAAAAAACCCTCCAAATTTATATTATTATTAAAAATAAAATGATATAAAGCCCTAAACTTATGAACAAGGAACTCATTTGATCTTGTAAATTAATTTTGAGTCCCTTCAAAAACTTTTTTATTGAATACATTAGCTAATGAACTAAATACGTTCATAGATTAATTTTGTTCTATTAATTATACAAGTCTTTCCAAAAGTTTTGTTCTAATTATATATCAATTATAAAGGCTTAGAAAATATAACTCCATAATTTTTTTAAATAGTAATTACAAATGAACACCTTGAGACCAATTAATTATATAAATGTTTTTTTATTTTAACAATATATAAATTAGTATAGATATTTTCAATATATTTCTTTAAAAAATATTGATAAATATTAATTTCAAAATGTTTATTTTAGATTTATCATATAGTAGATATTGATGAATCTATTACCTTCTCCATATTTTTTTTGTTTAGTGGTGACAAATAACTTTAATCTAAATGCACTGTATTGGGCTCCAAAAAACAAAAATTGAAAAAAAAATGGGTTTCAAAACTCTATTATATGTCAAAGATATTATAATTTTTTATCAACATTTCTAAACAAACAAAAAAACTTCCATATGATGATCAAATGAACATCAAATTATAGGTTGAAACCACCCTATGGCAATCAAATGGATGTCAAATTTAAAATCGGCCATTAAATTGTTAGCATATTTTGGACATTACACTCTATCACCACCGCGTGCCATTAAAAAACACCTATCAACATGATTATAAAAAATTAAAAAAACTAACTCAAATAAATATAAAGAGTAATTACAAATGAATACCTTGACCAAAAAGAAAACATACATAAATTTGAATAAGTAGAGATTTTAAAATTGACGAAGCAGTTCTAAAAAACAATAAAGATGAAGGTATGACGCCCACTATAAAAATAATATACGTATATATTTATTCGTCCAAACTAAATACAAAGCATAAAAGTTGATTTGAGGAAGAGGTAGTACTCCCCAAACTAAATACAAAGCATAAAAGTTGATTTGAGGAAGAGGTAGTACTCCCCATCTTAATAGTACTAAAGATAAATTAAAAATTTGATGCTTTCACATTCTATAAAAGTTAAATATACCTTTTTTTTTAGAAAAAAATTATGCTAATTTTGACCCCACATTCCAATACTACCTACCATTTATTATCAAGAAATAATATATAAATAATAAAAACCCAACATCCATAAAATACAATATATATATATATATATATATATATATATTTAAAATACATGGGGAATCATCTATATACCACCTTCCATATTACCATAGATTTGGCGCTCCATGGAAATGATGTTGCACAGTTGATATAGGATGGGATTTGTACTGTTGATGTGATGAGAGATTTGATATCTTGTATGGTGGATGTCCCATGCCATGGATTTGGCAAAGCCGAGTTATCTACCCTGCACCTTTCACATTCTTCCATAATTAGCTTGATTTAAGGAATGCCGAAGAAAGGGGGGGAAAACCTAATGCACATGGCACCACATGCAGTCGGTGCAAACCCAAACCCCAACCCCAACCCCAACCCCAACCCCAAGGTTATTTTGTGGGAAGTCTTCCCTCATCAAATAAAATCTGAGCACATGGGATGGGTTGTGTTGCCCGACTCTCCCATTTTCAAATGTGGACCCTCAAACCACCCCATTTTCAATATTATCAAGAGAAACAAACATATATATACTCATGACTCATGACTCATGTCCTTTGTCTTGTGGGACCATTCTTGATTGAGCCCCACAATCGCCTTTTTGGTGTTTCCAACAGAATGCACTGCACTAACTATACTTGATTGTCCTCCTAATAAATTACTTGGCTACTACTCACTCTATATATATTTCCCCTTGCTCTCCCCAGGCTCACACCTCTCAAGCATAACTAAGTTGTTGAGCGGTTCTTCTTCTTCCGTTATTCTCCTCCTGGTTGTTATTGCAAACCAAAATGGCACATTTTATATCATTGGGTTTCATTCTCCTTGCTCTGTTTGGCTTCTTTGTGTGTAACATTGAGGTATATTGCAGCTCCAACCCATCAAACACAATGTTGTACAACTGTCTGTTTTGTTTGTTTGTTTTTTGGTTTTGAATAAACACAATGTCATAATGGCTATTTTCTTTTTCTTTTTTTTGAAGCACGTTATTATTTCAATGTATAGCATATAGATCAGAGAAACATGTACTGTCAAGGGAGCACTGTCTGAGGCTTTTTTTCCTCTTTGAATGATGTTAGTATCTCATTATCTAGATCACAGTAGTACATAGGTTAGAGAAACATATAATCTGAGAGTATGCAGTGTTTGTGATAATGGTTTTTTGTTTCAGCTTGATTTTGTGATTTGGATAATAATATGGTAACTGAATTTTGCAGGCAGATATGCAATATAGCAATGAGGAATCTCTTTTCATGGCACAGTTGAGGAGGGTAAGCTTGATCTTCCATTGACTAACATGTTTGAATAAGTGGCCTTTCCATCCTTAATATTGTGATTTTAACTTGGTTGTTGTCTCCAAAAAAAAAAAAACCCCATCTACCAGTATTTGAAGTCGGTTGAATGGACAAACTTGCCACCAGACCATAACTCAACATGGGTTCATTTTTGACTAAATCTTGACATCTAATTTATGAATGTGTAGATTATGAGTTTTCAAAATTGTTTCTTTCCTGCTTATCATAACCTCCTCTTTTTTGCTTCTATTCAGAACTATGGACAAGGCAGCATTCACGCTGCAGGTTTGCTTATTCACGAATCCTTGATATTTATATTAGTATTCTTTAGTCCATGTTTTAAAAAGGCTTTTCTTGATGGGTATTTCGGATTTAAATGCAGATTGTGGGCCCAGGTGTTCTTATAGGTGCTCTGCAACCTCTCACAAAAAGCCCTGCATGTTTTTCTGCAAGAAATGCTGTGCTAAGTGTCTCTGTGTTCCTCCTGGGACTTATGGAAACAAACAAGTGTGCCCCTGCTACAACAACTGGAAGACTCAGCAAGGAGGTCCCAAGTGCCCCTGAATTCTCTTACTTCACACTTATATATACTATTTTGCAATATTCAGCAGCAGCAGAGCACTTACTATCTGATATTCATATTTCAGTCAGCGGCAGCAGTAGATTACCATCTGATATTGATAATATAATGATATAAGAATATTGTAGCCAAGATCTGAAACACTACTGTGTTTTTAGTAGTTCTGTGAGAGAGATAGTAAAATGTCTCTCCCGGAAGCTGAGAAAGCAAAAATGTAATGTGGGATTGGAGAGTTTTATTAACCTAAAACTTTGTTATCTAGATCAATGTCTTCCTCCTTAATGTGCATCTCATATCCCAAAATTATTTACACAAAGAATATATAGAGTAGGTAAGTCCTCAACTCTGCACATACACTAAAAATTAAAATCGATATTCTGGGGTTCACAATTGTAGGGAAGCATGCACCAATTACTTTCATAGCATGTATGATCACTCTCAAAACAGAATCAAGTTACCATAAAACCACAAATATTCCTCGTATAAATGGATATGAGAGGAGCCAACATGACACAGTTTCTATGGCAGACTTGTATCCCTGATGGTGCATTTTCTTAAGCTTTTCCAAAGGAAGAATTCATATCCAATCCTTCTATAATCAAATAAAGAAGATAGATTTAAATCCTTAAAACCATTAAAACAGGGTAACAAAAATTAGACCAACCGAATATGCTCTTTATTTTAAAGTTTATCATGATTTATTTACTAATTGTTTTATTAATAAAATGCACTTTTTAAAATATATACATATATCATGATTTCAAGACGAGAATGTTTGCTATTTATTCCAAGGATTTCCGTATCATTTTTTTGGGAGATGAAATTTCTTTGGGAATGAAGTTTCCTCGGAGAATGATATTAATGTTTATGAAGTTTCAAGATCGATCTAATGTTGTTTTAGATGTATAATGTGTAATTCAAATCTAAAGAAATAATATTAATATATCAAATTCAATGAAAAGAAAAGAAATAATATTGATATATCAAATTCAATGAAAAGAAAGTATTGTGAAATAATTAAAAAGCACACAAATAATATTCAAGTAATTATAAAAATATACTTAATTATATGAAAAGAAAGTATTAGAACAATTAAAAAATACTTAATTTTATATAAACTAAACAATTAGTTTGATGGAAATTAATTGATATTTTACATATATATATAATTAAGAGAATAAAATTTGTAGGTAAAATAGGGATTCTTAATTAAATATGCAGGTGAAATAGGGGTTGTTTATAAAATTGTATTCTCTTCATATATTAGAGAAATACATTTCGATTAAAGTATACATTCTTCAAATTGAGGCAAAACCAAAACAAAAGGGAATAGAAAAAATTAATAAAAAATAAAATAAATCTCATTTAAAACAAATATCTCTTATATAATTAAACTCTTTCATAACCAGATTTATATAATTATTAATTAAAATATTAATACAAAATTTTCTTAGTTTTATTTAAACTATGCTATTCTTTTGTACCCTTTATTAATTGTATTCATGTTATGCATCTAACCTTGAAATTAAATACCATTATTGTTAATATGTAAATGAATAAAAAACATATTTAAATTTGCATGAAATAAATTTTTCAATTTAAAAATTTGGTATTTCTTGAAGTGGTGGCATCTTGGGCACAATCTAAATGATGTTTTCATCTAAGGCACAAAGAACCTTATATATTCTCAAGGCCTAAGATTGTACATTATGTGGCATATTCTTGTTTTGCTCTCTCATCATAGTTCTCTCCCTCTCCACTACGCTAATCTTTGCACTTTCTTGTTTAGTCTTCATACAATGCACAATCTACTAAACAAATATTTGCAATGCCTCAACTATCATTGTTATATCATAAAATATCAACAAAAAGGGGTGGGTGTGCATGCCTAGTGTGCATAGCTATTCAAACTAGATTGGTCTAATTACGCAAGATTGTGCCGCAAATTATCTGCATTTGCCTTGGTCCCTTGTATGCCAAAATCATCATAATCGGCATAAAGGGGTGTTTGGGTGTGCGCAGGTCACAAAGTCTAACTACATTTCCCCAATCAAACATATATCTAAATTTGACATAATTTGGCTCAATCATGCATGAATGTGTAGAAAATCATCAACATTTACCCTAGTTTCAAGTGGCTATGATATTGTTGTGTCAATGTTGGTGTATAAGAGACCTAATCACATGTAATATCAACATAAATGGGTGGCTTGGTACGCAAGGGTCACCAAATCAACCTGAATTTGTTGATTTTTTTCCTAATAATTACAAACTATTTTGTGCCACTAGTATGAACCCAACAAATAAGCCTAGTTAACTATGTCTATACATCACACAAGTACAACTTATGTGCTCACCTTAGGCACAATGAGCAAATATTGAAGCCTATTGTGTTAGATAACAAAGATGAACACCAAATGGAAACCATTAATGAGTACATAAAGCATTAATAAGACTATTTATTAACAAAGCATTCACACAAATTAATGGACATAAATGCCTATAAATTCTATTCATTCATATTATTACATATATATTAGCATGCAAGAATTACAATGATCTCTTAGCTCCAATAATGGTAACTCAATAATTTACATATACACAATATTCTAAAGTAATAACTATAGATCAGCTACATATGAATTGCATCAACTACCATGTTTTGGGGTTCCACTTTTACATTTGAATTTTACGTTGCCAATTTTACATATGAACCTATTTGGGGGTTCCACTTTTACATGACCTTGTTTTGAGATTCCAATTTTACACATGACCCTGTTTTGGGGTTCCACTTTTTACATACAAACCTATTTCTAAGTTCCACTTTTGCATGAAAACCTTATTTTAGGGTTCCACTATTATAGATAGTTGTGTATACACTAAAAATAAATCAATAAATGCTTGACAATACTAGTCCTTGACATTTTTACTTTGCTTAGCCAACTTGCCATTCTGATAACCATTTGTAGACAATATTTATGGATTATATAGCACCTCAATCTTGTACACTTGGCAAACTCAGACCGTGGTTGTTCCTCTCAATTTTGGACCCTTTCTCGCTTTTGCAAGTCTCGCATCTACTCTATCTTGTACCCCTTGGCCTATTTTTTAGTTTGACTAGTCTTATGTCGATGACCCAAGCCTTCTATCTTTTTCAGAATGCTTAAAATGTACTTATCTTCCATCTCTACAAGTTCTAAACCTGTACTTACTTTTTTGCTCCCTGGACACTAACATCCAAGATAGACACTAGCGTTGATGCTAGTGTCTTGATCCAATGCAAGTGTCCACTGCCCTAAAGACATTTATTTTGCAAATGAAATGTATCTTAATGGTCAACCTAAATGCTTTAATGTGAGTTACTTCTCCAAAATGATTGATATAAATAAAAGATCAACCCTCATTCATTCCTCACCTAACAAAGATAAAAAAACTAAGGCAACTTATCAAAAAAACTCTATCAAGCATTCAATTAAATAAAAGCATATATATTTCCATACCAATCATAGGTACAACACATCTACGTGTATGAAGTACTAAAAGAGAAGCTCAAGAACCCAATTTTCTAAGTTATAAGCTAGGTCAACGTTGTATTTGCTTTGCATAAATTGCATGATTCACATACAAACCAACACATAGGGTAGAACTACATTAATTTGAGGCCCTCTTCGAAGTATTGGCTATGTAGGTAATGCTTATTGATAGATGGGTCTTTGGGGTTAGCTCGACACCATGTGCCCACTAACCCATTTTCCCCCAAAGTCAACATGAATATGAAGAACTAGGGTTTTACAAATTCATGAGGAGTGACAGTCCATGAGCCAAATCTGAATACACCAGAGTGAAGGTGAAAACAAACCCAAAAGCATCTAGATGATCACATCTTTTTTCAGAAGGTACTTCATACTAGACACTTACATCGAACCCATACAGTAGTGTCGACATAATTGTCCTACACTGATGTTAGTGTCTAGAGTTCCAAAAGTGTTAGATCTAGAATCTGATGAATGTTTTAGAATCTCCTTCCAGACTAATTTTTGCATGTTCCAGATCTAGTATTGTGTTAGCATCAAAACCAACTAAGTATATTACTTCTTTGTCATTTTCATGTATAATTTAATTTTACTTTTTATATTTAGCCTATTCTCAACATAATAGATTTAATGTATGTTTATATTTGAGTTTAATATTTAATTGGACTACTATAGATTTGATTATCACCCTTGTGTATTGTCATTTCTATATTCTTAACCCTATTAACACCATGTGTAAGATTCCTTAATTCAATTTAGGGTTAAACACCATTTATCTATATGAGAGCCTTCCAAGTCTTGAAAATTTTATGAACATTTTCTAGACTTTCATAATTTGTTCTTAAACATTCTTAATCTGTAGACAATTCACTACCTATTTAATTTTAGAAGCCTCTGTCTAATCTAGACAAGTGTGTACTAGGCAGATATGAGTGCACTATGCACCTGTCCTCTAGTGCAAACTTATATCTCACATTCCAATGGCTAGTTTTTCAAAATGACACACTTCCTAACAACTCTCCTATGTGATCCATAAGGTTGGTTACCAAAAATAATTCAAATGTTCTTCTATAAGAATAAATCAAGTGTCTCACTTGAATACCCCCAGTTAATCTCTAACACTCTCTTACAAAGGCAATTTAAAAAGCACTCATCTATTTAGCAAAGAGCCCTACTACAATTCTACTAAAATAATAAAATCATTGGTCAAGGCAACATTATTTTCTTGTAGGTTGAGGCCATCCTTTGTCAAGTATTCTAATCAAATTTACTAATTACATTTACTATATTTATATAATCTTCTTCATAAGGAGAACTACCTCTACTTGAGGTCCACATAAACTATGTAGGAAATATTGAGTCAATAAGGGTTTTTTTTAGGATGGCTTGGCCATATCCCACTTCCCCACTTCCCCGCCCTCCCCCCATCTCCCTTTGCATTTTATCTTATTTATTTGTACATGCTAGGGTTTTATCTCTTGTAGGTTTTCCACATGTCAAATTAAAGATTACAAAAAATATATACCTATAGACAGAGGTGAACAACCTCAAACTTTCAAATTCAATGCATAGTCAACATAAATATAGTCACAATAGATAACAACGATGCATTGTGACCCTGTCTAGTTATTTTACACTTGTCCCAGTATATAGTGAAACAAAGTTTTCAATTAACAATGCATTTGTAGGTTTTGTTAAGCAATTTTACATAGTCATAGTTAGCAAAAGCATAATATAGTTTGCATAAATTAGTTTATAAGGACATCTCTCTAACCCTAACCTTAATTTATATTTTTAGCAATTTACAACTTCTGTAAATTAGAATTACATCATTGTATTTTACATTAGGTTGCCTTACTAAACTCTCTTAGATCAAATTTTATGTTTATAATACTTTAGAGTTAATTAAATCACTTTATTAATTCTAACGGTAAACATTTTGGTGAACTCACTTTTAGATTAGAACATTACTTGTACTGCTTGTTAATTTTTAGCTTAGAGTTTTAGTTAAATTCTCTAATTCTTGTCACTAAAAGAATACAGTCCTCAACTTTGGATATTATCTAGAACATAAAGATTCATTTTTTTTTTAACTTTGGAGTAATCTGACACTGAAAAAGTTTGTCTTGTCACCTTGGATAAATACCAACACAAAATCTCTTTCTTTTAATTTCAGGTTGAATTTTGTCATTGCCCTTTCCAAAAATATTTCAACTTTATTTTTCAATTATTTTTCTTTGATTTTTCTTGTTTTAGAGACTATATGCTGGTAGTCTATAATCTCCTAACTAATACCAATAAAGGATACATAGTATTTTGTTTACAAACATCATGGTGTGAGGAGCTTGTTCCAATACTCATAGTCATTGTATAGAGCTAGTCACAATTTTTAAGTTCCCTTTTGTAACACCAAATAGGAATTTATATGATCTATATGATTCTATTGTGCACCAACAAGTGGTTAACTTCATGAAGATACTCTCACCTTACCCTCAAAATTAGATTTAGTGGGCTATGGGTATGGTTTTACCTCCATAGTTATCACTCTAAAATATCAAGTTGACATTTTCCAAAGGATGAACAAGTATCTTTGAGATCCTATACATCATTCAAAACTATTCTTGATCATCCTTTCATCCTTGTTTTTTAATTGTATTGTCTTCTTAGATTGTATATTTGATTTTTTAATTTCTATATCAGTATGGGTTTCGATCTACCTTTCTCCCTTGTCTCAATTGATCATTCAGCCCCATTTAATCATCCCCTGGTTCCTATAGTCTTTGTCCCCTCTTCTCTAACTTGGGAATAAGAAGAAGCTTATATTTTGGGGCAAAAAATCTCAGCTAATATTGGATGTATAGGTCTTGGTTATATAGAGGAGTCTATTTATTATGGACATGTTCATATCATTCCATCTCATGAGAGCATACCCTTTGCTTCCCCCACTTGTTACACTATCCAATCGGAGTTGCTTCCTTTCACAACTAGATGTCAAAGATCTTGTGCCCAACATTTTGTATCTCCTTATACTCACCCTCAATCTAGCCTTATCATATTTTCTCCTATTCCTCTTATTTGTCCATAATTTATATTAGATTCCCAAAACAATGCCATTCAAACTAGACGTGGATGACCTCCCTTAGCTCCTCAACCCCAACCACCTATTTTTAGTATTCCTCCAGCTCCTATCCAAACTTCAAGACTAGTTTCACAACCCAAAGGGTATGATCTCATTAAGTAATTTCATAATACACCAACCAAGATATCTATTTTAGAGTTATTACAAAGGGCACCTGTTTATAAATATACTCTCTATGTTATGTTGAGGGACACTACTATTCTTGTAGACACAACCAACTTCATTCTCTTCTATTATGAGCACCTTTAAAGATATTGATAGTATTATTTCTTTTGATAAAGAGGATGTACCCCCACAACAAATTAATGAGCATTATCTCTTGTTATTCATCCAAGTTCAAATATATGGGAAGTTGATTAAGAGAGTTTTAGTGGACAATGGATATGGAATAAGTTATGACCACACATAAATTTAGGTTTTCTAAGATTAATCCACAAAAATTTGAGCAAACTATTCATAGCTTTGATGATACTCCAACCTCAATATTGAGAATAATCACATTGGATATACTAGTGGGTCCTAAAATGGTTTTTATTATCTTTCAAGTTATTTTTGCTCCATTATAGTATAATTTATTTTTGGGACAACCTTGTCTTCATGTTATGGGAGTTATACCTTCTATAGTTCATAAATGCATCAAATTTTTATATGATTCACATGAATATACAATTCTAGCTGATGAGACACATTTTTGATATGTCAACTCACACAACTAGATAATGTCTCCTTTAATGCACCTAAACACCCAATTCCTATTACAAAAATGCATACTTATGAGGTGGGGGAATCTAGTCAAACGACTGATATTGCACACACTTCTCCAAGTCTTCAACATATTAAAAAGTCTCTTCAAGTGATGTCCCATCAATAACACATTTCTACACAACTTAAATAGACTATTGCCAATGAGCACCAACAAGCATTACCTCTTACAGATTCTATAGAGGCCACTACTACATTACCACTCTTGGTAAATACAAAGGATTCATTTTGAAATATAGAAGAATATTATAGTAGTGATTGTGAACTATTAAAAAAAATCGTAGATGAACAAATGTGCAAGTTATCTTTCAATCCCATTGATGAAGATAATAACTTCTCGCATTATTTATTTAAATCTATTAGAGTAGGTGAATACACATCTATTTCTCCTTTACATGATAATGGTAAAGCAAGGATTATTAATCAATAAGTTGTGTCATCTGATTGTAATAATATATCATAGGATACTTCACATTCCATTGATTCATGTACTTCTAATCTTACCATGATTACATCTTCTAAGGAATAGGTGCAACTAAAATAGGAATCATAGAATCTCCTTACAAAAGAAACTCCAAAACAACTTTCTTATTATTTAGATCCTCTCATGGTAGATCAACTCATAGATAACAAAGCATGTACTAATGTTTTAGTTATTCACTTATAATAAGCAAACATATGTAGTCTTGCTCTTTCCAAATCTCTTAGATATGATATAGAGAATCTCCTTCAAGATGCGGGTCCCACACATTACATTAGATCTATTACACTACTAGTCATATTGGGTCCCAAATCATGTCCTACATTATTTCATATTAATCCCACTTTACAACAATATAATGCAATTCATATATCAATATAATGCAATCCATGGGAGATCATGGAAAAAATCAATGGGTGCCACACTCCATCCTACTTATGATTCACCTAAATTTCAAAAATATAATGCAATGGTTACAATCTCCAAAGAGAATACAATTCAAACCACCCAGCACAAGGATAAGCATATCTCATCTAAAGGGTCAACTGCAAATATGACACATCCATAAGAAAATTTGACACAGCAAAAACTTCTTCAACTAGGTGGTTTATTGAAATCTAAGGAAGGTGGATACACTCTTTATGAAGGAACTCCATGGGGGGTTTATTCATCTCAAATAAATGGCTAAGCATGTTTACCTAGTCCTTACTTATGCATAACTTCTTTGTTGATCATCTTTTTCTTGATTATTCTTCTACATATATTCAAAAAATGTATAGCCTCTTGGTTTTCATCTTTCACTTTGGGGGCACTTGCTCCCTTGATTGCTCTAACCCATTTAAACAACCCAATGCAACTATCTTACTTACTTTCAAAATTACACATCTTTCATGGCAACCCATACATGCTCTAATTAACCATATGCAATTTCATCCTTACATTTACATACTTATACATGAGTTCACATGGCTATGTTTGCCATATTTTCAAATACTATATCTATAATGGGGGAATCTCCATGCCTTCCTCCTTAGCATGTTTTGCTTTAGCATATTATTGAAGGTTGTTTTAATATTCCCTCTTATTCTTCTACTTTTTAAAACCATGATTTATTTTGATTTTCATATATGTATGTTAAAACTACCAAAAAAATTAGAATATTTTATCAAAATAAAAAATCAAGACATGTAGGTATCTCTATATGTTGTTGATTATAGATTTACTTATGTCATCTAGCCTTCTATTTTATTATATAATATCTTTTCAAGGCATATAGCTTCTCACAAGGTATTCTGCGTGTGCAACATGACAAAATATATTGTAAAAAATGGTATTCATACACAATAATAACCACTTTGATTGAAAATTGTTAAATACAGTAAATCTAGACAAAGTTGTAGCATGAAAACAAAAACACAGTATGCACTTTTCTCCTACTATGTATTTGTCCCTATGCATCCTCACTCTCTATTTCAAATGGTAAATCAATCTTAGGGACTCTTAGCATAGTTTTTTTAACATACAACATAATTCACACTTAGATATCGATATAATTTCAAAGCTAAAGCATACCTTCACATGGTTCAATGTTGGTCTAGCCTCTCACCCAACAACCTTGACTAGTTTGGGTCATTGTATTATTCTATATGAACACCTTACAAGTTGTATCTACTCACAATATTATTTCCATGTTGAGCTATAAATGAAAACAATTATTCTAATCATTCACTCTATCTTCACATATGTCTTGGTAAAAATGCTAAATGCTAAACTAAAACATAAATACATATGCTTTACTTATTCTAGATCCATTTGTTGTATTTTTTTGTTACATGTTCTTTTCAGTTTCATAGTATGATTTGAAAACTTGTTTGCTCATATTGTATTTGGCTCTTAGCCTTGTGTATGTTCAATATACCTTGTTTGTCCAGCACAACCATGCCTTTGTATGTGTGGCCTTCCTAGTCTTCTATGACTTATGTGGCATGTTATGTCCCTTGTATTCATCCTTTAGGATCCATATGTGACATTTATGCAATCTTTATATATTATTTGTAACATCTTACATGTCCCTTGTATGTGGCCTCTGGGCCTTCTTGCATGAGAAATTGTGTGACTTTGCTTACATGTTTTCTCTTTGGATACTATGATGCCATGATTAATAACATGCAATAATATGTACATACTTATCTATATATGGTGCCATGATACATATCATGCACAAGATTATCTATGTGCTCTAATGCTTCAAATTTTCAACACTATGATTAAAATACATATTCAACTCTTGCACATTCTTGACAATGATTCATTTTTATTGTTACATGGATATATCAAACTTATATGATGCAAGAAAATATACAAACTTTTAAAATGCTTCAATGTTACATCCATATGATTTAATAAAAAAATAATCTATGCAAATGACTATTACACATTTTATATATCTTTCACAAATGTTCTCACTTTTTATTTTGAGATAAGTAATTTTGAAGCTAATCTCCCTCATATCAAAATGGGGGCATCATAATGAGCCTTTTAAAATCAATACATTTTCAATTTTTGTAACTTAAAATATGCACAAATATTAGAATTTTCAAAATATGGAGGCATTTGGTGTGCTTATGCACTCCACTCATGCAGTTAATTGAACATAGACACATGTGTGCAAAGATAGTACAAGGCTTAAAATAAATTTCAAAATATCACATTTGGCACTCTATACAATATAAAGGGCATGATATACATTCATGACCAAGCCAAAATTTTGTAAAAATCAAATTTATCTTTTTTTACAAGTATCAATAATCAAATATCAAGAAATTTTACAAATTTACAGTTCGAATTTAGAGCCATATGTAGTAGTGTGATTCATCATTTACAAGTGGAAAAAGTTTGAGATTAATGACATTCCACATCTTGGTTGCACTTTAGAAACTCATCTACTAGTTCCCACATCTTCTCTCTCAATTTAGCAAGTAAACATGAGATATTAATGGCTCTCAATATTTTAGTTTCACTTTAGTGAACCACTTTGTTGGTTCCCATATCTTCACACATTTTTAGAGTAATCTATGAGGGTTGGAGCATGCATATTTCCAACTCAAGCATCTACACTGATTATTCAAACTGAGATTTGATTACTCTCAATTCAACACTTCTCCACATGTCTCAACAAAGGGGCAATCACATCTCCATGACAAAAGAAAAATGTGTTTACACACTCAAACATCACATATCCTTTAATATAGTAATTTATGCATCACTCAAATAAAGGGGGGTAATGTAGACACTGAAATTAAATAAATAAATGCTTGACAATACTAATCCTTGAAATTTTTACTTTGATTTGCCAACTCGCCATTCTGATATCCATTTATCTACATGGGATAATTCTAAGTCTTTAATTCTCTATAAACATCTTCTAGAATTCCCTAATTCATTCCTAAGCATCCCTAATCAACTAACACTTCACCACCAATTTAGTTTTAGAAGCCTCTGTCTAAAATGGATAAGTACACACTAGGAAGATAGGAATGCACTGTGCATCTATCCACTATTACAAACTTATCTCTTGTGCTCCAATGACTAGTTTTTCAAAATTACACACTTCCTAAAGACTCTAATATGCGATCCAGAAGATTGATTATTAGAAATAATTCAAATTTTATACTACAATATAAAATCAAGTGTCTCACTTGAATACCCCTCATTAATCTTTAACACTTTCTTGTAAAGGCAATTTTAAAATCACTCATCTATTCAACAAAGAGCCCTACTAAAATTATGTTGTAGTAATATAGTCATTGCCCAAGTTAACATTATTTTATTTTAGGTTGGGGCCATCTTTTGTTGATAATTTTAATAAAAACTTATAGTTGCATTCATTACATTTATATGATCTTCCCCATATAGAGAACTAATTTGTCTTGAGGTCTATAGAGACTATGTAGGAAACACTCAATCAAAAAGAGATTTTCTAAAGATAACATAGCCATATCCAACTTCCCCACCTTTTTACTTTTTTAAATTTGATATTTTTTATTCCTTGTTCAGGATAGGGTTTTATCTCTTACAGGTTATCTTTAGTAAAATTAGAAATCACACATAAATAATTAACTTATTGTAGATTATATTGCACCTCAGTCTTGTACATTTGGAAAAATTAGACCTTGGATATTCCTCTTAATTTCAAACCTTTTTCACTTTCATAATTTTCTCATCTACTCTATATTATGCCCCTTGGCATATATATTAGTCTGACCAATCTTATGTTGATGATCCAGGCCTTATTTCTTGTCCAAAATTCTTAAAATGCACTTATCTTCCACCTCTACAAGTTTTGAGCCTCTACCTACTTTCTTTCTCCTTGGACACTAACGTCCAAGATAGATACTAGCATCGACACTAGTGTCTTGACCTAACGTAAGTGTCTAGTGCCCTAAAATCATCCAATTTTCAAATTAAACATATCCTAATATTTAGCTTAAGTGATTTAATGTAAGTTACTTCTCTAAACGGATTGATATAAATACAAGACCAACCCTCATTCATTCTTCACCTAGCATATCCTAAAAAATACCAAAAGAGACAAATGAAACTTATCAAAGCATTCAATTGAGAAAATATTCCCTATTTTATCCTATTTCCATATCAATCATATAGACAACACATCTATAGGTATGAAGTACTAAAGGAGCAACCCAAGATCCTAATTTTCCAAGTTACAAGCTAGGTCACTATTATATTTGATTTCCACATATTACATGATTCATGCATAAAAAATACATAAGAGAGAACTACATAAGTCCAAGGCCCTTTTTAGATTATTATCTACGTAGGAAACACTCATTGACAAAGGGGTCTTTGGGGCAGCTCAACACTGTGCACCCACCAACCCATTTTCCCCCAAGGTCACTATGAAGATGAAGAACTAGGGTTTTGTAATTTCATGAGGAGTGATAGTCCATAACCCATATCTGAATACACCAAAGTGAAGGTGAAGTCAAACCCAAAAGCATCTAGGTGGTTACATCCTTTTCCAACAAGTATTCCATACATGACACTTGCATCAAACCTAGATAGTAGCATTGATGCAACTATCCTAGGCTGACATCAGTGTCTAAAGCTCTAGAGTTCAGATTTCTTGGATTAAGTGATTATTATAAAATCCTCTTCTAGTCTATTTTTTTTGTGTTCTAGATCGAACACTATGTTACCATCAAAACCAACTAAGTATGTTACCTCTTTTTCATTTCCATACATGTCTTAGTTTTACTTTTTATAATTATCCTATTCCCAATTTTACAAATTCAACATATGTTATATATGAGATTAGCACCCAATTGGCATGTTGTAGTTTTGATTATCACCCTTGTGCATTGTCATTTCTATATAACCCTTTAATTTCAATCTAGGGTAACTCCAAGTACTTATGTCAAAACCATTTTAGGGTTAAACATTTTTTGAACCCAATCTTTGAGCATCATTTCTGCCTGGACATACCCTAAATGATGCTTATTGCCTACTCTATCCTAACATTTATGTACTTCATATCTCTTATCATGGATGATGTTGATTTATTTGATGACTATGATTATGAAAATCTCCAACTTTATATCAAAGAAGGGGTAAAAATTGATTACTCCTGTATCCTTTCAACTGCTAAGGCATCTCATCTCAAAGCCTTGACTGGCAGTAGTTGTTATCCCTTTAATTAGGTTTATGCTCCCACCATTTCAAGAGATGATTTGAGCCATATTAAGGAAGATAAAGAGCCTTTACCCATACTTATTACACCACCATCATATGATTTTGGTCTTTGATATTTGTAAAAATATTGATACAAAGGCCAAGGATTGGGTAGACATGAACAAGATATAACTTAGTTTATTGTTCTTAAAATAATATATCTTGAAAAGGCTTAGGATTTTCAAAAAATTACATGAGGTACCAACAATTAAATCCATCTAATCATGCCCTTCATGCACATTTTACTACACAAGTGGGTACATATGACCAAGAGGCTCCTTCATTTGATCATAAAAAATTCAAACAAATATATAAAGAAATTATGAATGATTTACGAATAACTTATAAGGTGGACATTCCTTCAATAAAATTAATTCACTCCCCCATAATTAATACATTACCAAACAATATCGCCCTTAGCAAAGGTGATGGTTCCATCATACCTTTGTTATAAACAATTTCTATACCAAATAATGGACCTTTACCAAAGATTATTCAAGCTCAAATTGTTATACCAAAAGTACTAAAGTTCAAAGATCCCATACCACTACCAAATTACCCTACATTTAATGATCATGAACTTTAACTTTTTATACATGAGGATGATGGTACTCATATGCCTCAATTAAAGAAAGGTGGTGGGTTGAAACCAATAAAAACACCTAAGACAAACACCACTATTCCCATGGAATATCTTATGTCTATGATGACTACTATTGGGGATCTACAAAAGTAGGTTTATATACTTAAAATGAAAATGGATTTCCATACTAATAATGCACATGTAACCTCATTCAATAATCAGCCTCTTACGAAATGTATACTTGAATATCCTTATCCACAGGGTTTTGAGCTACCATATTTACCTCTCTTTGAAACACATAAAGATCCACTTGAGCACATGATATGTTGTGTACATTATTTTGGTCCATGGGAAAAAGATGACAAAATTTTAATAAAGTTTTTCAATATGAACATTTTGGATGAGGCTCATAATTGGTTCTATAATTTACCAAAGGGTTCCTTAACCACTTTTTTACAATTGGAAGATGCATTATTCATATCTTTCAATATCCACAAGGTGCCAAAACTTACATCAGAACATTTTCACAATTTCAAATAACATGATAATAAATCCCTTTAGGATTACACTATTTGATTCAAAATTACATCATATTAGATAACATTTAGACCCTCAGATTTGGAATTAAAATGTATCTTTAGTAGAGGCCTTCTTTCCCAATTAAAAGAAAGAGCATTGCATAAAAAATATGAGTCATTTAACCATTTATATAATGATGTGCATATATATTATTCCTTCATAATTACTTATTCAATGAAACTTAACATATCTCCCTCCAAATACAAAAGTTTTATCCCTCATACAAAGGAAGGAGATAACTTACCTAAGGAACATTATGAACAAAAATGTGGTTTTAGTAAATTTTATATGACTGATTTATAAATGTTACTTAACATGAGGCCAATCTAAGGTTATATCTTATGCAATAATCTCAAAGGTAACAACACAAAAAGCATCCATGCCAACAAGATTTAATAAATACCTTAAACACGGGTGATGATTATTTTTGGCATAATCATATTGATCTTACATAATAAAAAACTACTTGCAATGTAAGATGCTTACAACAAATTGGCTTCAATATAAAAAACTTACAAAATAAAGGAGGTTGAAAAGACTCCTTGGGAAACATAACAATACCTATTGCTTTTGGTCCTAAAGTAATTCAAACATGAGTTTGGGTTATGCCTACTACATCTCCAAATGCATTTACCCTACGAACTCTTTGGTTATACCAAATGGAAGAAAAAATTGATCCATATCATCAAGGTATTTATTTATTTCATGAAGGAAAATTAATACATATTCTAATGATAACATTAATTCTTCTACTACACATGTAAAACATGAGGAGGAACATGCTATGTAACTTTTCCCATTATCAAATCACGATGCAAATAATGTAAAAAATCTAACTTAAAGTTTCCAAGCACCAAGTGGGGAGATACCTATGACCATCAATTGGTTGAGATCATTGCGTAGTCTCTTCAAAACATTACAAAAATACCAAAAAACCAAAAACATTCAAAAATTCAAATATATTTTTGACATGTACATGTTCTAATGGCTCCTTGGCATCTATGTGTTAGTTCCATGTTGATGGATGGCATTTTCAATTACTTATACATATGAACATGTGTGTCACACTTATATTTGAGTGTGATACAAGCATACACAAATACATGATCTATTCCTACTTCAGATGTTGGACCTTCCCTCTAATCATGTCATGCATACATTGGGGGCATCTGTTTCTTTGATATTGATACACACAGGTTATATGGTTCAATGATCACATTTCATTACCATGTTTGAGATTACAAATGTACTTTAAAATGCCTTTATTCATGATTATATCTTACATAGGGTACTTGATATGCTATACAGTTGAAATTTATTCCTAACACATTTGATCCAAAGGGTACTATGACATGTTTATATTGGTTGCTGATGCTTTACTTTGTGTACTTTTTTGAGTGTTTTTCCTTGGTATTGTATTCATTATTCGAGCATTTTAATATGTTCCTTTAATTGTGACCCCCGTGCTTATGTATACTTTCTTTAAAATTTGCATATGTCATTATTTTTTGTATGAACATTTGAATATGTCATTATTACTTTTATGAAAATTTGATTAAGTCATGTCCCTTCACTTGTGCAACTTTTAAACATGCCCCTTGTTTATGGTATTTGTAGACCATTAACTTTTGAATTTATTGAGTGCTCTTGTGTGTGTGCTTGTTTAATTTTTAAGCTTGTATTATTACCATTTAAATGTTTCCATGATTTTTATCGTGCATCTTAAGCCTTCATGTGATCACATTGGTCTTATGCACTTTAATGTTATATCTACCTATACATGTTCCTTCTATACGCTACAAGATTCAATTCACAAATTATATAATTTTCTTATCTTTCCCTCACCTTAAATGGGGGGTATATTAGTGGGGGCATGTCATAGAGACATGTTCTTCACATTTGGTATAGTTTTTAGATTTAGTGGGGGCATGCTTTGGAAGCATGTTATCCACACTTATTCAGTATATGATACTTATATTAATATTTAAATTCAATGGGGGGGCATGTCATATAGGCATAGATTCCACACATTCACAGTTTCAAATTCGGTGAGGGCATGCTTTGGAAGCATGTTCACCACACTTTTTCAGTATTCAACATCTTCAGATTACAGTGGGGGCATGTTTTGGAAACATATTATTCACATTGGTACTTATATTAGTTTTCATATTTATCCATATATAGTGGGGGAAATATTTAGAAACATGTTCTCCACTCTTACATAGTTTATGAATTAGTTGAAACATGTAATTATAAGATTCAGATTCATAGTTGTGGTAGAATTCCATACATTGGTACCTTTTTTATACATAGTTTTAGCATGAGACATATATAAGGTCAAAATGCTATGCAATTTATGCATAATATTTCAAAATATAAATCAATTTCAAATTCTAAAACTATTTTATGGACTATTACCACATCACAAACTTTAATGTATTGATACCCTAGTTAGACTTTTATGAACTTTATTGAGCTAATCTAATGCAGTAGTTGGTTCACTTTTTGGTATGATTAAGGAGATTAAATCACTAAATCTTACCAAGTTTTTAGGTTGGACTTGATTATATCATCTAGCCTCACTAGGTTATAAGTATCATTGGGTTGCATGATTGAGCTAATATCAACTACCAGGTGGAAACTCATATTTAATCCAAGGTTGGGGGCATGGTCTTTCCAATATATATATATATATATATATATATATATATATATATATATATATATATATATATATATATATATATATATATATATATATATATATATATATATATATATATATATATATATCTTTGTCTCCTTAAATATATGCACTTTCAATATTTATTTATATTTGTCCTAATATCAGTTTCAAAGCCTTACAATGATATATATTTTTTAAATCAACTTGACAATAGGCAAGGTGGTTACATCGACACATAGGTGTATTCATAAACCTTGATCTTTTAATTTTAATATATTTTAATTAATTTCAATTATATATTAAATTCACTAATTATATACTATAACATGATCTTGGTTGTAGGTTAATCACCAACAAAGAACTCAAGTTGGACACACATAAAGATAAGGTGTGTTATACACATCTATGTATGTATTCTTTTCCTTTAAAATATCAATTTCATTACTAAATTAAAGGGGGGAGATGTAGATTATATTTAGGGATTATATAGCACCTCAATCTTATACACTTGAAAAACTCAAACCTTGGTTGTTCCCCTCAGTTCTAAACCTTTGCCACTTCTACAAGTCTCACATCGTTTCTATCTTGTACCCCTTGGCCTATCTCTTAGTCTGAATAGTCACATGTTTATGATTGAGGCCTTCTATCTTGTCATCAATGCTTAAAATTTAATTATCTTCCACCTATATAATTATTGAGCTTATACCTACTTTCATGCTCCTTAGACACTAATGTCCAGGATAGAAACTAGCATTAATGCTAGTGCCCTAACCCAATACAAGTGTATAATGCATTAAAGTCATCCAATTTGAAAATGAAATGTATCTTAATGGTCAACCTAAGTGTTTTAATGTAAATTAATTCTCCAAAGGGATTGATATAAATATAATATCAACCCTCATTCATTCTTCACCTAGTATAACCTAGAAAAGACTAAAAGAGACTAAGGCAACTTATCAAAGAATTATATCAAGAATTCAATTGAGAAAAGCTTCCTTATTTTCTCTTATTTCTATATTAGTCATAGGGATAACACATCTATATGTTTGAAGTGCTGAAGAATTACCCCAAGACCCTAATTTTCTAAGTCATAAGTTAGGTCACTATTATACTTGCTTTCCACATATTGCATGATTCACACATAAGCCAACACATAAGGGAGAACTACATAAGTATGAGGCCCTCTTCAGAGTATTGAATATATAGGCAGTGATCATTGATAGAGGGCTCTTTAGGGTAGCTCGACATTGTGTGCCCACTAACTCATTTTACTCCAAGGTCACTATGAAGATAAATAACTAGGATTTTATAATTTAATGGGGAGCAACAATCCATTACCTAGATCTAAATGCATCAAAGTGAAGTCAAATTCAAACATAGAAGCATCCATGTGGTTGCATCTTTTTCCATCAGGTATTCTATATAGGACACTTACGTAGAACCTAGATAATAGTATCGACACAACCATCTTAGGCTAACATTAGTGTCCAAAGCTCCAGAGGTCAGAATTATAGAATTAGGTGACTGTTCTAGAAACATCTTCTAGTCTATTTTCTGCTTGTTCCAGATCCAACACTCTATTAGCATAAAGAACCTCTAAGTTTATTACTTCTTTATTATTTCCATATATAGCTTAGTTTTACTTTCAATATTTATCCTATTCTCAATTTTATAAATTTAACATATGTTATATTTGAGTTTAGCATCCAATTAGTCTACTATAGATCTTATTATCACCCATATACATTTCCATTTATATATACTTGCTTTAATGGCAATCTAGGTTAACTCTAAGTACTTAGATAAAAACCGTTTTAGGGTAAACACCCATAGATAGAGGTGAACAACCTCAAACTCTTATATTCAATTCAAAATCAACATAAATAGAGTCGCAGTAGAGGACAATGGTGCATTGTGACCCTGTTCAATTATTACACACTTTGTCCTAGTATAAATCAAAGCAAAGTTTGTAATTAACATTGTGTTTGTATGTTATGCTAAGTAGTTTTACAGTCATAGTCAACAAAATCACAATACAATTTTCATAAATTAGTTTGTAATGACATCTCTCTAACCCTAACCTTAATTTATATATTTATCAACTTAAAACTTATGTATATTATGTGTATCATTGTATTTTATGGTATGTTGCCTTATTTATCTCTCTTAGATCAGATTTCAAGTTTATAATACTTTAGAGTTAATTAAATTACTATATTAATTTTAAGGTTAAATAGGTTGTTGAATACTCTTGTTTAATTTTATGACCAAGAAGATAGAAAGGCTAAGAGCCCATTTTCCATATGGGTTAGGTCATTTGGGACCCATAGCATCTTTAATGAAAGCAACATAACACACTTCAAGAGTAGTAGAGGACTACATACCAACATGTGTAATTATTATTTTGATTCTTTCAAATTTTCATTTTGATTGTGATGTTATCTAGTTAGAATGGTAATATATTTTATTATATCAACAATTGCTTACATGTATGCATTGGACATTATAGAACACTAGGGAAATGGAAAGCCAAAGTTCAAATAAATGATGATGTAGGTACACATTTTATTTTATCCCTTTAAACCAATATTTAATACTACATTTAAATACTAGATTAAATTGGGGGGTATTTATAGACACCCAAATTTGGTAGGAGCCTTATTTTTACAATGCATTGCATGTGACTTTACATATATGGACTCTCATTACAAACTGGACACTTATTATAAATTAGACACTTATTGGGGTTATTGTTCATCTTTTATTCTCATGTTTATTTTATTTGGGTGCATGTTATTCTATTTGATATTTCTTTATGTTTCTTGGTCTGTCATAGGGATCATTGGCATTGTTTTTTTGTCTCTTCTCTTTTTTGTAATTTTAAAATAGTTTTGGTAAGATCAAATTGTGTTGGCTACTAATAGGGTCCAAGGTTGCCAATAATGTCCTAGCATGATTTGTGTTTCTCTTGTGAGTTGGACACCCTTTATGTCAATTTATTTCATCTTTTTGGGTCTTTTTGGGCCATCTTATACATGTCAGTAGTTACCTAATTCAAACTTAACAACACTATATATATATATATATATATATATATATATATATATATATATATATATATATATATATAAAGTCACTAAGAACATTTTAAGGACAAGCATTCATTGTGATACATAAAACATTCATAAATAAAAATTGACACCTAGCTCACTTATATTGTACTTAAGCATATTTTTGAAGTTTTTGATGGAATAGATTTGATTTTATATATCAATTGCATGCTCATACTAAAGGATGACCTGAGTAAAATGACATGTATACTTGCATCCACATGATTTCACACACATACACATAAGTGGGAGAACTATATGTGGCTTGAGCCCTCTATAGAGTCTTGGAACATATGAATCACTTAGCTACTTCAAGGGGAGTGGTTGAGGCCGATCCAAACCAAAGAGTTGACCCCTTTTCAGATCATCTTACAATCAAAAGTAAAATTAGGGTTTATATGAAAGAGAAGAAAAAAAATATCAATGCATAGGACCAAAGGCAAGTGCACATACAAAAATAATTTATAGACATAAGTATAGGGTCTTAGGAGTTACAAATCTACACAATGTATAATTAAAATACTAGTAAGCACCACACATTGTCATCTACTATATGGATTAGACTTTTCCAATAACATTCAGAGAGGTTTTTTAGCCTCTATATCAGGTCTGAGTAGTTGAAGATGTATGTATGAATCATTTATAAGTATAAAGGCACCTTCAATTATAAATGCATAATTATAATCATCTAAGTACACTTTTACACTCTTATTTTTTTATTTCTAAATAGAAACAATGCAACATCTTGTGTATATCACCAAGCAAATGATTATCATAAACATTAGAAATCAAAACAAGACAAATCAAGACTTCTCATGTTATTAAAATTCACAATGAATATCTTCAATGAGAAAAGAGGGGGCTAGAGTTAATACCTTCACCTACTAATCGAGAAAGTGACCATCTTTATGTTTGGATTTTGCTCAATTGCTTCATGGATGTAGTTGATTTTTGTGGAGATTGTGCGATCAAATGGGCAACACCTCCCCTTATTAATTAGATGATTGACTTGATGCTTAATGAATTGGATGAATATGATGATTGCTATTTTCTATTTATTTTGAAAACATATGGATAAGCACAATTGGATTGTTTAAAGTGGAGGTTATGAGCTCAATTATAGTTTTTCAATAAGAATATGGATAATTAATCTTGATCCAAAATCAATGGTTGAGAATGAGTCCTCTTGCTCACTAAATGAGAGAGGTTGAGAAATAAATGTTTGGGGTTGGATGTGTAATAAGGAGTGTTAAATGAGGGATGTCTTCTTTTTGCACTTTATCTCTCTCATGGGATTCTAGAAAGATTTGATGACAAGTGGGTGATGGTGTCACCAATTTGAGATGACTATTTGATTTTTGATTTTGGATAATTATGGAAATTATAATTTCGATGGATATTTGGATTTAGGCTTTAATTAACTTGACATGATTTTTTAACTAATTAATCTTGATTTAGAATTTGTGGGATTTTATAAGGTTCATTGTGCAAATAAGAAAAGTTGCTTAATTGATCAAAGGTGGTGTTCACAAAGTGATGATTTGATCTAGGATGTGATTGAAAGAATTAGGGGCATGATAATATGTAATAATGTGGTTTGGGATATGATGTCAAGATTTAGGATGAAAATGGTAACCAATTTAGTGATTTATGCTTATAAAATAAGTTAGGGTTTAATATGTAGAACAATGAATAGTGATGATGGTTAACATTTACAACATTGGGGTGGTAAAAATGAGGTGTCTATATTTTCGCCCTCTTTGAAAGGGTGTTGTAAGATGATTTATGAAATAACAAAATTTCAAAAAATGAATAGGTATAAAAATGGGAATATGGAGATGCTCTAATTGATATGATGAAGATGAAAATTTATTAGGAATAATGGCCTCAATAAACTTTTTAAAATGGGCATAAGAGGATGCCTCAAATGGTAGGTGACGAGGACACAATTCCCCCCAAGGGGTTGGGTAGAGAATAAATAATACGAAGTGACCCCTGAAAGGAAATTAAAATGCAAAAATGGAGAAAAAGAGTAAAACATGATGAAAATTTTGAAAATAGGAATAAAATTGGTGAAAGGGGTCAAAATTGAGTTCATAACGTGAAAAATGTTTGAAAATGGTGAAAAAGGCGGGGGGGTTTAAATGTTGGTGGATGGGGTAAATAAATATGGGTTTAGAGATTAAAAATCTATTTATTTCCACCCAAATCCTTGTGAGATTTTAGCTCTGAGTCATCTGCCAAAATGGATATTATGCCTAGCCACCAAAGTGAGCAGGTGTGGGAGTATCAACATCTGAACAACTGGTTTTTGATTTTTGTAAAATTACATTTTTTGGTTATAAATGAGGCATCAAATACGCATAAAGCATGGATGACATGAGGAATATTTTCATTGCAACATATGCATAATCACAGATGTCATTTACACACCCTAGAATGATGTTTTCATGGTTATGTTCAACATCTATGAAAAAATTATGTTTGCACAAATGTTACATCATCTATGTGGAAATCACACCATCTACGTGAATATTATTTTTCTTGAATGATAATGTCCCTTATGCATATCTCATGGAATTTATGTAGATGTTACATCATTTGCACTAAAAAGTATATATTTTTAACTATAATGATGTGAAATGACTAAGTATGCTTCCTTTGTTGATGTTTATAGGAGTGGTTGATGATTATTATCACTCAGGAGTATAGATCATGAGTGATGAGACTAGTGAGTTAGAGTTCAAACTTATAAAGGTGTAAGATTATTCCATATGGCATAAATTCCCCTAATCCAACCAAATAGGGTGATGCTTATAACACTAGCAGAGAGGTGGCACTCTGAGACTAACACATTTCACTTGTCGACATGTGAAATGATTATGATGATCAAGGACATGTGGAAAATTATTCAAATCCCAATATATGGGATGCCCCTATACTGGGGTGAGGCAGATCCACTGATAATGATGGAGAGACTGGCGAGTAGGACTAATATCCCAATGTGTGGGTAGGGTTTATATTTATATGCATGTTTAGTAGGGATACTGATACATTGATTACATTTAGTCCTTATGGGTATTTGTATTAGCATCCTACTCCCTCACATGACTAGCTGATTTTTTCAAATGGGTTTAGCTGACACAATCACAAATATGATAGAGTGAGAGATAATAATCACAGGAGGGGTTGTTGTGTTAGCCTATATATACATAATTTTTTACTTATTAGCATATTGGTATGGGAGGAGTATTGGAAAATCTATGTTGTTACATGTCTAGGCCTAAGAACATGTGGTGATAGAGCAGTCTTTGGGGAGATGGTGACATAGGACTTCGAAAGAACTTATGGCTTATGGATGGGAGATAGTGGTTGGGTTTCATCGGGGTCACCTGGGTGATTTATCCTTCTATAGGTTGGATTTGGATGATTTATAGGGAGTAAAAATTACATGTCACCCATATCTAAGGATTCAGTTTGGTTGGCTAGATGACATATACTACATGAGATTTATAGAGCCTATCTGATATATTATGAGCCATCAATAGTACATTATAGATATGTACATGATAAAAAGGGTATTATGATAGTTTTTTGTTCAATAGAGGATCTTATTAGTGCCACACATTTTTTTTAGAGTTATGAGGGAGGTATCATAGTGGGGGCCTACAATAGATTACATAGTGGCTCCAACAGATTGGCTAGCATTCCCAGGGGTCTTATGGTATTTTCAAAGAGGAGTGGTGGATGTTGGTATAGTGGATGGCTATGATTCATGGTGGTATTATTTGAGTCCAAAGAGACTCACCGTACCCACATAGAGGTTGATGAAATGGTAGAAGAGGATCCATGAGGAAGTGTGGAGATTACCATAATGGTGGAGACATGAGAGGTTAGTCTCAACAATGTAGGGAGAAGATGGGTAGGATGGAAGAAATGTTGGTGGATAAATAAGAGGATATGGTGGTGATGGATATGATGAAGATAGAAGACAGAGAGGAGGATCCCTTATAGTGATCATAGAATCTCTGGTGTGGGTCATTTAACTACCAATTGGATCCCTGATGGTTTGGGAAATGGTTACTTCACTGGTTAGATCTTTGGGATAGGTTTAGATATGTTTATATATAAGTGTGATGGTAGCATTGATAGGGCCATTACATACAATAAATAAAGATGGGTTTGGACCTTCACAGCCTAATAGATAAATATAAGATGAAACCTAGATAGCTAGCCTACGAAAGGAAATTACGGTGAGACAGGTTGAGATAGTTGGGCTTGTAAGTACAATGTTTGGCTAGGATTTTGAGATACATGGCTACTTTAGAGAGGATTACATAACATGATTATTCAAGCATTAGTCTAATAAATCAAAATAAGAATGCATAAGAACAAACTAAATTAAGCCTATCTATTCATGTGAGAATTACAAAGGATAACAAGAAATAATTGAACGAAAGAAACATCATATTACCTTTCCTAATGGATTCACCATACCAAAATCGGCTCAAAATCATGTTCTCCCTTATCAAGAGCTCTTTCTTCAACAAAAATGGTGGCCAAATCCTCGAATGTTTCAAGAACTCCTTGTAAAACCTAGGCTCATGATTTAGAATCACTAAACTAGCCTATCAATGAAGCTTGCATACAAAATCAATGATCAAATATAAAGGATTGTGGAGATAATTATACATAATAAACTTTGCACAAATAAAGCTTAAAAATGATGTTCATGGCTTCTCTATTTATAGATTTTTAAGATTGATCAAGATCAACCATGACCATCCATCTCAAGATTGAGATATGTGGCCATAAATTAATCTAATTATATAATTAAATCCATAAATATCTCTCATAAATATTTGGGATAGAGGGGAATTTAAGAGGCATGGAGGGTCTTAATAAGGCATGAGAGACCCATAATCTTAATATTTTATGCACTTATGGCTTATGAATGCCACCCCATATGATGATGTCACTAGGTGATGAAGATATCAATAATCAATTTTCAAAAATAAATATTCAACAACCCTCATGAAAAATCCACTTAAGCTCTTGATTTGGATGAATTAGCCACAAAAAAGGTTAATCAACATTTGTGCAATTATTTGGAAATGAGCCCTCAATTAATCAAAATGGTCAGAAAGTCATATTATTGGGTTGTAATTTGATTGGGGAAGCATTAGAAGTTGATGTTAGATGCATTGGATTTTCCATCCCATTTAGGATGTTGTCAACACAAAATAACAAGGCACATGTCTCGTGCAACAGATTTGACAGAAGAGAGCAATACAAGGCCCCTAGGAGCAAAATTGACAATCTAATTCGAAATGATCTAATAAAAGTTAGTTGGCCCATAAATTACATTTCCCCATTTATGGATACTTTGACCTAAATTGGCACTTGTAAATGACAAGTTCAAACCATTTAGGGAATTTTATGGATTTTGACCTAAAATGTGTATTTGAGTGAAATTCAAGTAAAATAGACAATTTCAACATAAATGGTGTTAGGAATTAGATGTTTACATTTTGCCCCTATTTAAAAAGGTGTAGTGAGACATTCAGGTGGAGCAATGCCTTTTCAAAGAAAAGAGTTGTCAAGAAGAAATTGGAACAAACCCATGATGCCCCCTCGAGAGGACATACTAAGATGAAAGAGAAGGATGGACTCTTGAAAAGAGATGGATAATAAGAGATTAACCCATGGAGTAGATCACATCCAAATGAGCTAATGCTTGCACACATGATTACCATCAATGATAAAAATATAACTAGAGGTATAATAGGCCCTAGAGATGGGGGGAATGGGAAAGATACAATCCATAAATTTAAGAGACACACTTTAAACGTACCCAATTTGAGAGTATAAGTTGTGCACTTACGACATTGATCAATCTCGAGATAAGTTGCACACTAAATATTGCCATTGTGGACAATAGTGTGGAGAGCTTGGAATTAGAGGAAAAGAGAGAACGTTCTACTTCCCAAAGGGAAGCACCACTAGAATGGGGTTTCCAAAGAGAAGATAATAAGAGGTACCCCAGTAGAGAAAATATGATGGTGATAAAATAGTTTGCCCCAATATGGATAATTTTGATCATTGATAGAGAATGAATAATGGTTACCTCTATAGGGATGATTTGATTTAGACATTGTTTAGAGGTTGTGCCCTAGCATGGGTAATTGGCAAGCAAAATAACTCAAGGATATAACCTAAAATATAGGTTAAATTGAGTGGGCACAAACTTACATGTGATGGTGTAATGGCTTATAAATCCATATAAAACCTAGCATATTATAAGGCATAAAGTGATGAGAGAGATGAAAATAAGAATGAAAGATAGTTGAGCTGATCTCAATAGAAATTGAGCACTGCCTACATAGTTCCATGGACTTATGTTCTAACATGAACATTAGGCCAATGTAGTTCACCCAAGTTTGGGAGAAAGTGAAATGAGGAAGGATGAAAACTAACCAAGAATTGATTAGACTCACAATGTATGCAAAGAGATGCACATCTAAGCATAGAGTTGAGTGCTGAAATGCATGTTACCTAGATGCCTAATTCCATATCATGAGCCTAGATTATGTAAAGTGTTCTTGAGAATCGTTTATCGAAGTTGTGTTGACATTTCAGATATTGAAACCTGAGCACAAAGTGATTTCTATAGCAAAATAAATAAGTAATAATGGTAAAACAATGACCAAAACTATAGTTACATCTGTTTACATTTAAACAAAAAAGCAAAGACAAAGAAAAAGATAAACATAAATGAACCTAACTTGAAATCAAGATATGATCAATCAGGACTTAAGTAGGAACAAAAAAACAAAAATCAAGAACCTCTTAATGACATGAGACCAAGGTATGAATAATCAAGATCCATATGGACCATCAAGACATTCTTGAACACAAAAGAGAAAAGCAAAATCAAATAGAAAAACACAAGACCAAGATGAGACGAGAAGTAATAAAAAGAGAAAATGAGAAGAAATAAAAGGAGAGGTGAAAGAACAACAAAACATCAAGAAAACTTAAATAAACACACACAAACAAAATCCAAGCTAGTGCAGTTTAAAGATAAATGTTTATGCGCGTGCGGTAGTTGCATTACTTCTCACCACAACATAACAAAGAACAATGACACAATATAAAGAGGAACAATGACAAAAGAAATGGGGGGAAGAGAATAAAAGGAAGGGGTTGGTCGATCTAACTCTAAATGTATATGACAAGTGGATGTTGCCTACATAGTTCCATGAATGCATGTTCCAACGTGAACTTTAGGCCAAATTTAGTTCTCTCAGGAAATGAGATAGAAGAAAAATGATGATCAGACCAACATGATTGATGTTATAGAAGAAATGGAATATATGACAAATAAATGAGAATGTTCTTGTAAACAATAAGCTGATGGGATGAGAAAGAATGATCTTACAAAATGACAAGTGCATGGGATAAGATGAACTGGTATTTCTTTACTTGCAAAATAGTAAGAGTGTAGCATGGTGGGATGGGAATGTACAAATGTACAGAAGCATCAAACAATGTTTTTGTTCTTTTATGGATTGTGTTATGATGTTTTTCATATTTCTAAAGTATTTCCAATGTTTCTGGCATTTTTGGGATAAAATATGCATAAGTGGGACCATCTAGTCAAGGAGATGCACATCCAAGAGTAAAGGTTCCAATAAAATAGCTAAGCTAGTTACAATGACCCATGCTCACAAATTGGTTAGAGCAAGGATCCTGATAAGATAACAAAGAGAAACAAATGGAATATAGAATAGTGTGCAACATGAAGTAACTCTGAAGAAGTATCTACATTCACCTATCTGTAACAGTGTAGCAAAGGTATAGAATTGAAAAGATGCTCTTGCTCACTTGTTTGTTGAAGAAGCTACAAAATACTATTCTAGATGAACTACTTTGTAGAACTGGTGTTGAAGATGATCATAATGTTTATGAGACACAATCAGGATTATAATTGGTCAAAGGATAAAAAGTGTTTCAAGCTTACAACATGCCCAAGACATAACAAATAATATGGTTCTCTTTTAAGAATGGTCCAAAGAATAGGGTCCAACACATGGATGGTCCAAATTGGGATAAATAATATGGTTGTCAAAGAGAATGGTCTAGGATAGGATAAAATGTGTTCAAAGTGCCAATGATTCAAAGCTTTCACCGTCTGGAGTTGTGAAGAGCGGGCCAAGGTAGTATAAAATGTATTCAAGGTAGGATAAAATGGTAAGATAAAATTACTTTAGCATGATTTGCCTCCAAGTCAGGGGTCTTGTAGACAATGGTTCAAAGTTGTTCATGTATAGAACCTCTTAAGGTGTACGATGTTCATGCGCTCTAGAATTTATTCACTTTTAGGTTTATCTATTCGATATGCCTCTGATCCATAGTTCATCATGACAATATAAGGTCCCAACTAATTAGGTTGAAACTTACCTTGCTTTTTACATTCAACATTCATGTTCTTTTAGTTCTCTTTCAAAATCAAGTCACCAATCTCAAACTCTTAAGGGAGAATGTGATTGTTGCAGCTTCTTTGTAATCTGTTCTGATAGGCTTGTAAGTTTTCTAAGGCAGCCAAATGCTTACCATCAAGAAGTTTTAGTTCTTGTAGCTGTGAGGCTCTATAGTCTTCATCATCTTCAATGTGCTCTAGTGATATTCATAATGATGGTATCTCAATCACAATCGAGATAATAGCTTCAATGCCAAAAATAAGTATGGAGTGGCTCTAGTTAGGTTTTGATGATTGGTTCTATAAGCCCAAAGGGCAGGAAAGAGTTCCATGTGCTAATTATGACCAACATCATTGACAATCTTCTTTAACATGGATACAATGGTTTTATTTGATGCCTCAGCTTATCCATTGCCTTTCAAGCTATATGGAGTTGATTTATTATGCTTGATCTTGAATTTTGCATAAAGTGATTTCACATATTGGTTCACAAAGGATCCACCATTATCAGATATAATATGGGTTGGGATGCCATATTGATAAATGATATGGTAATGAATGAATTTTTCTATTTGTTTATCAATAACATAAGTGAGAGGGAAAACCTCAATCCACTTGGTGAAATACTCAGTTGCAGTCAAAATGTGTTTATGGCCATCTGAAGTTGTTGGGTTAATTTTCTTGATGAGATCGAGACCCCATATTGAGAATGGCCATGATGTTGTGATTGGTTATAGTGGTAGAAAAGGTATGTGTGTCAAGTTATCATGCTGCTAATAAGGAACACACTTCTTCACATAGTTTCAAGCATCAATATCCATTTTAGGCCAATAATAACCTATTCTAAGGAGTTTCTTTAGTAGGACTACACCATTGGTGTGATCCCCACACATTCCTTCATGAACCTCCTTTAGTGTTAGCTTGGATTCTCCCAAAGATAAATAACAAAGAAGCATTCCATCATAACTTTTATGATAAAATGTGTTTCCAAGGAGAGTATAATGTGTTAAGTGATGAAGGAATATTTTCTATTGGTTGTTGGAAAGGTCGGTGGGGAAGACATGACTAGGGAAATAGTTATAAAAGTTTTGGTACCATGGTAGTTCAGGTGAGGGATTAGGACCAACAATGGTGCATACCCTCTCTAAATATGTTATAATATGCATAGGTTGAAGAAGATTTTAAATTAGGAACTAAAACTCTTTATCACTATCATCCATTTGAATCATAGAACCAATTGTTACCATTGCATTGACGGATTTCTTTTTTACTCTTGGAACTTGTTCAAATTGTAGAGATTTAAAATGTGTTTTGAGGTTATCAACAATCTACTTGTAAGGAACAAGCTTGTCATCTCTTGTTTGATACTGATTAGTGTTCTGATTGATGCTTAACTATGAATCTTCATAGAGATTTAAGCCTTGAATATCCCACTATATAACAAGGTAGAGCCTTGCAACCAAGGCCTCATACTCAGCCATATTATTTGTACAATGAAATTATATATGGAATGCTTTAGCAATCAAATCCCCCTATTGTGTGATCAATAATATGCTAGATCTAGATCTATGGGATGTGAAGGATCCATCAAGATAGAGCGTCTACTATTTAGGTTCCTATGGTGCTTATTTGATCATCATGATAGAGTCATATAGAAGGTCAAATTTGAGAGGTTGAGTATCTTCAATAGGAGCTTCTTCAAGTTAGTCAATAATTACTTGCCCTTTGATTGCCTTTTGATTATGGTACTCAATATCAAACTCACTTAGAAGCATAACCCATTTATTCATGTGTCCTTGAAGAGCTGATTTAGATAAGAGGAACTTGAGAGGATCCACCTTGGTGATAACAATAGCTTTGTTATTTAGCATATAATGTCACGATTTCTTAGTGGCAAACACCATAGCTAAACATGCCTTTTAAATAGTCATATCATTATGTTCATAAGCCACCAATGTGTATCTTAAATAATAAACAATGTGTTCCTTACCATGATCATCATGTTGGGCCAAAAGTGCCCCCAATGTATGTTTTGTGGCTAATATATAAAGAAGTAGTGGCTTTCCCTGTGTTGGTGGTCTTAAGACTGGTGGATTGGCCAAGTATGTTTTAATATTTGTAAATGTTATCTAAAAATCTTCATCCCATTGAAATGTTACCCTATTCTTTAGAAGATGAGTAAATGGGTGGCACTTATCTGCCAATTGAGAAATGAACCTACGTATAGACTAGATATTTCCTTGCAGGCTTTACAATTGTTTAAGATTGTTTGGTGGAGGTATTTACATAATAGTGTTGATTTTTTTAAGGTCAACTTCGATCCCTTGTTATGATATAATGAACCTTAGCAATTTCCCTGATGTGACTCCAAAGACACATTTTATAGGATTTAAGCAAACTTTATATTCACAAAGCCTTTCAAAGATTCTTGGTAGAATGTCAGGATGTCCAACTCTTGTTCATGATTTTGCTAACATATCATCAACATAGTCCTCTACAATGTTGTGCATCATGTCATGGAAGATGAAAGTAATTACACGTTGATATGTTGCTCTAACATTCTTTAAGCCAAATGGCATGACTTGGTAACAAAATTTCCCCCACATAGTGGTGAATGCAGTCTTGTGTTGGTCTTTAGGGGCTATCTTGATTTGATTGTAACCAAAAAATACATCTATTAAGGACAACATCTCATAACCAGTAGTTGAGTCAATGATCATGTTAATGTTGGGCAAAGGAAAATCATCTTTAAGACATGCTTTATTGATATCTCAAAAATCAATACAAATACGTATACCCAGGGTCTTTTTAATTAATGAAATTATGTTGGAAACCCATTTAGATTAATCCATTGGTCTAATAAAATTGGCTCCTAACAACTTTTCTAGTTCAATTTTAACTAATAGAGCGATGTGTGGATGCATCTTTCTCAATTTTTGCTTGATTGGTTTGGCATCGGGATGGACAACAAGGTGATGCACAACCAAATCAAGGTCCAAGCCTGGCATATTAGAGTATGCCCATGAAAAGATGTCTATATAATCTTTAAGAATAGATATAATATGTTGATGTTCTACTTCAATAAGGGAAGCTCCGAGATAAATAATTTTGGGATCCTCATAGGTTTCGAAGTTCACTTCTATCATGTTTTCCATAAGAAGTGTGGGTCCATCTTCTAGAATTATAGACAAGGTATGGTCATGATCATCTTCTTCTACCATATATCTTGTATTTGCTCTCAAATATCTGAATAGTATGAAGAAATAGAATTTGACATCTTAAGTAATTGCCAAGTAGCAAGAACCTCTAGAAACTCAAGAGTAAGAAGTTTAAACATTTGATGTTATTCTAAATAAATTCTTGTACTAGCTATGGAACTTGGGCTATATGAACCTTCTGTGTCCTAAGAGGATGAGCAAACTTTCCTACCTAAGAACACCTAAAATAAGTTTTCACTCGAAGGCTTGTCTTTTTCTTTACTTTTTCCTTGATCGATGAGTGCCTCAAAGAGGTTTTCACATGAAAATATCGATGTTTGTTCTTTATTATGACCAATAAAGTTTGCCTGCTCTCCAAAGTAGGGAGAAAGATCCAATGAAAAATCAAATCCCTATTTGTGATCACCAATAGGCAATTCATCTTGTAGGCCCATGTATTGTATAATGTTCACACTGATCTATGTGGACCTACCAGAACTCAAATTACTTAAGGTGAGAAATATTTCATGTTGCTTATCGATGATTTTACATGTATGACTTGGATGATATTTTTGAAAAAAAATCAGAAGCTTTCAGCGACTTCAAAGCATTCAAGGCTTTAGTTGAGAATGAAACTAGTTTGAAGATTAAGTGCCTAAAATCAAATTGAGGACGAGAATTCATGTCAAATGAGTTTATTGAATATTGTGAAGACCATAGGATAAAAAAACATTATTCAACCAAAACTCCACAAAAAAATGGAGTGGTTGAGCGAAAAAATAGAACAGTTCAGGTGATGACGAGGACGATGCTAAATGAGTCCAAGATATCAAATAAATATTGGAGAGAGGCAGTAGGCACAGCAGTGCATATCTAGACTAGAGCATTGTTGAGAATCAACAGTGACAAGATCCCTATGAGCTATGGAAAGACAAAGTAGCTACTGTTGATTATTTCAAAATTTTAAGCAACAAATGCTTCATTAAGAGAATCGATGAAAAATTGGGTAAGCTTGAATCTAGAATAGATAAAAGTATATTTATTAGATATTCTTGCAAAAGTAGAGCTTATAAATGTTATAACAAAAGAACCAAGAAAAAAATTGAAAGTGCAAGTGTCAAGATAGATGAAGATGTAATACAAACAGCGAGTGATCAGATAGACACTCATGAAATCATTGAAGAAGAAGATTTTGAAGAATCAGATGAAGATGAAATGGAACAAAAGGTCACCAAGACCCAATCCAAATATGTACAGAGAAATCATAATGAGAGTGACATCATCCGGAACATAAATGAAGGAGTTCACACCAAAAAGATGATGATAAATGAATCTGAGCAAGTTAATTTTTCTTTGTTATCAAAAATTCAGCCTCAAATTTTTTTAGAAGCTAGACATGATGAGCATTGGGTTAAAGCAATGGATAAAAAATTAAATCAGATAGAAAAGAATGATACTTGAGAATTAGTGCCTAGACCAAAAGATCAAAATGTGATAGGAACAAAATGGGTATACAGAAATAAATTTAATGAAGATGAAAAAGTTACCAAGAATAAAGCAAGGTTGGTATGTAAAAGAAATGCTCAGATTAAAAATATAGATTTTGAAGAAACTTTTGTGGCAAAACTAGAGGTTATTATAAAGTTTCTTGCATATGTAGTGTTTAAGAATTTCAAAGTGTTCAGATAGATGTCAAATCTACTTTTTTGAACAAAAATCTAGAAGAAAAGGTCTACATTATACAGCTTGAGGGATTTCTTCTCTCAAATGATAGTAGCCATATATACAGATTGAAGAAAACACTATATGGATTGAAACAAGCTCTCAAACCTTGGTATGCAAGGTATCATAAGTACCTATAGGATCAAAGTTTCAAGAGAGGTTTCGCTGACAATAATCTCTACATCAAAACAGAACGTGAGCATTAGTTGATTGTTGTAATATATGTTGATGACATAATATTTAGAGAAAACATTGAAAAGATGACAAAAGAATTTTCTAATAATATGCAAAAAGAATTTGAGATATCTATGCTTGGAGAATTATCATTTTTCTTAGGGTTGCAAATATTTTAGTTAGATAATGGAATTTTAATATGTCAAAATAAATATGCCAAAAAAATGTTGGAAAAAATTGGTTTTGAGGATTGTGCACCAATTGACACACCAATGGGTACAGGAAACAAGGTAATGATGAAAATTCACTTGTTACAGATCAATCTTTGTATAGATCTATGATTGGTAGTCTTTTATATTTGACAACATCGAGGCTAGACATCATGCATGCAATATGCATGATTGCAAGATATCAAGCAACGCCGAAGGAGAGTCATGTTCAGTAGGTGAAGAGAATATTTAAATATGTTAAGGGGACATTGAATTACAGATTGTGATATCCTACAGGGAGAAATTTCACTTTAGTTGCTTATACAGATTCAGATTGGACAAGTTGTTTGGATGACAAAAAGAGTACAAGTAGAGGAGTTTTCATCATCAATGATAGCTTAGTATCATGGCTAAGCAAGAAGCAAAACTTAGTATCACTTTCTACAACTGAAACATAATATATTGCAGTAGTGTTGTGTTGAACTCAAGTGCTTTCGATGAAGCAAACTTTAGAAGACATCAAGGAAAGATATGATGAACCTATCTCTATTTTTTGTGATAACACAAGTGCTATTAATATTTCTAAGAATCCAGTGATGCATTCAAGAATAAAACATATTTCTATCAGATATCACTTCTTGAGAGAGCAGGTTGTAGATTAGTAGATTAAGTTGGAATATATCAATACTACAGAACATATTACAAATATTTTCACAAAATCACGACAAAAGGACACATTTGAGTATCTGCGAGAGAAATTAAGAGTATTTTCTTTTACTTCCTGCCAATGAAGATCAACATCAGTTGAGGGGGAGCTAAGAGTTAGCTCCAAGATAGACCTTTTATCATTGATATCAAAGGAGGAGAAGTACAAGTATAGGTACAAGAACAAGTTCAGAAACAGTACAGGATGCTACAGTAAGGGGGAGTTACTGTATGTTTTTGTTGGTAGTATGGATAGGTTGGCAGTACAAGTTTCAGGGTGTGGTAGTTTCAATTTGAAGTTGTCTTCAATGACAAAAGAAGAGATTGTTGAAAATATTGTCATTGATGTCAAAAGTCTAGCATTATTGGTGACAAAGGCCCCATAGCATTTAATGTTTAAATGTGTTTTTAATGTTCATATTTTGACTAAAATATGTTGATATTAATTAAATATTAACGAATATATTTTTGGTTGCATAAAGTCAAAAGAGGACCCATGAAGAAGTCAAAGACTCATGAGATAAAGACAAAAAAGGGAAAAGACGCATTTTTTTATGAAGGGTCAACTTGAGGAATTCAAAGAGCCACCAAGTGAAGACAAAAGAGGGAAGGGAGCATTTTTCCATGAAGAGTCACCTTGAAAAATTTGAAGAGTCACCAAATAAAGACAAAAAGAGAAATGATGCATTTGCTCATGAAGGGTCACCATGTGACTTTTCAAATGAAAAGATTCGAAAGGTCATGCAAGTTTGATGCCATTTTCGATGTGTATTGAAAAATCACAAAGGGTGAATGTCTAAAGTCATTTGTAAAGCTATAAAAGACGGCTTGGGAAGCCATTTGAAATATGCAAGAGTGTGCATGGTTTGTAATTGTTTTATATAAGAAAAGAGCAGAGAATAGAAAGAGATATAGTAAATAGAAAGAGATATAGTAGAGTTTTATCATTTGTTGAGAAAACAACATTGAGAGATAGTTGTGTTTTGCATAAGAGGTGTTGGTGCTCTAGTGGGTTGGTGCTCACAAATAGTTGTGTTAGTGCTTGACAAAGCGGTTGGTGCCCCTGCAAGTTGGTGCTTGTAAACTTTGTAATTAGAGTTGGTGTTCATTCATATACTTGAGATTGTTCTCCGTGGTTATTCCCACTTTGGGTTTTCATGTAAAAATATGGGCTCTCTCTCTCTTGTGTGGTGCATGTTTTTGTTTTAATATTATTGCATATCTTGAATGTATGGTTAAGTGGAGTTTGATTAAGAAATTTTTTTATAAGATATATGATATACTGATTCACCCCCCTCTAAGTATATCCCATGCTTAACATCAAGTACAAGAAGGGTTTTCAATAAACAAGGCCATTTGTTCATTGGAACCAATTATGCCTTTTGGAGCATTAGGATAAAGACCTATTTGATGGCTCTCAGGTTTGACATTTGACGATAAATTGTAGAAGGGTATATTATCCCTCAAACTCCTCCAATTGACATTACAGGAAAGAAAGCAAGTGAGAACAATTCAAAGGCTATGAATGCAATATTGTGTGGATGGGCAAAATCTGAGTTTGTCAAGGTGAAGCAATGTGAGTCAACTGAGTCAATTTGGAACAAGTTACAACTCATCTCTGAAGGTGACACCAAGGTAAAATTGGCAAAGCTTCAGACCTATAAAAAATGGTTTGAAGGTCTAAAGATGAAGGAAGAAGAAAATATTGTAGCATATCTTCTTAGATTTGATGAAGTAGTCAACATAATCAAAGGTCTTGGAGAAAAGGTTAATGAGTCAACTGTTGTTCAAAATGTTTTAAGATCCTGGACCCCAAGATTTGACTCAAAGGTGTCAACAGTTGAAGAAGTAAAAGACTTAGACAAGTTACAAATAGATGAGCTTCATGGAATACTTACTGCCTATGAGATGAGAATTGATGATAGAAGATCTTCCAAAAGGAAAGCAATGTTTAAGGTTGCAAAGAAAACACAAATCAAAAAAGTTGAAATTGATAGTGACACTGATGTTGATGAAGACAAACCCAAAGCCTTATTTGTGAGAAAACTAAGAAAAAGTTCAGGCAGGGACAAAGGCAAGCAAACATTCAAAAGTTTCAATTATAGCAAGATTGGTCATTTTGCTATCAAGTGTCCTCAAAAATAGAAACATGATCATGATGAAGAACATGGTGAAGAGAATAAGAAATCTAACAAGTATGACGAGCAAGAAAAATTTCAAGCAAGTTGACGATAATAAAAAGTTCTTCAATAACAAAAAGAGTCTATATTTTAAAGAAAACAATAGCTCTTCTAAAGTCAGTGATAAAGATATCTCAGACAGTGATGACTGTAGTTCAAACCATAAAAGTGATGAAACTTTGTTCATGGCCATTGAAGTTGAAGATGGAAATAGTTCAAAAGAACAAGTCTTCATGGATGTTGAAGCGGATGAAAAAGAAGCCAAATTTGATCTTGAGGCAAAACTTATCAATGTTTTGGATGAATTGAAGAGTCAAAGAAAAAAAAACCAAAATTTGAAGTCTCTAGTCAAAAGCCATGAAGAACAAATATGTATCTTGGAAATTAAGATAATTAAAAGTGTCAAAGAAGCTGAGGAGGTCATCAACAATCTCAAGACTCAATTAAAAGAAGCAAATGCAAGTCTGAAGTCCAACGGAGAGTGTAATGAGTACAAATCTCAGATAGGTTCATTGAAGTTAGATTTAGAACAATTCACAGTCATTTAAAAATTGTTAAAAGTTTGAAAAGAGCAATGGAATTCTTGATGACATATTGAACTGTCAAAGGTCACCTCTCATCAAAACAGGGCTTAGATACACGGATGACCACAAGAATAATAAGGAAGAGCAGAATATCAGTAAGCCAAAGGCATGTTGATGCTCTCAAAAAATTTGATATTTTGAATGAAAGTCAAAGGTTACGACAGGTCAAGAAGATTATCGCTCCTCTCAGAAAACAAAAGTGTCAATATGCCTTTCAAAAATCTTCAGAAATCATTTCCTATCAGTCAACCAAATACGATAAGGTACATGAATTCCTTCTATGGCTACTGTTTTTCTTGTAATCAATTTGATCATAGAGTTGTAGATTGTAGATCAAATGCTAGAAACAATCATGCATGGAGAAGTGATATGAATAGTCACGGATTTCCAAAATGATTCTTAAATTCACTTGTCTAAGGGTCAAATATCAATAGAAACAGTGTGATTTGTTACAATTGTAATAAAATTGGACATATTGCAAAATTTTGTAGATTGCGTTATGCAAAACCCCCTAGTCAAAATAGGAAGGTGTATGTTCAAATTGATAAAAATTCAGAACCTTTGAAAATACTAAAAAATGAGCAATAAAATGATGGTTCAAAGGAAGAAGAATCCATGCTAGCACAAACCGCTTTTCACATTCAAGATGAAAGTTTGAAATGGTACATTGACAAAGGTTGTTCAAGCCATATGACAGGTGACAAGAATAAATTTACATCTTTGAAAAAGACTACTGAAGGTACAATCAAGTTTGGAAACAATACAACAACGAATATTGTTGGCAGAGGAATACTAGGTCTTGACAATGGGAAAACTAAAACTGAGAATGTGTTATATGTAAAAGGACTGAAGCATAATTTGATGAGTATTAGTCAAATGTGCAATCAACGACATACTTTGACTTTTCATGCTAAAAGATGTGAAATAAGAAAAGCAAGTTCAAGAATATTTGTAGCAAATGTTGATAGGACTGCAAATAATTTGCATGTTTTGAATAAGATCAAGGAAAGGTGTTTTATGAGTCAAGTGGATGAGAATTGGCTTTGGCACAAAAGAATGGGACATCTAAACTTTGAAAACTTAGTAAAGATAAGTACTAAAAACTCAATTAGGAACATGCCTAAGATCACTAAGACTGCAAACACCCTATGTAAGGCATGCCAAAAAGGAAACCAAACAAGAAGTTTCAAGACAAAAGAATATTCAACTACAAAACCTTTAAAGTTGATTAATACAGATCTATGTGGTCCAACTAGAATTCAAAGTACTCAAAGTGAAAGTTACTTCATGCTTCTTATTGATGATTACACTAGAATGACTTGGGTTGCTTTTTTTAAAAGAAATATGAGGCTCTAGATAAGTTCAAGACGTTCAAGGTTCTAGTTGAGAATGAGATGGACTTAAAAATCAAGTATATAAGATATGATAGAAGAGAATTCTGGGCAAATGAGATTGATGACTTTTGTAAGGAACATGGAATCAAGAGACAATTTTCGATTGCAAGGACACCACAATAGAATGGTGTTGTAGAAAGGAAGAACAAGACTATTCAAAAAATGGCCAGGACAATGTTAAATGAGTCTAAATTATCTGATAGAGAATGAAATGGACTTAAAAATCAAGTGTCTAAGATCTGATATAGAAGGATAATTCTGGGCAAATGAGTTTGATGTGTTTTTTAAGGAACATGGAATCAAGAGACAATTTTCCACTGCAAGGACACCATAGCAAAATGGTGTGGTAGAAAGGAAGAACATGACTGTTCAGGGAATGACCAGGACAATGTTAATTTTTTTTAAAATTATCTGATAGGTTTTGGAGAGAGGTAAACACAACAATATGAATTCTAAACAAAGGTGAAATCTATATAAACATGCCTAAGATCACTAAGTCTACAAACACCCCGTATAAGTCATGCCAACATGGAAAACAGACAAGAAGGTTCAAGACAAGAATATTCAACTACAAAACCTGTAAAGTTGATTCATATAGATCTATGTGGTCTAACTAGAATTCAAAGTATTGTGGTCCAACTAGAATTCAAATTATTCAAGGTGAAATTTACTTCATGCTTCTTATTGATGATTACACTAGAATGACTTGGGTTGTTTTTTTGAAAGAAAAATCTGAGGCTTTAGATAAGTTCAAGACGTTCAAGGTTCTAGTTGATAATGAGATGGACTTAAAAATCAGGTGTCTAAGATCTGATAGAGGAGAAGAATTATGGTAAAATGAGTTTGATGACTTTTGTAAAGAACATGAAATCAAGAGATAGTTTTCGACTACAAGGACACTACATCAGAATGGTGTGGTAGAAAGGAAGAACATGACTGTTCAGGTAATGGCTAGTACAATGTTAAATGAGTCCAGAATATCTGATAGAGAATGAAATGGACTTAAAAACCAAGTGTCTAAGATTTGATGGAGGAGAATTTTGGTCAAATAAGTTTGATGAATTTTTTAAGGAACATGGAATCAAGTGACAGTTTTTTATTGCAAGGACACCACAGTAGAATGGTGTGGTAGAAAGGAAGAATAGGGCTGTTAAGGAAATAGTTAGGACAATGTTAAATGAGTCCAAATTATCTAATAGATTTTGAAGAGAGACTTTAAACACAACAGTACACATTCTAAACAAAGGTCAAATCAGAATAAACATGCCTAAGATCACAAAGCTTGCAAACATCCCATGTAAGGCATGCCAACATGGAAAACAGACAAGAAGGTTCAAGACAAAAGAATATTCAACTACAAAACCTTTAAAGTTGATTCATATAGATCTGTGATCCAACTAGAATTCAAATTATCCAAGGTGAAAGTTACTTCATGCTTCTTATGATAATTACACTAGAATGACTTGGGTTGTTTTTTTAAGGAGAAATTTGAGGCTCTAGATAAGTTCAAGACGTTCAAGGTTTTAGTTGAGAATGAGATGGACTTAAAAATCAATTGTCTAAGATCTGATAGAGGAGAATAATTCTGGTCAAATGAGTTTGATGATTTTTGTAAGGAATAAGGAATTAAGAGACAGTGTTCGACTGCAAGGACACCACAGTAGAATGGTTGGTAGAAAAGAAGAACGAGACTGTTTAGGAAATGGCCAGAACAATGCCAAATAAATCCAAATTATCTGATAGATTTTGGAAAGAAGCTGTAAACACAGCAGTACACATTCTAAACAAAGGTCAAATCAGAATAAACAACAATAAGACTCCTATAAACTGTGGAAAGACAAACCAGTGTTAGTGGAACACTTTAAAGTGTTTGGAAGCATGTGTTTTATCAAGAAAGATGAAGAGGACATAGGAAAATTTGATTCAAGCGCTGATGAAGGCATCTTCCTTGGATATTATTTAGTTAGTTTTGCATATAGATACAAGGGCACCTTCTAAATTCGTTAAGAAAAATCATGCGAAAAGTCAAATCATTGGTGATATTGTTGTTGGAGTACAAAATAAGAGAAGGTTTATGAATACATCAGAAAATGTAAACTGCTCTCTATTTTCAAAGATAGAAACAAAAACTTTTTTAAAAGCTAGAAGTGATAAGAATTGGGTGAATGCTATGGAGGAAGAGCTCAATCAGATTGAGAAAAATGAGACTTGGGAACTTATTCCCAAACCTAAGGACAAGAATGTCATTGGAACCAAATCAATTTTCATGAACAAATTGAATGAAGATGGTTAGGGCATGAAAAACAAAGCAAGGCTAGTATGTAAAGGCTATGCTCAAGTAGAAGGTGTTGACTTTGAAGAAACTTTTGCACTTGTGACAAGACTAGAAGCCATAAGACTATTTTTGACATATGTTGGTTTCAAAATTTTCAAGATATATCATATGGATCTAAAGTCTACATTTCTCAATGAAAATTTAGAAAAAGAAGTGTATATAAAGCAACCTGAAGGTTTCTCTTTGTCAAAAAATAAGGACTGTCTGTAGACTGAAGAAAGCATTATATGGGTTAAAACAAGCCCTTAGAGCATGGTATGCAGGACTTGACAGATACTTGTTTCATCAGGGTTTCAAGAGAGGTGTTGTTGATAGCAACCTTTACATCAAAACAAAATGTGAGCATCAATTAATTATAGTTGTGTATGTATATGATATTATCTTTGGTGGTGACTATGACAAGATGTCTAAGGAGTTCACAGAAGTAATGCAGCAAGAATTTAAGATGTCTGTTAGGGGAACTGTCATTTTTCTTGGATTGCATGTAGTTCAGTCAGATAAGGGAATCTTATCTCTCAAGCTAAGTACATTAAGGAAATGTTAAAGAAGTTTGTTATGGAAGACTATAAATCAATAAGTACTCCAATGACAACAAGTTGCAAGTTAAATCAAGAAGATAAGTCATCAGAAGTCAATCAGACCTTGTATAGATATATGATTGAAAGTCTAGTATATGCTATTGCATCAAGACTTGATATCATGCAAGCAGTAGGTCTAGTGGCCAGATTTTAGGCAAAATCAAAACAGACACAAACAGTCAAGAGGATATTCGGATATCTCAAAGATACTATGGACTTTGGTTTGTGATACTCAAAAAGTAAGGATTTCAATTTAAGATATACTGATGTAGATTGGACAGGTGGCATTGATGACAGAAAGAGCACAAGAGGTGGTGCATTCTTTCTTGGAAAGAGTCATGTGTGAGTTTAAGGTTAAGAATGACAGTCCAATTTCTATATTTTGTGATAATATCAGTGCCATTAACATCTATAAGAATCTAGTCATGCATTCCAAGACTAAGCATATTCCAATCAAGTATCATTTTCTAAGAAAGCAGGTAGTTGATTAGATTGTCAAACTAGAGTATGTAACCACAAACGAACAAGTTGCATACATTTGACAAAACCTCTTCCAAGGTCAACATTTGAGTTCTTAAGGCAAGAATTGGGAGTAATTCCTTTTTCTGTTAGTCACTAAGAAAGGTATGGATTGAGGGGGAGCTAACCTTTGGGTATCTTTTTAGCTTCAAAGATCAAGAGTCAAGAGTCTATGACAATCAAAAGATGTTCCAAATGGCAATGAGTAGTATCTTGAATTTTTTTAAAAAGTTTATGAAATTCTCATCAGGGAAATCAAGATGGATATTATCAGTTTTGAAGAAGCAACACTTCGTTTGCAATCAAACGAATTTTAGGTTGTGTAACCCTTTGCCATTGATGTCAAAAGGGGGAGAAATAGCAAGCTGACTATTTTCAAGGAGAAATAGTGCAGCAATAGAGATAGTTGTATAAGGGATAGACATAGCAAGTTATGTAACTGTTGTCTAGTTGCCTTTGATGAAGAAATGACAGGGGAAAGAGTAAACCGAGGTCAAGTTCTGGTGTAAAGATATGTTCATTGAATGATAAAATTTGCTCAGGTCATCAACTTGTAAAGTTTTGTCATCAATGACAAAGGGGGAGTTTATTGAGATGTTATTGATGTCAAACGGTTTGCTATTCAGTAAATAATATGGTCATTGATGTTAAGGAATTTTTGTTGATAAGAGTCCGTAGTTTCTGTAGAGTCTGTAACTAATGATTGAGTCTATATCTTGCCATGAAAGTTGTTTTTGATGAAGTAGACAATTGGCCAAGAGACTTGTTATCTATATTTTACATCGTATGGAGACATCGAAATAGATTGCAAAATTAATTCAAATTGAAGACCATTGAATAAGTTGTTCTGTGTGAAGGAAGGTGATCTAAGGATGATGGAGAGTAACATCGTATTAACCAGATTTCATAAAGGTTGATCAAATAATTTATTTGAATCACAAATAAGTATGTTTGTTCCATAAAAAAATGTGTTTCACTCAGGGCGACCTATGTGAGTAAGCTTTTAGATAAGCTAATGTAAATTATTTTTTCAAAAGAGAATAAATCATTATATAGCCGACCATAGAGTTTTGTTTGGCCAACTTTTAAGAGGTTGTTGATCACCGTCTTGTATATAAGCAAGATCAAATTGTCTTTTTAAAGTGTGAAAAAAAATATTATTTTATAAAATCACTAAGGAGCAAAGCAGAGATTTGTTGAGGAACAGATGGCCAGAGAAGCATGAGTATGAAAACATCAAATGATTCACAGGAAGATTAACCTTAGAGTATATAGAATCATCTAAAAGAGATGAGTAGAGAAGGTAGAGAGGACAAAGTCTTTGAAAATAAAGAGCAGAGAAAGAGAGCTTAATGTGTCTATTTGATTGATAAGCAGAAAAAAGTAAAATAAATCTAAGATCGATAAGTAGAGAAAGCATAATTGTACCATCATTTGTTGAGAGAAGCAACTAAGAAAGGTGGATGATCTGAAGCAACTGAGTTGGTGCTTGGCAAAGGAGGTTGAAGCCTCCTGTAGATTGGTGTCTACAAATCAAGGAGTTAGTGCTTCCTAGCAAGTTAGTGCTTGTTGAATCTTTTTATTAAGTTGATGCTTGACTATTTGGAGTTGGTGCCTTAAGCTGAGTTGGTGCTCAACAATATTTTTGACTTGTTACATATCTAATTTAAGACATGCAGTCCATGTAGTGATCAATGTGCATTTTCTTCCCTTTAAGGGTTTCCCACCTATATCATGTGTTATGTCTTTATGTTTTTGTTGTGGTTTGATTGCTATATGAATTTTGCATCGATGCTTAACTAACGAACTAAAGAATTTGAAGTTTTAAGAGCTCAATGATTCACCCCCCCTCTCAGTGGCTGTGCTTCCAACATATACTCTGCAAAATCTTCTATTTCAACACTTTTCCTTCATCTTTGATGTCGCACAATTCTGCAACACCTCTTGGACTTGACCCAAATTCAAATGTTGTCCTCCCAATACTTCTATTTACTGAATTGTTATAAGCAAACTCAACTTGCACTAGAATTAAATTCCATGTTCCTAGCTTTCCTTCAATCAAGCATCACAACAAATTACCCAAGTTTCTATTGACTACCTTTGTCAATCCATTCATTTGAGGATGATACGGTAAAAAATAAACTTTATCTTAGTATTTAGTTTCTTCCATAACGTCCTCCTAAAATATCCAACAAAATTTACATCTCTATCTAATACTATGCTATGTGGCAATCCATGCAATTGTACAATTTTGTAGAAAAACAATTTAGGAATGTTTATCGCATCACTAGTCTTCTTACAAGCAACAAAACAATCTATCCACAATCACAAATTTTGAATCATGTCCTCTCTATGTCCTATGCAATCCTAAAACAAAATCCATGTTGATATCAATCTTTCCATGGTCTCTCTAGAATTGGTAATGGTTGATACCAACCTGCAATCTAACTTCTCCCTTTTACAACTTGGGAAACTCTACACTCATAAACATACTTTTACACATCCACACTCATTTGTGGCCAAAAGGAATTCTCAGCCAGCTGCACATATGTTTTGTCATAATCAAAATGACCTACTAAACCTCCATTTTGATTCTCCTTGATCAAATTCTCGTGCATTGAACCTCTAGATATACACAATTGCACTCCTCAAAACAACAATCCTTCTTGCATAAAATAACCTAACCATGGTGTTTTGCCACCACTCATTGTTTTTTTGCATGCTTTCCATGCATCTCCAAAATATCCATCATCTTCATACATCTCTTTCATAGAACCAAATTCTATGACTAATACTTGCATCTCGTTCAACAAAAGAACTCTGCGACTTAGTGCATCTGCAAATTTGTTTGTCTTACCATATTTGTGCTTCAATATGAATGAGCAACTCTGCAGAAGCTCAACCCACTTCATATGTATTTGGTTTAATTTTCATTGACAATTAATGAATTTTTGTGCTTGATAGTCAATATACAACGCAACCTTTTTAGGCAATAAATAATGCCTTCACTTCTTGAGTGCTTGCACTATGCCATAGAGCTCCTGATCATACACTAAAGATTTCTTCTTTGCATTATTCAGTTTCTCACTAAAGTAAGCTATAAGCCTATTTTCTTGACTCATCATTGCTCCTATTATTGTGTCATTCACATTGCAATCTATCTAAAATACTTTACCAAAATTTGGCAATGCCAACACTAGTTAATCAATTGCCTTCTTCAACTATTGGAAACTATATACAACTTCTTGGCTCCATAAAAATCATTTTCTATCTCTACGCATCACATCGGTGATCATTGTGCACGTCCCAGTAAAATACATGATGAATTACCTGTAAAGACAAAGCCATGAAAACTTCATGCTTCAAACTCGCTCTTAGGTGACAGCCACGCAAGTATAGATCACATCTTTTTTGGATCCATCTTCAAACCTTATCAAGAAATCACAAATCCTAAGTACTCTAACTCCTCCATGAGGCTACATTTCTTCACATTTGCTAGCAAATTTTCATCTTGCAACCGTTGCAACACTAACTGCAACTGCACTAAGTGTTCTTCCTCTATTCTAGCTAAAATCAATATCATATAGATATACTATGACAAACTTACCCAAAAATGTTTTCAATGCTTTATTCATGAGTCTTGTAAATGTACTTGGTGCGTTATTCAATCCAAATGGCATGACTAACCATTCGTACAATCCCTCTTGCATTTGAATGTTGTCTTCCACTCATCACTTCCCTTATGTAGCTCTAGGGATATCCACTCTTCAAGTCAATCTTCGTGAAGTATTGCGCTCCACTTAAGCAATCCATTAAATCGTCCATGCACGGCAAATAGAAATTTGTACTTGATAGTAATCTTATTGATGGCTCTAGAATCAGTGCACATCCTCCATTCTCCACTTTTCTTAGGTGCTAACACTATTGGAATGATGCACGGGCTCAAACTTTTTCTTATCAACCCTTTGTCTAACAACACCTGAAGTTGTCTTTGCACCTCTACATTCTTATTAGACGTAAACCTATATGCCACTTTGTTTGGTAAACTCAAACCTAGAATCAAATACATTCAATGACTTATACTTTTCATATGTGGCAACATATCTAGTAGATCATTAGAAACGATCTCTGCCAACAAGTACTTCACTTCGCACCTTCTTCTACTAACCTTACACTCACTACTTGCATTAGCTTCGAAACTAACACATAACGTGCACTCTCATTCACTTCTATCAGGGATTGTTTTCTCTAAAGCATCAATACTCTTGGACCTTTGTCCATTTCTTCACTCTTATCCTTCAAAGGAACCAAAATGTACTCTCTCCCATCCTTCACCTGAGTATAGGTGTTTGCACGACCATCATGTTGTGCTTTCTTGTCAAACTATGAAGGCCTTCCAAGTAACACATGGAAAATGTCCATGGGCATTATATCACCACATTGTGCATGACTTCATCCTTGCATGCGTCAATCTAGAAACTTACCAAACGTTGCTCATTCACAAGGGCCTAACGTCCCTTCCATAGTCAAGATACTCTATAGGGATTTGGATCTGCAATCTTATTCAAATGAAGCTTATATACAATTTCTTGACAAACGTAATTATTTGTACTGCCACTATCAACAATCAAATTACAGCACTTACCTCCAAATTTGCAATTAGTTCTACATGGATTCTTCCTCTACGCGGGACTATTTTCTTATTTTGCCGGTTTCAACAACACTCTCTTCATCATGAGAACTTCAACCATTTCTCGCTCTTCACCTTGATATGCTACTACAACACTTTCCTCTACTTGCACGATGTGAGAATTTGCATCAGTTCTGTTACTTCATTATGCACATGTGGACACTCAAATGCTCTATGTCTAATTTCACCACATATGAAATCTATATTAATGAATCCTCTTCCTCTACCTCATCCATAGGATTCTCTACTTTTGGTAGAATTTCCTCAGTCTTCTTGTGCACAAGTATCATTACATTGAGAATTACTAGCCTCTCCTTGCACAATGCAACATCTGCCATTACTTTCTTGTCCTCGCATGCATGAAAACTTTCCTTTTCCATTGCTTTGTGCCTTGTTGTTTGCATGACAACTTCTACTCTGCCTTAAGTGCACACAATAGGCTTCTTCAACAAATTGCAACTAGATCATACCATATTTGTCTTAAATGAAAATTCACAACTCATTCAGATACCTCGAGATCTTCTCAGTGTCATCTTCAACATGACCCACTCTAATGGTGAGTCTATAGAACTCCTCAATGTAATCTTTCACACTTATCTCCCTCTATTGCAAATTTTGCAACTTCTTGAACAATGTTAACTGGTAATCAAAAGGTATAAATTTAGCCTTCAACTTCACAACCAAACTGTCCCAAATCTTGATCTTATCTTTAGCTCTACAGACTCTTTTTGCCTGCATATGCTCCCACCATAAGAATATTGGTAAAAATCAAAGTTATACAACAGAATGAACACCAACAGAGGATAGACAAAGATTGATAATATAATTCTCACATTCCATTCATTCAAAGCATTACAAGGCACTTATATAGGAAGTGCAAACACTATATATGGGGATCTCAAGATCCCTATAAACTCTCACTTAAACAATCAGCTATATAAAACTCCCCCATATAATATTGTTATTATTCATAATAATAATATGCCACGCAAACTTATTTACGTAATATTGTTTTAACTAACAATATTTACATTATTAAAGACTTAATAATGTGAACACCCTAACATTCACACCCATGTGAACATTATTAATCCCTAGTCTACACCCTCTTAATGTGAACATGGAAAAAAACAATTCCATATCTACACTTGTACTCATGATTTGGTGATTTTCATCAAACAATCACAAACCTTACTAATAGTTTTGCATATGGCTTACCAACAACCAAAATGAAATGGTTTTCAAGTGGGTTACCAACCACCACAAACAAATGACTTTCAAGTGGGTTACTACAAATCACATCACGATGTGCAGTATAGTTATTAGCTCTCTTCATTATCACATATTCAAAGAAGTTACAAAAGAATTTTCAGTTCACTTATTACAAATGTGCACAGGTATATATCATATGTTCTTATTCACACACAACTGAAATCAACCACACAATTGAAAAGAAAATGTGCCACTAAAGCAGAAGTCGCCCCGTTGCTAGTAGCTAACGAGAGGGCTCTGAAACCTCCAACCTCCGTTACCTCCGACCTCCAATATGTGATATTGCTTACTTAGAACATAAAATCTTCATAAGCATAACCATTGTTCTCATTTAGTTCATTCTCAGTATTTGATTCTTCTTCAATGATGATATTGGCTTCATTTATTTTAAGTTTTCAATTAAGTCTTTAGCTCGGATTCTACAATATAAAGACGTATGTCCCTTTTTCTTGTAGTAGAAGCATTCAATTTCCTCCTTATTGTTGGAGAAATTCTTGTGCTTCTTTTTCAAGTACAATGCAATTTCTTCTTCTACATCTTCTTTAGTCCTTTTTTATTCAACTAGAAGCGCTGAAATCATTTCTAGTAACGGTGAAGGCATCTGTCCAAGAGTGAAAACATCATTGTTATATTTGGAAGACAAGCTATTCAATCATATGGCTTTTGCATCTTCATCTTCTATTGGAGCTTGAACATCTGCTAGATGTCTCAGAGGTAGTCTTAGATCATTGATGTGACTAGACATGTTGACCCCGTCATTCATTTTGAATCTAAATAACTGGAGTTTTAAGGAAAACTTTGCATTGACTCAATACTACAGATGCAATTTCATTTTTAACTTACCGAGCAACTTTCATGTCTATCATAGCTCCTTTTTTAAACCTTAGAGTTAGCATAGGTAATTGTAGCTTGGACAATAATTTTTTGGAATGAATTTCCTTTGTCATGCTCCTTATGACTCGGGAAAAAACAAGGATTGCTTTTAGAATCAAAGTTCTTTGTTTTATTGATTGAAAAAAAGTAGGGGGGTATGAAGACAAAATCAGGAGTTACTCTTTTTACTAGCCAAATTCCTTAATTTTTTACATATATTGTTGCATCATGTTTGTTCTATAGGCTTGTACTATTGCAATGCACCTTTATAGGTATTTTTTTTAATTTCTTTTGCAGACCTAAGTTCTGATGACATTCTACACATATTTAGAGAAGATTGTGAAGACTTATTTTGGGAATCTTAAACAATAAATTCAAAGTTGCATTAAAAATTGTGAAGACTTATTTTGGCAATCTTAAACAATAAAATCAAAGTTGCATTAAAAAATTTGGTAGTTCCATTGTAACATAGACGTAAGATTTATGCTTTCAAAGGTTTTACTATAACATCATCATACTAAATAAGCATACCTTATTAGCAAAGCTAGTATTCAACTCTTACTTTGCATAGGGTTCAGCTTAAGTTCTATAAACTTCTTATGAAATTTTTGGTTACAGATTTTTGTTTTGTTTAGCAGCGTTGAACTTATTTTAGTAACTATCTGCAGGTATTGTGCCACTCTGTGGCCCTTGCTTTCTTAGTGAGTCTAATGGTGAAGGCTTCTTCAATCCACAGAAGAAACATGGATTCAAATATGGGGAGAGGTAGGGTCATAATATACATACTCAGCAAGTACCCTGCAAGCACGTGAGTACTCGCCAAAAAAGGAGCCATGCAAGTATATGTATACTCATGAGTTTTTTTTGCAGGTTCTGAGAGTATTTTGACAATACTCATGGTGAGTACTTGCTGGTTCTGGGCGAGTACTGTCAAAATACTCGCCAATGTGGTCATAATGCAGAAAAAATGTGGAAACAACACAGGTTTTTGTCCTTTTTAAGCATACATGTTAGTCAACCCAACCTGGCTCTGATACCACGTGTTGGGAATACGAAATGCCGGAAGCACACAATTGATTACCAAATACAAGCAACTTAATATGCGAAAATAACCAGAATCAACAAGTAACTAGAATCCATAAATAACACAAGATATGAGAGACAATACACAACTTGTATTAATACTCATACAAAAAAGAATACAATAAAGAAGATGCCACTTCTTCTCCACCACCTCTTCAGAGGCTTCTCACACCTCAAGTGAACAATACTTCTCTCCTCAAAGCTCTCTCTCTTAGGTCCCAACACCCAACTCACATACTGAGTTGGTGTTCACCTTATCCCTGTGCTCCACGCACACCACAAGTGCTCCACGCACTCCACAAGTACTCAAACGTACTTCAAGTAGATCTCCCCTGAACCTGCAACAACCTGCATCTCAATAGACCTTACTTATTGAAGGATCTTCCTTGCCTTCCTCTATGCTTTGAGCACACACCTGTACTCCAAGTAAATCTCTCTTGATACTGCTCCCTGTTGTGTTGTTGTCCTATCTGATCTTCCACCTACAGATCAAGCTGGTTCTGCACACCTGTGAACCTTGACCTTGCACACACACAAACCTGCATATCAATGATCTTACTTACCATGTAGATCTCCTATCGTAGCCATGCTCACCTGATGACCAAGATCATACACTCCTGAAGAACCCTGTTGATTTTTCAATCCAGCACCCACCTTGGTACTGTGGCACTAGGAGGAACACACCATTGCTCTACCTCACACACAGAAGGAGCTTATAATAATGCTCTCTTACTCCCTAGCACAAGTTTACAATACAACCATGAGTCTATTATATAGATCTCATCCAAACAATAATTAGACACCTAGTACAATAATTAGATCCGCAGCTCTCAGTCTATAATTACTTCTAAACATGCAAACACTTGGTTCGTCAACTAACTGCCTGTAATATACTCGCAGTCGAACCACACAGGCGATCGACGCCGGTCCCTGTCCGCCTGGGGACTGCCGATGCCGATCGATCTTTAACCGATGTCGGTTGCTCTCCTGCCTTATTCTGCCGACGTCGGTTGGCCTGACTGATGCCTGTGTTTGTGACACTTAGCAACTCCTCCAATGGCCTTCTCCATGTCTGCATCAGTGAAGCTTTTAGCTCCACAACCTAACAATCTCCCACTTGGAGATAAACAGCTACACTGTACCTATACCTGTACCCTGTCTAATCTATTTCCTGGTTTGTATCCCTCTTCAAGCTCCATCCTGAAGACAACCCACCACACAACCTGTGATGTACCTCCTGTCATCTGAGTACCCTGCCGCATCCGATCCTACAATCTCATGTAGTGAAGTCCTGACCCTGAATAGCATGAATCCCTGCTGCTGGTCTCTCTTAAGTACCTAAGAATCCACTTCTCCGAATTGGCTCCTAACTCTCTGACAACTCCCACTGCTTGGAAAAACTCAGGTCTATACTAGACCTCATGTGATTTCAGACACTAAACTGTCCAGCCGTTGGTGCGCTCTGATTCTGCATCCTGCGTCTCGCCAACACCTGATTCACATTAGCTTCCACTGGAGACAAAATCAACCTGTGATCTCCATGTCTCCCATGCCGAAGAATTTCGCTGCTCCAAATTCTTCATAGCAAACCACTGAACTAATCTTACCCTTAGCTCAGCAAACCCTGTATGTACACCCCTGCTAGCTAGCATACTATCCACATATAGCAACAGAATGATGTTGCAATCATCATCCCCCTGGTAAGTCAAACCACAGTAGTTACCCTGACATTGACTAAAGCCATGCTTCGTCTTCCACCTGTCAAAACTTGTACCACTGTCCTGCAGCTCCTCAAGACCGTATAACTTGGCCTTTCGTCTCACATATTCATTCTCTCTATTCTTCAACTAAGGAATCAATTCGTCTTGCAGTGCTAACATACCGGCTGGCAACCCTACCAAATCTCCCGTCTAGTTCTGCAATCTCTCCATGCCACGCTCCCACTGTTTCCTGGATCCTTCCTACTCTGCAGTCAGCAACTAGTATAAAGAAGAGGAACAACGAATTTGAGGCTTACTTACATCTTCAGTCCTCTGTATGGGTGTTTGAGACTCCTTGACAGCTTGCTGTCCACCCAAAATTCGTTACAGTGACCGACCTCGGCCACCCCGCAGTCTGCATCTGACTGACATCGGTTCTTGCACCTGTCCTGACTACCAACCTGCCGATGTCGGTGTCCTCCTACTGCCGACATCGGTCCTCCTGACCGATGTCGGTTTTATATACTGTCGACATCGGTTTTCTTGTCGACGCCAGTATCTGTGTTTCCTGTGAGTGATGACTTTTTACCCACGATCTCTTTTGAAACAATCTCCATGTCCAAACTGCCATGCTCAGAAGTATCCAGCCCCATCCACTGGTCTCTGTCTGCCATCTCCTCCAAGAACACCAAGGCTTTCCAGTTCTTAAGCCTGTCAAATATATCTGTCTTCCGCTTAAGAACATGCATCTCCTTTCTGCTCATGTGACCAAGCCTACAGAGCCATGTATCCGCAACAAAAGAAGAATCAGTAATATAAACAAGTAGATAAAGAGTACCTGTTTTCTTACCACCAGCTAATTCAAGTGCATCCGCTGTGAGAGTTCTCGTACACATCTCATCACCCAACTCTTCTAAAGAAATTAACCATATCTCCAAACCTGGGACCTGCATGACCTCCTTCAACACACGTGTGTTGGCCGCCTGTAATTTCAGCTTCACTTCTCCTTTGCCAATTCTTTGGCAAGGCTCACCAGCTCCTCTATCTGGGGCTGCATGGAAAGAGGAAACCGAATCTGTTAGACAAGATTCAACTTTATCCAAGAAACCTCCCAGAGCATCCTGTGCCACATCCCCTGCACCATCTGCTTCTTTAGTTCCTCCTTGCTGATCTTCCACAAACCAACAATGTTCTTTTACCTGCTCTTTCTTTTCATCGGACCATAAGTGACCATCTATGCTTTTCAACTCCTCCATCCTTAGCTTACTTTAACTGCCATTGCTCTGCTCCCACTCAATCAGAAATCCCTGAGAGTGACCTGTAACCAAACACAAAACCGCTTCCTGCAACCTTAACTCTGATACCACTTGTTAGTCAACCCAACCTGGCTCTGATACCACGTGTTGGGAATACAAAACACCGAAAGCACACAATTGATTACCAAATACAAGCAACTTAATATGCGAAAATAACCAGAATCAACAAGTAACTAGAATCCAAAAATAACACAAGATATGAGAGACAATACACAACTTGTATTAATACTCATACAGAAAAGAATACAATAAAGAAGATGCCACTTCTTCTCCACCACCTCTTCAGAGGCTTCCCACACCTCAAGTGAACAGTACTTCTTTCCTCAAAGCTCTCTCTCTTAGGTCCCAACACCCAACTCACACACTGAGTTGGTGTTCACCTTATCCCTGTGCTCCACGCACACCACAAGTGCTCCACGCACTCCACAAGTACTCAAACGTACTTTAAGTAGATCTCTCCTGAACCTGCAACAACCTGCACCTCAATAGACCTTACTTATGGAAGGATCTTCCTTGCCTTCCTCTATGCTCTGAGCACACACCTGTACTCTAAGTAGATCTCTCTTGATACTGCTCCCTGTTGTGTTACTGTCCTATCTGATCTTCCACCTACAGATCAAGTTGGTTCTGCACACCTGTGAACCTTGACCTTGCACACACACAAACTTGCATATCAATGATCTTACTTACCATGTAGATCTCATATCATAGCCATGCTCACCTGATGACCAAGATCATACACTCCTAAAAAACCCTGCTGATTCTCCAATCCAGCACCCACCTTGGTACTGTGGCACTAGGAGGAACACACCATTGCTCTACCTCACACACAGAAGGAGCTTATAATAATGCTCTCTTACTCCCTAGCACAAGTTTACAATACAACCATGAGTCTATTATATAGATCTCATCCAAACAATAATTAGACACCCAGTACAATAATTAGATACACAACTCTCAGTCTATAATTAGCTCTAAACATGCAAACATTTGGTTCATCAACTAACCGCCCGTAATATACTCACAATCGAACCACACAGGTGATCGACGTCGGTCCCTATCTGCCTGGGGACTGCCGACGCCGGCTAATCTCTAACCGACGTCGGTTGGCCTGACCGATGCCGATGTCTGTGACACTCAGCAACTCCTCCAATGGCCTTCTCCATGTCTGCATCAGTGAAGCTTTTAGCTCCACAACCTAACAATCTCCCACTTGGAGATAAATAGCTGCACTATACTTGTACCTGTACCTTGTCTAATCTATTTCCTGATTTGTATCTCTCTTTAAGCTCCATCCTGAAGACAACCCACCACACAACCTGTGATGTACCCCCTGTCATCCGAGTACCCTGCCGCATCCGATCTTACAATCTCATGTAGTGAAGTCCTGACCCTGAATAGCATGAATCCCTGCTGCTGGTCTCTCTCAAGTACCTGAGAATCCACTTCTCCGAATTGGCTCCTAACTCTCTGACAACTCCCACTGCTTGGGAAAACTCAGGTCTATACTAGACCTCATGTGATTTCAGACACTGAACTGTCCAGCCCTTGGTGCGCTCTGATTTTGCATCCTGCGTCTCGCCAACACCTGATTCACATCAGCTCCCACTGGAGACAAAATCAACTTGTGTTCTCCATGTCTCCCATGCTGAAGAATTTCGCTGCTCCAAATTCTTCATAGCAAACCACTGAACTAATCTTACCCTTAGCTCAACAAACCCTGTATGTACACCCCTGCTAGATAGCATACTATCCACATACAGCAACAGAATGATGTTGCAATCATCATCCCCTGGTAAGTCAAACCACAGTAGTTACCCTGACATTGACTAAAGCCATGCTTCGTCTTCCACCTATCAAACCTGTACCACTGTCCTGCAGCTCCTCAAGACCGTATAACTTGGCCTTCTATCTCACGTATTCATTCTCTCTATTCTTCAACTAAGGAATCCATTCATCTTGCAGTGCTAACATACCGGCTGGCAACCCTACCAAATCTCTCGTCTAGTTCTGTAATCTCTCCATGCCACGCTCCCACTGTTTCTTGGATCCTTCTTGAATTGCAGTCAGCAACTAGTATAAAGAAGAGGAACAACGAATTTGAGGCTTACTTACGTCTTCAGTCCTCCGTATGGGTGTTTGAGACTCCTTGACAGCTTGCTGTCCACCCAAAATTCGTTACAGTGACCGACCTCGGCCACCCCATAGTCTGCATCTGACCAACATCGATTCATGCGCCTGTCCTGACTACCAACCTGTCGACGTCGGTGTCCTCCTGCTGCCGACATCGGTCCTCATGACCGACATCGGTTTTATATACTGTCGACGTCAGTTTTTCTGTCGACACCGGTACTTGTGTTTCCTGTGAGTGATGACTTTTTACCCGCGAGCTCTTTTGAAACAATCCCCATGTCCAAACTGCCATGCTCAGAAGTATCCAACCCCATCCACTGGTCTCTGTCCGCCTTCTCCTCCAAGAACACCAAGGCTTTTCAGTTCTTAAACCTATCAAATATATCTGTCTTCCGCTTAAGAACATGCATCTCCTTCCTGCTCATGTGACCAAGCCTATGAAGCCACGTCTCCGCAACAAAAGAAGAATCAGTAATATAAACAAGTAGATAAAGAGTACCTGTTTTCTTACCACCAGCTAATTCAAGTGCATCCGCTGTGAGAGTTTTTGTACACATCTCATCACCCAACTCTTCTGAAGAAATTAGCCATATCTTCAAACCTGAGACCTGCATGACCTCTTTCAACACCCGTGTGTTGGCCGCCTGCAATTTCAGCTTCAATTCCCTTTTGCCAATTCTTTGGCAAGGCTCACCAGCTCCTCTATCTGGGGCTGCATGGAAAGAGGCAACCGAATCTGTTAGACAAGATTCAACTTTATCTAAGAAATCTCCCAGAGTATCCTGTGCCACATCCCCTGCACCATCTGCTTCTTTAGTTCCTTCTTGCTGATCTTTCACAAACCAACAATATTTTTTTACTTGCTCTTTCTTTCCATCGGACCATAAGTGACCATCTGTGCTTTTCAACTCCTCCATCCTTAGCTTACTTTGATCTGCCATTGCTCTGCTCCCACTCAATCAGAAACCCCTGAGAGTGACCTGTAACCAAACACAAAACCGCTTCCTGCAACTTTAGCTCTAATACCACTTGTTAGTCAACCCAACCTGGCTCTGATACCACGTGTTGGGAATACGAAACGCCGGAAGCACACAATTGATTACCAAATACAAGCAACTTAATATGCGAAAATAACCAGAATCAACAAGTAACTAGAATCCAAAAATAACACAAGATATGAGAGACAATACACAACTTGTATTAATACTCATACAGAAAAGAATACAATAAAGAAGATGCCACTTCTTCTCCACCACCTCTTCAGAGGCTTCCCACACCTCAAGTGAACAGTACTTCTTTCCTCAAAGCTCTCTCTCTTAGGTCCCAACACCCAACTCACATACTGAGTTGGTGTTCACCTTATCCCTATGCTCCACGCACACCACAAGTGCTCCACGCACTCCACAAGTACTCAAATATACTTTAAGTAGATCTCCCCTGAACCTGCAACAACCTGCACCTCAATAGACCTTACTTATGGAAGGATCTTCCTTGCCTTCCTCTATGCTCTGAGCACACACTTGTACTCCAAGTAGATCTCTCCTGATACTGCTTCCTGTTGTGTTGCTGTCTTATCTGATCTTCCACCTACAGATCAAGCTGGTTCTGCACACCTGTGAACCTTGACCTTGCACACACACAAACCTGCATATCAATGATCTTACTTACCATGTAGATCTCTTATCGTAGCCATGCTCACCTAATGACCAAGATCATACACTCCTGAAGAACCTTGCTGATTCTCCAATCCATCACCCACCTTGGTACTGTGGCACTAAGAGGAACACACCATTGCTCTACCTCACACATAGAAGGAGCTTATAATAATGCTCTCTTACTCCCTAGCACAAGTTTACAATACAAGCATGAGTCTATTATATAGATCTCATCCAAACAATAATTAGACACCTAGTACAATAATTAGATCCGCAGCTCTCAGTCTATAATTAGCTCTAAACATGCAAACACTTGGTTCGTCAACTAACTGCCCATAATATACTCGCAGTCAAACCACACAGGGGATCGACGTCGGTCCCTGTCCGCCTAGGGACTGCCGACGCCGGCCGATCTCTAACCGACGTCAGTTGCTTTATTGCCTTATCCTGCTGATGTCGGTTGGCCTGACCGACGCCGGTGTCTGTGACACTCAGCAACTCCTCCAATGGCCTTCTCCATGTCTGCATCAGTGAAGCTATTAGCTCCACAACCTAACAATACACACCCCCACACTTTCATCACACAACATTTGAGGTGACAGTATATCTATAAAATAAGAATTTAAGTATATATATATATATATATATATATATATATATATATATATATATATACTTTCAGGATGTTTGAGAGTCGTTTTGGACCTCTAGGAGCTATAATGCAAATTCTAGGTTTTGGAGGATCTTATCATATTTCAAACTTACTCAAATTTCAAGGTCTCAAGATTTCAGAACTTGCCATATTTCAAGGTTCTAAGATTTCAAAGAGACATCATAAGAGGTATAAATGTTGCATGAAGGGATGTAAGTATGATTGACACCTTGCATTTAAGAAACAACTAAAGCAGTTCCTTGTATATTAGCAAAAGCAGGAGAGATATGATGGCATCCTTGTAAATGTTGTCGAACATGAGGCAGAGGAGTCAATGCCTTCTAGTAACAAGGTGGAGCCACAAGTGCAGCGTTCTAGGCAAAGCAAGGAGTTGCAACAGAGTGTGAGAACTAGACTCTCTCATGCTTCCATATTTTTCACTAAACCAGGGAAGAGGAAATTGTAAATTCTTGTAATTTGTAACTTGCATCCATATGCAATTTATGATGAGAATTTTCAATGACAATCATCATAAATTTATAAGTATCAATTTGCTATTGTATTCGCATGATTATGCGAGTTTGTACTCTATTTGTATTCAAATATAATAGAAAACATTTCCCCAATGTTTTATAGACTCATTTGATACATTTTGTAAACTATAATTTGTATTTTTTAAAGAAATATAAGTATTTTTTAAAATTGCCAAGTATTTGCCTCATTTTTTTTTTGTTGAATACTCTCCAAGTACGAGTATGCGAACTATGGGTAGGGTATATACACCAATATGAATAATATATAGAGTAAATGTAAAAACAATCCCAACAACATGAAATCCAATGTCCTCTATTTATATTCTTCCTTACAATTAGTTGAGCTATATATCTTACATAGCATATGTGGAGCTATCTATCAACGTTACTCTGAGCCTATGAAAGCTTGGCAATTATTAAAGATATTAATTAAATAGTATTTATTTATTAACTAATGTTCAATTATAAACCTCCTCAACTATATTTATTAACTATTAGTTATTTATTAACTAATGTTTGGTTATCAACCTCCTCAGTTGTATGTAACTTCTTTTTTATTAATAAAACACATGCCACAGAAGTATGTCAAGGTGTCTTCCCTTTCTCTTCATTATTTCTTTCAGTCTTACCAATATTAGTATCAAGGCCAAAGTTAAAGGAAGCCCTGGTAAGGAATGAATTGCGAAGAGAAGAGGTAATTAGAAGCAAATCTAGAGGCAAAGCTTGACACTAGAGCACGCGAGTTGAAGTGCAATCTAAAATCGCAAGAAGGATCAAAATCGCAAATTACAAATGAGTGAACCTGCAGCAGACAACGGCAATTTGAATGGGCAAGAGTAAGACGTGATTTAAAGACCAAACTGACATCCACAACCCACAAGTTCAACATTGGGGCAAAACAAGATTTGCAGGCAATGGATTCATGATTTGTAAACTTCTAATCCCCAGAACGAATGCGATCAGGAGGATGACTATGCAAAAAAGAATATGATTTGCATGTGCAGAAAAACACAAGCAAACAGTCATAAAAGTATAGTCTCTTTTCGTGATTTGAAGTCAAATGCTCTACCACTGAGTTAGGACATGCGATTTGAAAGAAATACTAAAAAATCTTAAAAGGACAAGGTGTGAGTAGACCAAAAGACTTGAAATTTTGTGCAAACATGAGATTCTTGACCTGCCGAAGTTGTGATTTGCAGACCTCAAGATTTGCAAAAACCTCACTCGTGACTTCCAAACACACTTTCTATATGTATTTTTTAGACTGAACAACACACAAGGAGGATCAACAAATCGCTAGGGCACAGCCAAAGAAAGAAAATTGCAATTTGAGACAAATATGTGCATAGCTATATTTTCCACAGTTTGATTTTCATGTTCAAGGTAAAAGATAATGGCCAATATTCAAAATTTGGTTCTGTCGAAAACACAAAAATTGATTGTCTGGGATTATAAAGTCTAGAGTCATAAGATACTCATTATTGCGGAGTATCAAGATTGCAGTGCGATTATTCTCAGAAATGAATTAATGGCCAAAGTCATAAGAAGGCTCTTTTATTGTTGAAATTGTCTGTTTTAGATGATTTAATCCTTGAGATCCAAAATACCATTGTAGTAAGTGATCTTTGGACCAGTCTTCAAGACAAGTATCAAACTTTAGAGAAAAGTCGAGTCCTATACCTGAAGAATCTATTGTTTCTCGCAAAGATGAATGGAAGTGGTCCCTGTCAGAACATCTTTGAATGAAATATCTTTTAAGACCAACTCACTACCATAAACAAAAAGGTGGAAGAAGACAACATGATTGCTCTTGTTTAGAACAACTTGATGCCCTATTATGAATCATTTGTGGAGGCTTTACACTTGATAGCAAAAATCTAGATCCTGACTTTTGATCAGGTCAGTTCCTATTTACTGCAGAAGGAACATGCACAGACATAGACAAGTGAGTCAATTTTGAACAAACAGAGAGTGCATTTGTTGCACAATCAAAGAGGAAGTGGAAACGTAATCCTAATGAATCATTTTTTAAATACCAAGTGAAGTGTGATTATTGTCACAAGGTCGGGCATGTCAAAAAGGATTGTTGGAAGCAACAATATGCTCTTTCCCACAACAAAAATCCAAGGGGTCAAGCAAATGTGGTAGCACTTGAAGCTAAACGAAATTCTTGTGACATCATGCTCGGATGAAAGTGTTGCCAATTTTTGGTTCTTCGATTCTGACGCATCCAAACACTTCACATGTTGTAAAGACTAGTATGTAAATTTAACTGCAAATACATTTTTTCTAATTCAGTCGCACTAGGTTATGGACGAGATAAGAGATATCCACATAGGATTGAATAATGCTACTAAATTCATTGTAATGAATGTTAGGTCTCCTTGGGATGAATAAAAATCCCTTGTTTATTAGTCAGTTAATTGAAAATCCCAACATTTCTATGAATTTCTCTGGGAAGAAGTGTATTGGATCTTATGTAAAATAGGGTAGGTTAGTAGCCTTAGGCATTGGGCTAGGTGGCTTGTATAAGCTTGTGTAACCTGCCACAATGAACTTACATGTGTTACTTGTGAAGGGTAATACCAACATTTTGTGTCATGATAGATTTAGGCATCTCAACCTTCAATACTTAGCCAAACTTAACAAAGCCAACATGGTTCCTAGTTTGCCTACCATCTAAGAAAAATATGATATGTGTGAATGGTGTTTGGTTGGCAAGCAAAAGTGAAAACCATTTCTGACTAAAGGTACTTGGTGTGCACAGGTGCTCATAGATCTCATTCATGCAGATCTTTGTAACCCATCCTAGAAATCACTATAGTCCTCAATTCAAGGTATTTTCTATTGTTGGTGGATGATTTCTCCAAGAAGATGTGGGTCTACTTCTTGAAAAAGAAGTCTAACTATTTTGCATCATTTGAAACATTCAAAGAATTGGTGGAAAACCTAGTAAGTAGACAGATCAAAACACTATGATCTAACAATAGAGGTGAATTCACTTCCAAGCAATAAAAGGACTACTGCAGCAAAGAAGGTATTCAACAATAGTTGATATCCCTGTACACTTTGCAACAAAATGGGGTGGTTGAGAGGTGGGATAGAACTATCATGGAGATGGCTTGGTGCATGATGCACAATAGAGGAATGCCATATAAATACCGAGAAGTGAACATAGTAGTGTATATTCTAAATGGAAGTCCTTGCAAAGCTTTGTAAGATGTCAAACTTGAGGAGCTTGGTCCGAAATCAAACCTAAGGTAACAACTTTTCTTGCTTTTAGTTCTGCTACATATACGTTGGTTCCTGATAGAAAAAGGAGTGCATGATATTTCTTTGCTAGCTATAGTGACCAATCTAAGGCCTATAGACTTATTGATATTTCCACTAACAGGAGAATTGTTAGTCGAGATGTTGATGTGAAGGAGATAAAATCCTTCTTTGATTGTAACCAGCAAGCATTCACTGAGGAAACTAAATTTAGTGTTGTGGTTCCTTTAACAAATGAGGAATCTAGTTCATATAGTACTCCTTCACAGACTCTAGTACAACTACCCATGGCTGATATTTCCAATACATTGGTCTACCAATGATTCAAACCTGAGTCAGTCACCAATCCAACTAAGTTTCAGCCATCACATGATTCTTCGGTGCAAAGGAGGTCTAAGTGGTTTTACCACTATACAGGTTGTGCTAGGGGATGAAATACCCCAATCAAATGCACAGCCCTGGAGGACCAGAAAGAATGTTGTTGATTCAATTAAGCATGTTCATTTTGCTTTTGCTTCTAATATTTTTATAATATTTGAACAACAGTAATATTCCAAAGCAAAAGGCAAACCTAAATGAAAAACTGTCATGCAAGCTGAACATGATGCCTTGATGAAGAACATTACTTGAAAATTGGTGGAATTACCTCCAAGGAAACAATCCATTAGATGCAAATGAGTGTACAAAGCCAAAGGCAAAGCTAATAATACTTTGGACAAGTACAAGACTCGTCTTGTTGTGAAAGCATTTTCACAATAGGAGGGAATAGACCATGAGAAAAACTTTTGCTCCTACTACAAAGATGGTCACATTTCGATAGCTTCTCTCAACAGGAGCTCGGTTTGGTTGGAAGGTGTTTCAAATAAATGTAAAGAATGCTTTCTTGAATGCAGATTTGGATGAAGTCTACATGGTGCAGCCTGAAGGTTTTTGGGAACTTGGTCATGATCATCTAGTTTGCAGATTGATTAAGTCTCTGTACAGGCTTCAGCAGGCTCCACAAGCCTGGTATATTAATATTGATTAGCATCTACAAGATTTTGGATTGAATCTCTATGTCAAAAGCGGTGGTGATGACATTGTGATACTTAATGTCTATGTCGACGATCTTTCCATCACAAGTAGTGGGGCCACTGTAATTCAACGAGTGAAATCATATTGATGTGTTGCTTTTGACATGACCGATCTAGGCCTCCTACATTATTGCTTAAGTGTAGAATTCTAGCAGCATGACCATTTCATTTTCATGGCTCAGGTCAAGTATGCCATGAGTCTCTTACAAAAATTTAGGATGACATATTGCCATCCCTCTTACATGCCTATGGAGATCAGGGTGAAGTTGTTAGCCAATGATGACTAATCACCAGTCGAGGAATCACTCTCCAAACAATTGGTGGGCACCCTAATATATCTTAACTCCACACGACCGAATCTATATTTTATTGTTAACCATATTTCTTGGTTTTTGTTTCAACCGAAGCTCATACATTGGACGACAACAAAATGAGTATTTGTGATATGTCAAAGGAACTCTTGACTTTGGCATCCAATATCAGAGGACAACAAATTTCAGGTTACATAGACTTCTAATTGGGGAGAATCGGTGGATTCTTGGAGTTCCACCATCAGGCACATCTTTTCCTTTAATTCAAGAGTTATTTCGTGGTAGAGCAAGCTTCAACACACTTTGTTATATCTTCCACTGAAGCAGAGAACAAGGCAGTGGTAAGTGCCAATTGTGAATCAATTGACTATTACGGATTTTGATTGATTTTCAACTTATCCAACTATGACTACTCCACTTTCCATTTTCTGTGACAATAAGGGTGTATTGAAATGGTGGAGAATCTGATATATCATGCTCACACCAAACACATTGAGATTCATCATCACTACATATGACAGTCATTTGATTATGGTGATATTTCTCTTCACTATTGTGCCTCTAAGGAGTAGCCTGCAGATCTACTGACTAAACCCCTTGGTCCCATTTGTAAATTTTTTGGACAAACTTGGAGTAGTCTTTGGTTTAGCTAAGGGAGAGTACTAAAGAAATTAATTCACTTTTAGTTATTTATTAACTAGTGTTAAGTTATCAACATCCTCAATTGTATGTCACTTCTTTTTTATTAATAAAGCACAAGCCACACAAGTATGTCAAGGTGCCTTCCATTTTTCTTCATTCCTTTTTTCAGTCTTACCAAAAACAATGGTCCCAAATCTAGTTTTAAAATTTTTATTTTCAAAGTTAATACTTATGAAAATCTCATTGCATATTAATTGATATTTGGCCATAAAACTCCCTAAAATTTGTAAACGGGTGTTGCAAACTTTTATCCCTCCCTCTTGAGTCATATGTTTTAAGAAATATGTCAAATTTTAAAACATTGTATTACAGCACTAATGAAAAAATATATTGGAATTGTAGCCCCCTCCACAAAACATTGAATCACATTTGCAAAGTTTTTAGTATCAGTAGTGCCTTATAAACCACCTCTTGCTCACAATTGACACACACGTAATTTTAGATTTAGAATTTGTAAAGTTTTTGACAACAGTAGTATAATAATCACAAGCAAGATAAGGTCCATAACATATCTCTCTTGCTCACAATTGTTGTACATGTGGATTATTATTAACGCACACTATTTTAGATATTTTAGATAGGCATCCTTTATGCTCACAATTGATATACATGTGGATTATTATTGACACACACAATTTTAGATATTTTAGATTTGTTAAAGTTTTGCACGACCACAACTTCAAGTTTTTCACCTTCTAGCCTCTTAAACCATTAGCAAAGCTTTTGGTATATATAGTACCTTATAAAACACATCTTACTAGCAATTATTATACATATGGGATTATTATTGACACGCACATTTTGATAGAGTATTATAGTGGAACAAAATCCTTAACTTATACAGGATATGACAATTTGTTTGTGTATTAACCTAAAATGGCCCCTGTGCCTTTTCTAGTTGTAAAATTGCATTTTTCTAGGGTACTTGTGTATTTGTCAGCCATTGGTCCAAATTAGGTATTATTGGTGTAATTTCAATCGTTTTATATCATGTCCCCCTCTTTTTCTTCCTCCTTTCTTCTCTCTCTTCTCCCTCTCTTTCCCCCTGGTTCTCGTGGTCACCAAAAAATATAACTATACATTTAAGGAGTCTTTGAATCATGTTGATTGTTAGGATCACCAATGGTTAGTAGACCCGTCTTGTCCGCTTTATTTTCATGTTTGATGTTGCATAGGGTCCTAATTTAAAGTCTCTGAGTCTATAAACACACAAATGTCTTAGTTTTAAGCATCTAGGAGAATCTAGAGGAAACCTAAAAAAGCATCTACTTTTTATTGTCACAACAATCTATTGAGCATTTACAAGCAAACTAGTGAAATCAAGCAAGCATTTAGAGAGCATTCCTTGTATAATTAAAGTTCATAGTACTGACACATTGCATCACACTAGTTTTCCTAGCTGAAGCATCATGGCATTTACTTGGTGTGTTGTCTTTGATATTGTCTATTGTTGAAGGGGCTTGATAACATAAGGTAATCATAATACAAGCACTTAAAACATGTCACAAGGATTCTAACAGGATCTAAGCATGTATCAATAGCTAAAGCTACCTTCAGGAAGACAACAACAGGCAGTACAAGATTATGCATAAGAAGAAGGGTTGTGCTTTACAAGGATTCATTCCAAAAACTCTAAAGATCTTATACATCGTTTTCTTGTTGACCCAATTTTGGCCCTTCAAGCCAAAATGGGTAACCCCTTTTAAAAACAAAACGTCTGAGTCTATACCTTTGTCCAAGTCTAGTATCCAAGTTTCATGTCCACTATGCAAGAAGTGTTCTTATACAAAGCTGAAGTCTTTTACATGTAAAAACAAAAGTGTTTTCCTTTTGAAAGCTTTGTTCTTTAGTCTTTTGGCTAAAGTCCTTTGCAATGAATTCTTTCAGAGGGTTTGTTATGGTCTTTTGCTAAGTGTTCATTCTTTCGAGTTTTTTGTGTGTGGATTTTTTGTCTAAAGCCTTTGCCGAATTCTTTCAGACTTTTTGTCCGAAGTAACTTTTTCGAAGGACCTTTTCAAGCTAAGTGGATACTTACAAATCTTCCGAAGGACATTTCAAAAAATCCGAAGGGACCTTTTCAAAAATCACGAAGGGCACTTAAATTTTTTTGAAAGGTACTTTGCAATTTTTTCTGAAGGACAAGTGGACCATTCCAAAATGTGCTGAAGGATCCGAAACAAATTCTTTGAAGGGGTCATTTGCAAAAATTCCGAAAGTCCTTTTCAAAAAATCCAAAGGAATTGTTTTGGACATTTTGTCTGAAACAACTTTTCCGAAGGTCCAAAACAACTTTCCCGAAGGGCAATTCATAAGGAAAGGATACTTTCAACTCTTCGGAATGGTCATTTTCAAGAAGACCGAAGGGTATGTTTTGTTCGGAAAAGGACCATTTCAAAATCATAAAGAACACTTGCATTGTTTCGAAGGCCACTTTCAAGTCAAAGGGTTCAAGAGTCCTTTTAAAAAGAGGGTCATTTCAAAGCCGAAGGGTCACTTGCAGAAAACCAGAAAGAATGTTGAAGACAAAAAATCCGAAGACAAGTGTTGAGAACAAAAAGTTCGAAGAAATACCCGAGTGACAGCGTGCAAAACATCAAGTTCAGACTGCAGAAATTAGCCGTTGGGATTCAAACAAAGGAGTCACGGCTCGCAAAACATCAATCTTAGACTACAAAAAATAGCCGTTGAAGTTTAAAAGAAAGGCTCAATTGGAACTAGAAGGCAAAGATAAAGGTGACAAATGGCGAGATCCTGAACATATGTGCACAAGCAAATGGAAATAGGCAGGTCGACAGAGTGAGTTGTTATACCGTTTCACAGCTTGGCAAGCTAATAAGGAACAGCTAGCATCCAAACAAACTTCTAACAACTGAGTCCATTTATAGCAAAACACAATTCGAGACATCTTTATTCTGTTGGTATAACCATCGGAAGCTTCTTACAGAATGCAACATAATTGTTGCTATTTTAAAGATTGACACATGTCCAAATGACCTTCAAACTCCCTTTGCTCAATCTCTTTCTCAAGACTATATATATCTATTCTATTGGCTCATTTGAGAGGACCTCTCTGTCTGGTATGGCGAAGCCCTACCAAGATTTTACCTTGAATCAATAAAGACAAGTGTTTTACCTCATTCAATTAGTGCATTAAGTGTACATGTTTGGCGTTAATCTTGTGCTAGTGTAATTTTCGTTTACCTTCACATGTTAATTCCGTTAGTCCCTGGTGTATTGTGATTTCCTTCTTGCAGGCAAACAAGAAGTGTCTGAAGAGATTGCAGGTACAGTGAACAACTAATTCAATAGAGTTTCTTGGAATGCTTATTGCTTAAGTCTTCCTAAATCTATGTCATCTCTTGGACCCCATGTTGAAACACTGATGTGAGAGAGTCGATATTGAGAGAAGTGTATTTGTAACTTGTCCTTGTTTCAAGTGTATGTTCAGGGTATGAGTAGAGCAAATCTTTTGGTGCATCACCCCAGTAGAATAGGTTTAAATTCCAATTATTTTAACCATTTTCATCCCCCGAGTTGTTAATAGTAGGAATACAAACCTGAAAGGTATATCATGAGGAGCTAGCCCCTACTCTAGAGATTCATCTCAACGAAATTGTCACCCACAACAAGAGAAATGATTCCATTTTGCCACTTGGATGAGGAGAACTAAGCATCTCTTCAAGGGTGCAAATCCAAGCGTCAACAATTCTTATTGCAACCCAGATCATATGATTACGCCAACTTTATACTTTTAGTACATTCACAATTAACTCAAAAGAACATCTAACATTAAGCAATCATAAATACCATTATGCCAAGGTAACTATGTCAGAATATAGATACTTTTCATCATTGTTTTACCTTTAAGAAGCTGTGAATAGAAGCATCTTAGGTGAATTAGAATAAGGTTGTGCCCTTCCATATCCATAGTTGTCCAATCCCCTATTATAGCGACAGTAATGATGGCCTCAAGCTCAATAGGATGGCCCCCATCAACACATGACCACCCATCCAAGTCATAATTTGTAAAAAAGTCAATAGTGGGAGTTAAGAGACTCCACTATTGAGGAATGTTTGGATATATCACCTAGATAAGATAAGATAAGATACATATATTAATGTCCAACTAATGACCACAAAAGTAGGTCAAAGGGACTGTAGATTACAAAAATGTGTCAAGAAAGAGCGGGAAACCAAAAATGTCTCCAAAAACAAGAAAAACAATGCTGAAAGAAATAGTATAAAACAAGGCAAAGAACAACCACGCTCAAAGTCAAAGAACCAAAGGACCAAAAAGCCACAACCAACCACGCTCAAGTCCAAAGAAGGGAGCAGGAGAAATGAGCAACCCCCAAGAATCTCTAAACATCAGGGGCACGAGAATGAACCCTGAAAAAGAAGAACCAAGGGGGAACCCATCAAGAGTTTGAACCAACTCTCCTAGCATCCAAGGCCGATGAGAAGAAGCTCTGAATAGAAGTATGACCCAAAGAAGGGGAGGGATGATGCCTAGTCTGTCCTCCAATCCTCTGCTTAGAAGGAAAAATCCTTTGTGAAGATCTGGTGGATCTAGTCTGTCTCCTGATGTTGGGTTTGAAATGAATATGCTGAAGAAAACTCGGGGAACTATGAGTGGTGTCTTTGGGCTGCACTGATCTGGAAAGTGAGGCTGTAATGATGTCAATCTATCGCTTAGTGTCTCTCCTTGAAGGTAGCACCGTGAAAAAAGAAGAAATCCATTGAGTGGAGACTGGTCTAGTGGATCTCTGAATAAAATGATTACAAAGCTTAAGAGCTTCTTGTATATATAAAGCCAAACATCTCTAGTCCTCATATCTGAAGAAGTCAAAAAGAGTCTGTGTCCTCCTAAATAGGCAATGAAATCTCCCCCTAATCTCATAGTATATGGGACAACAGAAGATGGAGTGCTCTTCGGACTCCGTCTCCTAGATGTTGCATAACTGACAAATCTTGTCTACTCGATCTATCTGGTGGTCTGTCTCAGTCTTAAGCCTCTGGGAACCTACTCAAAACTATCCTAATGGGATGTGAAGAGAGTGCATTCAATCGCAGAATGTATACTATGGATGAATGATAAGCCCGCCACTCAGCTCCAAGAAGTGCTCTACATAAAATGCCATCTTTGGGCGTAACCCCCAAGAGGGTTTACCCGAGTAGTATGAATAAACTGTCTGTAAATATCATCCCTAATAATCCGGTTCAGCTCCTGTCTAGTGGGTAGATGATGAGCCGACACATCCAAGGAGTACCTAAATGGAGGAAGTCGGTCCATCCTGATTCCCACAAACTCCAATAGATCAGAAACCCTTGTATACCAATGTCCATAGGTCGAGGGAGCTGAGAGAGCAAGATTCTCTGAAGAACAGCATGCTAAGTATGGATATCTATCACGTCCACTTGCACAATCAACAAATCTCGATATGCAATGTATGAAAGAGATCAAATCAAATATAGTCTCTAGTCGAAAGGGCCGAGCTCCAAACTCTGCAAGGATAATGTGTTGGGGAACTGTTTGCTTACATCTGATAATGCAATGAAGGAGAAGTGTCTAGACCCTCTCAACAACATCCTAATCACCCTCAAACTACAAATCCATAGAGAAATGTGGGTCTGATAAGTGTATCCATGAGTGACATCTTGGATGAGATATCCTGAAACTGATGCCGAAAACACTATCGTTCAAGGAGAGCTAAAGAACCATAACCTTTGTTTATTCTAGGCTGCAGTGTCTGCCTCAACCTGAAAAATGGACCACAAAATTGCACTCCCAGATAAGTATAGGAAGTGGTAATCTCAACCTCCTTTCCTCTGAAAAAGAAATGGAGGTGGGAGGTCTTCAAGCCATTAAACACCATGACCTTGGTTTTACCCAAATTAACCGTCTGCTGCAAGAAATCACAAAAGAGAGCCAAAGCTTTTAACTGTGGTTGTAATCCCTCATGAGAAGAGGCTAGGATAACCACATCATTCGCAAATAAGAGGATTGAAATTAGAACCTGGTGAAGAAGACACCCATCACTAGCCTGAATATGTTCATGAAGAAAGGTCTCTAACTCATCAATGTATATCCCAAATAAGGTTGGGGACAAAGGGCATCCCTGCTTGACCCCAATGGTACTCCTAATAAAGTCTAAAATCCCATGAACCGTGCGGAGACAACCACGGATATTCTCGTATAATCTTATAATGGCTGCCATGCTGCAGGAAATCACAAAAGAGAGCCAAAGCTTTTAACTGTGGTTGTAATCCCTCATGAAAAGAGGCTAGGATAACCACATCGTTCGCAAATAAGAGAATTGAAATTAAAACCTAGTGAAGAAGACACCCATCACTAGCCTGAATATGTTCATGAAGAAAGGTCTCTAACTCATCAATGTATATCCCAAATAAGGTTGGGAACAAAGGGCATCCCTGCTTGACCCCAATGGTACTCCTAATAAATTCTAATATCCCATGAACCGTGCAGAGACAACCACGGAGATTCTCATATAATCTTATAATGGCTGCCAAATGGGTCTCAGAAATGCCAATATTCCTAAGTCTCTAGAAAAGTGCCTCTCTCAGAACAAAATCAAACATTTTTCTAAAGTCTACAAAACAACAATAGACTTTGGATGAGCGATGACATGCTTCCTCAATAATGGCCCGATGTAATGTCCCCATTTCTGTAATGGTCACATTTGATTTGGGTATTTAGCCTTTTCACTATTCCCATGGGCTAAATCGCATTCTAAGGGAATGATTGATTGAAACAAGGAGTAAAAAGTAACTTAAGTGGTTCTATTCTTAAGTTGACTTTATAAAGTGTTCTAATTTTAAATTACTTTATAAAAGTTACTTAAGTCCCAAAAACACCTTTATGTCATAAAGTGACATTGTGTACATAAAAAGCTTTCATTTAATGAAGTTCAAGTGGGACCTATTTGGAGTGCTCCACTTGAGGGCTTTAAAAGGAACATTTGGAGATCAATTTTGAGGGATTGAGTTATGTTATTTTCATATTTCTTCTTGGTTGCAACTTGTTTCAGCTTGACTTTAAGGACGGAAACCCTTGTAGTTCTTAGTAGGTTGGATGAAAACCTAGCTCGCTTTGAGGAGGGTTCATGACGAAGGTCTATTTGTACTTCATTATATAAATTTAATATTTTGGAGGAGCTAGAAATTGAGTTTATTTGCAGGTTACAGCTGCTAGGGTTTTGAGTTTGCAAATTGATAGATTTGTCACCAAATATCAATTTGCTAGGGTACAATTTGCTCCAAGGCATCTATTTTTATTGTAGGGTTTTGAAGACTATTTTGGCATCCATGGGGAAGGGTTTGAATGCATGATTGGCTGGAATTGAAAATTTTGGAAGATTCAATAATTTTTTGAAGATTGCTACAGTAGTCTGTACCACTACTACAGTGACTCGTACCATCACTACAGTGATTCGTACCATCGCTGCAGTGTCTTTTCACTTTGTTTGTGGGATCTGGATTGAAGAAAATTATCATTCCAGCTAGGGTTTGAAGTTTTATTTGCAGATTGAGGACATAAGAATTCAAATCTGAAAGTTATATTGGCATATTTTCATCTACAAATGCATTGCTAGGATTTGGGAGTAAAGTGTTTGTTTTGGAAGAAATTTTTTGGTCATTGAAAACATTTATTCATATGCAGATTAGTGTTTTAGATTCCTACAGTTTTATATCAGATTGCAGATCCAAGGGTTTAGTGGTCAAATTTGGTATTATATTGGCATCACATCAATTTTGGGTTTCATTGCTCCAATCCTAGACCTAGCTGCCTTTATTTGGGGGAGTATAGGGATTGTTTTGGCAGCCATTTACACCATTACGATCAGTGAATACATCAAACATTAACATCAGGGTTTGAGGGCATTTACATCAGTGATTTCGTGCCATATATGTGATCATATTGAACCTAAATGAGATAACAAGCAAACAGGTATATGGTGAATCCAACCTAGGGTTTGTTTGTATATTGTAGACACATTTTAGAAGTATTTTCAGTCTGATATCATCTGTATCAGACTTGATAATCAGTGTATTCAAATCTGATATATTGTCAATAAAGTGGAAATTGCATGTGAAATTCTTGTTATTGGTTTATGCAAACATTGTCTATCATTTATATGTTTTATATGATCATTTTGGCATTCAAATCCATCAAGAATCAAACAAACAAAACCCCAAAAACTCAGAAAAATCAGAATTTTAGCATTTATCCTAAGTGGGATCTTTCACCCGGAGTGTGAAAATATGATGAATACTCTAATGGGCTGGTCTAAACCCTGTTTGTCCCCTAGCTCTGAGGTGTTTCTACTCTAGTTCTCTCGAAAGTTGCATGTGTAATCCAGTAGCATACAATTTTGAGAATGTGTGTCCAATCATGATCGTCCTGTAATTATTAGGATCTGAACAGGAGCCTGATTTGTGTATCCAGTGAAGAATATGATGTGACCAAGAAGGCGAAAAACCCGAACAAACCACGTGGTTGAAAAGAACAACCAAATAGCTTCCAAAAATTATATGACCATGTTTGAAGAACTCGGCTTGGAAACCTTCTTCATCGGTTGCCTTGCTACTATTCATCACCTCTCTAACATTCTTGTATGTGAATAAGTGAGAAGAAGATGGTGGAGAAGCAACATGGGTTTGTGTTTGGCCAAGAATATCACAAAGACTGGAGGTATGGGAAATCATGGATGTGGGATTAAGCTCAGTAGGGGAGGGAGAATGTCGTGGAAGGATGGTATGCCAAAAGATTTTGGGAGAGTGAATGTAGGAAGCTCGTAAGATCCGTCTCCTTTGAGAAATAAAAAGGCATTTCTTACGTCAAAGAAGGTAATGATAGGATGATTTTAAGGCGGGTAAGGGGGGTGAGAATGGAGGAAGGCGTACTGAAGCTGGCGGTGAAGAGTCTTACAATCATCATCATACCACTTATTCATGGGGCAAGATCTTTTAGATTGATGGGAAGTAAACGTAGATCTGGTGTAGCTAGGAAAAGATTTGAGGGCAGCTTCGCACGGAGGAAAGACGTGCGTATTTGGAATTAACACAATCAAGCAAGAAGAATTGGGGTTCTAGAGGTAGACGTTGACGGATGTGAGAAAGGAAAATGTCAAAGTCTCCATCATCAAACTGGAAAATGGTACATGGTATACTGAAAGAGGGGGTTGTAACAAGAGGGGAGATATCAGCCCGGAGGGAAAAAGAGAGAAGAGCATGGTCCACAAGAGTAATGAGAGACGTTTTATAATATTTCTGTTCAAATCTAAGCATGTCGAATAGGCTAAGTCTCGAAAGATGTCAAAACAGCAATAGTAGGGTTTATTACCCTTAAAAGCTTAGTACAAACAATCACCAAAATGTTGCCTAGACGGTTATGGCCTAATGGTTCCCTACTAGTAGCATTTGAGTTTTGGCCATTTGGGTATTTTCATGAAAAAACAAGTCATTTATTCATGCCTTTACTTATGGTCAAACAACAAGAAAAGAATACAAGAATATATTCATACACCAAGCAGTAAAGATATCTAGCTGCAACAACTTTTTATTTTTGTAAAAACAATGATTTAAAGTAAAAAAATACCATACCTGGAGGTGATAAAGAAGAATGATCACAATGCAAGTGGGGTCCAGTGGAGTGCATCTCTTCCCAATCCAAGACAAACACCAATCTCTTTCTCATAGCAATTCTCTACCTCGAGATCCAGAGTCTGCATGTCAAAAATCACAAATGACTTCCCCAGGGCACAAAAGAAAATAGACAAAGTGATCAAGACCGTAAGGTAAATATTTAAGTTACAGCCTAGCCAACACACCTCATGGACATATGAGACCATCTTGTGAGAACAAGGAAACTTTGTTTCATATATATTGCTCAAATTTGCACCTCTGTGGGTTTCAACCCTTTGACAAAGCTTATGATAAATCAAGCCTTGTCAATCTGTCTAAGCACGAGAACTACTATCAATTATTAAGCTCAAAATAGGCATATATCCAAAGGCTACATCATTATAGTTGGACTCCACATCATGCATACAGAACTAAGAACTTGGCTAATGAATGTTTTTAGTGTGGCTAAATTTGCTAATTGCTGGATGTAAATATTAAATCTTATATGAAAATTTCACCAAATTAAAGTTGTTCATTTTTCATGGTACGCACCATTACATGTCACATTACCGTGCTGTCACTTCATGCCTAAATTTCGAGGTTCATCTATCTTTAAATTTACCTAGCATAAACTTCATGTGTCCAGAATTTGAGCAAATTATCACCCATTTCGAAAAGACAATCTTAAACCAAACAAAAATTACAAAGAATAAAGAATAATTTGTACCAGTGTGGGGTTTGTGTTATAACCCTACGGGCCTAAACCCTGATCCAAAAACTTTGCTGCTGCAATTCCAGTGAAAAGAGTGCAGGGGGAGACCCTTCAAACGGATTATATATTATTTTAACCAAAAATACAATTGATCCCTTCTTCTGTAGTTGAGAGCAGGAATCTAAACGCCAACTGAGCGCCATGTAGTCATTCTGGTAAACGAATTGCTGAGTTGGTTGCTACGTGTTTTTTTAATTTACAGATCCAAAGTGAGTAATCTTATGGACGGTAGTGTTCTTCAATTGATGGGGATGGGGATGATCAGAAAGCGTGCTTCAGCATCATTTATTAATGTTTAAAGTTTAGGAATATTAAAAAGAGATTGATGTTAGGTTTTAGTTTTAGAAATTTGGGAATGGATATCGTTCAATTCTTAGTAATAAGATGATGTAAAAAATATAAAAGGATATACATTCAACTTCAACAATTATTTTGTTTATGGACTGGTTATCGTTCAATTTAAAAATGAATGAATATTTCTTTTTTTTTTTAATAATTATGAATATTTTAGTTATCGATATGAAACCTTTTATAATTAAAAATAATTTTTATTTTGGGAATGGTTCTATGAAGTTGGAACAATACACTTATAGAAATTATATTATTCTTTCTCGCTTCCATATGTTTACCTAAGCTTCTAAAAAATTGGAGTTGAAAGTTTTCCAAACCAATATAAAGACTTTTGTTCATATGACACCTTGAACAATATTTTTTTGAGATTTATAATTTTGATAAAAATTTGAAGCACATAATTCTTATACTTTTTCATCTAAAATTTTTCATTACAAAAAAATAAAAAAATTATAAAACCATTAAACTTAGATTGTGCAGAGATTGTGATCTCTAAAACCCCCGCCCTCTCCTACAATTTATAGTAGACTGGTTCGCAATTATCATCGATAAGTTTGCTTAACATGACGAACCCCCGTCAAAATCTATAATTGTTATCTATAATGCAAAAAATCCCTTTAGAAAAATCTCAGGGTTAAAGTTGCTAAGTTGCTACTTGCTACTTGCTAGCACCTAGCTCTATGTCTAATGTCACTGTCAGACTTCAAGTTCAGTATGTCACGAGTACGACTCACATAAATTATAATACATTGTCATTTGTCAAGACTCAAGAGTCAAGACGCGATTCGCGAATGCTTGCCAGCCTGGAGGCTGGAGCTCGCGCGGCGCATACTATGGTCACATGGTGCCGTCGGGCCAGAGCGGCAGAGAGATAGACGGGGTTGGGGAGTCAAGACTGGGAGTCGGGAATCGAGATTTCGGAGCCGAAGCGCTGGACCCTGGAGGTTAGACTGGGAGATTGGAGTCCCTAAGTCCCTGTACCTTATATAAAGTCAAAAGTGAACGTCAAAATGACGATTTTTAAAAAAAATCCCCGTCTTTCATTACGGTTTAAAAAAAAAATTGGAAGTATTTTACGTTTAAAATAGTTTAAAACATCTAAACGGGGGGTCAAATTTAACCCACTGAGTGCAATAACTTAATAAGAAGACATCGACTTAATTATTACCAGATAACCAAATGCAATAACTTAACTACAAAGTTGTAGCTTATTTAATATATTTACAAACACATGGGTTGATTTAATTAATAAAATATATAATTCAGGGGTCAACAACTTATCTAACTGTAGTTAGCACCTTATGTCAAGCAAATCGCACTAACCAAATAGAGAGGTATGTGTTAATGTAGATTTTTATTTATTTTTCATTTGCTCAAAGCCATCCAATGTTTCGTTGGTTGGGTAATGAGTGTGGCATAAACCATCTAGTGAATTGATATTTTAAATAGAAAATTTAATATAACTTTATACCATAGCGGTGAATGTAGTTTTTGTTTTGTTTGTTATAAATATAGTGTTAATTTAAGCATGTGTATTTTATAATTGTCTAGTTTATAAATGCAGCGCTGTGCGAATATGCCTAATGACTTATGTAAGCATTAAAATTCTCTTGTTTAATGAGTCAACTTATATGTATATATATATATATACGACTGCCATTCGGGAAGTATTTGTTAAAAATCAACTCATAAGATTCAAGGAGAAATATTATGGGCTGGAGGGCTTTATAAAAGCTTAGAAAACTAGTTTATTAAATAAAATTATTTCTAAACAAGTCTTACTGAAATTGAATGGCAACTTATAAAGTGTGGGGAACTAATTTAGAATAAATCATATTAATAAGGTTTGTTTATTGTAGCGTCTTAATTAGCTAATTGGTCTAAGTAATAATTCAGATAATATGGAATTGGATTAATTCTATAAGTACACTTTGGATGTGTATAAGATAGGACATGAGTACTTATTAAAATATGAACGAGGTTTATAAATAATGATCAATGGGATTGATCTTATGGTAAGATGTAGATTAATAAGCTTAACTGGATTTAAGAACCCCAAATGAGGTAGACATGGTCAAATGATGAATTTATGTAGGGAAACATATTCATAAGCCTCAACTTGATTAGATGGATTGTTTATTAATATTCTTTTATTAAAATTGAGAGTTTATCTACTATAATAACGAGTTGTTGAAAAATCTTATTTAGAACTAAAACATTGTATTTATAACTTGCTTAAATCCTAAAAATGGTGTTTACTAAGGTATAAGGAGTATGATTAACTCAACATAGAATTTTATTATCTTGTGATACCTTATGATATACTTGAGATCACTTGTTATGATACTTAAATGAATGTGTGTGTTCCCCTAACTAAAGGTCTAGGGTGAATGTATACTTTAGAAATTTGTATGGTAGAGATTTATGTATGCATAAAAATGCTAATATAGAGAACCTTGTTCATATGATTGACACAAAATGGTAATAGGAATCATATAACTGAGTCTATGAGATAGTTAACACCTTTGAACCATACTTGAATGTATATTGTTGAATATATATCTGAAGAATCTATGAGTATTGGGAGAATAAAATATATAAGAACTTAGTTACGGGAAGCGAGAGTTAAAAAATTATGCCAGTAAATTTTGATGCTCCTAACCTAGCATTTAAAGATAGATACATATTCATAGCTTAACATAGGTCTTCATTATCTTGGGATAAGCTATGTGATATGAGATCATCAATTAGAGTTATAAATGACTACATATAGGTTTTGATTAAAAATATATATAAATGAACAATGACATAATATTTTCATATCACTCGTGTACTTACATATGGTGCATGTACATGTACTCGTATATATAGATTATACCTATAATTAAATATATGGTTGAAAAAAGTCATGAGGTGTTCATGAGACCGAAACTATAACCATTTGAAAATAGATGCCAAAGAAAGGAATTGAGTTAATTGAATGAAAGATTATGGAATAACTTAGTTGTGAGTTGTCTGACTTTTGAGAATAACATGATCGAGCTGTTGAAATATATTTACATCTAATAGTGAATGTTTGTGTGCATATATTATACAGGTGTTTAAATATTTATATAACATATAATAGTGCATCATGATGTGTGCCTATGAATTGTGTTTTCTTTAAATGATAGTATATAGTTTAAACATTGGGTATACCCAGGTGGTATAATTTGTACTTGTTAGATGATTAATTATGATTATGGGTCAGTTCTTTCTTGGGATTGTAAGATTGATTATTCATAATTGTGTTGTTATGTTTATATACAAAGAACTATGATATTATGGGATATCACAAAGGACTACAGTATAAATGTATGTTATACTCAGGTAGTAAAACTATGGTTGTTATATCTAAATACTTTCACACATTTGACAGACTAAGTGAATACGTGTTGGTTATTTATATGAATGGTATGTTTATTTATATGAAAGGTATGTTTTATTATAGTCAGTAATACTTTATGTGTGCATACAACCCCTGAGATTTTAATGAATGGTATGGAAGGATATTATTATATTCCATGGGAACTGTGACTTGATTCATTATTTCTAGTTACTTGAATAGAAGCTTATGTTTCCATGTATTTAAGACTACTTTATATGACTGATTATAGAAAATTAGTAGTTATGTCTTAGAATACTAAACTATGGTAATATGGGTTATCATAAGATGTAGTATGGTTGGAAACTAATTATGGTAGTGAAAATTTATAGTTAAATGTGTATTTACATAGGTGGTATAAACTGTAGTTATTATTTGTAATATGGGATAGAAAATAATGTAAGATTCATTCATACGTTTGACTGATTAAATGTATGCTTTGGTTACTCCTGTGTTTAGCATGTTATATGATGTATTTTCTAGTAAGATGTAAATTAAATTAATATTGTGGTTAGATTGTATTTTACCAATCTGCATTTTTGATATCGAGTAAGGAGTCAAATGGACTTCACTAACTTATTAGCATCACAATGCCAGATGAAGACAGTCCAATCAAGTGGTGTGTATGAATTTAATTGATCTATAGATTGTTACAATTTATTATTCGTAAAACTTTGAACCAAATTATGTTTAGTGAAACATTATCATTTTATGAGTATGATTTATATGTTTATATGATATCTTGTAATAGATCAGATTTATATGATACATTGCATGTTCAATTAAAAATCATACAACACACTAGTACTTGCTTGTCTCTATGGATTCTTGCATCATCATTATTTGCTCATCTATGAAGGGACGCCATTTTCTAATGGGATTAGTGTGGGAGATCATTGGTATGTTTTTGGTGTGGAAAAGCACTCAGATGATGCTCTCCATCCCCACAACAATATAACTTATCAAGACGACACTTGAGATTGTCATAGATACTTAAGTTCAGGAACTATGTTCTAGGGGAACCATGTATCTTATATATACATTGTATTATATTGTATTCATTATTGAATATTATCATTATAGTTACATATTATTGTATATTGATAACATTGGTTGTAGATTTGTATCAGCCGTGGTTGAGTTGATGTAATTACTTTCTATATTCACTTTATGTAACGTTCTCATGACATTAGAGATTTGTGATATATGACGTAATATGATATATTTACTATTATCACTTTGAGTATTTCATATGATCTCTGTTTAGATTCTCGTAGTGTAATCTATTTATGGTATACATGTTTAATTAAAAATAATAATGTATTCCTAGTTGGATAACAGTGGGGATGTTACAAATGGAGGATATAAATTATTAGTAGGTGTCATTAAGGCTTAAGAGAATCCCCATAAAGGGTTTCATGAAAGCAACAGGTTAACTCCCAATGTTAATCCATTAGACATCACCATGGAAGAATCCAGGGTATCTTCGATAGGGGATGTATCCCACTGTGAACAACTTGGTGCTTGGATCTCCTCTTTGATAGATTTTGCACTATTTGAGGACCATATGGAAAGTGTTAGGTTGTGGAGCTAAAAGCTTCACTATATGCAGACATGGAGGAGTTGCTGAGTGTCACAGTCACCGGCGTCGGTTAGGCCGACTGATGTCAGGCAGTGGTGAACAGAAGGGCAACTAACATTGATAGGAGTCGATCGACGTCGGTCATCTCCAGGCAAATAGGGACCGACGTCGATCGCCTATGCAGTTCCAAAATTGTTCATTGCACGAACAGTTAGTTCGTTGAATCGATTGTTTGCATGTAAAAGGCTATTTTTGGTCTTGAATTGCGTGTCTAATTATTGTAAATTAGAAGTCTAAGTTATTGTTTAGTGTGGGATCTATTTATAGACCCATTGGCATGTATTGTAATCAGAGCAAAAAGAGGAAGGCAAGGAAGATCCTTCCAATTGTAAGATCATTTGAATTGCAGGTTGATGCAAGTTCATGGAGAAGATCTACATAGTAAGTAAGATCATTTGAGTTGCAGGTTGTTGCAAGTTCATGAGAGATCTACTTGAAGTACTTTGAGTACTTGTGTACTGGCAAGGTTATTACTGACTAGTTGGAGGTGAACACCAACTCTGTGTTTGAGTTGTGTGTTGGGACCATTTTTGGTAGGAGAGTGAACTCTTGATTGAGAATTACTGGGAGACCTTGAGGTGTGGGAAGCCTCACAGAGGTGTAATAAGAAGTGGCATCTTCTTTATTGTATTTTCTTTCTAGATGAGTATTAATACAAGATTGTGTATTGTCTCTCATATTCTGTGTCATTTGTGAATTCTAGTTACTTGTTCATTCTGGTATAATTTCGTGTTTAATTGCTAGTACAAGGTAATCATATGTGCTCTTATTGAGGAGCAAGATCCTGACAAGTGGAATCAGAGCTGTTTATTGTTCTAGATTCCCCATCAACTAGTATCAAAGCTTTTGGTTGGGTTACTAACAAGTTGTATTAGATCTAGTTAGTATTTGTTGATTACAGGTCACTCACAGAGGTTTCTGCTTGAGTGGGAGTATAGCAATGGCAGAAGAAAGTAAGCTACAAATAGAGAAATTTAATGGCAAGAACTATCAATTATGGAGGATGCAGATAGAAGATTATCTGTATCAAAAAGATTTGTAATTACCAGTGGGTGGGGTTGCATGTAAGCCCCCAGATATGAAGGATGTAGAATGGGAGGTTCTTGATCGGAAGGCTTTGGGATCTATAAGGTTAAGCCTTGCATCGTCTGTGATTTCCAACTTATCACAGGCTAAGACAACGATAGAGTTGATGGAATCTTTGGCAAATTTATATGAAAAACCCTCAGCTTCGAATAAGATATTTCTTATGAAGCAATTATTTAATTTGTAAATGTTGGAAGGTGGATCTGTTCATAGTCATCTTAGTGATTTCCATGGTTTGGTAAACCAGTTAAATTCAGTCAATATTATTTTTGATGATGAAATTAAGGCTCTCTTAATTTTATGCTCATTACCTAAAAGTTGAGAGAGTTTGGTAATGGCAGTTAGTAATACTGCATCTGCTTCAAAAATCTTAAAAGTGGATGATGTTGTGAGTGTAATCTTGAATGAATAAATTCGCAGGAAAAGCACAGGTGAATCATTAGGGAATGATTTGAGTGTTGAAAGTAGGGGAAGGCAAAGAGAGAAGATCGAGCATGAGAGATCAAGGTCCAAGATAGGCAAGAGATCCAAATCCAGGTATGGCAGAATAACCTGCTGGAAGTGTGGAAAGCAAGGGCACTTAAAGAGAGATTGTTGGTTGGGTGAAGATCAACATGAAGGACATGAAGAAGCAGATGTTGCAGATTTCGTTGCACAGGATGCTCTGGTATGTTCCTTGGATAAAGTAAAATCTTGGGTTTTAGATTCTGCTGCCTCTTTCCATGCATCCCCAAATAGGGAATTTTTTCATGAGTATGTCCAGGGAGACTTTGGAGAAATTTATTTAGGGGATGGTAAGCCTTGTCAGATGGTTGGCAAAGGAAAAGTGAAGCTGAAATTGCAGACAGGCAACACATGGGTGTTGAAAGAGGTCATCCATATCCCAATCCTGAAGAGAAATTTGATTTCTGTTGGAAAGTTAGGTGATGAGGGTTGCACAGTAACCCTCACAACGGACTCTTGGAAGGCTACCAAGGGTGCACTTTTTGTAGCAAGAGGTAAGAAAGTAGGTACGTTTTATCTATCTACTTGTATTACTGATTCTCCTTTTGGTTTATCTACTTCAGTTGTAGATTCGAAGATGTGGCTTAATAGGCTTGGTCACATGAATAAGAAGGAGATGCATGTTCTTGAGTCAAAGGGTATGCTTTCGGATTTGAAAAGCATGGATCGAGATTTCTATATGCAAAATAAGAAAGTGACGTTTCTTAAGAAATTTGATTTTTGTGACAAGAACAAGAAAGCCTTGGTTTTCAAGGAGAAGATGACGGATAGAGATCAACGCAAGGGGCTAAAGAATTTTGAGCAAAGCAAGGTTGATATGGACAAAGATTTGATCTAAAAATAGCTCATGGGTAGAAATCATCGCTCACAAGTAAAACACAGAGACTGACGTCGGTTAGAAAATTGACGTCGGTCGGGTGCAGACTGAGATGTGATCGACATCGATCACTAAGACAGATTTTGGGTGGACAACAAGCTGTCAAGGAGTCTCAAGTGTCTATATGGAGGACTTAAAGGGTAAGTAAGCCTCAAATTTGTCATTTCCCTTTTTTACACTACTTGTTGCTCACTGATGGTCAAGAACCAGGAAGTTATTTTAGAAGCAGAGCAGGTAGATCCAGGAAACAGTGGGAGCTTGGCATAGATGAAAAATGTGATTCCTTGGAGAAGAACCAAATGGGAGTTTTTTGGTGGAGTTGTCAGCTGAAAAAAAGCACTGAGAGACGAATGGATGTTTAGGATAAAGAAGAGCAGGAATGGACACGTGAGACGAAAGGCCAGGGTATATGGTCTTGTGTTAGCTGCAGGACAATGGAGGTTTGACCATTGTGTTTCTCTTTACCAAGTTGGATAATATTAGCTACATTATCTTGTTAATGTATTGTGTGCTTGTTGCAAGATTACACATACAGGGAGTTGTTGAACTAAAGGTAAAGTTAGTTCAGAGGTGTGTCATGAGGAATCTGAGAGCAACAAGATTCTTTGGCATGAGTGTGTTCTAGAGACATGGAAGGTCACAGGTTGATTTTGTCTCCAGATGATTGTGTGAGATCGGTTAGCACGTCGATGGTTGGACAGTTTTATGAACAGTGTTCTGATTCACATGATGAGGTTGAGTACATGTGTACTAAACTTGAGTTTTCCCAAGCAGTGGGAGCTGTCAAAAAGTTTGGGGTCAATCCAGGATAGAAGCACTGGAGGGCAGTTCAATGGATTCTCAGATATTTGAGAGGGACCAACAGCAGGTGCACATGCTATGCAGGGTCAAGTTCTTTTCTACATGGGTTTGTAGATGCAGATGTGGCAGGTGATTTGGATGACAGGAGGTGCACCATAGGATTTGTGGTGGTTGGTCTTCAAGAGTGATCTTGAAGAGGGATAGAATGCCAGAAAACAAACTAGATAATGTACAGGTACAGGGGTAGCTGTTTATCTCCAAGTGGAAGATTGTTAGGTTGTGGAGCTAAAAGCTTCACTGTATGCAGACATGGAGGAGTTTTTGAGTGTCACAGTCATCGGCATCGATTAGGCTGATCGACATCAGTCAGTGGTGAACAGAAGGGCAATCGACATCGACAGGAGTCAACCGACGTCGGTCATCTCCAGGCAGATAGGGACCGACGTCGGTCACCTGTGCGGTTCCAAAACTGTTTGTTGCATGAATAGTTAGTTCATTGAACTGATTATTTGCATGTAAAAGGCTATTTTTGGTCTTGAGTTGCATGTGTAATTATTGTAAATTAGAAGTCTAAGTTATTGTTTAGTGTGGGATCTATTTATAGACCCATTGGCATGTATTGTAATCAGAGCAAATAGAGGAAGGCAAGGAAGATCCTTCCAATTGTAAGATCATTTGAATTACAAGTTGATGCAAGTTCATGGAGAAGATCTACATGGTAAGTAAGATCATTTGAGTTGCAGGTTGTTGCAAGTTCATGGGAGATCTACTTGAAGTACTTTGAGTACTTGTGTACTGGCAGGGTTATTACTGACTGGTTGGAGGTGAACACTAACTCTGTGTTTGAGTTGTGTGTTGAGACCATTTTTGGTAGGAGAGTGAACTCTTGATTGAGAATTACTGGGAGCCCTTGAGGTGTGGGAAGCCTCACAGAGGTGTAAGAAGAAGTGGCATCTTCTTTATTGTATTTTCTTTCTGGATGAGTATTAATACAAGATTGTGTATTGTCTCTCATATTCTGTCATTTGTGAATTCTAGTTACTTGTTCATTCTGGTATAATTCCGTGTTTAGTTGCTAATATAAGGTAATCATATGTACTCTTATTGAGGAGCAAGATCCTGACAAGTGGAATCAGAGCTGTTTGTTGTTCTAGATTCCCCATCAGAAAGTAAGAAAAAGTTTGAGTAATCCTAAAATCCAGTAACACTTCACTGAAATCTAATGAATGAATTGGTCCCAAAAGGACTAGACCCTCCCATGATTAGCTCTATTTTAGATCACTTCATAAAAACCTCTTTGGCTATAAAAATTCCACTGATGAATAGGGTGTAGAAGTAACAACCCCCGAATATTGCCTTACACATATGGACCTTTGAGAAAATGGTGGGATTAAAACACCAACATAATCACATTTAATTATTTACAAACCCTTATATTTTTAATCCACTAAAAGGTGAGTATATCAAGGGTTAGTGATTGTGACATAAACTGTCAGTTATTAAAATAGACTTGTGATACTTGTCTGTTGATGCTTGATTATTATGTCAAAATCCCATTAGTATTCAAAACCAAATCGAATAAACAAGTTAAGTCCAAAACTAAATTTCAAAACATAGCCTATACACACCTACACAAAGAAGCATTACTCTATCATTTTCTGAGTCAAAAATCACATTTTCTAGATGCCACATCAAACTTTGTATAAATACATGCCCTTCTTGTCTATACTACATCATTGAGTTGGTCCATTTTAAACCAATCAAATTCCCATTTCTAATCCAATTTCAATTCTAAACCAAAATCCCATTCTTGTTTAAACGAATTATCGTTAGGCCATCCATTTGGTTTCAACTCCAATCCAAATTCTAATTCCAATTCCAAGGTCCAATGGTCAATTTTCTAGTGCCAAAGTCAAAGGTCAAATTCTTGTGTTTATAAAAGCCAAAGTCTAGTTCAATTTTGGTTAAACATTCTCTAAATCCAACTTCGATCCAAAATTCACACATTAGTAGTCCAAGTTTTAAAGTTCCTAAACAATCAAGTTTATTTTCTTCATTGGTAAGTCAAGTTTCCATTATAAGATCTTCCAAGTCAAGTCTAAGTTCAAATACTTTCAAAAATAAAAAATTGAGCATTTTCCACCTTTGTAAGGCACAAATATTTGAGAACATTTGATATACGTAGACAAATTTGGTTTACATGCATGTCTTGCTAAAAACCATTCAAATTAGCACACCTTTAATTGAACCATTCCTCCTTTAACATTCATTTTGACACAACCAAAACAAGTTACTTTCAAAAAAATTGTCATATTTTGATCAAAACCACATTCTAAATCCAAACAACTTTTAAACATTCTAACTATTCCAAAGAAAAGATTGTGAACCCAAACATGTCGAAGTATACTCACAGTGGAACTATTAATAACCCCTCTTTTGATGAGGAGGTAATTACAATCCATACGGGTATGAGCATTATGTCTAAGCAGAGGTAAATCAACAATACCTCAAAAATACACCATCCAATACCGACCAGGGATAAGAACAACAATACATCACCAACATGTCATCTAATGTTTAAATTGGGTGACATCAACAATACATCCCAAGTATACCATCTAGTGTTGAACATGGATAAAACCAATAATAATTCTCAAGTGTGCCATCTAGTGCTGAGTATGGACAATAATAATTTACATGACATCTCTTTGATAACAGAGATGAAAACCTTGTTAGATTATTAGAGCTTGGTATTAAATTTTTGAAAGGCTTTCCAGTAAAAAAAATATTTTGTTAGAGCTTATGAAGAAACACCCCTTGTATTACCAGACAATCAAATTAATCTTAACCAAAGTCAGGCTCTTATACTAGCCTCTAGTTGAGCCCTTACAAAATATAGTAAAGGCAAGGGTCAAATTGCTGACTTAATTTCACAAAGCTAATTCATTACCTCTCAAATACAACAGGCTGGTCAAGTCTTGGATACTTTAGATAACTTCCTAAATGTTTTGGATATTCAAAAGTCACCACTTATAGAGCTAAATCCACCAACTAAACTATGACTACAATTGTTAGCCCATCCAACACCCAATATTGATTTGTTTGCTAGTAATACCTTAGTCACAAACTTATTTAACACACATATCTAAAATTAATCTGTTGGCTAATCCTCATCCCGATTCCATCAAAGATTATTACTAACACGTGGTTGATAATTCTTAACTAACACATTCCAATCCACATCAAGTGTCCTCCAAAATCCAAAAAAATATTCCTCCAACTCACCATCAAATCTTTTCTTCCAACATTCCTAACACTTTACAACAACAAGTTGTAAACACTCCTAAGCCACAATATAAAGTTGTTAATACTCATTCACTTCAATAAGTGGCTACCAATCCTCCACTTCAATAAGTGGTGACCAATCCCTCATTTCAACAAGTGGCTATCAATTTTCCACTTCAACAAGTGGCAACCAATCCCCCACTTCAACTTGTGGCTATTAATCCTTCACCTCAATAAGGGGAAACTAATCCACAACAAACATTATCTAACCAACAACGTGTTCTTATGAATCAACTACATACCACTTCTAGTCAACACAATGCCACTTCAAGCCAACAATGTGTTGCAACTAATCAACAAGTTCCTTTCATACAATAAATTCATACAAGTCAATAGTAGGTTCCCTACCATTCCCAATAGATATCATTTAACCCACAACAAACCATTCCTACATTTAGACATAGTTCCCTCCAAATCAACATCTCACTCAATAGTAACTGTCTTACCAACAACAAGTACCCTATCATCAATATAACCATAATAAAAAATATAGCAATAAGTGTCTTTGTAGGACCAACTGGGTACAAATTCCCTAATACCCCATAACACTACTTTATCTAGGTCAAGGTAATCCACCTATAAATACCCATCAACATGTGTCCAATCCCTCTCAATCCATCCCCATTTTTTAGGACTTGAAATAGGTAAAAGATCTATTTTTTGCCATCCAATCAAGAAATCAAATTAAGAAGTTCATGTTGGATGATATATACTCTTATCCCCTTAATATGAGCAATCTTCATATCCCATTCTTGCATCATTTTGAGATGCCAAATTTTGAAAAATACAAAGGAAAAGGTACTCCAAAAGAGAACTTGAAATATTTGTTTGTTGTTTATCAAGAGGTTGCATATAGTAGCGCGTACTTCTCTTGTTTCACTTGTTTCTCCATCCACCCAAAAATTATGTCGATAACTTTGATGATTTATCTGAAAAGTTTGTGCAACACTTTTCCTATAACATATAACATGAGGTGACTATGGTTGACTCATGTCATGCCAAACAAAGAGGAAGAGATAATTTTGTTAGTTATTAGTAATGGTGGCGTGCATTGGCCAATAGATTCTCACACAATCTCCATGATAAATAACTGGCTGCAATTTTTACCATCAATCTGCAACTAAACATATCTTATAATCTTAGGCTTCATTATATAAACACATATGAAGATATTATCACCAAAAGACCACAAATTGAGCAAGACCTCATTGATGAAGGGATAATCAAAGTATATTCTCAAAGACATATTTAGAACAAGGTACAAATGATAATTCTGGCACAAGTTCAAGCAAGTACATATAAAAAGCCTAAGTTATTCAAAAGGAACAAAAATGTTGTGGGTGATGGGGTAACTAAATATAGACGTGTGCAAATGGTGCAACCACCGCCTAATCAAGCAACCCCATCTACTCAGCCACTTACTTTGAAATGACCACCAACAAGAAGAGGATAATACCAAAACAAAGCTTTTAGTGATATTGGTAAACCTATTGAGATAGTGTTCCAGAAGCTAGTTGTAGCTAACACAATCATTTGGCCAATTTTGAAACCATTTGTAGAAGGCCAACCTAAACCTAACTAGTACATGAAACATGAGTTTTGTGATTACCATCATGTTAAAGGTCAATTTATTCACATATGTGTGTAGTGTTTCCATTTCATCCAATATTTTATAGAAAATGGTGAAATATAGTTGGACAACATCATTTCGACATCTAATCAGAATTTAGGTATCTATCGAAACCCTTTTTCATAGTATGACTCTAAAAATCACAATCAAAATCAGTTTCAAGCCAATAAGATAAAACAAAATAGGCCTCCCAATAATCAAAATCAAAGTCCAAATCTGCAACAACAATAAACTAATCAAAATCAAGGTTAAGACACCCTTTTAACCAGGCTAGGTACAATAATGTCCCCTATGACTATGACAATGTTGTAGGTTACATTATTAGGAGGCATATGACCACTATCGACATAAATCCTAAGCCAACAACCAAGAATAACCAATATCCACCACTGTCCATTTACGACCTCCTCCCCCATATATTAATTACCCTCATTTGGTTTGAAATGGCATTCACCCTAGCCAAGGACTAAGAGTTACCATTCTAGGCCCTTTTATAGTTATAGTAACCACTCTCCAACTCAGGATTGGACCATCATAACTCGATGTTCTAAGGTTATAATCCATGTTCCCACTCTTTAATCCTCTAATAATCCTATTGAAGGCCCTTCACCTCAAAAATATATACAAACTACTTCTACTAATGACAAGCCATATTGATATTGTGAAATAGTTACAAAAGAAACTGACATAAATCTCTATCATAGATCTCTAGTGTACATCAAACAGCCATAAAAACATATTTAATGAGCTTTTAATTCAATCCAAGGTCCCAAGTAACATTGCTCCTAACAAATTTCAAACACTTGTGAGTCAATGCGATATATCACCCCTTGGACCTCTTCATAATAACCCACTTTATAGAGAGGCAATCATTTCTAGACATAAGATCAAGCTTGTCCTTATAGACACCCATATTTGATGCAAGCACAATTTTGTAGCATGTTTTTTTATCCTCTTTGCATGCAAACATCTCTTGACTGAGGATTAGATATCTAGTGACATGGTCTCTTGTGGACCTATTCAATTCCATCTTATTTCACTTGATTTACTTACCCCTTGGGGTTGTATGTTATTTTATTACATTTCCTCCAATGTATGTCAGGGATCCTTCCCTTTGTTTCCTATTATCTATGTGTTTTTATCCCTTGGACACCTTCATCTATTTTGGACATTTGAATCAACGCAAGTGTCCAACTACAATGTAGGTGACCAAGTTTATCTTTTTGTCCTTTTTCATATATTTCTCTTTATGACAATTTATTTAACCCTCTTTCTCCATTCTATTGTTGGCCTTTCACGCGTCACTAGGTACTAATTCAAAATCTAGAGCTTCCTACATATACAAAGGCTATGGTCTAATTACACAACCTAAAAATTTGATAAAAGCACATTCTAATTAGCAAATATGTTACATTACCAACTATCAAAATTGCACTATAATACTAAATTGAATGTTTGAATCATTCAAAATATCACCATGTTCTTGCATTGTTTGTACCAAGGGTTACTATAGGAGAAAGAACATATAGTTACATAGTTTCAATTACACGCACATGCCTAGGAAAGAGAACTACATTTGTCAGACCTACATTACCACTTGTATGACTATTTTGCATCACAGAATGTATCTCCCTATGTGTGTAATTTAAATAATAAATAAAACTCTAACCTCCTTACTTTAGACCTCCTATAACTTGGTGAAAATTAGTTAGCATATGAATCGAGGTAACCCTAGCAACCTTGGTGGCCCTCTTTGGAGTATTGGATATGGAGGAGTTGTTAGGGTTAAATCGACTCACATGCTAACCCATTTCACCAAGTTATAGGAGGTTCAACGTAAAGAGGCTAAAATTTTATTTATTACCTAAATTACACACATTGGGAGTATATTTTATGATGTAAAATAGTCATATAAGAGGTAATGTAGGTCTGATAGAAATTTAGATCCATGCTTTTGCGTGGTTGGGTCTAGACACCTACGTCAAGTATAGACTCCTGCATCGACGTTACTATTTGGGGCTGATATAAAGCATCCGAAGGATAAAAATAATTAAAATTAGGAATGATGAGATTTCAATGATTTATCATTATACTGTGATGATTCTAGAGCACTGATACAATCTAGATCCAAATTTGAAAACAAGATAGGATCTCTCTATCCCTTATTTACCTTGTACCTATTATATTTATTGCACATGCTAAATTAGGAAACTCTATATTATTGATTGTATTTTAGTATAAATATGAGTATTGACATTCCATTAAAAATAATTTATTTGCTTGTGTGTTTTGGTGAACCTGACCTCTGTTATTGAGCCAAAACCCTAGTTTTCATGTCGGGTTTTCTCCTCAAAAAGAAATATTTCAAATTTATGTATTTTATTTTCAGATCTAATTTTTAGTATAGGAACAATTAGTTATAATATTACTTTGGCAGTGGTGGTTGTGTGCTTCATAGTTTTCTTAAAATTCAAAAGCTTTATAGAGTCACTAATAGAAGGCCATGCAAGGAAATCTTATCTTTTTGATCATTTGTTTAATGTGTTAGATGATTAATTTACTGGTATGAAGATTTTGTATAATATAAAAAATAGGATAAATCCTCTTTTACTTACAACTATGATAATGAAAGAACTAATAATGCAAATGCAAATATGAATAAGCAAGTTAGTGATCATGGCATTTATTCTTTTGGTTATGAGTATGATGATTTTCCTCTTGCCTATGTTGATCCTAGTTCTCCTATTCCTTTTATTTTTGATGATGGAGAGTTGGAAAAATTAACAAAGATGAATTTTGTTAAACCTTTGCCAAAGGATGATGCAATATATATGCATAATGGTAGCATTACCAATCAAAATGTTGCATGCATAAATTATTTAGTTACTTCAAAAAGTGAGTGTAATTATTCTTTTTGTCACTTGGATTTTCACCCCTTGAGGAGATGTCTCAGCTCTCCTCATACAAGTGGCACAATGGAAACATTTCACAAGTTGTGGGTAGCCAATAGGTGAGATGAATCTCTAGATTTAAGGGCTAGCTCCCTGAATGTGTCTTGAAATGCTTTCACCTATACAAACTAATTGTTTATGGGTGAAAGGGTTAGATTTTACATGAAATGAAACATATTATAGTGGGTGATGCACCAAGATGTTTCCCATAAGACTATCACACTCTATCACAAAGAGACAAGGCATACAACACTAGTCTAAGAATCATAAAATGCACTAACATTAGTATTTCACTATGAAGGTAACATGCATGAAGAACATCCAAGGTAAGTGAAACCATAGATCAGTTTTAGGTACTAAGGATTCTTTGTACACTTAAGAACATATTCATACATGTAACAATATGTCATATGACCTACTAAGCTGGAATCACTTGCATCAAACATGGAAGGATTGAGAGAAAACAAGGATAGATGAATATCTCTTAACCATTCACTATACATCTCTTCACACACTTTAACAAGCTGATATATAAACTCAAAATAGATTGAATTTATTGTATAAGTTAAATTAAAATGTTAAAACTAGCAGGGTTTCACCATACATGGTGTGGTATTATATTACAAAGGCCAAAATGGTAGCCACTTATAGCATTTGAGAGAGAAGTGAGAAAAGAGGAGTCCAAAGGTCACTTGAACACTTGTCATGCTAATAGGATTTACATGTGTAGAATAATGAAGTAAAAGACATACCATGCAAGGTCTGATAGGACAAATGGCTCTCCAAACTATGCAACTCATGAAATGTGGCGTGAAACTCCTTGTTCTACACAAGAAAATTGTCTTCATCATTCCCCCCTTTTGGAATATACCAAAACTAACTAGGGATAGATATAATTATTTAACTAAGAGGGAAGGGTTATGAATATGATTTTTAATTCATTGGTTGCATTCCTAATCACCTAGATTCCACTGAAAGTGAGCCATCACTACATGTAATAAAAGAAACTCCTCTTTTATTCACCCCTTACACTTGGCCTCAAAATTGCCTTCAATTTTCCATACAAATCCATGAAATGGAGTGGATGACACTTGGAAAGACCCTCCATTTCCTTATATTGCTCAGGTACACTTTAAATAGGCTCCAACTTGAAGTTTTCACACTTCTCACCATACTACTCACATTGCTAGTTTTGACTCACTGAGATGAAGCTACTGATAGATGCACTTAGGAGTTTTGACAAAGCTTTAAATGACCATAGAGAGTTATAATAAGTCTCAATCTCTCTCATAAAGTTTATTTCATCTCTTCAAACCTCTTGAAACCTACACAATGCATAAATTAGTCAAAGAGAGTAATTTGTACCCTGTTCGTACAGGTATGAACCACCTCAAGTGGGTGGGGATGATATTTGGATATTATCCTATAGGTTTCAATAATTTTCATGCCCATTCCATCTCATCTAGATAGCTCTCATCCTTATTTTCTCAGTTGGGTCCTTATCCAGAGTTTAGTAGGGTTTTAGGCTCATTTCACCCTTAAACATTGTTTATAGAAATGCAACATTAGAACTACAAAACAATTACACAAAGTCAATGCTTAGGACCCCTGTAAACCTCTCCAATCTTCTTAGATCTCAATGTAGAATCTAAAATAATATGTGAGCATCTAAAGTTAACCTATCGAGCTTTGACCTTCCTTCTACATACCCCTAAGCTGTTTCTAAGCTTAAAAGTACATTATATCTGTTTTCTCTACAAGGTGAAAGCTTGAAAACATCTATCATGTCTCCATAAACATGTACCAATAGGTTAAAATTCCCATATAATGTTAGAAGTGAAAGTGACTCTCCATTTGGCTTTAGGCCTAAACCATGCTTGATAGCCCTGTTTGCACCCTTGAAGGTCTAGACCACCCTATCGAGATTATTCACTCATGCAAGTTTTATCATGTTTTCATAGGTGTGACTCAACTTTCCACACCCTATTTCAATGTCTAAACAACCTTTAACACATCTTCTCACCTTCCTTCTTCAAAACTTGCCAGTTTGTGCTTTAAGGAAGTACCCTCTGTCTGAGACAAAACAAAGGGTACCTCCCTTATTTTCTCAAACTAATAAGATATTAGAGGGGATTTTTCAAGTGATAGAGACCCTATAAAAAAAAATTTGGCCCCCGACCAGATCATTTGACCTTCCAACTCTTGCAAAATCCAAGACAGACTATGAGGGAGGCAGAATGTGTGTAGGGATCTAATGTGTGGATTGTGTGATGCACTTGAAAAGGGTTTTTATGATATGATTCCTTGATTTAGGGTCTCATTAGATGTCCTTGCCCTTTTCCAATCCATTTCAATCACTTATTCATTATAACCCTTGCTAAAACCCCTCAAATCGTGTCCTTCACTCGACTAGTCAAGATACTTGACTGTATTTCTTGCTTGGGTGAGGCACCTGTAGGTGACCTTAGATGGATTAGACTTTGGAAACATTGAATCAGACCTTTTGAGACCTTCCAAGATCATTTGGAAATAATTTATACCTATTCATTCCATGCTTGGGCTATATCCACATCAAGAAACCCAATCCATTTGCTCTCTACCCCTCACAGTCATATACAATTAACTGTGTGGGGTCATGTAGGTGGCTTTTATCATTGAAACCTATGTCATGTAATCCATAGGAACCATATGAGGTATTAAGAAGAAATGTGAGCTAACAAATGTCTCTATGTTCATAGGTTTCCATATCCAAGCTCATAATATGCATCTGTAAGACTTCACAGTCCACTATATATCAACATCTCTAGCGAGACACCTATAGGTGTATATGAGACTCAAAACATAGTATTTTAACCTCTTTAAATGATCCTTATATCATAAATGATATTTTATATACCTTTTCACCTAATAAGTTCATTCAATCATGAAGATATTTTCCACTTGTAACTCTAGGTGCTAGTGTCACCTTGGAGTTTCAAATCCTGTAAATGGCACTGTCAAAATTCAGTGGTCAAAGGTGCATATTTGAGCATTTCTAGCAAGAAAACAAAATGACTAAATCACTCTCTTCATTTTGTAGGTTGGACTCCTATGATTGGGTTGTATAATGAGTGTATCTATATTGGTCAAGACCCCTGATAACCTTACCATATGACCTCAAAAAAATGCTTAGGTGTTTTGTTTTCCTATTCTAGGGAAAAGGTCCCTGAACACAGTCTTTTCAACTTTGGAGATAATCTCCCATTTTGCCTATCCACTTAGCATTCCAAACATGTGTGTTATAATTTATTCAACACACTAAGACTCCAAGGAAGATTCTAACTTGTCCAACTGCTCCATTGAGGGCTCTTAACTCCCTGTGGTACCACCTATAGGTTAACCTTTGCATGTGTAGGAGTATATGTGAGTTTAGTTAGTGGACATGGGGTGTAGAAATTTAATTTATTCTTAGACCTTTTAAAATTTTAAAAACACAACTCTTTCATCATGAAATACCTGAAACAAGGTCCAAAACTCCATTTTAGTATTTTTACCCTCCTATAGGTGTTAATGGAGTTATAGACAGGATAGTGGGCAGAAACATGAATCATACACATGGTGTATGAGCCTTCAACAATCATTGTACCTCCTTAAAATATTAAAAAATATTCACTCTAACTTGTGAGTATTTAGATCAAGTCAATATAGTTTCATTTTAACATGACACTCTCTCTCCAAGGCACTTGTAGGTGCACACTCATGGTAGACTGTGTGTATGTGTTGTATTTGGCTACCACAGTCTGTTTACACACTCTTTAGAGCATCAAAATTGTTTGTTCTTAATTATAAATACATTTTCAACATCTTGATACCTTCACTACACCTCCACGATCATGCTTGATAGGATCCATACACGTGATTCACCATGACTACAAGTGAAAGTGGACAAAAAGTTGACTATGAGTATGACAAGACTGAATGTTTGATCAAAGCATGGTGTTCTGAGATAAAACATGGAGGGAGGTGATAATTATGGCATTTACATATGTAAAAAAACATATTACATTCACTTGAATCTCTTGCAAAGAATCCAACTTTTTGCAGGTAGTTAACTTGACTGCCATTCTACTTGGAACATCAACTTGCAAACTGAACTAATGAGTCCATGATATTTTTTCCAAACATAAAAAAAAACATGCAAATCATGAGAATAGAGATAAAACATCATTTGGAATCAATATTACCAACTAGATTGTATAAACATGTCCAAACAAGAGCAAAACTTACAAGGTATGGGAAATAGTGAGCAGAAAAACATAGTCAACTTATTAGAGATGATTCATAGATCATATTTTACTAATCCTTGAAATATTATTATATAAACTTATCTATCTAAGTTTACTTTCATCTCCCAAAGGTGTTTGACATGGAACTTCTCCAACTGGCCGTACCAAGCATAAACTTGCTGACTAGTTCTATGTGTCTTGAAGGGTGAAGAAGGAATAGAATGGTTTTGGACATTTTTTAGTGCTTAAAAATCTTGTCAAATATGAATACAAGTAAGATTAATATATATTAAACGACCTTATCCCATGTGTCACTCTCTCTCATGGGTCGTACAAGTGCCAAACTTTTCCTTTTTTAGTTGATTTATTGACTTCAGTTAGAGAACTTGTGGTCAAAATGATCAACACCTCCCTTTCTAATGATGCAAATGTCAAAAAAAAATGAATATTCCTTCCATATCTCACATGATGTAAATGTTGATGAAATCAAGTGTGTGCCTTCTTCTCCAAATAATACTCATGTTGGAAATTTTATTCCTTCCTTGGATGATTCAAATGAAAATAGTTAAATTTGTTTCCCCCCTGTAATTTATGGTGAGAAAAATGCATGTCCTATGTCTCCCCTCTTCTTGTTTGAATGGAAGAATGAGAGTGCATATGAAAATCAGAAGGAAATGACTATGAAAGATGCATTGTTTGGGGACATAAGTAAAGTCCCAAGTATATTTTTCAAAGATCAAGTTATATAAGTTAAATAAAATCAAAACGAGCATTGCATCTTCTCTCCAAAAGTAAAAGTGAAAGTGAAAATTGCATTCTTCCCTCCTTTGCATTTTTTGATATAAAAGAACAAATGTTTACAAGTGAAGTTTTTTCCTGTACTCTTGTTCATTTTCATGAGATTTTAAATGGCATAGCCCCTTGTAATGATAATGGTATCAACCTTCGTATTATGCAACATGAGATTCTTACCTCTTTAACAATGGGTACCCCTTTACAAAATGTTGTAAAGCCATGTGTTGATCCTCCTCTTGAAAGTGGAAAAGATTCAATCATTCATATGTTCTATATGGATGGTAATTCACAACTGCTAACAAAAGCTTCAACCTATTCTTGTTATATGATATCTTTTATGACTACCATGGGAGATTTGCAACAACAAGTCAACACTCTTAAGCTTCAAGTTTCTTTTCATGAGGCTATTTTCGAGGAGAATATATTAGTAGAGCAACTAATTGTTAAGGATGTATTTTACTATCTTTGTCCTCCAAAAATTATTATGCTTAAGTTTTCATCCTTTTATGGTCAAGAGGATCATGTTATTCATTTACAATAATAAATACACTCCTTTGTACATTGGGCCCAAAATGGAAGCTTGCTCTTAAAGGCTTTTCATCGTAGCTTAACCCAATGGGCTCTTGATTGGTTTTATGGTCTTCCAAATGCATCCTTATCAACTTTTAAATAGATTGAACATGTATTTCTCTCAAATTTTAATCATTATACCTCACCTAAGTCACCATTGGAACATTTTCAAGCATTGACACAAATAGAAAATGAGTCTATACAAGACTTATTTATTAAATTCAAGGATGCTTTTTATTCCTTAATTTATACACCTTTAGATTTGGAAGTACAATTTATATTTAGTAGATGTCTTCCTTCTCCACTCAAATAAATATAATTACATAAACCCTTTGCTTTATTCGAGACCTTATATTGGGATGTGCACAAAGATGCAATCACTCTAATAAATACTCAAGCCAAGTTGCCTATCTCTTCATAAAAAACTATGGATGATAAGACCCATGTTTCCAAGGCAAATAAACAAGTTACAAAAGATCATAAACTATTTTAAACACTTTCTACAGAATCGGTAGTCTATACCAAAGCATAAATAGTAAAGGTTTTAAACAAAGGAAAAGAACATACTTACAAATTACCATCAACAATAAAACCATATGCCTTTGCAAAAAGGCAACCTCTTCAATTTGATTGGTACTAAGATAGACCACATGATTTATTGTGAATTTTATTGGATAAATGAATGATAATGTTTCCTCCTAATTTACATTATCCATCGCACTGATTTAAAGAAATAAATAGACAACACTTTTACGCTTACCAAGGTATTAACAGGCACTAAGAGTGATTATTTTTCCCTTGAGCAAGAGCTTACATAATTAGTCAATCAAAAAATTATTATATTTAGAAAAGATGCATCTTGACCCATTCCACATACTTCTCCTAGGGACTTATCTAAGATGGTTGAACCATCCCATGTCGATCCTTTTAAGGAACACATGGTCCATCAACCTTCACAATAAATGACAACTAGCAGAAGTCCTTCTCCTAGTGTGCCCTTTACCAAGACTGATTGCCCCCATACTAATCCTACCAAGGATCCTTTAATTGATCGGGTCCCTGATAAAGGGACATGTCGATGGGGTGTACCTACATAATAGATTTGGGTGCTTAAGTTGGTACCTATATATTCACAAGTCACTTATATAACTATAGTAGTGTTAGATACAAAATTAAAACTAGCAATTACACTACCACATAATCACGACAGTCACACATTCTTATTTCCTTCTAGGTTTCATTGTGCATGATGATCACCTTATTGTAATTATAATGCACATATTTCATGCTACGTAGGGTAAGTCTTATGTAATTTTTCTTTTAAACATTTATAATCTATTTTTAAATGTGTACCATATTATCCTTAAGATTTGTTAATTCCCCCATTATGTTCCAAGGGTCTAAGAATCCCCCCTAGCACCCCCACCCCCATTTTTTCTAACACACATCATACAACAGAGTCTAAAATAAGCAAACAAATTATCATACTAAACAAGTAATACTATGCAGGTTTTATTACTCAAGCGTTAGATCTATGAAGATGATCAAGCATTCAATCAAACTAATGTAAGAAATATACTCAACAATACTTTATGAAATCATGAAGATCAATAATATAACTAAGGTAAACATGCACTCATATGAGTAGACAAGGGCACATTAAACAAACATAGTAACATTCATCAACCAAGTGAGGCTGTGATTGTTCTAGATTTCTTCTTTTCCCCCAAAGCTTCCATCATCTACCACCCTCTCCCTTATGATTCCCCCTCGCATTTATTGTTGGGACAAAACCGTAACAACCCCTAAAGTTATACTTAAGAAAATGAAGGAATTTGTTTTTAAACAACTTACTTATCATTCATTCCACAAAATAAAATAATACAATAAATCAAAACCATACCTAAGAATAATAGTACTTCTAATTTAAATATTGCATATAATATTATTATTATACATCTCCAAAGAAAGTAAATACCACAAGACACAGCTACGACTAGTCTGACAATACAATTACTATTGTTCAAATATATAAATACATAATGAAATTACATTCCTTCAGGCATACAACCTAACACAATAATATATACCAAGCTCTCTAAAGCTTGAGTTATGCCAACTCATGTATCAGTGATAATCTCAAGTGTCGTATCCAGGTAGTATTGTAGTGGAGAGGGAGAGCATCATCTGAGTGCTTTATCACACTAACCATGAACCAATGATCCCCCATACAATCCTCTATTAGGAAATGGTGCTCCCTTCACGGATAGGTAGATAGAATGATACGAGAATCCAATGGAAAATGCTAGTGACCTAAACACGTGCATAATATATTTTAAATGATATTTGCATAAAAATGTTAGTGCGTATTGCTTGCATAATACTTAAATGGTATATTAACTTGCTTGCCTTAGAAATTGGTTGAAATATAAATAGAGATTCATGGAAGTTTCATTTGAGAATTTTTTTAAAACCTTGACCTGTATTTGTTTGTTTAATAATTATAGTGTAAGATTGTTGTACATATTTAAGTAGGGTGCTCATGCATAATGAGCTATGATATTATGGGATATCATAGAATACTTCAGCTTAAATGTATATGCCTGGATGGTACATACTGTAGCTATATGTTTAGACTTTGACCTATGCTGATCGATTAAATGTATGTGTGGGCTATCCTTAATCAGTATGTTTTGTAACAGTTACTAGGATTTCATGTATGTGTGCATACAACCTTGAGAGTGTAAATGAATGCTAGGTTAGACTTATATGTGTATTTTTGACTTGAGTGGTATATATACTTGTTTGAATAAGAGTTAATGATTCCATGATATGCAATAATTTAAAAAAAAATCAATTAAACAATTAACTGCATGTTCTTAAGTACAACTTAAGGGGATGTCACGAAAACCTCTTGCATCCACCTCACCAAAAAGAGGTAGTTAGTCCAGTCATATAAGAAAGAGATAACTGAAATTAATATCATAACCACATAAATGAACTATCATTAAATATTACTACATAAATTAGGTGTATATACTGCTACTTATGCCAACATAATCATATGATACTCACATGTTGAAATTAAAATAGGTAAACATAATATTCTTCATCTTACTTATCAGCTAACTCTAACAATATGTTTGATATCTATTTTAAAATTATCATTTATTTATATGGATTGGAAAGAGATGTAACAGTATAGATCTTCTCCTTGACACGAACTTGGGTAGACGTTGTCATTTCCTTCACAAAGCAAAACAACACATTCTCCATTGTTGTCTTCATATTGCATATGGTATCCTTCAGCGTCTTCTTCCATTTATGGTTCAACCAGTTTGAATAACTCATTTTGTCTTAGGACAGTGAAATCGAAGTGATCATGTAGAATAGACAAAATCTCATCTTCTTTTTGTTGAAGTTTTGATGTGCTTAATCATGTATTTGTATTTTAAAACTCTGTTTTAAATAGTGAGGATTCTTTAAATAAAATATTTGTATCTTCCTAGAAAATTCCACTGCTTCCTCACCACTTAAGGCATTTGCAACATGTTTTGAAAACCTCCTTTAACATTTCAGACATGACATTTCATCTTCCACTTCAATTGCTTATTGTTGTGCAGTTTCTACCTCATGTACTTGGCTCATATTTGACATAAATTTGATTTTTAGATGCATGGAAGTAACAAAGAGAAAAATATGGTTGTTTTGGACTTGGTTTAGTGCAAGGAATTAGTCTCAACAATTTGTTGAAGCATGTAAAAACTCTTTCATCTGCTCTTCTTATTTCTTTTGAATTTGGAAAAATATGGAGAACAATGCACACACATCCATTAATGGTTTGAATATATCCATGATTTTTTTTGAAGGAGTTTCATTTCAAAATACATCCATCTTTGAATTGCTATAACCATTCAACAATAGTTACAAGGGTTTCAACAAAAAGTCTCATAGAAACAACTTCTTGCATAGCTCCCAAGATGTCACAAGCTATATTGAAAGCATAAATATGATCATATGTATCCTAAAAATATTCTCTATAACACCTTGGAAATAATTTCCTCAATCAAAAGGGAAATTCATTATATTAGGCGAAAGCCAAAGGAACAAAATTATTTCTCGCTGGAATGCATAAAACTAAAGCAATATCATGAATAAAAAAGTGGCAGGCACCAAGTACTTTGCTTCAACAGAATCATCAACCTCCATTTCAGGTGAGGTTCCTTGAAATATTAGAAATAGAATGCAAAAAGGCACTTATATCTCCAATAGGGTCACCAAAACTGTTGGTAAGATTTTATGTCGCTTTATTTTCTTTGTTTATTTCAGAGACTCACCCAAAAGGCAATGGCATATACTTACAACAATAGAGATATCACCATGGAATGTGTGATTTTAAGTTGTGTTTGAGAGGGAAGACTCCATATAATGGGGGTTTTTTCCTCTACCAGTTCAAGAGCCAGAGTTGTGTTGGTATCTCTTCAATGAGATATTATTTCTTTATTCTACAAGTTGTAATTCAGCAACACTAACAACACAGTCAAGTATGAATCCCTGTTACTTGGATTGCAGGCTGCTAGAGAAAAATGCATTAAACTCCTCCATGCTAAAGGGGACGTTGAATTGGTGGTTTGTCAGGTAAGAAACCTTTATCAAACCAAAAATGAAATATTGCACCACTATCACAATCTAGTTTGGGACTAAATTGAAAATTTTAATGTTTTTAGCATCTCTACCATTTCGAGAGAATTCAATAATCGGGCGGATGCATTGGCTGTTTCTGCTACTCTCTTAGTTCCCCATCCAGACTTTAAAGGAGATAAGTACACTAAGGAATTGGTCTTTCGGCCAAGTGTACTTGATAATGCCAGCCATTGGCAAGTATTTAACAATGACAATCAAATCATTGCCTTCTTGGAGCAAAAAGACAGCTTCGAATAACTGCACTTTGAAGGTAGTGAACTTTGAGAATGTGGGACAACTCCTGAATCGAATACAAACACAAGTGAAGATTTCCTATAGTTTAAGGGGAATAAGACTCCCAAAGGCCTAGTTTTCTTAGAGAAACTGTTTGATAACCATGACAAATTCATCAAACAATAGCGAACGAATTCAAACTCCTCTCAGAATTTTGATTAAGTAAACCTAGGAACCAAGGGAGATCTTAAGATGGTGAGCATTGGGAAATACTGCACTCCCGAGGAGAGATTCAAGTTTGCTACTCTACTCTGCCAATATATAGATGTCTTAGCATATTTCTATGACGACCTGAAATCACTCAAGTCTGATGAAATTCACCATGACATTCCTCTTAAAGCTAACTCAGTGCCTTACAAGCAAAAGTCTAGGCAATATAATCCAAAAATATCAAGAAGCATTTTATCTGAGATACAAAAAATGCTTGATGTCAGGATAATTTTCTCAATCCATCACTCCACATGGATTGCTAATATAGTGCCTGTGAGAAAGAAAAATGGTGAAATTCAGATTTGCGTGGATTTCAGAAACTTGAATCAATTATCTTTAAAAGATAACTACCCTCTCCCTATCATGGATCAAGTTCTGCAAATGGTGACAGGTTTAGAGATGTTATCAATGCTAATAATTTTTCGAAGTACAATAAGGTTGAAGTTGGAAAAGCAGATCAACATAAGACTACCTTCACTACACCTTGGGGCACCTTCACTTATCGAAGGATGCCTTTTGGCCTGATAAATACTGGCGCCACATTTCAAAGAGTGATCGACCTCACTTTAAAGGATGAAATAGGTAAGTTTATTGTAGTATATTTGGATGATTTAATGATATTTTCAAAGTATCATTCTGACCATGTCCACCATTTATAAAGAATACTGGAACGCTTTCATCAGAATGGTATTTCTCTAAATCCCAAAAAATCTATCTTTGGGGTGATAAAAGGAAAAATTCTCAGACACATTGTGTCCCAAGAAGGTATTAAAATTTACTCTAAAAGAGTCAAGTCCATTGAAGAGCTTACTCTGCCTACCAGTAAAATTGTCGTTCACTCTTTCTTCGGAAAGGTGAATTTTCTTCAAAAGTTCATCCCTGAGTTCACTGAGAAAACTCGCCACATTGTCAATATGATGAAAGGCAAAGCTACCTTCAGGTGGACTGCAGAGGGCAAATCAGTGTTCAAAGACATCAAAAAAGCAATCGCTCGCGCACCAATTTTGGTTTGTCTAGACTACACCAAAAACTTTAAAATATACATTTATACTTCTGAACATACACTCTCAACTATTTTAGTTCAACAGAACCAAGAAGGTGTGGAATCTCTTATTTCCTTCATGAGTTATCTGCTCAAAGCTCATGAGCTGAAATATTTCAACATGGAGAAGCATGCCTATGTGGTGGTTAAAGTAGTTAAACATTTTAGGTTTTATATCTTGAACTTGCATACTAAGGTTTTGGTGCCTGATACAACAGTGAAGTACATTTTGACTCAACAGGAGTTTGGTACGAAGAGGGGTAATTAGATTGCCAAGATTCAAGAGTTTGATCTAGACATCAAACCTACCAAATTTATGCGGAGAAAGGGTCTTTGTCAGTTGATCACCGACAACATTCATAAGGGAGCAGAAAATGAAGAAATGGAGATCGAAGACATGCCTACAGTCCTCTTTGTTACCACTACTGATGAGTGGTATTCTGACATCACCTATTTTTGACCTATGGTGAGCGTCCCACTCATCTCTCCTATAAATAAAAATGGAATGTTAAACTAAAGGCTACTAGCTATGTTTTGTGGGATAATGGTTTGTATAAAACAAGCCTGGACGGGGTATTTTTTCGTTGTGTCGATAAAGTATAACAAGATAAATTTTTGGAGTTTTTCCATAGTTTTGCCTGTGGAGGATATTTTTTTGCACCAGTGATAGCGCACAAAATTCTATGAGCAAGGTACTATTAGAATATGTTGTTTCAAAATGCCTACAAATGGGTGCGTAGATGTGAATTGTGTCAGCAGTTCATCGAAAAGCCTAAACTGGCCGCATTGCCCCTAAAGCCATTAATAATCGAAGAGTCTTTTCAACAATGGGGTATTGACTTCATTGGTGCAGATAACCCATCTTTAAGAGTCAGACATGATTATGTCCTCACAGCAACTGATTACTTTATCAAAAGGGTGGAAGCCATCCCAACGAAACACACTATGTTTGAAGTGGTGTGTAATTTTTTCAAAGAAAATATCATCTCTCGATTTGAGGTTCCACTCAAAATTGTAACAGATAATGCAGCCTATTTCTCTTTATATAAAATTAATCAATTCTGCTTTTATTATGGAATTATCATGTCCCATACTTCAGATTATTTCCCAAAGGGAAATGGCCAAGCAAAATCGAGCAATAAGAACCTGGTCACTATTATTAGGAAATTAGTGGATGACAATCAGAGAATTTGGCACAAAGCACTGTTTGATACTTTATGGGCAGATAGGATTACACCCAAGAAGGCTATATGTATGTCATCGTTCCAACTTCTGTACGGCTTGAATGCAGAGACACATATCACTCTAGAACTACCAGCACTCAAGTTAGCCAAAGCAATCAAAGATTTAACCTTCAAAAATTTGATCGACAAAAAGATCATGTGTCTAATCGAATTGAATGAGTAGCGAACCATGGTGGTGGATCGGATTACGGCACATTAAAATCAGGTGAAATTTTTTTTGACAAAAGGGCTAAGGTTTGTGATTTTTAAATCAGAGATCAAGTCTTGTTGTGGGACAAGAGGAAAGAGCCAAAGGGAATGCATGACAAATTTGATTCTTTGTGGAGAGGTCCGTTTACCATTCAACAGCTTTGTGGTGAGAATAGCTTCTTACTAGAATATCAAGATGGAACACCCTTTTCACTACCCCACAATGGGCAACATCTGAAGCATTTCAGTCCTTGAAGTTTAGATGGATCCACTTGTATATTTGTATAGTTTTTACATTGTGTTTGTTTTCTTTCATTTTTAACATGACTTTGTAGCCCAATGGCTTGGATGAAGACACTTAGAGACTGGTTTCTACTTCCTTTGATCGATTCGAGTGAACGAAAATTCTCCAATAGGAGCCAACTATTGTTTTCAAAATCAACTCAGCTCATTTTTGAAACAACCACTTGCAAAACTTGTTTGTTTCACCTTTTTCTTTCTAAGTTCATTTTTTGAGACAGATTTTTCTTGTTCTCGTATTTGCTCAACTGACATCGTTTGAAGTTCGTAACATCTCTTTATTACATTTTCTTCAAAATGTGAAAGTTGTTACAGTCTCGATGTGACCAGGAGACAAATTTTTCTTTTTCCCAGAGTTAGTCTTTTTCCTTCTATTTGCATGCACGAGCAACAAATTTTGCCGACAATGCATTTTTCTTCATTCTTCATGTAGGAGCAAGAAATTTTGTCACCCTTGCATCAGGAATGCAAGAGCGAGAAATTTTGCCACCCCTGCATTTTTCTCCTTCCCATGCAAGAGCAGTGATTTTTTCCGCCCCTGCATGTCCCTTTGATTTTCAGTGTAAGGGCAGCAAATTTTGTCACCCCTACACTGCCTCATTTTTTGCATGCAACATTTATGGTTGCACATGTCAAGTGATTAGGGCCGATTTTTGCCCCATTTAATCTTTTTTTGATCCCATTTTGATTTATTTCTTCCAATCTTCCTCCTGCTCTCTGCCTCTAGACAATCTAGTAAGCGGGAAGAAGTGTTTTTTAGATTCAATTTCTTGTCGTGCATCATTTTCCAAGTAGGTCTTGTTTTTTGCATTTTGTTTCGCATTCTTCCTTTGTTTTTTCTCTTCTCTTTGTTGGTTGTATTTTTATTTTGGTCCATTTTCCTTTTTCCCCTCCACCTTCCTCTTCCCACCGTGTTCCTCTCCTCCTCTTCCCTTTCTCCCCATTCGGTCTTCATCCTTTTCCTCTATGTCAGGGCGACAATTTCTATCTCCCTCCTTTTTTTAAGGATTCCTAAATATAAGGACGATGAATTTCATCGCCCTAGCCATGTGTTTCCCCCTCTTTTGCACCGGTGGGAAATTTTGTCGCCATTGTAGGCTTGCTGGACAAAGGTGTAAGGGCGGCAAATTTTGTCGTCATTACGCCTAAGTGTAAGGGCAAAAAATTTGCTGCCCTTACACCTTTTCTTACCAGTATACACGGATGGAAAAATTTTCCACCTGGCCCTTTTTTATTTCACATGCACAAGTGACAAGTTTTGCCGCCTGTGCATGCAGACCGTCCCACATGCCAAGTTGATAAATAATGCCTCCCTTGCACCCTGTTTCTCCATTTTCTCTAACTCTAGAGTTTTTTTTTCTTTCTATCTTTCATGCCTCCTCCCCATTTTCCTCTCGCTTTCCAACTCACTTTCACCTTGGCCCTGTTAAGTGCCCTTCCTTGATCATGATCACCCGACATGCAGATTCTCTAATTTGCCCATTTTTTCCTAATTGCACGATCATGATTCTTATTGTAGTACCTCTTAAGGATTCTCATTCGTCGACACCCTCTCAATAAAGGTTCATTCCAATGACTGAAACTTCTTTGAAGAAGTCAACGGCCATGAAGTATCAGTATCAAGGTGTTTTTCCCAATCACCTCGGTCACTTCTAATGTCGACGACATTAGAGATACAGAGATTAGCCACATGGATATGGTTGAGTTCATAGAGAGAACCAAGGTGACCAACCCGAGCTCAGAGATGAAAAGGATCATTGAGAGCAACACCCACCTAGTCTCCTCTTTCTCTATAGCAGTGCATCACACATAGTTCATCCTCCAGTGCGCCCAATTCTATAACAGAGAGATCAGGTTAGTGTCAGATGCTAGTGGTAACATGATAATTTGATTGGACCCCAAATTTATCGATAAAGTCTTCATGTGTCTTCCTGTTACTGAAGTGCTAAAAATTGACTTCATTGAGGCACAAAAAGAGTACGATAAAGATCTCGAGAGGGCAAAAAAGGTGATGAATAATAGATGGCTCAAGACTCCTAGAGCCAACTTATCTAGATGACCGCAAAATTTTTTGAGAAGTGATTTCATAGAAGAAGTTGGTGACTTAATTACTCTTCTCAGCAGAGTATGAGGTATACCATCTTCTTCCCAATTCCATGAATGGATGTATCCCTTTATTAAGATAATTCTACAAGGGAAGTAAGTCATCTTCTAGGGTGAGCAGATCAACAACGCTCTTCATGAGTAATTGACAAAAGTGTCTACTACTTTAAAGTTCTATATGACTTTGTACTTAGTATACATCACAGCCTCGATGCGAACCTTTTCAGGTTTGACAATAGAAGGAGACAGAAGAACCACCTGTTTATTCATATTACCCCTAGCTGACACTAAAAGGATCAATCTATCACTTTAAGAGGGTAAATGATGTCTTCTTCGTAGTGTTTTTATGCTTTTTCGATGCTCAGCTAGAACAAAAAAGAGTATCGGATTAAGCCTAGACAGTCATCAATGATTTCGGCTGCATATTTTTACAATTCCCCTCCATTTGCTATCTATAGGTTGACTTTTTTCAAGGCTATTCCTACTTGCTTCCCTGATTTCCATCTAAAAAATTAGTCCTAATGGAGCTGTGTAGGTAGATTATTATCGTACACGCTAAGTAAATAGAACTTAAAAAGCCAAGTTTCAGGTTCCCAATAGAAATTGGTAGATACTCAGTTTTGACTACTACCAAAGCAAAGGTAATGGAGACAGAAATGCAATGGGTCACCATGAAGCAATTCAAGAGAAGGTCCAATTTTGACTACAGGGGTGTCAAGGATATGATCTGAAGAAAGACTCAGTTTCATGAGCCCATGATTGAGGACATCTTGGTAGACTTGAGAACAGTGGAAGAGATCAGAAGGATGGACTACAACCGACTAACTCTGGAGAAAATTGAATATCTAGGGCTTGCAGATATTCTCCCTAGTCTAGTTGATGATAAGAACATAATTAATAGCAGATACCTGGTTGAAAAGGTCACTAACTCTCCTCTTCCTCCAATTCAATGGTCCCAAAAGGAATTAATTTTTTGAGAAAGAGATTCAAACCAATATTGGCTAACACCAATGATTGGCTAGCAGCCAAATGAATCACGTTGAAAGAATTCATCATAGGATCAGAGGCTAAATTTCAAGAAGAAACAAAGAAGAGAGCAAAGAATATAACTAAGAATAAAGGCGATGTTCCTTCTCTGTCTAGGAGTCACAAGCCTAGAATCATCTTTATGTCTAAGAAATCAAAGATTGATGAGGAGCCAGAATCAATAGCTATGGGGGCTGGAAAATAAAGCACTCAAAAATAGGTAACAAGACAGATGGAGACAGATGACAGGCCTACAGAGTAGTAGAGAACTGAGACTCTATCTCCCTAAGAAGGGGCACAACCACTTGCAGGGGTTTCTTCTTTGCCACCTCAATCCTCTGTGGCATCTCCTTCACCTCTTTCTCTCATCAGTGTTCTTTCTTCTGGAGTTGCCTCTCCTTCTAGATTTATGTTTGGTGATCCTTAAGGCACTTCTGTAGATGTCTTTCGCTCCTCAGGTTTTATCCCTAGTCTCTCATCTTCTTCTTTCAATATCAAAGAAAGTTTTGCCATTGACCAGCCAGTAGCCGATACAGTTTCACCTGTTACACCCACTGCATCCACTATTTCCACTAGCAGTGTAGATGTTACCCCAGAGACATCAGCTGTAAGGACTATTGCCACAATAAGTACTTCTACTCTCCCTCCTTGGTTATCAACTTTCATGCCCAAAAAGAAGAAGCAAGCCATCTCTGTAGATGACTTTGATTTTGACAAAATAGTGTCAGTGAAAGCTAAGACCCTTAAGAAACCAAGGATCATTTCAAAAATGGTTGAAGAAAAAGGGCACAAATTTTTGGAGATAGCCAAACCTCCACATGATGTAACCCTAGAGGATTTTGACATGAGCAACTATTCCATTTCTCGCATTGAGTTGGAAAAATTTACTCACGAGGGTGCAAAGAGCAACCTACAATCAGCGATAGATATCATGATCCAGAAATTCAACAATAAAAGGAGATGAAAGATTATTATAAGGTAAAGGCAGAACAATTGATCGTGGTAGTCAAAAAATTCACTCTTGCTCTTGAAGTAGCAACCCCAGAAGCCTTTTCTTTAAAAGATCATGTTATCTAGAAAGTAGAGAAAACTTACATGAAAGGAAAAGTGCTTGAAGATTACATAGAAAAGACGCATACTAAAAGAATTTCCTTGCTTACAGAGGTTGCTGAGAAGACAGAGAAGATAAAAAAATGAGGACAGATTGAGAAGACCTTGTCTCTCTTATTTCTGAAGATATTGACAGTACAAATAAATATTTTAACAAGTGGGTAGAGATGAAGGATCTAAAGAAACGCACCTTGGTATCAATCAGCGTCATTGCCAATAAAGATTCCTATGTTGAAAGCAAAGAATCATTGATATACAAAATTTAGATGCTTAAAGAGCGATCCACGATCTCAAGTCTTCCAAGGACATTATTGAGAAAAGTGACACCGGCCTGTTGAACAGACTGGAGGAATTGCCTTGCGATCTCACATCTAGAGATAATTGATTTCTTTCAGTAGAAGAGATGATTCTAGAATTTAAAGACATGATCTAAAGGGATTTCGCAAAGAAAATGTTTTCAATGACTTCTGTGGATAACATCTTAGATACTCAGTTAACTCTGAATAATCTAAGAACCAGGTTAACTAGTCATGCCAAAGCCATCACAACATTGAAAGACGCTACCATCAGAGCCAAAGTGATATTCAAAAATACCATTGCACCAGATAGTATAAGAATTTAGGCATCTATCACCATGCATGATGCTCATTTGAAGAAGTTTGGCGGCAAGAATTGAATCTTTCCTCCATTATCTTTTCTTCCTTTCTTCTCATGTACTTTTGTCATGTAAAAGTACATGCACTTTTTTAATATGTAATTGCATGTAAAAATCTGGAAAATATCCCAAAGTCAACGATGACTCATCTTTGACTAGATATTTTAATATTTTCCATTTTTGAAGGTTTATCCCTATATATAGAGGGAATTTTTTTTGTAAAAAGATCTCTGGATAATTGAGAGCAAAAACTCTGCTGAAATTGAGACACTTCTTGAGACTTTGTACTCAGTTTGTAAATCATATTTTATCGAATGAATGAGAAACAAGTTTATTTCAGACTTTGTGTTGGAGTAATTTGTGTTACTTAGGAAATAGTTCTTATGTTCTCTTTCCTAATAATCTCTCATCTGTTCGATTTAATAAGCAAAGTGTGTGTATTGAAATTATCTAAAGACATTTATAAAAGATAAAAGAAAGACTTTGAGCTGCTTTTATCTTGGTAACCCTTTTATTCATTATAGCTTTAGGCGAAGACTTTGGGATTTGTTTCACTCTAGTATTACGTGTCTTCGAATCAGTGGAGGCAACATAAGACTTTGTGCTTTCGTGTGTTTTCTTGTGGACCTTGTTACTACTTCAGGAGATTTTTTGCTCTGCACTAGATACCATTCCTGAAAGAAGAGGAATGCTTTCAGCCATCGATCGGGACTTCTCTCTTTTTTTCCTCGGACATCATCTCTGAAAAAAGAGAGATAGATGGTGTTATACTAACCTGAGTATTATTTTATGCTTACTTATATACACATATAGCATATAAGTGATTCATAGGGAACCTCCCCTTGATGAGAGGAGAGATTTATCTTGTTAAGATGTGGTAAACCTACACTTTTTGTGGCATAAATCTCCTTATATTGTGGCTGATATACCCATTTTGTCATCAGTTAGTTGACGACAAAATATTCACCCAATGATGAGCACCAATTTCAATGAGTGTGGAATGTCACTAAATGCCAAATGTAAATAAACACCAGATCAAACATGTACCAAATACAACTTTCACTGGCATTAATTTTTTGGTTGTCATATTCACGAGAATTTTTAATTGATAACATCAATTAATTCCTTTATGATTCTTTTAGAAGCTTGACCTCCTTCTTATCATGACCTTAAATACATCCAAAATCATTAAAACTTGGTTTTTAGTTCACAAATGCTAGTTCTTAAATTTTGTCCATGCACAATTTCCCCTTACAAAGTTGACTCAGTCTGGAACTTTGAATGGGTTCATCAAGCCTTGTTCATTGGGATACAGGGTCAAGATTCTCATCATGTAAATTTTGGATCATCATTGTCCTTGATTTACATCTAATTACATATTGGGAGTGAAATTAGGGTTGTTATCTCGAAGTTCAAAATTTGTGATAAGATAATGCAATCTACATCAATTCATACACCAACAAATGACACTATTCTATATGTCACTTAACTCAACACCCAAACCACTAACATAAACACTTTTGAGGACTAAGAATGTTTCTTATACAACAATTTTTAGGTGAAGGCTCAACCTCTTCATGTTATCACTAACAATGGAAGCCAAAATAACATCATTGTGTAAGCTACAACCTAGCATCTAGCTCTTGTCAATGTTGTGTATTCCAAACCATTTTATTTGGGGTGGATTTAGCTGTGAAAAGATAGACAAGTTTTCCAACATACAACTTCTAGTAAAAATTTAATCATATGGAGGACAATGTCATATGTTACATTACACATTTAGAATTTTATGACTTATTTCTATCCAGACCATACTTATATGATTGAGATGTTACATATTAATCCAAACCATATCAGTGGATTACACACTCAAATTATCACTTTTTTAGCCTCTTAGAGTCATCTCTAACAACCAAAGTCATCTTTGTCTCTACCAATAAATGGTGTAAAATGTTTAACACATGTAAAGTTTTGTGTTACTCATGGCCCATCCTAAAACACCTACATGGGAAAGAATTAGTTATTGGTAGTAGACTTAGTGCAAACATCACTGTAATAACAACAAATCGATAAGTTATTGAAGCATCACAATGAAGTCTTCACACAACTAGAAGGTCTTCCAAGACACTATATAGTAAAACACCACATAGATTTGGTTCTAGGGTCCCCTCTTCCAAACAATAATTTGTATCATAGATCAATTTGGTAGAAGATGAATATTAGTGCAAAATACAAGAGCTCCTCAATCTAAGAAAGATTAAGCATAGATATTCTCCTTGATGGAGTTTGATATTACTTGTGCCCAATAAGGATGGGACTTAGTGTCTGTGCATAAACTATTATATACTAAAAAAAATCATAGTGAAGAATCGATACCTATTGCCTCAGATTTAGGACTTCTTGATCAGCTCTAAGGCACATAATACTTCATCAAGATTAACCTGAAGTTAGGTTACCACCAAGTTCTAGTCCATCTTGAAAATTTTCTATACATGATAAGGATTGTACGAGTGGTTGGTTATGCCTTTTGGTTAGACTAATGCACTAAAAATATTCATGTGCTTGATGGATGATCTGCTTAAGACCTTCCTTTATTCCTTGGTCATCATTTACTTGTATGACATTTCCATCTTCAACAAGACTAGAGAGGAGTATGTGGAACACATCTTGTGCAACAAGACTTGAGAGGAGTATTTGGAGCACATCATGTCCATCTTAGACACCTTGGGCTAAAAAAATTATAGGACAAATTAGCAAAGTGTACTTTTTGTGTCATGTAAATCCAATATTTAAGATTTGTCCTTGACTACATATAAATTCATGTAGTTATAAAAAATATCAAAGTGATCCAAGATTTTCTAACTCTGTGCAATCTCATTGAATTGAGGAGTTTTGTTTGACTCAAAAACTTATATTGCAAGTTTGTCCTTAGTTTTTGGCACATGTCATGGCCTCTTAATTAGATAACATGCACCATAGCCAACTTTGATTAGAATCATGTGAAAACATGATTTTAAGGCTCTTAAGAAACACCTTGTGTAGTGTCTCTACTTTCAATACTTGACACTACTCACAACTTTGAACTTCACACTGATGGATCTAATTATGCACTTGATGCAATACTCATGCAACATGGACATTTGGTTGCATACCACGTAGAGACATTTAGTTGACATTTAGTGGCATAGTTAAAATGTGCTTCACCTATGAAAAAAAGTTATATATTATTGTGTAGGAATTGTAGCAAAGGTACTAGTAATCTAGGGAAGATAGGGAAGAAGACAATCATTCTTTCTAATAATAATCCGTTTTTGTTTCTATAAACACTAAACAAGCTCCATAATGAATATATATGAAGTGGATGACTTACCAATAATAATTCCAAATCATGATCAATCATAAGAAGGTAAATGATAACAAGAGTATAGACCACCAATTCATGCACTCATCACAATTCTAGTCATGTGTGACCACAAATTTTCAGGCTAGGTATCCTTTTACTTAACTAACAAGGACTCTATAGATGACTACACCATCCTTTTTCAAGGTAAACAAGTTTGGGAATTATACATTTCTGAATAGCTTCTGTTCAAGCTCTTACATCTCTATGTTCTTGGTGGCATACCCTACTAAAGACACATATGGGAGGTGCACTATATCAAGACATTATGATACTTTAGCATGACAAATACTTTAGTTACAGTTTAGTCATACTTTTTTTATCCAGACAAGTGCATAGACATGGAATAGCACATCAAGTCTTGTATTCCTTATTGCATCGCAAAATCCACACATAAGAATTTGGGACTTTATACACCACTATTTATTCCATCTAGGCCATGGGAATTTATGAACATGGCTTTCATAACTAGGTTACCTATGGTGAAGTGCCAACATGACACCATGCTTGTTGTAGTGGATAGGTTTTCAAAGATGGCTGTAATGATTAATTATAAGAAATATATTGAGTCAATTAACACTACACAAGCTCTATTCAACCATGTATGGATAAACTTTGGAATCTAAACATCCATTGTCTCCAATTGAGATACACTCTTTGTGTCATTATTAACAATTATTGTGGGACTTAATGGGTATACAAATGGATTGGTCGGTCACATTTCAACTATGGACACATGGGAAAATGAAAGTTCTCAACCACTCACTTGTTCATATTATGTGAATGTATAACTTTGCACATGATCACAATTAGGATGAAAACTTATTGTACATCTAACATGCCTACAACAAAGTGCTCCATAGATCCATAGGGCACAATCTCTTCCAACCATGTCTTGGGTTCTAGCCTTTGACACCTCCAGACATCTCTTACCATGCACCAACCAACATTAATTCATGCACATAGGAAAGGGAAGCACACAAAATAAATAATTATTTACATCATATCCATTGTATTCATCAACATGTTTAATGTATTCTCTCTCATTACTAATAAAAGTATAAGGAGCGTCATGACACACATCACACACCCCATGCATTCTAAGTCGACAAAAAAGTCTAGTTTTACCTTCAACAGGAACAATTTAAGGGTTCACACCTGAAGGTCAGGCCTCTATGCAATGGTCCTTATACCATTCTCCAAGTAATTGGTGAGTATGCATTCATTTGTGATTTGCCTCTGTACTTGGGGCATATAGCTATTATTCAATGTGGAGCTCCTGAAGCCTTACTTCCATCTACTTCTTGAGTCGAAAATGATACAAATTCCTTCTAATTTAGATGCCAAACACTTGTGTCCCATAGATAAGGATCATATTATCAAAGTGACAGACACATCCACTAACTATGACATACATCAACTTTTTAAAGTAGTCAAAGCAGGGCAATATGTTGATCAAGATAAGTGGTATAACCTTAACCAAATTCAAGCTCAATTTCCATAACTAAAAATTAAAACAATTGATACTATTTTCTTTAAGAAAGGGTGAATTATTTGTACGTAGCTGCATAATTACATAGCCTTCTCCTTTGTGCACCTACACAATGTGCACATAACTCAAATTGGAGTTCTTCTCACTGTGCCCTTTATGCATGCTAAAAAGTCTCGAAATGTTTTTTCATAGAGCCTTTTGTGAATAGAAAGACACTCGCACATCACCACATTACCATATAATACTTCACTTCTATGCATAGCCTCATATCCCTAGCAAAACCCTTATGCCATTTGCATCCATACGTAGAGCTTGTCTTCTCTCAACCTTCATGTGGCTTTCTGAGTGGCATTTCTCCATCTTGTGACATGTCAGTGAATCCCTCAGGGTAACTTTATTACTAATCAATTCAACCACCACATGTGGAATATGTTCACCCATGGGGTGAAATCATAATAGTGTGTCTTGCATTTCGGTAAAAGGGGACAAAAAATAAAATAAAATGTGCATTTTTATCAATTTGTATAGGAAATAGCTACTAAACCGTGTAAAAACTTGAAAATAGCATAAAGTAATGAAATGTCGTGCTTTTAGTATAGATTTTATTTTTTGTGATTAAAAAAATTAAAAATATATTTTTTAATGCCTAAATGTAGAGTGTGTATGTTTCATGTATTGACATTTGTATTGAGTGCTTGATCTCCCCTCATCATAACATTTTCAAAATATAATATATTTTCAATATTTCTTGGACGTATGTCTTAGAGGCATAATCCTAGTAAAACAATATTTTTAAATATTTTTTTGATAAATATTTGATTTTTAATTTTTTTTTAATTGATTAGGTTAAGAAACATTGATACTTGTAATCTCCCTTAATGATATTTTTATATATGTATGTCACAATGGACCAATTTTTTCACCATTGGAAAAAGGACATTAAAATAAAGTGCAATGATATTTTTATAAAATTTGCGTACATGTTTTCATATTTTTCCTAGTGCTCGAAAAACATGGTACTTTATTTTGTAATAACTATATTCTTTTAAATCAATCAAATTAAATATTATTTAAATTAAAAAAATTATAAATCTCATCAATAGGCCTATTTACACATTGAGCCACGTGTTTTAATGTAATCCCCCCTAAATCATGGCATTCAAAGTGGCATTTTGAGGTTAATAGAAGGTTTCCATTTGGATTACTCGGGATTTGGTGCCAAATGGGGTTCAAACAAAGGAGGTTTGCACAAAGGGGGTTAAAACAAAGGCAGTTTCTTCCAACCCCTTTGAAATATGTAATTTCAATTGGCTACATTTTAAAAAATAATTACAGACATAAGGTACATATTTGTTTGAACCCCCTTGTTTGAAGCCCATGTATAAAGTACATGTGGCATTTCAAACAAAGGGGGTTTGTTCGAACCCCAATTTTCACTTTCCAATGCACCTCAATTTAGCTACCAAGTGGGAATCACTTATGCACTTTAACCCCTGATGTGAAAGAAGAATATGAAATGACTTGTAACCATTCTCTTTATAATCATCGATAGTTGTAATTGCCTTCCTATATTCTAAGGTAGTATTGTATGTATAAATATGTAACATATGCATCCTGCCTAGGGTCAATGACATACATAATCATAGTGACCGATAGCATGCCCAAAATATCTAGTCTTTCTCATACGTATTGTATTCACACATTCAATCTAGGTAAATTAGAATAAGTGTTTTCCCCTTTTGATCAATGTAAACCAAATGCAACTTGTCTTCCCCTTTTGATCAATGTAAACCAAATGAAACTTATCTTCCCCTTTTGATCAATGTGTGTTTGCATAACATTATACATCTTTGTACTTGTTCCCTATTCATTCACAATGAACTGAGTTGCATTTCATATAATGATTAGACTTATGCTTACTTAAATGTGTGTTTTATTTACTTTTTGTAAGCTAACACAGTGTGCACTCTCTATAATCTCACAACTCAACTGTAAATGCAAGGTCATCCTCAATACACAAGGTCCTTGCGATTGTGGCAAAAATCAACTAAAGTTAAGGCCAAGGTGACATCACCTGTAGGGTTACCACTATCTCCTTTGAGGCTTAACACTACCTTGCTGACTGATCTAAAGAAGGGTGAACCTAAGCTCTAGGTTACTCCTACTATTACTAGGTGAAGAAAATTTTCTCAAACTATTATGGGATCTACCTTTTCTGAATTTAAGATGCAAGAAATAAGAACCATGTTAGAGAGGTGACAAATGGAAGCTTTGGAGGCCACTGGAGAAGGTTCTTAAAAGACCTTAGAAAATATGTTTCCTAGCCAGGGTATGAGAGCCATGGTTGTGTCTCATTTATGAATTTTATGCTTGGCAATATTAATTTTGGATGCTTGTTCTACATGATCTCCATTTTAAGGGTTTCTAAGGTTTTTGTTCCATATGTATTGGTTATTATTCTTGTATTTTGACTCATAGAAATGGGTCTCCTTATCTTGTTCAGCATAATATATAATATATATATTGATTTTATAGATTTAATATATTGGTAAAAGATCCTTTTTAATCTAATTTATCAATAATATATAAATATAAATAAATAAAACATAACAATTATTTATAATTTAATTTAAAGTTATATACAAATTTAAAATATTAAATATACATTAAAGATAAAAATAAAAAATAATATATTATAAATTTAAAATTTAATAATATATTACCTTTTAAAATAATTATTACCTTTTACAGGTATAAGAAATTTATTCTCGAGATTAAAAAATTTAAAAAAAATACAAAGCTTCATACCTTACAATGCAAACCTAATACAAATTTTCATACCTTATTCTCTCTCCTCAGGTTTGTAACATGTCTCCAATCCTTTTTCAACTTGGCTCTGATACCACTCTTAAGACCCCACACACAAGTAAATAAAATATTACATTGTATGATTTGACAATGTTTCACACAAGGGTAAAATCTTGATTATTGAAAATATTTAAAAAGCTAAATATTTTAATAAGCTTTCACGAGGTGGTTACTTGGGACTCAAATGGGTTCAACCACCCAACTAACCAAAGTAACATTTATATACTAACAACATTTTAATTTAACTATTAACTACCAAAGGGTTGTATGTGCCTCGTACTAAAAAACCAACTCTGACATAAAATTAACTATATATGACTTTGAATCATACGACCCAACACTATAACCACTTACCTGGTGTACGTGCCTCGTACTAAAAAACCAACTCTAACATAAAAATTACTATATATGACTTTGAATCATTCGACCCACCACTATAACCACTTACCTAACTTTAACTTTTCAATGTGCATATGGGAACACCCATAATGCCTACTAACTTGATACTAAGAACAACTAATGACTTTATTAAAGAGACATTCTCTTTATAAAATATGTATTCCCCTTACATTATTTTAATCTAGCTTAAATAAGGACTTTGGAGCAACTCCTAACAAACCCTCATGTGATCCAAAATTAGTTCTTTTGACACTTTTCAAATTTCACTCTGTCAAAGGTTTTGTGAAAATATCCGTTGTTTGATCAATAATTAGGGAAAAAGATTGCTTCTAAAGTTTTCTTCATCACCAACATTCGTAGATAATGATAATTAATATCCACATGTTTAGAATTTACATGGAATAATGGATTCTTTGACATTTTGATTGCGCTTTTATTATCCATGTATAAGGAGGTAGAAACAACCTCAGACACTCCAAAATATTCAAGAGTGTGTTGTAGATATATTATCTCTCTAAAGGCATCCCATGCTACAATATAATCTAATTATACTAATGAATTTACCGTAATATCTTATTTTTTACAACACCACACAATGGCAGTTGAACCCATATGCATAATGTACCCTATTTTGGACACCCTTTCATCCACACAACTACCTTAATCTGCATCACAACATCCAATAAGTTTTATATTTTTGTTTTGGTATTTTTCAAGGCCATTTGTCTTTGTTCCATGTAAGTAACAAAGTACTTATTTAATTGCTTTCCAATGACTTTCTCTGGGCTCATACATGAACCTGGATAAATTACTCCCCAAAAAAACATTCATTTGAATGTTTTCAATTATATTAATCTGCCCACTAAATGTTCATATTTTATTACATTAAAAAATTCACCTTCAGCATCCCTTAGAAAATTTTAAGTGGCATTCCATATGTGTAAGTGTAGGTTTGCATTCATTCATACTAAACCTTTCTAACAACTCCTAAATGTACTTAGTTTGTGCAATGAGTTTTGTTTTACCTTTTTGAGTTACCTTTATGCCTAAATAATAGTGAAGAAGACCACGATCTATCATTTCAAACCCTTCTTTTAGTTCCTTCTTCATGGTCCTATTATTTTTTTCAACATTCTTTATGATAAACAAATCATCAACATAAAGGATAAGAATCATCAACTTATTTCCTTGAAATCGCATATACAATATGTGTAATTCATTGTTAGGATGTGAAGTCACTATTCATGGTCATTATTCATGATGATGTGGCTTGATGGTGATGTGGATGGTTGGTGATGTGGCTTGTGAGTGATGTGGTAGGGGCCCATGGAGGGTATCCCATGAGTGATCATGTTGATGTGATGGGAGTGGGGCATATCACTCCACCAAGGCACATGAGTTTGTCTTTGGTAGTCACATGGGTGGTGTCACAAGATGCAAAAGACAAAAGGGTTAGTGTGGGTCAAATTTATAAGGGACCCCATAATTCCCATGTGTGAAGATAGTCAAAAGATGATTGCAATCATCTTTTGACTATCTTCACACATGGGAATTATGGGGTCCCTTATAAATTTGACCCACACTAACCCTTTTGTCTTTTGCATCTTGTGACAAGACTCATATGGTCACATGTAGAATGATGATGAGAAAGTTACTATTAATGTTTTTTTCTCACTTGTGGAGTGGGAGACAATGTTTGGAGCCACATAAAAGTAGCTTGGATCTTGTCTAAAGTGGATGGACCACTTTTTAGGCCCTTGCACATGAAGACAAATAATTTTTGATGATCATTGTTCAACCCACATGAAATGTGGTGAATTTATTGGTGCCACTATTCATTCTCTCTCCCCTCTTCTCTCTCATGTTGTAAATGTTATTACTAAGTATGAAGCTCTCTTGTTAATTCATCATGTTAGAGGATCCATGCAAGCCTTGGGCTTGCATGCTTGGAGGTTGGATCCTATAGGCTAGTTTAGCATGGTTAACAACCTAAATGCTTTAGGTGAAAACATTGAGTGCTTGGTTGTAAGCACTGAAAGAGTTACTGGAGGAGCTGTTATAGAAGAGAGTTGATGTTGAATTAATGAAGCCTGGAAGCTATCATTTTTCTCATAGTTTTGCCTTACACATTGTAAGGTTTCCACATAATCTCTTATGTAATGTGTCCTCTTTCTTGTCTATGTTTTTTTAGCTTATTTTCCACAATTATTTACTTGCACTATAAGATATAGCTCATTGATTTAACATGTAGTATTAGGGATTTGCTCTTAACATCTAGAATCAAATCCATGGTAAAAAACTACATGTGTGAGTGTTTTATGTTGTTGGTTGGTTATGTGCAAGTTGAAGCTAATATGACAGGATTAGAGACCAAGTGGAGATTAAAGAAGAAAAAAAAGGTTTTATTGGTAGGTATCTCTCTGTGGATCAATGTGGAGGATCTCTTGGTATAGATCCTATTCTTTTCATGTTTTTGAGGAGAAGCCCGCATGAGAGTTGAAGGAGAAAGCTAAAAAAGTTTTGCCAGACAAGTTAACAACCTATACAGTGTTCCTAATGGAGAAACAACTCTATAGATTGAGGAAAAATATGGACTCATTTAGAGGAGGTAGAGGATAAGGTGATGACCTTATTATGGTTCTTAAAAACAAATAGAAGGGGTTTTGATGTCGTATCTTATTGACCACATGTTGTTAGACGAGATGTTGAAGAAGAAGAAAAATCCATGCAAAGGAAGGAGGTATAGATAAACTTGAAACTATACCTATTTTGAAGTAGTTAAGGATGAGGAAGATGAAGGTGCAATAAAAGAAGTGAGACCTAGTGTTCCTTGAAAGAGAAGGCCATATGTTTGGACATGTGGTAGAGCAGTGATGCATTTTGGATGTATTTTTAGGCTCAAAAACTCGATAGGTGCATTGAAACACCTATTATTGTGATGACTTCCCTGAAGCTATGATTGGTCCACTTGTATCATGGTTAGCATGATTGGTAGTTAAAGACTACATATAGAAGAATAACTGAGACTTGGTGTTCCTGAAAGGAGAAGATCAGTGTTGACCATATAACTCAAGATGATGGAGTGTTGTGTATATGGTTATGAAATTAGCTAGGTAAATCGATGCATGGACTAACACTAAAGGCACATGAGTTGGTATTTTAGAAACATTTAGCAGAGCATGATGCATTTTAGATGCATTCTTGAGGCTCAAAAACTCGGTAGGTGTAGTGATGCACTGATTAGCATGATGACTTCCTAGGAGCTATGATTGGTCCAATGTACTTGTGCCATGTTGATATCTTTGAAGGCTATGTGGAGAATTTTAGTTTTGACTTCAATGGGATCTTCTCTCTTCATTAATATCAAGAGTGCTACATGCACTTGTTGTTGTTTAAGGAGTTGGAGAAACGTGATTCCTACATGGTGATCTGTCTTAGGGAGAAAAAGATAATGGATGAGATTAAAGAGTTACCAATTTTCATTGAAATCATTGTACAGATTTGTGAAGGCATCACATATGTAGTACAATAATTTCAGTACCTTCATGGAGAGTCTATGTGTTGTGACATGTTGGATGCAGGCCCCAATATGATCACTATTTTGATGGCTTAGTGGTAAGGATGTGATGAAGGTGGTATGAGGAACAAACCAAAGATGGAGATGCACAAGGATAGGAGAGCAAGGAAGTACCCCATTTTTTGAATTATTGAGTTGGCTTCCCAAGAGCATCCTATAATAGTGGAGAAGACATGTTGTGTCTTATGTATTGGATTCATTAGGAGTAGGAAGCCTCGTGTTGCCATGGTGAGCACTAAACTAGATATTCCCAAGTAGTGGGAGTTGTGAGTGGTTCATGACAGAATATTGATTGGAGGATTGGTCTGTGTGGAGAAGTGAAAATTCACTTAAATATTGCAATCTACTATGGAGGAGTAGATGTTGACAAAGCCGATCAAGACAGAGAAGTTTTAGTAGTGTAACAAAACTTCTACTGAGTTTGTGTCAAGGCAGTAGAGGGCATTGATGAGCATCTGGTTGTAGAATACTTAGGTGTGATAAAAGCTTGTGTATATTGACTTCAAGTGGGAGTATGTTAATATGTGAAGTCACTATTCATGAATCACTATTTATAGGTACTATTCATGGTCATTATTTATGATGACATGACCTGATGGTTATGTGGATGGTTAGTGAAGTGGATTATGAGTGATGTGGTAGGGGCCCATGGAGGGTATCCCATGAGTGATCATGTTGATGTGATGGGAGTGGGGCATAACACTCCACCAAGGCACATGGGTTTGTCCTTGGTAGTCACATGGGTGGTATCACATGATGCAAAAGACAAAAAGGTTGGTGTGGGTCAAATTTATAAGGGACCCCATGATTCTCATGTGTGGAGATAGTCAAAAGATGATTGTAAGCATCTTTTAGACTTATATGGTCACATGGAGAGTGAAGACAAGAAAGTTACTATTGATGTTTTTCCTCACTTGTGGAGTGGAAGACAATGTTTGGAGCCACATGGAAGTGGATTTGTATCTTGTCTAAAGTAGATGGACCACTTTTTGGACCCTTGCACATGAAGACAAATAACTTTTGACGATCATTGTTCATCCCACATAAAATGTGGTGAATTTGTTGGTGCCAATATTCATTCTCTCTCCCCTCTCATGTTGTAAATGTTATTAATAAGCATGAAGCTCTCTTTGTAATTCATCCTCTTAGAGGATCCATGCAAGCCTTGGACTTGCATGTTTGGAGGTTGGATCTTGTAGGCTATTTTAGTTTGGTTCACAACCTGAATGCTTCATGTGGAAGCATTGAGTTCTTGGTTGTAAGCACTAAAGGAGATATTGGAGGAACTGTTGTAGAAGAGAGTTGATGTTGAAGTAATGAAGTCTGAAAGTTGTCATTTTACCCATCATTTTTCCTTGCAGATTGCAAGGTTTCCATGTAATCTCTTGTGTAATGTGTTCTCTTTCTTGTCTATGTTTTTTGTAGCTTATTTTATGCAATTATTTACTTGCACTATAGGATATAGCTCATTAATATAACATGTAGTATCAGAGATTTATTCCTAACATTCACTATGTACAAAACCAAATATTTGTATGTAAGAATCCATTTGTTCATACCAAGCTCTCAGTGATTGTTTGAGTCCATACAATGATTTTACCAAGGACAACCACGAAGGAGCATGCCTTTATATGCACTTGTATATGGTTGTAAATTTGTTTCCTTTTTAGTCTTATTTTCTCCTATTGTCTCTAGGTTGTGTCCAAAGGGACTTTGACTTATTTTGAGGGGAGATAATGTATCCATCATATTAGTATTATCATAGGTTTCAGCATGTGAATAATTACATAGTTTATTAGTTGACGTTGTTATGTGATTAATGATTAAATTGTTGGCTTTAGGTAGTTTTGTAATGACTCTTGTTGATATGTATGGTTGTTGAAGATTGTGTTCAACCAAAAATCATTAAGTATTTTTGTCATGTAAATAGAATGATGTAAATTGAGGAAACAACACTGGTATCAGGGCCTCTTTGTACTTTATGAATTATATCAAGACTTATCTTTTATGATTACAAATATAATATTGTTCAGATACTCTTAACTACCATGGTATATTCTGCAATTAAAATTATGTATATGCTAATAGTGGTAATCTAGAATATCTATAAACATTATATAGTGGTTTTCGTATTCATCTTAGATTTATCTTTATAGATGCAAGGTTGAAGCTCTAAATGTAGTTTTCAACACCATGCATCCCAATGTTGATCAATGTTACAATGGCAACAGTGACTATTGAAACCATTTTAATTTTGTCCTTGCTTCTCTTGTCACAATCTACAAAATGAGTTTCTATGAAAAAATGAAATAGTTATAGTTAAAAGTATTTGATAGGGCTCATGAAATTCTAATTGCAATAAAAGATAGATTAACTAAAGAAGTGATCATTATAAAATAATGTCCACTCTAATAATTTTATAATCTTATATTAATATTATTGCATTTAATTTTTATTTTATCTTATTTCAATAAATAATTTTTGAAACAAATTTTGGATAATGGAAAATTTCATTAACAATTTTATAAGTTGATAAAATCTACAGAACTTTATTTTCTAATAAGTTATATATCCAATTATATTTATCATGATGAATTAACTAATAAAGATAAAACGCTATTATGAAAAAAACTCAATTTCAAACCTTAATAAGATAAAAGATCAAAATATTTTTGTTAGAAAAAATTGACTTCAAAAAATTGTACAAAATCCCATCAATATAGAAACTAAAAATAAATAAATAAATTCAAATGCAAGCTAGAAATTGTTTTGTGAGCTATAAAGTCCAACTTCAATATGTATAATTTAATAATTCTCCAAAATATTTAGTATTTAAAAAAAGTCATAAACAATAAGTATATTGTTTTTAAACTTACAATAATTAAAATGAATCCAAAAAAAACAAACACATTTTGAGGAATTAATATGCCTCGACTCTAGGGATAGAGAAACTATCTTTTAACATTACTATATTATTTTATGCTCCTCCAAAAGTACAAATTCATCTATCTTTAAGTTGAAATGAATCTCAATGTTGACGCCCATCAAGCTATTGTGCACCAATAAGATAGATCCCCATCATTACAATAACCTAAGTCCAAAACTTTGAAGGCATGCTCAACAATAGATCTCTACCCAAAAAAAAGTTTGACAAATAGTTTTGACGGTATTTATTATTTAACAATAAGGTACATGCATGTGTATATATTTTGTGTTTATATATATTTATGTTTAAATATTTATTTTATTTTATTTTATTTTTTTAATAATAAAGTGTAATTATTTTATTTATAAAATAATATTTTATAGTTTTTATGTATCTTTATATTAGAAAGTATATGATTTGGAAAAGAGTGTATTCTAAGATTTTTGTAAACAGATAATTTGTTTTTTATTTACAAATAAAATTAATAATAATAATAATAATAATAATAATAATTATTATTATTATTATTATTATTATTATTATTATTATTATATATAATTTTAATAAATTATTTAAAAAAGAAATTAAACTTTTTCTTATTTATTAAATGACTATACTTTCTAAATTTGTAATTTTAATTTAACTTAGTTTAGATATTAATGTCCACTAGAGGCTAAGAATGACTTATGAAATTGAAAAAGAAATTACATAAATCTAATATATAAAGAGAATGTCAAATGCATCTTCAAAAGATATAAAAAGAGAAGTAAAAGAAAGTTCAAGAAAAAATCAATGACAAAAAAATGTTTTAATATTTAAAAGTAATAAATCTTGGAACAAATAAAATATGTATTGCCTTACAACTCTAAACTATATTGTCTAGATATATGGTCTCTTGCAGTTTCAGAGGTCTGTTGTTTGACAATAAGAACTCATATTCCTAGAATTATTTGAATATGCAAATTTCAATTCAATTGTTCTCTGTCAAAATTGAAGTGTCTTACATAAAAAAAACATAAACATCTATGGTCCTCATACTGAATAAAGGTCCCCAAAGATCTATGGGAACATCTAAAAAGACAATGCTATCTTCCATGAATCTCATATTAAATAGGGCATTTGAATACAAAATGTTCTTTACTTTTAAGTTATAGAAAACATAATTAGCATATACACCTATCTTGTGAGAGATCATAATCAAATTCTATTCGGGGTTGATGAGAGTAAACCTAAAATTGAACTAAAAGGGTCTTCAATGAAGATGGCAACATCTTCTTCTTGTACTTGATAACTTCAATTTGATCTACATGAAAGCACAAATAAAATAGGAAACAATGAAGAAACTTTAGTTTCAAAGGCTCTTTTAGATTAATTCATATAAATTTCAAATAAGACTTATTGATCTCTTAGCAACAAGACCATTAAAGGTTCCTATAATGGTGACATGACCCTGAATGAGCATGACAATTTGGAGATTCAAGCCCTTCTTTTCCCATAGGACCACCTTAAGTGAAATAATTAATGAGCAAAATTTTCTAGGACTCATTACCATCCAACACACAAATGATCCTTTCTAGCCTTGGATTCTGATATCTAAACGACCAAGGTCTCCTAGAGATCTTGGCTTATAATAGATGTCTCAAGTGGCTTGGTGAAACCCTCTATTGCCTTAAGATTTTACCCATAGAAAGTCCATCATAATTTTATCCAGCTTAGCATAGGAAGCCTTAAAAAGAGCCCAATAAGAGTAGTAGACATGTGGTAGCCAACACCTTGGAACAAATTTGAAATTTCCATGGCAAGGAGAGCAGTTTAGAGATCTAGCAACTAATTTTTTTCTCGACCCTTTGAACCACATAATGCCATAAATCTGAAGGTGTACCTTCAAAAATAAATGGGATGCTAATAAACTTAAATTGTTCCCTACGTCGAATCCAATTCCACTTGTATTGAAGCAACCATGCATAGAAGGAAAAAAGACTACTTTTAGCACTAGGTTTTTCTCCATTGAATGGAGGAGACAAAAGCTATAAAAAAACCTCTAGTCATTCCATAGCATTAGAAGTGGAGATTTCCTCTTCGACCAATGCGAGAAAGGAGTCATCAACCAAGTGCTCATTGACCATCTATTTGTGATATTGAGGAAGAGATATACCCTTGACTAGTGCTTTAGAGGTATAATTTGCCAACAAATAGTTGAATCCTTTATCAACCAATACATAAAGCGAGGGGACAAAAGGACAACCTTGACGTATAGATCAATATAGACTAAACTACTTAAATTGAACGATGTTGATGGTAATGCAGACCCCTGCATCTAGAACAATATTTTAACCATACTAATAACCCTGGGGACAAAACCTAGAGTTCGAAGCGTAGACAAAATGAAGGTCCATTCCATCAAGTCATAGGCTTTTCTCAAAATTAATTTTAATATACAGATCCTTTTAACGATACATTCTAACCCATTCCATCTCTTCTCAGACAACAATAATGTTATCAAGGATATATTTGTTGCTAATGAAACTAGTTTGCTCAAAGCAAACAATAAGAGGTAATAAATATTTAACCCTAAGAGCAAGACTTTAACAATAATTTTATAGGAGATGTTGACAAGAGTAATAGGTCTCCAAATGGTTATAAGCTCCAAGTCTCCAAGTTTGGGAATACATTTTATATTACTTTGATTAATAAGTTTGTGAAGGGAATAGGTTTGAATGACTTCAAGGTACAATTTGTGTAGATCTGGACCCACTATATCCCATAAACCCTGATATAATTGGCAAGGATACCTATCAATACCAAGGGCCTTGTCAACAAACCATTTGCATAACCACCTCATGGAGCTCCTCAATAGAGAGAAGCCAATCAGATGCCACATGTTGTATCTCCATCAACTTACAAGGAACCAATTGGAGGCATTTGTAAAGAACATGATCTTGTTCAAGTGTGGAACACACAATGATAATGAGAAATAAAGGCTTTTAAAATACACAAAGATGCGTAAGACGAGAACCAAATTCTCAAATGGCCTTCGCAAGATCAATTGCTAGCTTGGAACGGAGGAGAGTAAAGATTTATTTCGAAGCTCTATCTCTGATTTTTAATTGGTGCATGCAAGCGCGAGTCTAGGCTCCCCAATCTTGATAATGTTGTTAGGACATAATACATAGGTAATTGTAACAAATTACATTGTAAAATTGGACAATATTAACACCCAATGGGAAAATCTTATTATTGAAAATATTTACAAAGCTAAAGCTTTGAATAAGCTTTCAGGCGGTGGTTACTAAGGACCCCAAAGGGTTCAACAACTCAACTAATGAAACTAACATTATTACTAACAACTTTATTTAATTTATTAACATATGATTTAGATCAACCGACCCAAAAAAACCTCTTTGATCCAAAAAGAGGTATAAAAGATGATCTAGAACTATGACTATGAAGTCATCAAAAGTCTCTATTGTACCTGCAACTAGCACATTGTACATCATGGTATTGATCAACCGATGTCGCTTCCAAGAAACCCGCTACCCTACAAGTTGTGACATGAATAAACTTGATCAAGGTCTACTCATCCCCTCTGACCATTTTGTACCGTATTATAGTAGAACATGATCAAGACTTATTCAACCACTTCGAACCTCATAAGGTCACACATAGAAACATGTCCAAGTGACTATTCAGTATTGTGTATGGCACCTCCCTGATGCCCAACAATGCTGATGAAACTTTGTTCAACACTATGGTGCTAGAAACTCCTCTGCCAACTCGTGTAATTATTGACGACTAATCGAAGGCCATGTAAGGAGAGGTGAGAAGTCCTTGCAGCAAAAAATCAAATCAAAACTACTATGTCCACTCCTCATTAGAAAGATCAATCAATCGAAAAAAACCAAAACTAAATGGAAAACAATAACAAACTGAAAAACACACTACTGTTACAAAAAATGCTATTCAAGCATTTGACCCAAACTTCGAGCAAATAGCTAATTGGAGAAGGGAAAGTATCCTCGAACCTCCATTTTGACGTTGAAAATTTGTTAATCAAAAGGATCATAATGGACTTGTAAGATGTGTCTTCAAAAGCTCTGGTGATAACTCTGAGAACACAAGTATGAGATGACATTATAAAATTCTTCAGTTTGAAGGTGTCGATTACCACTGAAAATGCACCCTTATACATCATTTTCAATATTAGGACCAAACACATAGGTAAATGTAACAAACTACATTGTAAAATTGGACAATTTTTGCATACAATGGTAAAATCTTATCATGGAAAAATATTTACAAAGCTAAAGCTTATAATAAATTTTCATGAGGTGATTACTTGAGATCCCAATGGATTCAACCACCCAACTAACCAAACTAATATTATTACTAACAAATTTATTTAATTTACTAACATATTATTTGGATCAATTGAACCAACACAAACTTCTCTACCTTAAGTTTGTGCCTCATAAGGCACCCTACTTTTTCAAATCCCCATCGAAGGGAAAAAATTCCAATTCCTATGAAAGTCAAATGACTTCATGGTGTGAAGCCATGTGAACTCTTTGGCAAAAAGAAACTACTTGTTAGCCATAGAGTAAGAGAAAAGTCATTGTTCAACAGATGGCATTTTCCCACCACTTAATCAACTAAAGGTTCTAAAGGGTCGACGAGCAAGATTCCATATTCTAATACCCTGCTTCTTGGTCTAGGAATGGGGTAAGTGGGTAGTAGTATTGACGTAAAATTGTGTATTGGCATTTCTTAGTTGAGGAACAGATCATTGAATTTCAAATTTGATAAAGAGGTGGTCTGAAAGCAAAGCATCATGGATGATTACTACATGGTGATCAAAATTATTAGTAAAGGTGAAAAGATTTTGTTTTGCAATCAAAGCACAATCCAATCTTTTAGCCACTCTTTTATTTCCTTGCAAAAAATTAGACCATGTGAACCACGCCTCTCTTTTGTTAGTGCACCATTGCATGGGAAATAATCCATCCTTGTCTTATGGGGATTCAATCATAATGAAATCACCACATATGATCCAATTGGTGTCATGAAGTGAGTCAACTAGCCAGTGCCAAAAAGCTACCCTCCCAACCATATCATTAGAGACATAAATGTTGGCAATACCAAGGGAGCAACCATTAAAGTTGAAGAGGGTCCACATAATTTGATGAGTGGGATCCAATCCCCAAAAGACAATATTGGATGAAAAGGAGGGAAAATTAATGTTTCCACAACCCCAAATCCATTCTCATAAACTGACATTTGACAAACTGCACAGGAAAATGATTTTGATGGCAAAGGTGAGCAAAAAGCTAGAAAACTTAACTTCTTACAAGTAAATATTTTTCATGTTGACAAAGAACTGACACATATCCCTTACAATGTATTTCTAGGTTGTGTCAATAAGTCCTCACATATTCTGACTGTACATAATCATTGACTAACCTCTATTTGCATAGTAGTTTTTTTCATCCACTTCGACTAAAACAACAAAATTGTTTGCCAAGGAGGATTGATAGTTACTCTTCATAAGTCAATTGAAAAACCTGCCAATTATCTTGCACATAGTTACTATCTTTGGGTGGTGGGGAAGGGCTATGCATTTGACAATAAACCGACTTGTGGTCAAACACCACAAGATGATTTGCTACATCCAACTATTCTACCTCAAAATGGTGTTGTGACAGTTGGGAAACCACTGGTTGGCTTTTTGGTCCAAAGAAAAAATTCGTTGCTTGGGGGGTGCGATCAATGGATGGTGTCTTCACTTGCAATGTGTTGAGGGTTGGTTGCTTTATGATCATCGAAGAACTACTAGTGGGCTTGTACATAGAGCTCGAGGCCTTTCCTGCTGCATGAGATTGTCGGTTATTTTTCTTATTAGTAATGATAGTCCATCCATCTGAGGATGTTTGTGCATTCTTATTCATCTCGGAAGAGGTTTTGGGTGGCAAAGCTACCTTGGAGTTGGCCTTCAATGGACATTTACAAATTTTTTGATTCGTGCCTTAGTAGTGGAAACAAATGTTGGGCATATTGATATAAAACACCGTTTGTGTCAAACACTTATGACTTGTTTGGATATCAATGGTCTCCTTGAGATCCATTGAGCGATCCAATTCGATGCCGACACATTTTTAATGCTAGGCTACATAAACATTATCTTGCTCGAACCCTATAAAATGCCCTGGGGGTTTAATCAATTGATGCACAAAACTCCACAAGGCCAAGGAGAGGTTAGGAAACTATCCAAATATGGATTTTCGGTTTGGCATGTTCAAAGACAATGAAGTCTCGATCTCAATAAGAGAACATGACCAACGTGTTATAGATAAACCAAGGACCATGAGCAATAATGGCTCGACAATGGTTTGCATTATTAAACTTAAACAAGAACACATTGGCCATGTTTTGGACCCTCTCAAGTTTAACACCATGGGAGGCTATCCAAGTATTGTGAACCCAAGATTTCATGGTGCTTTTAACAAAGACCTGGCCAACAAAATAAGAAGTAAGAACAAATTATTCAAAATAACTACAAGCTTGATCAAATCCAGGGCATTCTTAAACAACATCGGGTATGCTTTCAGGAGTAAGATCATTACCTTGTGGAAGACATTTGGAATAAATTTATGAGCTTGTTTCAATGCCATTATATTCCACAATGCCATCGAAAACACCAACATATAGTCTAGTTACCGAGGACATTAAATAGAAATATTAGCTGCCAAAAAGGAGGTAATTAGGTAAATGCAACACAAAAATGTGACCCTTTCGAAAAATGAAAAATCTAATCTTTGTTCCAAGAGTAATGGTGGTGTGACAAGCAAGCATACAAAAAACCCTAATAGAAAATGATTCAATTTATCTTATTTATTGAGTTTGCATATGTCACAATAATGATACATCATCGCAAATTAGTCCTAGGGGAAAGGTCCTAGAAGCCATGCACCTTAGCTTTAGAACCACGTAGATTTGTCATGGTATCACATTAGACCTAAAAAAAATTACTCATTTCAATATGTCGTCTTAACTACTTATAACTAAGATTTGAAGGTCTAACTCATTATACATTTTACAATATAAATAATTTTATCACAATATGTCATAAAATGCACTTTTTAAACCCATGACCAAAACTTAACCTTTTGAGTAGTACCAATACCTAAACATTAAAATACCAATAGTTGAGTCTTACATGTCGTGATATGATTAGTTACTTTAAATTATTATAAAATAAATATTGCACAAGTTTTAGTTATACATGCTCAACATCTAGTGTACTATATATTTATCCATACTAATATGTTCCCTCAATGGAGCACACCTTAACAATGACACTGCTCAACAATTGGAATATACTCTACTTCTAAGACCTTTCCCCTATGCCTTAAAAATACAATTCTTTTCTTCAAAAAAATGATTGAAAAAACCTAACATCAACCAATGGCCTTTAAACATTTACCAACCACTTTACAAGAACGTAAACACAACCAAAAATTGGTTAGATAATAGAGGATCGCTATTTCTACTATTATCACATTATTAGTAGTTAATAAATCATCAAGGGATTGTTTATCTTATTTATTGAGCATTTGCCATAATGGTACATTGTCACAAATTAGTCCTATGCAAGACCTTGTGTATTTGCAAAACTCAAACAATGTTAGATGTTAAACCATTCATTATTTTCAAATACTACATTATTTATACATAGAATTATAAAACTATCACTAATTAAATGCTATAAATTACTTGCATATATTTTCGAATCATTAATTTCATCATTTGCAAAACATAACTCAATGGCAAAAAGAGAATTTTATGATTAGATGCATCCTCAAAAAATTCCAACAATTCCTTATAGTAAATTATGTTGCATCAATAAGATTTATTCATGCATTTTCCTCTTTTGTTAGAAAATGTGCTTAAATGTTTTGAACAGCTATACGTCTTTTTTCTTTGCTAGTTGCCTTTTTGATGGGAGCAATGAACCCAACTTTTGAGGTGAAACTCCTCCCATAAACCTTTTTGGTTTGATTTGGGTTTTTTTCCTAGCGATGTTCCATCTCAACCAGTCAACTCAGCTTAACAAACCAACATCTATACATACAGAGAACTAGGTTCATTTTAATTTTTTATCATTTCTAACATACTGCCTCTCCTAAGCATGTCTCTTATATCAGCAACAAATGTACCTCATCTAAACAAGCAAATAACTTCCTACATGTTACAAATAATAGAGAAAATATTTGTTCCTAGAAAGAGAGGGAAATTTTTGTACGAGAATCAAATTTGTTTCCTTTGTAATGAAATGAGAGACTCAATCGCTTCAAATCACTCCTGCCTTATTGAAAGCACAATATCAGCCACAAAGTCCAAATGGAATGCAAACAAGATCTCAAGCTTACCAATCAATTATTGCAACTGTTACAATCCTCTGATAGTTCAAACATCAAATGAGCTACTGAGCTGTATTTGTGACCTTGATGACCTTCTTGTGTCTCACGATTCACTTGTGACTGCATATGGTTCTCTCAAAAATAGCATCGAGGGGTAAAAAGGTGAAAACAGGCTTGAGTTCACCGAGGTATCAAGTTATACTTCTCATGGCGAGTTATACTTCTCATGGAGTGATTTCCATCAATATATATGGGGCCTTATGACAACTACGACCACAAACACACCCCACTTGTTTTACAAATTTTGAACGTCCAACTATAAAATGCGAAGTGGTAACCATTTACCTACACCATGGCATGTTTAAATCGAATTGATCCTTTAAGCAATGCTTATTTTTTACAGTGTTGCCTAGTGCTAAGATGCCGCCAATCATCTTGCTTTCTTGTATTGGATCATTTCATCCATGTTACAGATTGGTTCATATGCCCTTCAGCGTATCTCCTTGCTTTCAGTTAAGCTCTTTGGGCTGAAAGAGAACCAAAAGTGAAATCATATGAATCAATTCATAAGCAAGTTTACTGGCTCAAAACCAGGTCCAGGTCCATATATTGAGAATGTGAGAAATGGAAAACATTACACATTCATTGCTGGCAGATTTGGAAAAACTAAAACTATTTGCATAGATTCTTATGAAAAGTAGACAAACCGACCTAAAAAGGATCAAGCTTAAAACAAACTCAATTTAATACATTCAGTGTGGTAGGCGAAATTGCTACCACTTATATCATAATGGTTGGGAATCTAAACCAGTATCTGTCCGTGGTCGTTTCAGAAGAACTTCTGAGTTGATATTTTTAACATCATCATCTTGGCCTTCAAAGTACGTAGACATATCATCTCTAAATGCAACGCTCTCTGGCAGCATAAAACTCACACATAGCATTACCTGCAAATTTCAGATACGATAATATATCAATATAACTTGAGTAAAATAATATATCAATATAATAATTAATCCATAAATCTATATGCAATAACAATTAGTATTGTTATTGTTTCTATTCAACAGGTTTTGACGAAATAAATATTTGAGAGTAGGCCCTAGCACACAACGTAGAAATCACAATAAGTCTTATTTATACCACGACTCAAATGAGATTCTAGAACTAGTATTAGAACAGGCTTTACATCCTATCTAGTTTCCATTCACAGAAAATGCTTAAAAAACCTCCAATAACAGATTGACTGCTAGTCCTAGTTGAGATGGTAAAAGCCCATGCAAAGAATATAAGTGGAGATCTGTACAGCACTTATTGCAATTGTTAATGGAGCTAGGTCAATACATTAATATGACCATATGCTCAGGTTATAAGAAACTAATTATAATACTTACGGGACCAAAATGGTGCCCTTCCAACTTGAAATGTGATGGAAAACTGGCGGTTTGGGATCTAACTATTTTCGAATCTCGAACAATAGGAAAGGAACCATGTTGACTATCATCTGCAAATGTTGTCTCAGGGTAACCAGGACTTGCTATTTTTGGCCCAATCTCCAGCTTAACAGTAGTGACAATACACTGTCGATGCTTGCAGAGTTGAGCACATTTCTACTGAAGCAGTTTGGAACCAATGCCTTCTATACGATTTCAAATTCACTAATGTCAATAGAAGAGTATTCATAACAGAAAACCAAGGCTTCATCATGGAAAGATACTCTAAACGAAGCACCATCATCGATTGAAGCAAAAGAAACATCTTCCTCATTATTTCCAGTGGAAGAGTAATGCCAACATGTGTTGAGGTGGATCCTCCTGCAATTGTTCAGGTACTTGTTCTTTCTCTCCATATTAATCCATGAGATTCTAAACCACACACTCAATGGCACTTCAAGAATCCATAATTACTATGTTAGAAGATCCAACGATGCTAATGTTTGGTCAGGAAACGAAAGTTTAATCAGCAATAATATTTTATCATTAAATGACAATGCACCATGAGATTTATCTCCACGCTATGAATACTGGAAGCATGTGAACTTTCGCTCTTCGAGCTGTGCTAATTATGCTTTTGGCAGCGCAGTTAATTTACACGTGGCAGGAGCGGGTCAAATTAGAGAGGGGAAACGAGATAAGGACTGCCTTGTCCTTAGCTGTTGTTATGGAGATTACTCTATCCTAGGGGCCCCTCAACAATGGTGATATATTCTCAGCTTTCGATCCTTTTTATTTAGTGGCAGTGGAGTTTATTTGGGACATTCTTGGCCCAGAGTTGATGGATGATGCAGGAGAGACATGGAATAGGGAGGATTTGCACTTGACCTTTCAAGTCAAACTTGAAGTAAGGGTCACGGACCCTGTTGACAATTCAAAATATTATCTTAGTCTCACTTCAAAATAAGAGGAAGAATACTCAGAAATCAGAAATCCTTCATCTGGTAACTATGATTTTGGCTAATTTTGAAAACTTTAAACAAAAATTAAAAATGTGGAGGATTTAATGGGAAGTGTGGTTAAGAAGGTCCAGTCTCCAGCCAAGAAGAAGATACGAGGAGTGATAGGGTTCTCAATAATCCTCTAGTCATCTTTCTTGTCCGCTTTGTCTTGAACAACCCAATCCTTAAAATTTGTCTGGATGAGATATGGGACATCTTTTTGGATATGTTAGATGATATAGAACATAGATTAAAAAATTGCCAGAAATTGCCAGTGAAATGCGATTTGACCTTGACATGATTAATCTTTTGATAAATCGCCAGCAGAGTTTTTCCAAGACATCGGCAATTTTTGCCACGCAATAACAATTACTCAATAAAAATCGTGACTTTCTCACTGTGACTCACCCTAAATGAAAAAAAATGATTTTATGCTTATTTCTGCATTTTTTCTGTGTTTTTCCCCTTGCAATTCACGAATATAGTGCACAATCAGTGGATCTAGGGTTTTTTGGCAATTTTTTAATCTATGTTTAGACTCAGAGTGATTGACAGTGGTACATAGAAAACTGATACAATCAGTGGAACCTAGGGTTTTCATTGTTCAAAGCTGCCTCAAGAAACACATACTAATATAGTTGAAGGCACAAGGGTATATAGTATTGAGCATACATACTCACATAGCCTGCACTTGTCTACCACTTTTTAATGCACACTCCATTTTCAAGCCTCAAGGAAAATACAATCACACAACCTACAGCCTACAGTCTACAGGGATTTCTTTTATTTTTCATTATCTTTCTAGTAGAAGCATGATATCTACTTCATCTTTTACTTCTTTTAATTAGCAACTAAGGTAGATTCTAAAACAATTTTTTTTTTGTTTTATAGGGTTTAAATTTGTTGTTTAAGAATGGCATCGGCATCCAGTTTAGTTGTCTATTGTAAGCCTAAGTCCTTTGACCTTTCTTGGAAGCATTGTGAACTGGTAGCAGAGGACAATTGTGTGAATGCAATTATTGTATGATGAAGATGAGTCGAGGTGTCTATCGCCTTAAATACCACATCACACAACTGCTAGGAAATGATGTGGTATTGTGTAGACAAGCACCACTTGAGGCTCAAAGAGAGATGGTTGCTTACCTTATGGCTTATGCGGAGAAAAAAGAGGGAAAAAAAAGAAAAACTTATGAACTTGAAGCCCCAATGAACAAGAGGGCAGCGAGAGAAAATTATGAAATTGAAGTCTCTTCTATTGCCACAAATCCAAGGGGACAAGGACGTAGCTCATCTATTGAAGTTAGTTTGGATACTTTTTTTGTTCCTCGAATTAGTCCTAGGTCACAACCTTCACTCGAAGGTACCACTTGGAACTGGGAAGTGCACAAGGAAGCAAAGATGGTTGCAACAAACTTTTGGCGCTACAACAACATTCCTTTCAATGTGACAAAAAACCCACATTGGGAGAATTTGGTCACTATATTGATCGTTGTCAGAAAGAGGTTCAAGGCTCCTACTCCTTATGATTTGAGTGGTCCATTGTTATAGGATTCTGTTAGACATACCAAAACAATGTAGAAGAGGAAAAAAAATAATGCAAAAAAAAGAGCTACACTATTATGTGGATGAGAAAAACAACACATTGATTAACTTTCTAATGGCTTGAAGTGGACAACTAGTCTTCTTGAAGTCAATTGATGCCTCCTACCAAATGAAAAATGCAAACAATTTGTTTGATACATTGGATGAGGTGGCGATGGAAGTGGGTGTGGATAGTAGCAAAGAGATTTCTTGAGAAGAGGCACCCTACATTTTTTTGGACTCTTGTGCAACCCATTGCATCGATCTACTCAAGGACATAGGAAAGAACTCATGGATGAAAAATGTGATTGAAGAGGCTATCAAATTCATCTACAATCACAATTGGTTGTTAAACTTGATGAAAGAGCACACTAATGGAAAGGAGCTTGTGTGATCGGGAATCACATGATTCCCCACAAACTTCATCATATTGCAGCATCACTAAGATCCCTTAAGAAGATGTTTGTGAGTCACGGTGGTCAGAGTCTCCCTATGCTAGGAAGGCCTAAAGGGAAAGGGTCATGAAGACCACTTTTGATGTGTTTGTGAAGCACATGGAGGAAATCCTTAAGGTAAACTTAAACTTAACTATTTTTTAATTTACCATTTATTGTTATAAAAAAATTATTAATTTTGATTTTAAATTTGTGTATTATTTTGTTCAGAGCCTTTGATTCGAGTTCTACAATTGGTGGATAGGGAGAGAAACCCAATGGGTTATTTGTAAGAAGCCATGGATGTGGTCAAGGAGATCATAAGAAAATATTGTGGGCAAAATAAAATAAAAATATAAATCCATTTGGCGCATAATTGATCGGAGATAGAACAAAATGCTCCACCAACATATTCATGCAGCAACATACTTTTTGAACCCTAATATTTTCTATTCTGATTCATTTAAGGCCAATGAGGAGGTTATGGATATCATCAATACATGCATAGAGAGGATGATCCCTAATGATAACACTAGAGACATGGTTATTGAGGAGCTATAGATTTATAAGAATGCAATGGAGAGACTCTTTTCTTTGACTCTATGCGTTTAAAGAAGAAACAACTCTCAGACAGGTAAAAATGAATTGAGTCATTTGTTTTTACTTTTTAGTCTAGTTATTCACAGAATTAAAAACTACTATTAGACTTGTTTCATTTATTCAAGTCTAGTTAACTTACAAAATTATAAATGTCCTATTTGCAAGTGTGTGGTGGGAAGATTATGGTGCGGAAATACCAAATCTTTAAAGGCTAGCCATTTGTATTTTGTGACAGTCATGTAACTCTTTTGGGTGTGAATATAATTGAAACATTTTTGAAGTTTTTCAAAACATGTTTGAAGTTGTTCACGTAGAGAAATGCAACAGGTTGACAAACAATGCCTCAATGACCTTGTTTTTATACAATACAATCTTTGTCTTTGCATGAGTGAAGGGGGAAGAAAGTGTTATGAGGCAATTGATTTGGATGATATCGATCCATATGCTGTCCGAATTGCTAATGATGTGGAGCACATGTTTACTGTAGAGAAGATTGCAGATTTGGAGAGGGAGGTAGAAGAAGCAATAGCATCAAGGGCAGCAGAGGCATCAAGCAAGGTTGGTGAGGATCTAGATGATATCTTTGCTGATGATGTTGTTGCAAAGGAAAAATCTTTACCTTCCACTTCCACAAGGCAACCACAACAGACTTATACTAGGCGCTAGAGATGAAATGTACTATGTATATTTCATATTTCATGACTCTATGAGCATTGTAGTCTATAAAGTTTTACTTCATACTCTATTTAGGTCAAAAATTAATAGAAAGTATACTTATGCATTCTCTGTATTTATTTGTCATGTCATTTAACAATTTATTTTATTTTATTTAAGTTTCATTTATGAATTTATATGTTTTTTTAAGGAGCAATAAAATTGCCGAATAATGTTGAGTAATTGTTGAGAAACTCCCAAGCCCTGAGTATGACTCAAAATTTTAGGTTGCCCAGTATGAGTGAAAATTTTGGGCTGTTGAGTACGAGTTTTTGAACTGTGATATAGAGAACCCTGATTCTAGGCGTTAGGCTCGAAGGGCAAACTGTTCCATATTGATGTGGTGCACCCTTAAACAAGGAGACTTGGCAAGGGTAAGAGAAAAGATGGCAGGGAAGGCCCTGATGAAGAGGCGGTCTCATTAAAAGTTTGACAAAACAATTTCGCAGAAATGGAAATCCATGACTTTATAGGTCTACCCATTGACTTTCTTCCTATGAACATTTATCTTGCTCAATTTGATAAGAGCTTCCTGTAATAATTGTTGGCAGGGGCTGTTGTTATCTAGGGTTTTTGGTATATTATCTTGTTAGTATGTGGGTGCACTACTCCTATGGATAGTTGTTATAGTTGTTTTAACCTGTTCAGGTGTTGTCTTATTCTAGTCTAGAAGTATTTAGACTTTGCCTCTATGGCTCTAGGCAATCTATGTTGACATGCCCTTGTTTGCTTTGTTGGGTTTCTTGTTTGGTTGGTGACTTGTCCTCGGCAAACCAAGTCTGAAGAAAAATTACCTCTTCAAAAGGTTTGACATTGTCCTCATTTATCATAGTGGAGAGATTTTCAAGATTTTTCCACGTCCTTAGGTAACTCCAAACGTTGGAAATGATACTGCAACTCATGAGAGACATGATTGACAATATGTTTACATGTTTCATTTTCCTCCTTAAACTAGTGTGCTTAAGTGCTCTATTGACATGCTATCTCTTATCCCCCTTGGCAATATGCCACAAGCCATGCCACTGCCACATTGACCATTTCTAGCTTGTAAAGGTTATAATTGTCACATGTAATGAAGGGTGACAAGACACAATGATAAGTAGATAAAAATTGTTGTAAGATTAAAAACTCCCCCAAAACCAAGCACATTATGAGATTGTACGACATGGTATGCTTCTAGATGCTGCTAGATTGTACAACACGGTATGCTTCTAGATATTTCTAGATCAAACAATGAGGTATGCTTCTAGATTATACGACTCTTCTAGAAGTTGTATGACAAGGTTTCTATATCCTTTTTTCGCTTCTATAAAATAGCCATGACCCTTTGAGATTAGAGACACAATTGTAATTTTGATTTTGCTGATATAAAGTACGACAACGAGATCTTTTGTCATGTGATTTTCCCCTGGTATATTTCTAGGGTTTTCCACGTAAATCTGGTGTGTGTTTTTTGCTCTTTTCTTGTCTTGTTTCATTGTTGTAATATTCTATGCACTGTTATTTTTCTTTCAATTGGTATCAGAGCTTTGGTTCGTACTCGTTTGTGCACATGATAGCAAGAAGCTGAAAATAGCAAGAAAGGGTGTGACCAGATTTGAGGTAGAGAAGTTCGATGGGTCAAACTTTGCATTATGGAAACTGATGATCCAAGCGCTATTGGTTTGAGATAGTTGTGCTCAAGCCCTAAAGGGTGTGACAGCCAAACCAACAGTAATGTCACAAGAAGATTGGGGCAACACAGATGCAAAGGCAAGGGCAATTATTCATCTATCCCTTGTTGATTCGGTTATGTTCAACGTAGCATAGGAGACCACAACGGAGGCTCTTTGGAAAAAAATTAATAAGCTATATGAAACAAAGTCTCTATCAAATAGGATTTTTCTGCGAAGACAATTGTACAATCTGAGAAGTAGGGCCTGGACGCCAGTTGCAAACCATCTAAATGAGTTCAACACACTGATCAGCAAGCTGAGTTCAGTGGACGTGAAGATTGAGGAAGACAGCGCTGCAACCCTACTTTGTTCATTGGCAGACACAAGGGACCAACTAGTGATGTTGCTCAACAATTCTTCTGGGAAGCTCGCTTATGACAATGTGGTTGCCTCATTACTGGACGAGGAATCAAGGTGAAAGACTTCTCAAAGCAGGTCTTCCTACGATGCCCTAGTTGCAAGGCGCAGGGCCACAGAAACAGATCGATCACGCAGGGCACCTTATAGGTCGAAGTCTAAAACACAAAAAAGGGGGAAGTGTTGGAATTGTGGAAAAACCAAACGTCTCAATGATTGTCGGTTACTTAAAGAAAAAGGAAAACCTAATTCACAGAGTGCAGATGCAAACACAGCTGAAAGTAACCAGATAAAACTTTTGATTTCTGGCCAAATTGGGATCACTCATAATTGGTGCCACTTTTTATCCAGGCTGTGAGCCAAAGCACTTAGAACATGGTAGGCAGAAGACACAATGCATTGTCCCATTTATGAGCACAGCCAAATCAGTTCATCTGGCTGATTTGATTGGAATAATTCCCTTTGAGCTAGAGTCTATAAGAATCTACTAGTTTGAATTTGCTCTACATTGCCTGCATGTTTGGTTTTTCCCTCATGCCAAATCAGTTGATTCAAATGATTAAAGCAACACTTAAATATCGTAAATACTGAGTTTGTAAAAGGTTTTGCAAGTTAGCATACTCTGGTTGATGCAGACAAAGATAATTTTGCCAACTGTGTTCACAAAAGAGAATTGAGTCCATTCCCTAGCTTCCAGGTGAGCTGCTTTTGAAGTAAATCTTAGCCTGTTTTAAGAAGTTGTACCATGCCAGAAAGACCAGGCTTCCATGGTACCTTATAAGAGCTCTCTTGCATGCTGGTAAAGTATGTTTCAATTATTATTTTACTCCAGATTGAACTTGGATTTTTCTATGACCTCCAAGCTGCCTGAACTGCCAAAGCCTGATTCAAAAGATTTGTATTTATGATGTTTAATTCCTCTTGCTGGTTGGGAGTACAGATTTGGTTCAAGGGGACCAGGTCGTATTTGAATTTGTCTTCTACCCCTTGCTAGAGAAATTCTGTTGTATTATGTTGATGTCCCCTTTAATTTGTAGATGCAAAGGAAGAAGTGTAAACAGGTAAAATGAGGCTGCCTATAAAACTGATTTGAGCAATTGGATTACCCCTACAAAAGATAGCCATTTATTTCTCCATTTAGATTATTTTTCTGTGAGCTGATGGATGACTCTGTTCCATATCTCGGTATTGTGTTTTGTATGGCAAGCCAAGCCCAAGTCCCTTGGTAGAATGCGTTCTGGTAATTCCGGCACCTTAAGGATATCCCTCTTTTTCCTGGGAGAAATATTAAGAAATATAACATGTGACTTGTTCTCATTTATCTGATGTCCAGAAGCCAGCGGAAAATTCTGCAATATTTTCTTGAGATTTTTGAGTTACTGGAAAATGTGAGTAGACAAAAAGAATTGTGTCAGCTGCCATGTGGAAGTTTATGTAATATTGCCCATGTCTGGTTACTGAAAGACCATTAATCTTATGTTGGGATTTTGCTACGGCCAACAATCAGCTGAGTTTCCCCCATTATAATAAAAATGGTAAGGACTCAAAGGATCCCCTTGCCAGAGCCCATGGGAAGACAGGAAACGTTGCCTACGATTTCCATTCAATGAGATGCAGAACATGGGAGAGTTTAGCAACTGTAAATCCACTCAATCACTGGTTCACTGAAAATCAAATGTGCATAGAGTACTGCCTATCTGACTCAGTTGCATCTACCAAATGCTTGGGAATTATTAGGTTTAATGAGAATACTTCAATGTTTGTGCTTCTAAAGGAAGTGTGTGATTTCTTAGACCACTATTATATTATCCATGATATGTCTGCTTGCGACATGCTGATTTTTTATCTTGGATGCTATCAAATTTAAGATAATTTTATACACCATTCTGCAGAGAACAATTGGGCGATGTTGGTCTATTTCATCAGTTTTGCCTGCTTTAGAATTTAAACAAAAATCATGGTATTCATATTTCGTAACATTTTGTTGTTCATTTGTGATTCCTCAATTAGTACTATCAGATCATCCTCGAGTGTTTCCCAGTATTCTTGATAGAAACAAAAAAGAAACCCATCATATCCAAGAGCCTTGTCTGATTTGAAGAGAATACTGTGTTTTCTACTCTTCTGTGGCTGGTATCAATAAATTATTAAATAGTTGTTTTCAGTTGGTGTAATTTTATTTGGGATCATTTTGACCAGATCATCCAGGGCTCTTCTTTGAATTTGATTAGAGAGTTGATTAACAAGTAGATGTCCAAAATAATGGGTAGCAATCTCAAGTATCTCTGGAAGTGATTATGCTATCCCCTCTTTATATTATGAATCAAGATTCAGGTGTTGTTTATTGAGAACTGATTTGTGAAAGAATGTTGTTAAAGAGTCGCCTTGATTTACCCATTGCTCACAGGAGTATTGTCTCCAGTAGATCTCCTTGCTCTCCTGAATTTTTGCAATTTTTTTGGATAAGAGTTTGTTATTGCTCTGCATATTGATGTGAGAAACCTGTTTCCCTGATTTGTTTCTGAAGCTGCTCAAGTTGACTCCATATTTTTGCTCCTTGCTTGAAAATATTGCGAATATCATATATGTTCCATAGTTTTAGTTCCATTTTGATATTTTAGTCTTCCCATAAATTTGATATACGATGCCCCTATATCTTGTCTACTTCTGCCACCAAATCTGAATTTGTTTATTGTGTTTAGGGTGTGTGGTCCACATTCTCTCGAATCGAAATTGTGGCCTGGTTTTGTTTGCAAGAAGGGAGTTGATTTGCAGTAAAATTGGTCAATGATCAGAGAGAGCAGCATAACTTACTCTACCAAAGATTCGCCTACCTGTGGTGAACCATTGACCCAAGGGCCAATAGCATGATCATGTCTAACTTCTCTGCAAAATGAACTGTATTCCCTTATGACAACTACTCCATGTGAAGAATCCTTGAGAATATTCAATCCACCAAGGAGGTATCCTAGGCCAGGATTTTAGGAGCATCCACAGTTCTGTGATAGAATCTTGTGCCCCCTTTCTATCATCCAGAGATTTGATAGTATTGAAATCCCCCATTAAAATGAGGTTGGCGAGGTTGGAAGAAAGGATCTAATTATTGAGCTGATTTAGGACTGTTATTCCATGAATTTCTTGGAGAGGGATGTACACATTGATGATAGTGAAATTTTATTTTATTTCAAAGGAGACGAATTCAGTAGTAGTTTCCCAAGCAGTTGATGCAGTGAAATAGCATACTTGGTTGGATCACAATGTATCATTGTGATGTATGTTTGCTTGCTTTGCCAGAGCCTCAAATAGTTGTGTTTCTCCGGAGATCCAGCCCTGAATGTTAGCTGAAATAGAACTGTGTCTTTTCTGTGTCTTTTTCCCTTGAGAAAATTGCGCTTGTTCTTGGCACCCTTGCCTCTAGCATTCTAGGAGACTATGCACATCAAATAACTTGGGTGAAAGAAGGGGCCCTCTCCCCCTTTTCAGCAGGCAAAATTTGTTGGTTTGGCAACGATTGATCCTCAAAGCCCATTGTACTTTCTCCTCATCTATCTCTATGGTTTCCGATAAAGGTTTTCTCTTGTTTTGCATTTTGTTAGATTTCTTTGGAGTGGGGATCAGATCCATTAGAGGGGATGTCATTCCAACCTTTTTTAATTTTTCATAGACGCCTCAGATTTATTCACTTTGGATGTGAAAGCAAGAAAGGATGGGACCTTACCTTTGTATACCAGCTTTGCATGATGAAGAGTAGAGGCCTTGATTGGTCCTGGCGATTACAGTGTGCATTGAACTCCATCCATGTCCTCAGTGTCAATATCTGCTAAAGCCACAAACAGGTTGATCTGGAAATATTGAGCATGAGTTGAGGGAGACCAGTTGATTTTCATAACATATGCTTTTTGAAAATTGCTTTCCCCTTTGATTTCTTCCTTTAATAGCCGTCCTCTTTTCTGTTTCAATTACTGCACCTCAGGAAGCATCTGAAATGTTTTGTCCATTTGTGGATTCTTGGCTTGAAGGTTGTTTATGGGGTCTGAAACTCGTTTTTGTTGCTTAGAGGGCAAAGTCTTTCCAAATGGCCATGCTTGTGACAAAATCTGCAGCGAAATGGGATATTTTCAGTCAATGGGCTATTCACATTCTATACCTCACATGTCTAATATCAACTGAACTAGGAGTGGTTTGTCTAGACTCAAGTTGAGAGAGATTCATGCATTATTTAGAACTCTTGGATTTTTTGTGGAGTCCGAGGATGTTATGTATTCACCAATTGCTGACCATATCTTTTTAAGAGCATGTTCTTTCCCATACTCACTTGGGAGAAGAGGCATATGAACCCATACCTGAACCATAATGGGTATCTCTTCTGTTGGGTTAAAAGTTGGAGACCGTTGTTACATAGATCTCGTTCTTGTTTGCATGAGAAGACTGTCAGAAAATACCTTTAATGCGTCATGAGGATGTCTATAGATCTAGTGGGTTTCAAGTTATCCTAAGCCTAAATCCTTAAAATTTTGGCCTAGGGTAGACATCCATTAAACGGCAAATCAAAGTTTTTTCTTTGAGGATCCAAAAGTCTATTTTCCATTTCATACAATTGTGAAGGAGACTTTTGGAGGAGTTTCCATCTTTTCTGAGAAAAAGAGATAAAAAAGCATATTAAATAGAGATAAAGTGTACAATCAGGATACGTTACAATAAAAATAGGTCATCAAAGACAACAAAGGATAGGACAAGTACAACACATATGGAAGCTTGAGAGATTAATGTTTTTGAGCCTTCCTCTTTCCCCTTCTCTTTTCTAGTGCTATTCGCTCCATAGGTACTATCATAGCTATAAATTTTACATTTACATATTTTATAATCCGGACAGCACCTTTGATGTTTCTACAATTTATATCGCTACTGTCCTGGTTACTATACAAATTTTCATTATCAAAATGAAGCCAGAAAACATGCAAAATTTTGTTATTGTTTACCATTAATTTTTGAGTTTCATGAGCAGGGATTGCAGAAGAGAGACTTTCCTCATTCAGAGTGCTTGATATCGATGCCTGATTGGAGGTTGTTTCTTGAGGCTTGAACAGGGTTCTTTGCTAGGCAGTTCCACAAATTCTTGCATCATTGGAGCATTCAACATGAGTTGCTTTTCTCTTTGCAGGAGGGACAAGTTGAGCATGATCCTGGATGATGTCAGCAATCTGGCTTTCTGCATTCTCAGATAGCATGATGGTTTTGATTGCATCCAATGTTTGTTCATGATTTTCAACATTTTTTCCCAACTTATCCACACAGTTATTCAGATCTTCAGTCTGCTCATTTTGTTTCCAGGAACTATGGAGCAGTCTCGATAATACACTCAAATAGGGATTTTGTATCCCTTTTTCCTCGATGATTTTTTTCAATTCTTTTATAACAGTAGATATTTCCAATACAGCCTCTGGAATAACAAAACCAGTGCAAGTAGCTTGCGCATTTGTTCGAGATTTGTTTCTCCCAATGGCTCATTGGATGGGTATGAGGTATTTGTCTTCTTGGAGGGACTTGGTCCCATTGAATAAATTGGGCAGTTAGAATAATTAAAGGGGAATAAGCCTGGGTTGGATAGGTCAAATATGGCCTCCTCGAAATATTAACATTTGCAAGGTTAAGGTCTAACGTAGTTAAAGGTGGGAGTCATTGAAGGGGGCATCATACCCACTTTTTTGAGAAAATTCAGCTCCATAAATTACTTAAGCTGGAGTGAGGGGCCTGGAATAGGTGGGAAGGAGTTGAGCTCTTTGCCTATTTTCAACAACAGAAATTGTAGGCTTGTAGCCATTACCTAAGATTTAACTTTTGTGGAGGATTGAATCCCTGATGTTGGCTCTGTTGCATTGGATGCTCATGATTTGCTCCCACGTTGGGATTGGTCTCATCATCTTCAATTGAATTGTAGATTGCTGCCCTAGTTCTTGCTTCATAGTTGTTGAGTGCTTAGGGATTTTTTGCCTTGCCTTTTTTCCTCTTCTACCCTCTTATACGCTTGAATTTCCTTAGTATTGCACTTCTTTGCTGAATTCTTTCCTTTCCCTTCAGACTTATTTATGATCTGAGTTCTGAATCTTTTCCCCAAACCCATTCCTAGATAAAAGTTAAGGTGCACTTGACTCCTGACTGTTGGGATTGTAAAGACCCTTGCTAAATTGGCCTTTAGTTTTCTGTTATGGGCACTTAGTAATTTTGTCAAACACTTTACTTGTAAACTTGTTCTTGGCTGGTAAGTGTTTTCAGTTTGTCTTTCATCTTAAATGATGATGATGAAGTGCTTATAATGTCTTTAACTAACAATGCACAATGTCTTTAAGTGAAATGAGAGTGTTATGCAAGATATACTTTGATTTGTTAACTAAATAAGATAGCTGATATGCATCTACAGCTAATAGACATTTAGTCAAACATTTGACATGCATCCTAACTATGCAAAGTACACCTACAACAAAGAAGCATTTTGACAAACATATTGTATGTAACCCAAAACTCCTTATAAAATAGAGATGTAATGCACCACTTCTTTTTGGTATTTCAATGTTCATGGATGACTACAAATGAATGCGAATGACACCTACAGCTAGTAGGCATTTCTACAATCACTTGGCATGCATACTATTGACTGAAATGATTGGCTACAGCAATGAGGCATTATAACAAACACTTGCTATGCAAGCTTGTGATCTCCCTCTCCTTATTTATATGATGCACAAACTGATTGCAATCTGATTACAATGATATGCCAAGACTCGGCATACATGGGCAAGATTGATTACAATGCAAAGACTATTTTCTGAAACAATTACAAGGCTGCCTTATCAATGATTTGACTGAGTTAACTATATGCAAAGTAGCATTAGAATGAACTTGGAAATGTTGTCATCAACTGGAAAACCCTTGTGAGGTCGTCTTGCAGCAAATAAAGGTTTCTTCACCAATTTCAAGCACTAAACATCAATTTCAGACCTGGCCGCCCCTATTGCAATTAATTTCAGCTCCAAAGTCAAGGCGTTTTTGCCCTAAGATGAACACGCCATGAGTACAAGAATGTATCACCTACAAATGGAGGATAGTACGGCTCTAGACGCTGTTGTGTACGGTCCAACAAGGCTGTAATTAACATCAATGATCAGCAAACATGTGCGTTTCAACTTTCTGTGTATAAACCCTTCAAGAACCTTGTAAAAACTCCTCCAAGATTGTTTCTTGAATGATGTGCAAAATAGCTCTATAAACCGTTGTCTAAACTTATGTATCCTTCACCAATGAAGCTCAGTGTTGACTCCTGGATGAAGCCAATCTCACAGGCAATCCTTCGGAAGATCTTTCACAACCTTGGGTATGCAAAATCAATAAAAAAATTTGTTCTCAATGATCAAGAATTGTAGAAATTGCATAAACCCTAGGTTTCTTCTTCTCCACAACAAATCACGAAAATACATAAAAGTAATACAATCCCCATAATAGCTTTGGTTGATCCCTTTTTATAATTTCTCATGAAGAGGTCAATCCTCTAGAAGCCTCCCTTTTTAATCATTTAAAAAAACATTAAATGTGCATTTAAACTTTATCAAATATTTTCTTGAAGTGGATGCTCAAATTAATTAATCATTTAATGTGTTTTAAGTCATTAAATGGTTCCCTTTAGACATAAAGTTATAATATAAATTTATAATATGATTTTAATGATTAATTATTATTAAAGTCACATTTAATAATAATTAAATAATATAACTTGCACATTAATCTTTAATTCGCCAGGCCAACTGAAAACTAGGATCAACACTGAATTCATCACATGCCCAGGTGCTTTACTATATATAGAAACACTGGACTCCACTGGCATGCTGACTTACTATAAATAATAAGTGTTTGAAACTGAGTCCTAAATCACCAAATGAAAACCAATCCTGAAAACCAAATGAGCTCGAGAGAATAAAACACTCAAGTAACTGCCAAACAGGACCCTCTAACCATCTGCATTAGCCTACGAGGGTCAAATAATAGGCTAATCTACCAAAAAGCTGGAACGAGCTAAAAATGGGACATTACAAGGATTTTGTTTATATTGAATGATATCATATAATATTGTGCATATCCCAAACAAAAATGTTTTTGAGTTGACTGATGTATAGAGTGCAAGACGAGCAATTTCTTTTTGATAAAAGGTTGATGTATTGTAAGCGACTTGACTCCTAAGCATTTTGTTAGATAGTGGCTCCTTTACCCTTCACCTGCTGCTGAGTAAATGAACAGATTATCATTTCTTCATCTACTTTTACCCACTTTGACATGAAAATGGTTATGCATAGTATATTTTCTGCCATCATCTTTACGACAAAAATATGATTTCTAATCTGGAAGTTGATCAATCTTTTGAAAAGTTTAAAATATGCCCTTCGATCCTAAGGATGATAAGCATCCATTGGGTCTTGGCTATGGATCCTTACACCCTAATAAGTGTTAATGCTTGTTAGAGTGAGCTGTTGCAGATCACCCATGTGGTTGCTCTTGTCTTTGTTGGTGAATGAAGATATTGCTGCCATAAATGCTTCTAATTTTGTAATGATACGCTAGAAGAGAAATATAACTTTTATTTCTTTGCCTTTCCCTTGCACAATTTTGTCCTTTGTTTCCACGAGTATGCCAACGTGGCCGTGGGTATGTCTATGGTGGTTGATAAACTTATGGATAGGCAAAATAAAACATAAGTAAGTTAGTGTCATGTTTGGATAGAATAGAAAAAATAATAGTGTGTTTAAAGTCAACACCTTTGTCAATAGGTGAGCGGGATCAGCAAGGGAATTAGAAACTAAATGAAAAAGAAACAAAGGTTGGGACAATGCTTAGGATGAAGAACCTGAGAAAAATGAGGCAAACAGGATAAAATTGTTAAATTGTTACAAAGGATTAAAAAATAATGAAAGTGTTTAGGGGACATGACCTGTCAAGTAAAAAGACCAAAAAGGAACTTTTGCCAAATAACACACTTGTTCCAAAATCCCTAGGACTCCAATCGCTTGTCCAAGGCATTGTACAGTTTAAAACTAAAGGCTGTCTTATAGAGAGGCGTGGACCAAAGCTTCAAAAATTACCTTTATAGAAATGGACAGTACTTGAAGAAGAAGTGGAATACTCATTTCTTAATCTCATCTGTGGTTGTTATGTCCATCTCCGAGATTTATTATAACTTGTATATTATTCCTTTTGAGAGGAATTGGAAATTTACTGCGAAAAGAAATCTCCCAGCCCTTAATATTTTGAGGAACCTCAGAAAACATCAATTCCTTGTATATTAATATATTATACTAATTTGCCTTATCATTTTCCTGTGGTTTTTGTGGTGGCTTGCTCCAAGGATACAATTGAATTTGATCAGAAGGGGTAAGTATAAATTCAATTATTTTGATTCTTAAATCAGGAAATTCCCATGTTAGCTAGTCTATCCGCCATTGTATTGTAATCGTTGGACCTGTGAACCAACCTGCAATCTTGAAAATTATTTAATAAGTTATATGTTATATTTTTAGTAATGGTTGACATTCTCCAGTTGAATTGTTTATCTTCTTTTCCATTTGGATGTTTTTGGTATGTATAAGCATCACTAGTTATTTGTATAATAATTTTGGAGTCACCTTCCACCTGAATTTTTTGAATTCCTGTTAGAGTGGTTGTGGTAGCCATCCACCTAAATTCTTTGAATTCTTCTTTGAGTAGCCATGGTAGCAAGCCAACAATTCTGCTAAGTTACTAGTTTGTTTTCCTATATCCTTGAGAAAAGCAAAAGTGAAGCTACCTTGTTCGTCTCATTGATGGGGGGGATTCAGTGGGCTTTAGGATTACTAAATAACCACTGCATGTTATAGTGGGCAGGGATGTTCAAGTTTTGTGCCATCCTGTAATCCGTCATGCTTGGAGAGTACATCATCCCATCTTTTCCTGAGAAAACGCACATGGCAGCATTTCAAATATTGGCTTTGATCATCTGCATAAGTTGAGTGGGATGTGGAGTCTTGTTGTTGACTATGCAAGCATTTATTTTCTTCCGTTTTTGCCAGGCTATGTGGGAAGGATCAATTTGCACTATTTAATGAAAGATAGGCATATCAGCTCAAAGTTTTCTTCATATGTTAAAGTCTTGTTCAAGAGAATACACTTTTTCCCCTGTTTGCCAAACACCCTATCCATCTTAGCCCAGATTTTCTTAGCCAATGGGCAGTCTAGAAGAAGGTTGACTTTGAATCCCTTTGACAATTTTGGAAACTTGAAGCCCCAATAAGTCCCCCTTTTTTAAGTTATCTGCTATTAGGATGCTCTTATGCTTCACAAGCCAAAAGAGAAGGCTTTGATTTTTTTCCATGTATGGTTGTCGTATATGAGATTCCATTTTTTGTTTTTGGATGAGGCTCACTGAAATTGAACACTTGATAGGCTGAAGCAACAGTAACATCACATGAATTTTTGCAGGGCCAAGCAAGTAGATCTTGGGCATTGGTGAGAAAAATAGGCATTTTCCCAAGTTGTCTCAAAGCTGCTTTGTTTTTTATTTGAATTCTATGGGAAGCCCTTCCAAAATAGCAATATCCCACACTGTGAACCCTTGCTGATTTTGAGTACAGTAATCAGCAACTGTAGTGTAACGTTTTGCCTCTTAAGTGATATTGGAGTCCCTGATTTTTAGTTGAAGTTATTGAGGTATGTGCATTCTAGTTGCTAACCTTGACTTTTCTCCCTTCTTGATATGTCAACTGAGATATTCTTGCAGTTTTGATGTTCCTTCATAAATAAATTTGTGCGTTGCAGTCATTTTGTTGCTGGTAGGAATTCGGAGAGGGATTTTAGTGTTTGTCAATTTGATAGCTGTCCATGAGGATGTTTTTCCAAGGCATGTCTTGTTCCTGACAAAGTCTCCAATCAGCATGTCTTGTTCCTGACAAAGTCTCCAATCAGCTTTCATTGAAAGTGCTTGATTAAAAAGTCTGGAATTTTTTATATTGAGGCTCCCATTGCATTTGTGAGAAGTTATCGGTGACCAAGCTACTAATGGGAACTTGAAGTTCTCATTCATTCCCCTCCATAGAAAAAATATTTACATTTGTTTTAACTGGCCTTCAAATTTTATTGGAAGGGGAAGGGGAGAGAGCATATAGATCAAGACAGCTTGAAGCACAAGTTTTAATCTCGGTACTCTTCTAGCAAAACTAAACCGTCTATTTGTCCATCTGGAAATTTTAGCTTGGATTTTGGTCAGAGTCTTACCTAAAGCTTCTTGATATGTGGACAAAATGTCTTAACTGTACTATTATTTCTTTAGGAGGGTAGAGAATAAGAGCAGTTCATCCACAAAATGAAAGTTAGTCCATCTCCTTCCACCTTCCTTGGCCAGTATACCATATATCTTCCCCTTCTCTTTAGCATTGTCTAGTGCTATATATATATATTCCCCTGTATGGATAAATGAACTTGGACTGGGCGGATCACCTTGTCTAAAACTTCTAGAAGAGGTGAACGATTGTCCTATTTCTTCATTCAGAGAAAACATATATAAAGTGGTGTATGTAATTTATCCATGGATTAACCAACTGGCTGAGACCATATGAGGAAAACATTTTCCCTATAAGATTCCAACTGTATCTATCAAATGCTTTGGAGATATCTAACGTAATCGTTATACCAGGCCTTTATGAGTTTTCAATGAAAGAATTAAATCTTGAACATAGATTAAGTTGTCAGAGATTTGTCTACCTAGGACGAAAAGCTGACTGAGTGATTGATATCAGTCGGCGAATGATAAAATTAGCCGGCAAGCAATCAATTTGGAGATAATTTTGTGGACCATATTGCACAAAGAAATAGGTCTATATCGATCCATCTCGTGTCCCTTCTTATTGGTTATTGGAATTAAAACAAGCTTGTTGCAGTTCATCTGCCTAAGCATTTCTTTATTCTTTCTTGATTCTTCTACTAGGGCTGCCAGGTCACATTTGATTGTATCCCAAAAGATTTAATAGAAAATGGCAGTGAAACCATTGGGGCCCAGTGATTTGTCTGAGTCAAAGAAGAGGACGACTGATTTTAGTTCTTCTTTAGTGACCGGTTTCATTGATTCCTCATTGTTTCTATCTTTAACCTTATTTGGGATGATCTATTAAAGGATCTCCCTTTGTGCTTGCTGTTTTTTTCCAAATGAGGCCAGTTCCTTTAAAATGTCTTGAAAGAAATTGGATGCAAAGTCTAGGAATTCTAAAGGATTCGTTATGTGGTCTCAATTCTCTTTTTGAATTCTCTGCACTGAGTTGGCATGTTTTCTATTTTGGGTTGAGGCATGGTAGAACTTAATGTTGGAGTCACCCATTTTAATCTTGATCTCTGATCCTAGTATATCTCTTCATTTTTATGAGGGTCAATTAGTTGCTGGATGGCATTCTGTTCTTACTTTTCTAAGTTGTGCCTATGTCCCTGCTCTCTGATTTTGGTTTGGATTTCTTACAGCTATGTTTTAGTCTTTGTGTGTTTGGTGTGTATATTAACAAATTTTGTCCCATTCAATTATTTTATTTTGTCTTTGATGGATTTCAGCTTTTCAAAAAAAATGAACATTTGAAATCCTGGCTTATCTGAGGCTTTGATCCACCATTCTATCTTCTGATGAAAAGTTAGATGGGCTAACGAAATGTTTTCGAATCAGAAAGGACGGAATCCCTAACTCTTGCTTCCATTCTTAAGTTTGGTCTAAACCAGTTCTCAGAGAGAAAGACTGCCAAGTTTTTCTGCTATAGAGCTTTGACCTTTCCTTCTATTAGACCATGTGAAATGTCCTTCAAATAATTCAAGTTCCATAAGATAAGTGTGTATCTCAAGGTTGTTAAGGGCTGCAGCTGTTGTGATTAAAACCAACCCCTCCTTTCTTCTCCTTAGGAACTCTGATGGTATTGAAGTCTCCCATAATGATGAGATTTTGTGTCTATGGCGCTAGCATAGTTAGTCACTAGATCAATTATACTGATCCCATTATTCCCAATGGGAAGGATATACATCTTGATTAAAGTGGCATCAATCTGTAGTTCATGAGAAAATAATGAATGAAGGTTCGAGATTTTGGGCAAGGAATTGTGTTTGCTGCCCATAAACCCACAAAATGAGGTTGTTTGATAGCTCTAGCTGTGACATACTCTTGAAGAAGAATCATATCTACAGTCTAAGATTTGCTCAATTCTTTGAGGAAACGGCACTTTGGGCATCCCTTTGCATCTAATGTTCCATGAAAGAATCCACACTATGATGAAAACATAGAGGTGGAGCTTTCTTATGGGATTTCCTTGGTAGTTTCTGGTTTGGGAATCCATATTAGTATCATCTTGTCTGCTGCATTTGTGTTGCTTCTGTCCTCGTCTGAATCAATGTGTTCATTCGCTGGTTTCCTTTTTTCTTTGTTTCTTGAATGGTTTTTGGCTCCCAGATTTGTAGATTTACCGAATGAGATCCTCTTTGTCATTAACTTATATGTTACCTTTTTTTCCTTTGTATTATGTGACTATGGAAGAGGTCTTAGCGGTAAATTGAAGGGGACCTTTTGATGCCTTTTTGATTCTTGTTCTTTCTTGCTAATTGTTTATTTTTGCCCCTCCCTTATTCCCTTCTGAGTTCCTTCATTCCTTGCAAAACTTTGATGTCTTACATTTCTTGGGTACCCGTATCAGCTAAAGCCCCAAAGAGGTTTTCAAGTAATAGTTTGGTTGATTGGCTTGATTGTCCTTGGCCTTTCCTGTTGTAAGCTTGTTAAAATTTGGATTCATTATGGTTTGTGGCTTTGTTGTTTGTTTTGCTTTCTAAAGTTTTTTTATGCAGGTGCAAAAGGATTCGAAGGTGTTTGCTGATTTTCATTTGCCTGCTTTTCAGGTTGCTTCTGCGTTGTTTGTTGATCTTGTGTGGAACAGACCCTAGCAAGATGCCCATGTTCATGACAAATTCTGCATCAGAAGGGATATTTTCATAGTCCAGGGGCTGTTCCCGTTATATCAGGCATAGGCTTGTCCAAAACAAGGTTGGTACAAATCCTAGCATATTTGAGAACTCCCAGATTGATTGTAAAATCAGAGGCCGTGATGTATTATCAGATAGTTGATCCTATTTTATTTAAGCACGATTCATGCCAATATTCACTTTAAAACAATGGAAGTCTTACCCAAACAAGCACTGTGCTGGGGAGATCATTTGTAGGGTTGAAGGTCGGGGGGGGGGGGTAATGCTTCATAAACAAACCTGATTTCTTCATAAACATGGGTCCTCCTTGGAAAGCTTTAACTCTTTCTTGCTTGGTGCTAAAGATTGCCATAAGTAGCCTTTGGGCATCGTCAGGATGTCCACTAATCCCGATAGGGCTCCAGTTTTCTTGAACCCAGAGTCAGATATTTGGGTCCAACGTAAGATACCGTGATGCTACAGATTAAATCCTTGTCTTTTAAGATCCATAGCTTATTTTGCATTTCACCAATGGATAATGACATCTTGGGAGGGATGCCCATCTTCAAATAGCATCCATCTTCCATCCTCGTGGGAAAGTTTGGCCTTGATGCCATTCTACAGACATGATGTTTCAGAAATTGAGGGGTTGTGGACAAGGTGGTCATGGCCCCCTCAGGGAAGGTCTGAAACTTAAATCCACTCAACCTTTGGCTGAGAGAGAGATCTAAAATTTCCAGTTTTGGAAGAGCTGTTAGTTTGGAGATAGAGTGATGGAAGCATGGAGAGCCTAGGATAGTTAAAGATATGAAATAATTCCATCTTGAGATAGAACACATTTACTTTTTATGTAGGAAATTGCGGACAGGATATTGGTCTTTGGGCATAATATTGGAGGAATCGCTATAAATTCTTTGCAAACTAGTGATTAATAGTTTGAGACAACATTCCTGAAAACAGGGCACATTGAGGAGGCCATAGCCCTATCAATGGAAGTATGGATCAGGCCTCATCAGCCCTGTAGTGTTGCTGCTACAAATCTACCTTGTTTGGGGGAGGAGGCTGACAGGATTTGTGGTGAGATGGGCATGGGCAGGAGAGAGGTGGTAGGTGAGAGCCATGCAAAGTACTTATCTTAATTTACTTATAAATACAAAAGGACAGCAATATGACCATGTATAATCCGACTCAAAAGAACAACATGCCTTATTAATAAAATATTATATTGGCACATTAGGGTGAGAGAATCAAACCAATGACCTTTGGTCTAAAATCTAAAGCTAAATACCAACCTCCCCAACCACTTATTTTAACAATGGGTAAGGGACAATACACAAACTGTTTCATTTCGTTTTTATCATTTGTCAAATTAAAGAACAATATTGCTCACTAATATGATAATATTTTATCACTAGGCATTCGTTTTTCCTACAACAGATCACAACCAACTCTCCTCACTGCCACTTGCATACAGAGGAAAAAAATTTAAAAAGGTTTTTTTAGAAAAAAAAAACATGGTGACCTTTTTTTGGTTCTCTTTCTAAAACTATTGAAGAGAAAAGGGTAGTGCGCTGAAGGCAAGGGGGTCTCACCCAACCTCACTACATGTCATCCCTAGCTCTTCCATGTGATCCCTTAAACACTTCAATGATTCAATCCATGCAGCACCACTTCTACACTTGAACAAAAATGTAGCCATAATTTGCACATAAAAGATTGTAGGCAAGGTTTTAAGGAGTGCTATGGATATAGATGCACAATTTTTCTCAACTCGTAGCCCACTATTTCAGAACTCAAATAATGCAAGTTGGGAAAAAGGCAACATGTGGAATCACATTGGACAAAGTTGATAGAAAGATTCAAATGGGGTAAAATTGATCTTTGTTGAGGTTTCTATCCTCTTCATTTACTCCCAATCCTTCACCATACTATTTTATAGCCTCCTTAAGTCACAGGGCAGGGTACATCTACTCTAATACCATGAAAAGTTTCATAGTTAATTTAATGTAACACAAACATTGTAGCATACAATATTTATCCACAACAAAATGTTCACATCATTTGACAGAGTATCAAGTACCCTAGGTAACATTCACTCTCAATAAATTGATCACCTTGCAATAATCTATTTGGGATTTTTGCTTATCCCTTTAAAAACACCAAAACATAACACCTCTAGTGGCTTTTACCAACACAGCTGACATAGGGAAATATTTAATATTAACTCTACACCACCCGAAGGATGCCACACTAACATCAATCACTGGTTCAAAAACTTAGTTAATGTTTACTTGCACTAATATATGAACTTGAAATTGGTCATTAGTTGCATCCCTGTTGAAGGAGGCAACCAAGGACATGAAAGTAGTTATACCCTGTTTACATATCCATAGTGTCTGCATAACGTATTGCATGCTAACTACATAAAAACAGTTTTTTTCTTCATGGCAAACAAAAAGTGGTGATCCAGAAACGAATATATGCCCTCTTTAATATGTTTCTGAAATTATTTGCAATCGGGCCTATGTGCCACTTCTCTGTAGCAATGTAAACCTCTATATATATACTCTCATTTGTATTGATTTGTGCCAGCAAAGGTCATTTGGGAAAACCAATTAAATAAATCCAAATTACAGATGACAAGAATCACCATTTGACTCTTAAAAGTCTTAAAGATGAAATGAAAGACAAGTTAAAAGATTTCCATTTCTAAGAAAAAAAGATTTCCATTTCAAATGCATTCTCATATAGTTTTTTCTTTTCTCCTAATATATATTTTTCCTTTTTATTGAGAAAGAGTTGTTTCATCTTTCAAATTTGCTATTGAAACTTACCTTATTTGGAGCCACATCCCAGACTTTACGGACAATTGGACCTTCTATTTTGCTCATCGACTTCACTTCTGCGCACTAGGTGCATATACCAAACATCAAGTCAGGGCTAGAGTAACACTAGAGTCATGAAATCAATTAAATATTATCTGAACAAGATTGAAAAGTCAAATATAGAATACCTTTATGCCAAAAATATACCAAATCACGGATGCTTATAAGAAATCAAATGCTTATAAAAGAATGTGTTATTCAAACAAAAAACTTCTTAAGAAAATAAAATTGCAAGATTATTGTTAAGAGGAAGTCTTTAGGGGTGTAAGAAGCAATATCAATGATTTTTTAAGGGATCATATAGAGATTTGCATTTAGATAATTGTGGGGTCCAAGAAGCAACAAAGCTAGGATTCCCGGTGGCAACATCGGGCGACTGTTACCTCCTCAACTAGTCTAGGAAAGGGAACAATCCTATGACCATCAATTATACATATATACAAAACTTGCACTAAACGGCAGTTTTCATCCAAGAGTCCATACAGTATTCCAGCTAAAAACAACTTATTCTATGTGCTGTAAAATGTATTAACAAGGGTTTTTTATAAATCATAATGTGTTGCATACTTAAGAAAGGTAATTTATAGTTGACCCCTACAACTATTATAAAAAAATGAAATAAGTTAAGAGTTTAGGCAATTTATCTTGTATCATATATATATATCTAGTAGCGAAGTACCAACATGAACTTACCAATAGCAAACTAGGAAAGGCACATTTCCGAAGCAGCTGTGCAATACACACACACACCAAATGCCTAAAATTTCCTAAAATAATCAATACTAAAGAAACAAAACACATATATGCTAATTCCAACCACTTATTCCACACTTGAAAGCACGGAAATCCTTATAGGGGAACCCTGGAGTTGTAAACCAACTACTTCCTTCTTTCAGCTCACTTTAGGCATTGGAGAAAGTAAGCTGGATACATCTGAATGTGGGGACAAATCCATGAGATGGTGCTCCTATTTGCCTATTGCTACAAGAGTTTTCTAGTCCCAGTCTCAGTCTAGGCAAATAGGAACTATTGCATATCAACATCAAGTACCTTCCCCTTGTCCACAAGACAAGTCATGGAAACAGCCACACATTATTGTTCTTTTCTCTACCACCAAAATTTCATCGGCCATGGATATTAAGAGAGGTTCTTAAGGGAGTACCCAGCTTCCTCATAGGATTGTACGGCCTTACCCCATCAGCCTTGGACACAACTCAATGCATATTATCGGATCTTGTACTCGAATTTTCATGGTGATAGATGATGAACGTGTTGGTTCTTCAAGGACAAGCCTTACTATATACATATGATGTCGTTGGTCTCTTGTCATGATCCCACTTTTGTCATCGTCAGCGCCATGCTTCCTTGACAAGACTAATTATACTTTGCTTTTATGATGCAAGGTTTAACCATTTTAGGTTTGCATCATTGTTATGTTTGTGTTTCTTTAGTGTTTTGTACTCAATTACTTTTTTGTAATCTAGGGTCTCTTTTATCGTAGTACTTACTATCTATTAAAACTTAATGTACCTTGAGTCCCATTGACCTAATTTCAATCAGTTGTGGACAATAATATAATTTCTTTCTTTCTTTCTCTATACACCTATCCTGTACTTCAAAGAACTTATTTCCACTTGTTATTTCCATCATCAAGTAAACATACAATCATATCCATATATATATATATCACCAACTAATTAAATGTTGATGCAACCATATTGAAGGAACATAGTAAAACGAAAATGGATATAGGATTAGAGGATAAAGAATGGGATATTCACCTATAACGTTAGATAATGATAATTGAGGGTCTGATATAAGTACTCAACATTTGATTAGCCTAGAGTGGATTTTAGCTACCTCAATATTCTACATCCCATAAGCATTTCACATGCTTAAACGTACTCAGTTCAACATTTCAAATGTTAGGAAAACAAAACAAAGAAGTTGACAACGAAAGGGAAAATAGTGGCATAAACCCCTTCATCACTCCCCCCCCTCTCAACTTTAAGAGTCACGAGTCCGTTTGTGACCTTCGCACATGCAATCTATGTATGCACTAAGATTGGGATTCTAATAAATAAGGGCTCTCCTAAATAAGTCTCTAAATTGGAAAAAGTAGAAGGCCTCTCTTAGTGTACACTCAAAAGGACCTAGGAAGGTACTAATTGGGCAGCAAGTATGCAATATATAAGCACAATAACCCATGCAATAGAGTAAACGAAATTAAAAACGAGGCCAATGTATATGGCATAAATATGACAATAACGTAAAGAAGGCAACAAGTATGGTAATATGTTGACCAATGTAAATTCAAAACATGCAAGGTGGAGGGAAGAGAGTATACGTACATGTGAGGAACTTGTTGGCGCAATGATCTCCCCCTTTAACTATGGCTTCCATGTCGTGAGGTTCAATGTCTTTAGTCAAAACTATGGAAGGGAAGAGGTAGCCTAGAAGTCAAGTAGGTACTTGTTCCTAAGGCTCCAATATCAGTCTGCAATGTATCTTCAACTCCAAATATTCTAGTCTTGTGCCAGTGTGTTCCTTTGGGCGAAGTCCTCTTTGTCCACCTAAAAGGGGAATTTTCGAAAGCCATGGATATGCCTGCTGTAATTTGCGAGGGAGTGAATTTTGGTTCTTCTTCCTTGAGAAATGGCATAATGATTAACCTATAAATCCGGGTATGTAGCCACCAATCATAACTCTAAAATATCAATGTTTGTTATATTTTCCTTCACCAAACATGGCCGGTAACATCTGCTTAGTGCAACATAGTATAATAAGGTGATTGGAATGGTCTAAATGGGTTAGACATTATAGTTATATAATAAACATTCAAGTTTACAATCTACATCTTGACATTTTATATTCTTATACTTTTAGTATAACATCCAAGATGTTTGAGAGTAGTTTCAAATCTCTAGTTGTTATAATGGAGAAGATAGTTTTTGGAGGACCCCTTCAGATTTCAGCCTTAGCCAAATTTCGGGATTTCACCATTTCAAGGTTTCAAGACGACATGATGTTCATAGTTCTCTAAGTGTGAGATGTAGGAACATAAGGCGTGCTAAGGGCACCTAACTCAAGATTATTGGACGCAGTAGCTCTGGCCTAGTCCACCCCAACCCCACGATAAATCAATGATGGGAGATGTAATTGTGCCAACAAGTCGCTTGACAAAAGAAATGTTAGCAAAATATTTTGTGTATACAATCTATTCTTCTGCACAAATGTTTGCTTCTTGTATACTATTGTAGAAAATGCTGACTCAGCTGAAGATGTCTTCCAATCCTTGGCATCTTAATCCAACTTAATATTAAAATCAGAGTCAGTGCCCTCAGGTGTTTAGAGACGCTTGTTTCTACTTCCTTGCAAACTGGATGAATACCTTTGTTCAACACACTCATTCCATTTTTCTTCTCCCTTCATATTCTTTCTTGAAAGTAAAAGCTGGGAAAATGACAACTGAGGGGCAGCAAGGAGTGCAATCGTAGAGATTTGATACTTTCCCAACATACCATTCAACATGGCCAGCTGCTTAATTTCTAATTTGCATTTCCTCTCTCTTTCTTTTTTTAATTTCAGTTACTAATTTTATTTCCATTTTTAGGTCCCCTTATTGGTCAACAATGGTTGACCCCTTGACCGAGGTTAATTCAAGGTTCAAAGCCCCTACTTATCATGAAATTGGAGGGCCAATGTTGAATGAGAATTGACGTCTATATATGCATTGATTGATCAGCAATGCTCTATATGGATAAAGAAGGGCTGCACGATAATGTTTGATGGTTGGATGAAGTGCAAAAATCAAACAGTTCTCAATTTCCATGTTGCTTTTGCATAGAGAATGTCTTCCTCAAGTCCACTAATGCTTGGGAAAAGTGAAGAATCCTACATATTTGTTTGACATATTTGAGAAGGTTGTGGTAGAGGCCTTTCTCAAGTCCATTGATGCTTTGGGGAAAGTGAAGAATGCTAAATATTTGTGTGACATATTGGAGAAGGTTCTGGTGGAGGTGGGCATCAAAAATGTTCATGTTTGGAAAGGATCTAGTACAATGAGTAGTCACTCGTTTTTCCACCACATTTATAACCTTGCTAGCCCTACTTGATGCCTCAAATTATGTGAGAAAGGAGGTTGCCATTGCTATTGGAAATAGGTTTTTTAATTTATTGAAAAGTATCAATTAATTTAATAAAAAGTATCCATTTGTCGTACAAAGAAGTGAGTGGAATGGAATCACACTCCTATCGATTTCATTGATTGCGAAAGTGCTAAGCAACTTTCATTAACTTATAATAAAGTTAAAAAAGGCTAATAAATGCCTTTTCAATCAAAATAACATAAACATGCAACAAGATAAAGAGACCATCGGGCAACCAAACACCAAGACACAAAAACATTAAACCACGGGAACAATCAAAGTAAATGGCAGACATGGAGGATCATCTAGCTTGTCACCCCATCCACCGCCAGTAGGCAGATGTCGTATAAGGTACCAGCTCCCAACTCTCATTAGCTTTATCCTTGTTTGAATCATCCTCTGGATCTTGTCTAGATGGGAAAAATTGCTAACTCTAGATGAGGAAATTTCCCTTGTTGTTGAGCCATCCATCCACCAACAATGGGAAATGTAGACCCGCTACCATGAGAGTTGTGACCAAACAAAGGACACCACGAATGTGGCAAAGGACTTCATTATCTGCTCCGTGAACGACACCTACCTTGAGCTTCATAGCCACAACCTTGAGGAGGAGACCATCAACAGGGAAAATCTGAAGGGACCTAGTGACTGCACATGGAACACTCCCCCACTAGTCCAATAGAGAGTAAAGATGTTCAACCTCCTTCTGGACTTTCTCAGCTTGCACATGTATCTGTAGCATTACGTTAGATATCAATTGCACTTTATTAGTACTTGTAAAAAAAAATCATGATATAAATGGTTTAAAATAGTATTAGTCCTTTCTATAAATGAAAAAGAATTACAAAACGAAAAATATGCCATATTTGGTGTATTGTGCAAGTAGCATGGTTGAATCCTCTAAGAACGCCATTTTCCAAGAATATACTTCTCTACAAAACGGTTGAAAATGGGTGTGAATCAACTTCCAAGCTAACCGAGCATGCTTGCAAAACCAAAAGAGATACTTGCGAGACTCAAGTTGTTGGCACAAAGGGCATAAAGAATTAGCAACCCCTAAGTGAACAAGTTTGTTTCCTATAGGCAAGCCTTGGTGTAATATGCACCCAAAAAAATGTGCATGTTTGGGTTCAATGATAGATTTCCAAATTTTGTTGAATCTTTGGCCCCAAATTTCTGCAAAAGAGTGAACCTTCTAGCAAGCATTCACAGAATCCGCCTGATTTTGTTGAGTAAAAAGTAACTGAAAAACCAAGTCATGGTTTATACTAGAGAAAAGGGGTCTCAACTATTAGAAAAATAGACAGTGCAGAAATATAAAACAATGAGAAGCAAACAAGAAATAAACAGCACATAATAGCCCACTCAAATTTTACATGGAAAACCTCACATTGTGCCAAGAAAAACCACAAGGCAAAGGTCACTATTAGTAGTTGATTAATCAGGAATAACTCGTTACAGCAATGGCAAAACACTCTCTAGCTCCAACTACAAAACTGGATTTGCTTTCCTCTTGCACTAAATGTAATGCATATCCTCTACAAAACTCCTAACTCACGAGATCCTTATAAAGAAGAAACTCGTAGTACAAAGGCAAGTAGTACAAAGATATGCATGTAGTACAATAGTGCATATAGTACAATTGTTCATTACAACTGTGCCATTAATGCTAAAAACAGAAAACTGACTTCACATACCAACAATCTCCCACTTGAAGTCTGATTTCAACCTACAAATAACTCCTCTTACTAAAAGACCAATCCCCATGCTGCTTATCATCAAGTAATCTGCAAGCCTAGAGAAGTTCTACACCAAATGAACTCTCTACCAATGAGTTTCGTCAACATATGTATTGGTTTAATATCTGTGTGAATCTTGGCCAAAGAGATCTATCCTTCTTCCACCACATCTCGTACAAAATGATATTGTACATTAATATGCTTCATTTTGGCATGATATGTTGGGTTTCGTGTTACGTGCAAAGCACTCTGGTTGTCACAATGTAACACCATGATATCTTGCTTCACCTACAATTCACCCCAAAAGTTTATGAAGCCAAATCCCATCCTTATAAGCCTACGTCCTTGCCATATATTTTGCTTCACTAGTAGACAAGGCCACCACTGACTGAAACTTTGAGATCCAGCTAACTGCACTCCCTGCTAAGGAGAAAACATAACCTGTAGTAGACTTTCTCCTATCTCTACCTCCACCAAAATCTGCATCCACATATCCATCAACCTGAAGACTGCTCCCACTGTAACAGATAGCAACATCAGAAGTGCCTCTCAAATACCTGAGAATCCACTTTATTGTTGTCCAATGCTCACAATCTAGGTTTGCCATGTAATGATTGACTACTCCCACTGCTTGTGCAATGTCTAGTTTGGTGCACACCATGGCGAACATAAAACTACCAACTGCTGATGAGTATGGTACATGAGACATTTGTATCCTCTCCACTTCGATGCTAGGGCATTGTTCTGAAGACAATTTAATATGAACAGGGAATGGGGTACTAACTGGTTGTGCATATTGAAGCACTGCAGAACCTTTTCCACATAAGTCTTATGTGACAACCATAGCTTCATGTTCTTTCTATCTCTATGTATCCTCATCCCAAGAATATAATTTACACCTCCTAAGGCCTTCACCTCAAACTCCTTGGTAAGCTGAGCTTTTAATTTGATGATCTTTTGCATGTTGGGACCTGCTACCAACATATCATCAACATACAAAAGCAAAATAATGAAACTGCCAGGTCCATACCTCTGAAAATAGGCACAATGATCAACCTCACATCTGCTAAAACCCAAGCTCATCATGATCGCTTGTACCCACACCTTGATGCCTCTTTCAAACCATACATCGATTTGTTCAACTTGCAAACATGATTCTTCTTGTCTCTTTCCTCAAAACCTTCCGGTTGCTGCGTATAAATCTCCTCAGAAAGATCACCGTGCAAGAAGGTTGTTTTAATATCTAATTCTATCTCCAATATAGACTAGCAACAAGAGCTAAAACAACTTTAACTGTACTTAACTGTACAATAGGTGAAAAGATTTCATCAAAATCAATACCAGATCTCTACACATACCCCTTGGCCACCAACAAAGCTTTATATTGCTCCACATTATCATTAATGTCTCTTTTTAGTTTGAAGACCCACTTGTTCCCTATAGCTTTTCGCCCCTTAGGGAATGGCACAAACTCCCACATCTTATTTTTACGTAGAGCTTCTATCTCCTCCTCCATGGCAACTCTCCATTTGCTTGCATCTTCAACTTCGCATGCCTCGTGAAATGATCTAGGCTCGCTAACATCAATAACTAATGCATAAGTTGAATTACAACTAGGAGAATACCTTTCCAGTGGTCCGGTCACTCTAGTGGATCTCCTCACGAAGTGTGATGTGTCACCCTGTGGCTCATCTGGTTGTTGTTCACCCTGATTTTGATTGTTTTCCTATTGATTTTCATGGACAGGTGGCTGATTTTCATCCTACACCTCCATATCGGCACCATACTTTTCCACCTCTACTGGAACAAGAGTTGTACTTTGTTGTTTTTTACTTCTTTGCATTGATATTTCATTAAAATGAACATCTCGGCTAATTACAAGCTTGCGGGCAGCAACATCCCACAATCTGTACCCCTTTGTACCTTCTACATAGCCAAGAAAAATACATTTCATAGGCTTTGCGTCCAGCTTATTCCTTTTCTCTTTAGGAATATGTACATAACATCATAACCAAAAACATGAAGAAAAGAATAATCAACAAGTTTACCCATCCATACTTCTTCAAGGATTTTCAGATCTAGCACTCTAGTGGGTGATCTATTAATCAAGAAACAGGTTGTATAACAGCCCCACCCCAAAAATTTTGTTCCAAACTAACAATACCTAGCATACATCTAGCACGATCCATGATTGTATAGTTCATGCGTTCAGCAACACCATTTTCTTGTGGTGTTCTAACAACCGTCAACTGCCTTGCTATGCCATACAACAAAACTGATTAAACTCATTTGAACAAAATCCCCTCCATTGTTTGTTCTAAGAAATTTTATTGTCTTGCCCTTTTGGTTCTCTGCCAAAGCTTTAAACTTCTTCAAACAAGAAAATACATCAAATTTATTCTTGAGAAGATATATCCACACCTTATGAGAGTAATCATCTATAAATGTAACAGAATATGATGAACCCCCTAAAGATGCAACAGGTGCTTGCCAAACATTTGAATGAATTAACTGTAAGATTTCTTTGTTTTTGGTTGTGCATCTAGAAAAACATAGTCTATCCTATTTTCCATATAAACAGTGCTCACAAAAATTCAGATCTAGTGATTTCAAACCTGGGAGAAGGTTTCTAACCAGTAATATCTTGAGACCACACTCGCTCACGTGGCCTAATCGTCGATGCCAAGTAGTCATTGATTCCATTGTCACATCCGTCACCACTGCAGCTTCTCCAGTACAGGGTTCTCCAACCAACTTGTAGAGATTCCCAATCTTCTATCCCTTGATCACCACCAATGTTCCCTTTGCTACCTTGAGAGAGCTCTTTTTCCCATTGAATCGGTAACCATGCTGATCGAACACTCCAAGGGACAACAATTTTTTCTTCAAGACTGGTACATGTCTGACATGTTGAATAGTCCTCACTGCCCCATCAAACATCTTGATTCTGACATTTCTTTCGCCAATAGCATTGCATGGGTTGCCATTTTTCATGTAAACCAACCGCCATCACATGACCAGTAAGAATAAAACCAGTCCCTATGAAGAGTCGTGAAAAGATGCTCCAAAATCAATAAGCCAAACATGATGCAACGAACATCTCAGATTAGCAAACAACACTTCTCCATTTTCCAACGGTGCTCCATCTTGTGTTGTATTTGGCTCGAGTGGTTGCAAGCTAGGATTTTCCTTGTTCACCTTCAGCACTTTGCAATCCTTTTCGACATGCCCTGATTTTCCATAGTTTAGCATTTGACTCTTTTCTACTCCTTGGATTTTGATCTAGTCTGTCCACGCTCAGTCCTCCACCTTTCCACAGTTTTGCCCCTTACAACAAGAGCTTCATTGGAAGAACAGCCTTGAGATGTCTTCCACCTTGATTCTTTAGAAATTGTTGTGGCCTCCACATCTTCAAAGGTTGGTTTCCCTTGCGGTGTTGAGTTACTAAGCACCATAACTAGTTGATCCCAAGATTCAAGCAAAGAGCACAATAAAATAGCCGCTTTGTCATCTTCTTCGATTTTCACCTCTATTGAAGCCAACTTGCTAATCAGTGTGTTGAAATCGTTGAGATGAGTTGTGATTATTGAAATGCCATGCATCATTAGGTTATACAGCTGCCGACATAACAAAATCTTGTTTGCTAATGACTTGGTCTCATACAACTTTTCGAGCATATTCCACTAGTCATATTGTTTTCTCCTCTACAACATTGAACAAAACTGAATCAGCTAGAGATAACTGGATTGTAGCCTTCGCTATGGCATCCTTCTCATCTCAATTCGTTTGATCCATGGCTACAGGTTTTGACACAACCCCTTTGAGAGCTAAGGCACATTTGTCCACCAATAGGGCTTGAACCTTCAGCTTCCATAAAGCGAAATTGGAACCATCCAATTTTGCGACCTCAAATCTAGTAACCGTACTTCTTGACATTCCTCACTTCTCACAAAAAAATTCTGCACTAAACCAAGCTAACCAAGCTTTGATACCAACTGTTAGAAAAATAGACAGTGTAGAAATATAAAACAGTGAGCAACAAACAAGAAATAAACAGCACAGGATAGCAAACTCAGATTTAACGGGGAAACCTTGGCATTATGCCAAAAAAAATCACAAGGCAAAGGTCTCTCTTAGTATTTGTTTAATCAGGAATAACTCGTTACAACAACGGTTGAACACTCTCTAGCTCCAACTACAAAACTGCATTTGCTTTCCTCTTGCACTAAAAGTAATGCTTATCCTCTATGAAACTCCTAACTCACGAGTTCCTTATAAAGAAAAAAACTCGTAGTGCAAAGGCAAATAGTAGAAAGTTGTGCATGCGGTACAACAATGCACATAGTATATCTGTTCATGTAGTACAATTGTTCATTACAACAGTGTTGTGTAGTACAACTGTGCTATTAATACTATAAACAAAAAACTAACTTCACATACCAACATCAACATTGCTAGCAACAACATCGTCATGAAGATAAAGATAATGAAGACCCTATGGAATCTCAAATTCCAGCAACACCTATGGAGGTACAGGATATGGCAATGGTTCAACCTAAGGGGGAAGAACTTAATCAGATCACACTCTATAAGGGCCCAAAGAAACAGGTTGAGACCCGTACTACAATGAAAAGCTATCAGCGAAAAACTATGTCTCATGAATGATTTGAGACCCTAAATCAGTAGATAGAAGTTGAAAAGAGAGATCAACCACTACTATTAATGGCTAATCCAATGCAAGAACCACAACAAGATTTACCCTTGGAAATTGTACAGGGAAAAAGTAAAAAATTGAAAACAGATACTAATACTAAGGCTAGCCGTAAAACAAACCAAAATCATCTCCAGATGGAAGGCAAAAAATTAAGTCAATCAAGAACAGTTAGAGATTTGTCCCAAATTTTTAATCATTCCTCACAGTTAAGGTGATTACATATTTAAAAATTTGCAATTATTAATTTTTTACAAAGTTTTGAATATCTTGTTTGCAGGGTCGTGGTGGGAAGATTGGAGTGGAAATACCCCAAATCTTCAAAGGCTAGCCCTCTAGATTTTATCTCAGTGTTGTACCACTTCTAGATGTGAGCGCAATTGGAGTTTGTTTAATTCCATTTACACAAAGAAGCCCAACAAGTTGAGCCAACAACGCCTCAATGACTTGGTTTTTGTGCGATACAATCTTCGACTTCGCACAAAGAAGTTGGAGATCACATCAGAGGAGCCTGTCGATCTAAATGAGATCGATCCCTACAACGATTGGAATGCACAGGAGGCGGCCCCCATGTTCACAGAGGACGCGATTGTTGAGAGGTAAGCTATGGAAGGTGCAGTTGAAGCAGAAGGAAGAGAGATTGGATTAGTAGACATCCTTGGAAATGAGGCGGAGGTAGAGGTAGAGGTAGAGGCAGAGGTGGAACCACAGGGACAGGTGCAGCCTTCTAGACAGAGTGAGGAGGGGCAGCCAAGTGGGAGGACTAGAATTTCTCAGTCTCCCTTATTTTTTCAGAGAGCAAGAGAAAATTATAGATTATTGTAATTTGTACCCGTAGTCTTGTAGATTCTTGTATAAGACTATAAGTTATAAGTATCATTGTAGTTTGAACTTTGTGACTTTGTTGTATTCGCATGATTATGCGATTTTGTACTTTCTTTATATTCAAATCTAAAAGAAAACACTTTCCCTATGTTTTACAGACTCATTTCATTTATTTTGCTTCTGTAATTTCTAAAAAAATGTTTTTTTAATAAATTCAAGTATTTTTTGCTTGTCAGTTATTCGATTGAGCGGGTCGAATAACCGTTGGTTACCCATTTTGGCCCCTTGGTGAGTACTCACCCCAACCGATTATGCAAACTATGGTTCAAACTACATACCTCAAGGACAAGAACAACACTCTTTTTTAAAATGTAAGAATCCAAATCATACTAGGTACCATCTAGTTATATAACAACTAACATGCACAAGATTAATAACGCACTAGAGTGAACTAAATTTCATAACCATAACATAATAGAACAAGGCCTCTTTATAACCTCATGGCTTATGCTGAACCAAGTAGAGTATACCAACTTGGAACTACCACTAATAATTTGATTTAAAAATAATCAATTTTTATCATATTGTTATCTATATACGCATTCCGTTATTAGAGTCATATCCACTCAAAAATTAATACATACCCATTAGAAGTATACGAGAATATAGATTAAAGTAAATATTTACCATTTTCAAACACATATATATAAGAATTTTCTCCACGTATAATTATTTTCTATCAAGCAATAGCAAAACTGACCAACATAAACATTCACTTAACGAGACACAAAAGTAATACAATTAATTAGAAAAGTTTATCATTCTATTCACTTCAAGGTCAAATGGTTCACGGTGGCTAGATACTCCACCACAATAGTAAGATAACAAGTGAGTTCTTTCTAACAGGATGTTCCCATCCACCAATGGAATGAATCATGCATCCAAAATTCAGTGATTCCCAATATAATACTCTTCTCAATCTCTACAGTGTTCTCTCGTTGATGTGACATCATTTGGATTACTAGTATGTCGAGTGTGTTTGTGTACACGACGTGCAAGCGAGATGTCTTGCAATTGATTGTTAGTCTTGATTTTGGTTCATTGCAACTCATATAGGACCATCTTGAGGTGTGTGTTTAATGTTAACAACTCGTAATATCACTTAGTGGCGTTTATGTTTTCTAGGGGTTTCTGTGGCATTGAGTTACTTTTGACAAGGAAATCCATAGGACCAAATTGTGTTGACTTAAACAGCTTGCTTGAATCCATCGAGCAGTCATGTTATATTAAGTCGCTTTCAATTATTTGACTTGTATCTTCTGGATGTTTCAACAACAAAATCTAAATTTAAAACGAGAATAATAACACAATTATATTTGTGACCAAGCTCAGATAATATTTAATAATGGGTGTAAATAAGATTATATATAAATACATATTTATATAAAGATATTATATTAAAATGGTATTTTATAGAGAAGCAGATTAAATAAATAAATGTGCTTATTTGAAATAAATAAATAATTTGTTTCAGATTTTGTCATCCCAGCATATATACGTTTTTTGGTAAATGTATTTATATGTTAATATTAATTAAATAGTGTTATTGAGTTTGTAATAAACTTAATATATTCAATTACTTGATGTTCTCAATGTAAAATTAATTTAATCAAATAAAAACAAAAATAATGACAAACCCATTAATGAATTAAGAAAAAATGAAAACACTAATTCTAAAATTAAAAAAAAAAATAAGCATGGCTTTTCCCACTAAAAAGTTAACCTAATGGAAGAGGAGCCATTTTGGAGGTTTAACCAAGAGAGAAGAACATGTAGAGGGAGGATGATAATGGAGGAGAAAGGAATGGTGGATCAGATTGAAACAAGGAGCTTCAAGGAAAACATGCAAGGGATTTCTTTCTTCCTAAATCTTTGAGTTTTTTTTTCATATTAATGAACTGATTTGATATTGAATGGAAACAATGAATGTGTTCTTGAAAGTGAGTTGTTTTGTTTTTAAAATATATATATGTGTGTGTGTGTATTCAAACCCTAGTTCTCTTAAAACCCCCCTGATTGATCTCTATTTGCCCTCCTTGATTGAAAATAACGAGTTCTTGTTTTTATAAGAAAAATATGTGTGTATATATGCACACAAAAAAAATTTGTATTCTCAATAAAATACTACATGAGTTCTTTTCTTTTCATATTTAATTTTATTGATTTAAGAAAATATTATATGTAGGTTCTTGTTTAAATGTTTTTATTTATTTAAAAAAAAAACATGATAGGGTTTATGTTTTTGAAATTATATATATATATATATATATATATATATATATAATAGTTGGGGGACAGGGCGGTTGAACCATCTCAGCGCCCTCCCATAGTAGGGAGGGGAGAGGGACGGCCAACTGCCCTGCCCCCAACCCAGCGATGCAGGCCTAGCTGATGGCCATGGCCGCAGCACGGGCCTTAGGCCTCAGCAGCCAATGACCGGCCAACAAAAAAACCCTTGAAGGGTTATATGTTTAACAAAAAATAATAATATATATATATATATATATATAAAAAGAGAGATATGATAGTGATATAAATATATATATATATATATATATATATGATAATAAATAAAAATAATAATTAAATAAATAAATAAAATATTATTATTCTTCATTAATATTACATTAAATACTAATTATGGATAAATTATCAATTTGCATATATAGATATAAGTGAAATAATATTATTAGATGGGTATATATTCAATATCAAATAGATTATGTATATGTATATTATTATAATCCTGAGACACATAAAATTTATGCTTGTAAGTTATTGTCAATTCCGTTTTAGTAACGTTGTCACGATTGTAGATGAGAATGTATACAGAAAAGTATAACTAAGGTAGTAAAAATTATTTGGTGTGGAGTGTAGGTTTAAATGCGAAAGGCTACATTTATCTATACAATAGTGCATATTTATTATGGAATTGGAATATATATCCACTTTGCGTAATGAGTATGAGATTGGTTTTCCTCTAATGGCTGTTAGGAATGGATGTAATCCGTGAGAAATTTAGAAGTTTATGGAGATTCTACTCTTAATAAAATGTCTTCGTCATAGTCTAATGGATTTAGAATAAAAATTTTCCTTTTATTAGAAGTTTTGTTATGATGGTTAACTATACAAATATATAAATTGTTGTAATAGTTTTTAGTTTGAAGTTTTGACGGTATAGTTCACTTGTGGGTACTTGGGAATGACGATAAAATTGGTTTTCACCTTAATAAGTATGGGATGAGTTAGCTCGTTGTCTTGTGACTTCATAAATTTGCAAATGGAAACTAATGTAGATGACCCATCTGTGTTTTTGCTCACCTAGAGAGGAGCTCAAAAATCTTATGTTCTTGCAATGTTTGCATAAATCTTCTTGTTATCGTAGTATTGTCGTGTTAGTGTGATTTTATTGTTTTGCATTTGTATGAGTATATTGTGTTGTTATTGTATTAAAATTGTAATTATCTACATTGTGTTATGATGAGCTTGAGTATCAATCAGATAGATTTGCCTTATTAAGATAAACCCTCCTTGTTGCTTAGTATGTAAGTATCACTAAATGTTATGTCTTGTTGTCGAAATTTTTATTTAATTTATTTATTAATTTCAAAAAATGAAGTATTTAAGAAATAAAAATCTATTGCTCAGCGTAAATTGACCCCTTTTATTTGACTATTTTAGTAGTGTAAGTTCACGAGTTACTAATGACAAAATCTAGAGCTATAAGTTTTTCATGTTAAAATTAGTAGCGTCTTGTATGTATTCAATTTGAAATTTGAGTAGATGATTATACATTGTTGTTCAAATGAAACATTCGTAAAGTTTTATTTTTAGATATTATTATTAACCTGAGTTGACTTATCTTAAAATAAATCTATGTTGTACCTTATGTACTTGATAGCTATAATGGTTGTACTATTTCAAGGTATCAATGTATAATAATATTTTTTAATCTAAATTGTCAATGATTAGTCTATAACATTTAATGCATTGACAATAGATGTAAGCTAATGCTTGACTAATAGAATTACTTTCGATAATGATTTGGAAACTATTTTAACTCTGAGTCGAGAACCTTGTTGAGTACGATAATTAAATATTATTTAAATGAAAAATAATAATATTTTCAATAAATAAATGTTGTAATATCTAAGATTCATAGTTGGATAATAGTGTTAATGTTAAAAACACACAATTTGAATAGTAAATAATGTTGAGAACATAATATGACAAGAAAACATTGGTAATTATAGACTTTAAATATAGTGAGTTTAACTTATCTTGACATTATAAAATTATGAATTAATCTTAATAAATAGTATTAGTTATATAATTAACATTAAGTTAAACATACACACCTAAAAATAATGAGTAAAATTGATAAATTTTAACCCAAATTATCACTGAGTATATTAACATAAATATTATGAATCTCTTCGCTTAATCGTTGTAAAAACCCAAATTAGATAGTTTGATCATGACAGATCTTGCAGTATCCATTGAAATCTTATTAGTGGAGTGTAAATGAATTTAAGACTTAATTCTTATCTCGAAAAGCACACGGATAAATAGATCGTCCTCTGAAATTGTATGTTGATGGTTGGATGATTGCATGCACTTTTATATGATTCAATGCAAGTTTACACTAAGAGTTTTTTGTTTAAAAATCAACCAAATCAATTTAGAAATAGATTCAAAATTAATACCTGAACTTGATATTTTTCGAAATCGAAACCTGTAACCTTTAGACTTATTATATGTAAATTATATTTTATAACTGTTATTTTTCTACCCCATTCCAATAAATTTTTTTTATGGATCCGGTTCCAAAGACATTTGACAATTTTTTGTCTGATTTCCTTTCCCAGCTTGCGAAGTTGATTCAAAATTGAGTTGCAAAAAATAGTTAAATGAATCTTAAAGAGAAACTAAAGTTTAATAGTTATTCTTTTTACATTTAAATTTATATAAAAGATTTTAGTTTCAAATTTTATGTCTGTTTGCTATTTTTAGTGGCCCCTTTCCAAATCAAATTCATTCAGAAATTTTTGTTGTTCCTGATTTTTAATCTGCAAGGTCACTCCGAAAAAGATGTTATAATTATCGTTCGGTTTAACGTTTATTGAATATAAAAATTGTAACATTTTTATTTGAATTTCATGTTCACGTATAACCTTTTATATTTACTTTTCGACCCCGTTTGGTACTTTTAGTGAGTTCAAAGTCCTCTTTGAACCCTAGTCATTAGCAGTTTTCTAAAAAAAAAAAGATTTTTATGGTTAATTTCAGTTTAGTTTAGACTTTTTGTTTCATGTTGTTATTATCTTAGGTCTATTTTATAATTCATATAAGTTGTCATTAGCTTAATAATTGAATTACAATTTTAGTTTAGTTTTTAATATTTCTAAAATATTTTATTCAAAGTTAGTTTATGTGCCTGCGGTGTGTATGTGTTTTCGTGATTTTCAGCGTTACAATCTTCACTTAATTAACCCTTGATTATTTTCATCGTGATTTCATTATGTGTTGATTGTCGTGTTAATATATTCAATAAGTGGTAATAGTTTCAATGTTTAACAATTAGGCTCATTAGTAGCGTAATCCAGTTTCACCAAGTTTAAATAATCTTCCCTGTTATAGAGTCTGAGTTGTGGACTTTCAAAGTTGGCTTATAATTTTTTAATTTATTTAGGTATGTCTTATCTTTTAGTGTGTTCTCTCTTTGCCACAAAAGGTTGAGATATAGTTCTAGTGTGTTGTAATTGAAAAATGTTTTGGAATGTAAATTCATTCACAGTAAGTGTTGTTTACTAGTTGTCATCCCTTTTGTAACCGTATGTGATTGTTATTTTTTTTGTATTTGATAGCAGTAGTGTGTTTGAGTGAGGTGTTAAAAAAATTGACGCAATTTTGTGTGCCCGAGATATAAATTTTGAGCATTACATTTTGGTATTAGAGCACGATTAAAAACTAGAAGCTCGAGTGTTGATGTTCCGCTACATGTATTCTATAGCTTTTGGTCGTGTGGGTACAAATGGAAAGACATTGTGAGAATGTACATTTATTTAAGACATGGACTACATTGTAAATCATTGAATTTTGGTTATAGGAATCATTCCATTGGTGGATGAGAGCATCCCGTTAGAGAGAATTTACTTGTGATTTGCTTGCTATTGTGGTGGAATATCTAGCCACCGTGGACCATTGGGCCTTGAAGTGAATAAAATGAGATAATGATGAACTTTTCTAGTTGATTGTATTGCTCTCATGTCTCGTTAATGAATGTTTATGTTAGTCAGTCATTGTTATTCTTGAGTGGTAAATAACTATATGTGGAGAAAAAAATTGTATGTATATATGTTTGTGTATGGTAAATACTTATTTTAACCTATTTTCCCATATACTTCTAATGGTTATGTATTACTTTGTTGAGTGAATATGACTTTAATAACGGAATGTGCATATAGTTAACAATATGATAAAGTTGTTTGTTTTAAAATCAAACTATTAGTAATGATAACTCTAAGTTAGCATGCTCTAGTTAGTGTTTATTTGTTCGTCTTAGTTAAGCATAAGCCATGAAGTTATAATGAGGCCTTGTTCTATTATGTTGTAGTTATGGAATTTAATTAACCTTAGTGTGTTGTTAACCTTGTGCATGTTGTTATATAACCAAATGGTACCTAGCATGATTTGAATGCTTACGTTTTGAACAAGAGTGTTGTAAGTTCTAATCTTGCCCTTGAGTTATGTAGTTTGAACCTTGTGTGTACTACAAGTGAGTCAAGAGTAAGTGTGCGGGTAGGGTCTTAATAGTTTGTTTTTGCGTCCCCCTCTTCATTACGAAGAATGAATGTACCTTCCTACTTGTGAGAGAATTAGTAAGCTATTTAGTTGCTCTTGAGATGACCATTGGGGTTGCGATTACAAATCTCTTAGGTGTTCATTTTAGCTTGGAATAGTGGTTGTAAGTGCGAGTATAGTCTTTATAATACATATGATTACTCTACTTGGACATGTTATTTGAGATTGAACAATAGTTTATCCCTGTGAATCAATCTTGATATTGCAAATAACGAGATCTTTGCATTAATGATATTACATGGGAGTTATCAACACATCATTAATTTAAATTAGAAGACAACCATGATTGAAAATCGTGTTTTTTCGAAAAAGCATTTAGGTGCAACAATCATAAATGACATTATTTGATGAGAGACTTGTATATCAACTGATTCAAAGACTTTGGGAGAATTGGTAGATTTCCTGAGGTACTTTTGGCACTAGATGCCAGGCATGAGGTCCACACTTGGTCTATTTTTACATAGTTACATCAACACTTGTTACCGGAAGGCATAGAGAGGATTATTATTGTTCTTGTTTCTCCTACCTCTGGGAGGTAGTTGAGTCTTACTTTATTACCTCTGTGAGGTAATCATGTTGCTCTTTTAAGAGGTATATAGAGGATAATGTGATGTTTTCTCTTCCCTCAAGGAGGTAGTTGAGCTACTTTTGTCCTCTCACTTCTGAGAGGTGATTAAGTTTTTTTATTCCTTCTCCCCTTAAGTGACTTTTTACAGTCACATAGTTAAAGTAATGTAATGTTTTCGATTTTTGTTTTCTTTGAGAATAAACACTAATCCTTGAACTTGAATTTGCATTTTATTATTCTTTTAAAGTTTTGAACATTTATAAGTTATTTTAATTGAACTTGAAGTAAATGGATTTACATTTGATTGCGATTGAATTTAATTTAAGTTGATAAAGGATATCCCCCCCCCCCCCGACATCTTCGGCACATCTGGTGGTGTCCATGACCGTGCTGGAAACTTTCGAAACAGTCACAGACGCCTCCAGACATGTTCGAGGGATTCTGGTAGAAAAAATCGATGGAAAACAAAAAAAACTCAGAAAAACAAAAAAAAATCTTAAAAACTAAGAAACCCTAAAATCCTGTTAATCTGCCCTCTTCTGAAGTGACCACACCAAAAGACCACAGTTTGCAGGTATTGCTGAAACAGCAAAATTTGTTTGGAGAAGTCGTCGAGGGTCGAGGTAGCCATACTGAGTCATGAGCCATGAGCAAAAATTTTGAATCTGACTGGAATTATTTTCCCTTGCGTCGTGGTCCGTGGAGCCATCCTTACAGCTATCCGTTTGCACTTTGTTGCGCTGCTTCGTGCTACTTGTGCTACTGCTACGCTCCTTCGTGCTGCTGCTACGCTCCTTACAAGTATTTTATTTTAAATTTACTATAGTCTATTAGTATTGACTATTAGAAATTTTAAATTTTAAAATTCTTTCTAAGTTTTATTTATTTATTTTAATTTTCTACAACATTAAAATTTACTAAGTTTATTTATTTATTTTAATATTATGTAAATAATATTAAAATCAAGTCAATAATCCTAGTTATAACCTAGTTTATTTTAATATTATTTAGTGTTACTTTTTTTATAGCCTAGTTTATTTTAATGAATTTAGGATTATTTCATTTATGGAAATAATCCTCAGGGTTATTTATTTAGCTTAATATTCCGTAAATAATATTAAAATTATATATACATATATATATATGTTAACATTAAATTTTTTGAAGTTTATTAATTTATTTTAATTTTTCATAAATAATATTAAAATTAAATATTAATTTTTATAAAAAATTTCGTAAAAAAAATCAAATGTTTATTTTCTGTCTAAAAGTTGTAATCATATTAAATTATGCAAAGGCCTAACAAACTTTGGGATATCCTTCTAGAGAATATGGATTTGGATGCCTCCACATCTACATTTGCCCAAGTTTCATTACTTAGTGTTGATGATGTCGATGACAATGAAGAGAGTTCAACACCAGGGGTGGAGAGTGGAACTAGTGGGAGTTGTCCAAGTGGAGTTAATGGGAGTGGCATTCATAATTATGAATATGAGGACAATCTAAATGAATTATGATTTATTCTGCATTTGCATTTTGAAAATTTGAATGTATTTGCAATGTATACTTTGAACATTTTGAAATTTGAAGCAATGAATGAACAAACACTATGTATTCTCAAGTGTTTTACTAAAAAATTGAGTAATATGCATTGTTTGTATATATATATAGATGTACCCACGGCTTATCCAAACCAAGGTTCTAGAAAAATGATGTACCCACGTACCCGAATCGTACATGTACCCATATCCAAACAACATAGCTTGATAATTGTGACTTGCACTTGTTTTTTTTATAGGCATCAACTTCTTTTGAGCTTGATTTACAACTTTCTAATTTATTTTTCTGATTTCATTAGCTTATTGACTTTTAAATTGAATATTTTGACCTTTGAACTTTCAAAATTATTTTGGTTTTTTTAAACGAATGTTGGTTCATGTGTTTTTTATATGTATGTTTTAATGTGCGCAATGTGCGTTGTATGGGGGAGAAGAAGTAGCTTGAAAAAGCTATTGGATCAAGATGGGAACCTGAGTGAGACAGGTTTGTGAAACCATCCTTCCCAACCACCGAGCGTGGTGTTATATATATATATATATATATATATATATATATATATATATATATATATATATATATATATATATATATATATATTATGGCCATTTATTTGGAAGGTCTAAGTAGTTTCGGGAAGTCTAAAGAGGTTTGGCGAGATATTGTTGATGATGCAATTGATGAAGACTATTATTATTTTTCATACTGGAGTGTTCTTGATATTGTTCCAGCATTATATGCTTTCTTATATGACATGGTAGTCATTTTCTTTATTGCTTGTTACACAGTGGATATGATATTATCTTATGGTGGATCAATGATTTTACTTTTGTTTAGTAATCTTGACAGTTCATAACATCAGTTGATAGTAAATATGATATAGAAAAATTCATTAGAGTTATGATATTTTGTTCAATAAAAACATGGCAGTATGTTTCAGTTAACAGTTGACTCAACACTACATAGCTGAATGGTATTACAATAATTATATTGATTCCATGTTTTGACACTATCTTTCTTACTCCTGTTGTGCCATGGGATGACACAAGGATTATTTGGAATAGGAACTTATGTTCTGGCTTATCAGAATATTGATAGCAACATTTTGATGCTCTCACTCTTTGTGACCGTTTAGAAAGTAGCTATTTGAGTTTTGAAATATCGTGAGGGTCCACTCAGTTGTGGACTATTACAATTAGGTAATGTGCTAGACTCCACTACATGATTTTATTTTGGAAGCATCAAGGGCGACGCCTTTTTCAAGGGGGTTGCATGTAATACCTTTTTCAAACTCTACAGTGTTCTCTCGTTGATATAACATCATTTAGATTACCGGTATGTTGAGTGTGTCCGTGTGCACAACATGTGAACAAAATGTCATGCAATTGATTGTTAGTCTAGATTTCAGTTCATTGCGAGTCATGTAGAACCACCTTAAGGTGTGTGTGTTTAATGTTAACAACAATTTGTAATATCACTTATTGTGTTGCTTATGTCTTTTAGCGATTTCTGTGTCGTTGAATTAATTTTAACAAGTTTATTCATAAGCCCAGAGTGTGTTGATTTAAACAGATTGCTTAAACTTGTCGAACGACCATGTTATGTAAGACAGTTCCAATTATTTGACTTGTATCTTTTGTGTTTCAACAACAAAATCTAGTTTTAGAACGGAAATAATAGCACAGTTATATTTATGACCGAGTCCATGTAATATTTAATAATGGACATAAATAAGATTATACATATTTATATAAATATATTTATATTAAAATAGTATTTTATATATAAACAGATTAAATAAATAAATGTGCTTATTGAAATAAATAAATAATTCGTTTCAGATTTTGTTAATCTAGTATATATACATATTTGGGTAAATATATTTATATGTTAATATTAATTAAATAGCGTTACTAAGTTTGTAATAAACTTAATTTATTCAATTACTTGAAGTTCTCAATGTAACAATTAATTTAATAAAGTAAAAATAAAAATAATGACAAACCCATTAATAAATTTAAAAAAAATGAAAACCAACAATGGGAGGAGCCATTTTAGAGGTTTGGCCAACGAAAAACATGTGAAGAGAGAATAAAGATGGAGGAAGGAATGATGAAGAATAATGAAGCAAGGAGCTGCAAGGAAAATGGGCAAGGGAATTCTTTCTTCTTAAATCTCTGAGTTTTTTCTAAATGAATTGATTTGATATTGAATGGAAACAATGAATGTGTTCTTAAAAGTGGGTTGTTGTGCTTTAAAAAAATATATATGTATTCAAACTCTGGTTCTTTTACAATCCCCCTGATTGATCTATATTTGCCCTCCTGGATTGAAAATAATGAGTTCTTGTTTTTATAAGAAAAATATGTGTGTATGTGCACCAAAAAAACTATAATCTCAATAAAATACTACATGAGTTATTTTCTTTTCATATTTAATTTTATTGATTTAGTATATATTACATATATGTTCTTGTTTAAATGTTTTTATTTATAAATAAAAATAAAAAAAACATGATAGGGTTTATGTTTTTGAAATTTTATTTATTTAAATTAAATATATATGTGTGTGTTATAGTGAGGGGAGAGAGTTGAACCGTCCTAGCCCCTTCCCATATTAGGGAGGGGAAGGGGACGGCCAGTCAGTCTGCCCCAAACGTAACTACACCGGTCACGCTGACAACAAATGAAAATCAATGTAGATGACCCATTTGTTTTCTTGCTCACAATTAGAGAGGAGCTTAAAAATCTTATGTTCTTGCAATGTTTGCATAAATCTTCTTGTTATCATAGTATTATCATGTTCATGTGATTTTATTGTTTTGCATTCGTATAGGTATATTGTGTTGCTATTATATTAAAATTGTAACTATCTACATTGGGTCATGATAAACTTGGATACCAATTAAATATATTTGTTTTATTAAGATCAATCCTCCTTGTTGCTTAGTATGTAAGTTATCACTATATGTTATGTCTTGTTGCTTAAATGTTTATTAATTTAAAAAAATGAAGTATTTAAGGAGTATAAATATCTTGTTCAATATAAATTGACACCTTCTATTTGACTATTTCCATAGTACAGATTGACAAATTACCACTAACAGATAAAGTATAGAGATATAATGATTTTATATTGAAATTAGTAACGTATTTTATGTTATTCGATTTGAGTTTTGAGTAGATGTTAATTTTATACGTTGTTCAAATAAAATATTTGTAAAATTTTGTTTTTAAAGATTGTTATTAACTTGAGCTAACTTATCTTGAAAAAGATCCATGTTGGAGTTTATGTACTTGATAACTATAATGGTTGTATTATTTTAGGGTATCAAAGTATAATAATATTATTTAATTTAAATTGTCAACAATTTGTCTTAAACACTTATGCATTCACAATAAATATAAACTATAATTACCAATATTTTTTTATCATATCATGTTCTCAATGTTATCTTACTATTTAAATTATGTGTTCTCAACACTAATGCTATCATCAAACTATAAATCTTAGATATTACAACTTTTGTTTATCCAAATAATTATTACTTTTCATCCAAATAATATTTAATTGTTCTACAACAAAATTTGTGACTAAGAGAAAATAGTTTTCAAATTATTACTGAAAGTAACTTTATCAATCAAATGAGTTTAACTTATTTTAACATTATAAAATTATGGATTAATCTTAACAAGTAATATTAGTTATACAATTAATAGTATGTTAAATATATATAGTTGAAAATAATGAATAAAGTTAATAAATTCTAATCCAGTATCACTGAGTGTATTGACATAAATATTATGAATATTTTAACTTTTAATCGTTATAAAAACTCAAATTGAAGAAGTTGACCATGATGAGTTTTGAAATATCCGTTGAAATCTTGTTAATGGAGTGTAAATGAATTTGAAACTTAATTCTTATCTTGAAAGCACACGGATAGATATATTGTCATCTAAAATTGTATGTTAATGGTTAGACGATTGCATACACTTTTATAAGATTCAATGCAAGCTTACACTAAAAATTTTTAATTTGAAAATCAATTAAATCGGTTTAGAAATAAATTTAAAATTAATACCTGAACTTGATATTTTTCGAAATCGAAACTTATAACCTCTAAACTTATCATATGTGAATTATGTTCTATAACTATCATTTTTTTACTCCGTTTTGATAATTTTGGTGACTTTGATTTCAGATGCATTTAACAATTTTTTGTATTTGATTTCATTTTTCAGCTTACAAAGATGATTCAAAATTGAATTGTCCAAAATAATTAAAAGAATCTTAAAGAGAAACTAAAGTTTAATAGTTATTCTTTTTACATTTAAATTTATATAAGAATATTTAGTTTCAGATTTTATATATGTTTATTATTTTTAGTGACCTCTTTCCAAATCAAATTCATTCAAAAAAATTTGTTCTCTGATTTTTTATCTACGAGGTCACTCTGAAAATGATGTCATAATTATCGTCCAATTTAACGTTTATTAAATATAAAAGTTTTAACATTTTTATTTGAATTTCATATTTAAGTATAAATTTTTATATTTTCTTTGACTTTGTTTGGTACTTTTAGTGAGTCCTCCTTGAACCCTATTTGTTAGCAATTTTCTCAAAAAAAAATAGATTTTTACGATTAATGTCAATTTAATTTAGACTTTTTGTTTCATGTTATTCTCTTAGATCCTTGACTTAAATAATTGAATTATAATTGTGGTTTAGTTTTTAATATTTTTGAAATATTTTATTCAAAGTTGGTTTATGTGTCTGTGGTAGGTACGTGCTTTCATGGTTTTCAGCTTTACACTCTTCACTTAATCAACCCTTCGTTATTTCAATCATGATCTCATTCTGTGTTGATTGTCGTGTTAATATATTTAATATGTGAGAATAGTTTTAATATTTAACAATTAGGCTCGTGAATAGCGTAACCCAGTTTCATCAAATTTAAATAATCTTTCTTGTTATAAAGTCTAAGTTGTAAACTTTTGATGTTGGCTTATAATTTTTTAATTTGTTTAGACATGTATCTTATCTTTTAGTGTGTTTTTTTTATCGCAAGAGATTGAGGTATATCTCTATTGTATTGTGATTGTAAAGTGTTTTAGAATTTTAATTCATTCTTAATAAATGTTGTTTACCAGTTGTCATCCCTTTTGTAACCGTATGTGTTTGTTAATTTTTTTATATTTGATAGTAGTAGAGCATTTGAATGAAGTTTCAAAAAAATTAGTGTGATTTTATGTATGTCAGATATGTAAATTTTGAACATTACACTCAATGTGATCCATGTCTAAAAATACATAAATTTTCATCGTATCATTTCAATTGCACACATGTAAGCAAAAGTTGCAAAATACATATAACGAAACACCAGCGCTTCAGAGCTCTTAGTGTTTAACTGTGCTCTGATAATAATATGTAATGCCCAAAATTTATATCTCGGGCACACATAACCACACCAAATTTTTTTTTAACACTCCAACTAACGTACTAACTTCTATGCATACAAAGCCAGTAACACTATCATGGCATACAATTCAAGCAGACACAAAGCACAAAGCCACAACAAAGTTGTGCTTTGATCAGTTACGCTTTGATCTACTACACAATGCAAAATGCACAAAGAGTCAAGGCTCAAATACAAATTGAAACAGTTATTAGTGATTTGAGTGCCATCGGATTGAAACAACGTGAATCCTAAATGATTAGAAGGTTTGCACAGAGACCCAAGGCGAGACAGGGTTAAATTCTCTTACAAATTCGCCATACACCCCACAACCAAACAAAAGATAAATTTATAATTTCAACTTCGCAAACAGGAAGGACCACATCTTAACTTTGATAGCATTCACAAATATAGATTTATGAATAAAAATAAACACAAGGACAATTAGGTCAATGCAACAATTAAATATTTCAAATTTACTTGTAAGGCCACAGGGTCAACAAGGTTAAATGGACTACAGAACGACACAGTTTACACTATTATGAAATGAGTCAAATTTGTATAATATCACTACAACAGAAGTATTGTTTCAAAACATGATAGCTGAAATGAAGAAAAAAAATACTAAACCAAACAACACTTAATGATATTTTATGTCGCTCTAAGAAAACAGTGACAAACAGAGTTCAAGAAAGGCTTACTAAAAATATCAAATGAGACTGCAAAATAAATATAAAAGGTTATACATAAATATGAAACTAAAAATGAGAGGTTACAATTTTTATATTCAATAAATGTTAAACCGGACGATTATTACAAAATATTTTCCTAAACGATCTCACAGATTAAAATCAGAAACAGATATTTTTGAATAGATTTAATTTGAAAATAGATCATTAAAAATAACAAACGAAAATAAAATCTAAAACTAAAGACTCTTATATAAATTTAAAGGTAAAAAGAATCACTATCAAACTTTTGTTTTCTCTTTAAAACTCCTCTAACTAACTTCGACGACTTAATTTTAAATTGACTTCGCAGACTGAAAAATGATATCAGGGGTAGAAAATTGTCAAATGTTTCCACAGCGGAATCCAACAAAAATTAATAGAATAGGGTAGAAAAATAACGGTTATAAAACATGATTCACATATGATAAATTTACGGATTACAAATTTTCATTTCAAAATATCTCAATTTCGAGTATTAATTTTGAACCTATTTCTGAACTAATTTAGTTGATTTTCAAATAGAAAACTTTTAAACTTGCACTTAATCTTATAAAATGATATACAATCATCCAACTATCAACAAATGATATAGAAGACGATTTATGTATCGGTGTGTTTTTCAAAATAGAACTTAAGTCTCAAATTTATTTACACTCCATTAACAAGATTTCAAATGATACGTCAAAACCTACCACAATCAACTTATCCAATTTTGGTTTCTACAATGATTAAGCTATGAGAATCATAATATTTATGTCAAGGCATTCAATAATAATCCAAATTAGAATTTATTAACTTACTCATTAATTTTTTGTTTTATTATATACATTTTTTTACATAACCCTAAATAGGGTTTGGTAGCCAACAAAAGGGGCCTATGACCCTAGCCGTGGCTATCGCCGTCAGCGAGGCGTGGCAGGATTGGGGAGGTTTCGCTGGACCGACCCTAATATGGAGGGGGCTCGAACAGCTAAGCCGGCTCCCCCGCCTCGTCCCCTCCCCTCTAATACAAAAATATGATTTTTTTTTTTAAAAGTTTAAATTTTATTTTTATTTTTTATTTTTTATTTTATTTTTTTTAAATCAATAAAATTAAATGAAAAATTAAAAGAGCCCTGTTGTATATATTTTTGAGTATACACATATATATAAAGCAAGAAATTCATTATACTCAATACTGAAGGTAAAATAGAAATAATCCAAAAAAATTAATAGATCTAGAGTTTATATATATATATTCACAAGTCAACAATTAGATTTCTTAATAAAATCATAACTAAAACACACTTTAGATTTTCATCCAATATTCAATTTGTTCATAAGTTTAAAAAAAGACTCGGAGATTTAAAAGAAAAAAAATATGTTCCCTATAATATTGAAGCTCCATTCTCATTCACCATTCCTTCCTCCTCCATCTTCATTCTTCATTCTCCCCACTCCTATTTTTCTCACTTTGCAAAAAATTTTAAATGGCTCCTCTCTCTATCAGGTAACCTTTTAATGAGAAGGAAGTTTGTATTATTTTATTTTTAAGGTTAGGGTTTCACTCATTTTAATTATTTAATGGGTTTGTCATTAATTTTATTTTTATTTGATTGGATTAATTATTGCACTGAAAGATCAAGTAATTAAATTTATTACCAAACTAGTAATACTATTTTAACTAATATTAACTTATAAATACGTTCATACAAATACATATATTAATACGTACAAATACAAGAATGGTGATAGTTGAAACACATTATTTATTTATTCCAAATAATGAATATGCACATTTATTTATTTAATTTGTTTATCTACAAAATATCGTTTTAATATACATATATTTATAAATATGTATTTATATAAAATCTTATTTAAGTCCATTATTAAATATTATCTGAGCTCAATCACAATCATAACAGTGTTATTATTCTCATTTTTAAAATCAGATATAGTTGTCGCAACACTAAAAAAGATACAAGTCAAATAATCAGAACCATCTTAACATAACACAACTTGACAAGTTCAAGCAACATGTTTGAATTCACACAAATCCGGTCCAATGGATACCCTGACAAAAACGACTCATTGACACAGAAACCCCTAGTAAAGCATAACATCACATTAAGCAATAACATGAATTGTTGTTATTATTAAACACACATAGCCCAAGACGGTCCTACATGAGTCGCAACTAACCTAGTACCCTTTCACTACAAGGTAGCTAAAAACAAAACTAACAACTAACCACAAGACATCTCACTCATAAGTTGTGCACACGGACACACTCAACACACCAGTGCTCCGAATGATGTCACATCATCGAGATAACACAGAAAAGTTTGAGAAAGGTATTACAAAGGGTCAACATAAAAAAAAACCATACATAGCCCCAAAAGGCAGTAAAAAAACCATCAACAGAGTATAACTACAAAATCAAAGCCCCCACGGTCATCACAATGTGTTAGCACAAGCACAATCCGAGAAGTTAACAAAAAAATATATTAGAACCACAACTGAAACCAAAAATACCATAGCAAGTAAACAATAGAACCTCCCAAATCAGACAAAGCTAGGATGAGAAACACCATGCTTATTACTAGGCCTTTCCAAGTCAAGCCCACTCATAATAACACCAAGTCCCTTTGAAAAGCCCCTACAAACTCAACAGGTCCCCCACTGTCATGTCTAGGGTCCTTATCCTTAGAATTTAGTTCTAAGATACTAGAAAATATCAAATTGCCACCAACAACCACATGATGTTGTACCTCATGAAGAATTTTATTAACATGTCTTTGCAAGAGATCATCAATCCAATTCTGAGAGCCACACTCAACCCTAGACTTACCGTTGTCCACTAGAACAAGCTTCACGAGGGCATCCACTAGGCCTAAATTGCCACCCAATTCCTCTTCAACCTCAACAACACTTTTTTGTATTGTATGAATTGTGTTGAGACTAATCTTTTATGAATACAAGTTGTTATAGTTCAAATTACTATTTTGTGTATGCTACTAATGATGGTCTAGTGTCTCAGTGGACATTAATCATACTACAAGAAGCAAAAACTTGGCTCTAAGGACCCAAGAAAATCATCGCCCCTTGTAGGATGCGTAAAATGAGTGGCGTTGCCTAAGCAGTGGCAGGAACTTTTTGTTTGCTAGCTACAGTAGAACCACATGTGGGTTTGTACACAATAGTTGACGCTTTGCCTGCCCTGTGAACCTAAGGGTTGTCCTTTTTGTTGGTGACTAAAGTCCACCCATATGCGGAAGTAGCATTATTTTTATTCACCTCAAGAGAGTTTTGGACTGCATAGGCACACGTGAGTTATCCATGAGAGGGCATATATGAATATTGTGGTTTGTGGCTTGACACCAAAAGCAATGATTACACATATTGATATACAAGATACATTGTGATATGAGCTTGCCTCCTATCTGTATATCTATAGTTTTCTTGAGATACTTGGAAAGATTGACCTCGACACATGTTTTTGGGAAATTGGAAATTTGATGAAGCTAATTTTTGTTTCATGGAAACGAAAATCATAAAGATGAGTAAAAGTCACTTTTAATCTTCTTACTTTTTCATGTTCTTTATCAAGTTTTTTATTTTCTTTTCTTACTTCTACTACGTCCTAAATTCAAGACTCATACAAACTGTTTAAAGGTGATAGAGCCTTTAATGGTAATTCTTTATATATGTGATTGGGAAAAATCCCCAATGGGCTATATCTACGAGGCTATGGACAAGGCCAAATAGGCATTAGTGATTTCTATAATGGGGTAGATAAAGACTACCACCCCATGTGGGAGACCGTAGACCAATGTTGGTACTAGCAGCTCCACAAACTATTACATGTCGTTAAGTACATCTTGAACCCAAATTCTACCTTGGCGAGGGCTTCAAGGCTGGTGTGGAGGTTATGGGAGGCCTCTAAAAGTGTGTTGGGAGGATGGTGCTCAATCGAGCTCTTAGAGAGTGAACTCAAAAAAATCCAAATCTATAATAGGGCTGAAGTGAAAGTAATAAGGTAAAATGTTCCAAATATTTTAATATAGTCTCTAGTTAATAACTTTTCTTTCTTTGAATTTTATATTTTATTTACTAAAATTAATTTTGATTTGTCACTTCAGATATATGGTGGGAGGTTTGGTGCTCATACCCTAATCTTCAAAATCTTAGCATGAGAATTTGGAACAAAACTGTCAATGGTACTACATGTTAGTACCATTAGAGTATATTCAAAAATGTATATACTAAAAAAAACAAAAAAATTAGCCTAACAATGGATTTGTTCACAAAAACATATGCCTCCAACATAAACAAATTATGGGTGCCAATTTAGATCACATTGATTTACATGAGATTGATTTACAAATAGAGTGGATTGTTGAGAATGAGGATCCCTTCTTCACAGAGAAGGGCATATGTTGGATTGATCAATCAAATTAAGAGTTAGTTGCCATGGCAAACGATGAGGAGAGAGCAGAGAAAGCTAGAGGTAGAGAGGATTCTCTCAAAAGCAAAATAAGGGCTGAGGAGTTGGCACATATTTTTTTTATGCCAATGGATCCTCTTGTATCTAGTTAAACATTATGTTTAGGATTTTGATATCATGCATATCAAAATCCATGAATTTTGTACTCCTGAATCACCTTTTGAACTTTATGATACACCCAAACCTTCTTCGCTTCATGCACAATCGCATTATTTACTTACATTCTAATGGATATTATGTATGCTACCATATATTTGATTAATTCTATATATAAATGGTGTTAGTTTGATGTAGATTTTACATCATTTAATTTTTCAAGTCTTGAAGAGTCTTTTACAAGTATTTCTATGGATTCTAAGTCTAATTATTATGCTTTGTACTTTGTATAACAGGTATTGTTGACAAATCTTCCACAAATCAGATTTTCTCTCGCCACTTAGAAATTTCTACGGACCCTGCAGGAGGGAAATTTCTACGGACTCTGCAAGGAAATTTCTACGGAGTCTGCAAGAGGGAAATTTCTACGGACTCTGCAAGAAATTTCTACGGACCCTGCAGGAGGGAAATTTCTACAGACTCTGCAGGAAAGAAACAAGTTCCCGACACTTAGGCGACAAAAGGGCCTTTGCAACTTTTCCGAAAGGCAATTTTAGAGCCCAAACAGCCCTTGCCGAGGGCAGGAAAGCACTTAAAGGGAAGAAAGACAAAGGCAAAGAATTCCTTCGAACAGAATTTCCGCAAGGCAAAGCATTTCAAAGAGCAAAGGCAAAGGAAGATATCCTTCGGACAAAAGCCCGAAGGAAATCCTTGAGACAAAAAGTCCGAAGAAATTCGGAAGACCACAGAGACAAAAAATCTGCACAAAACACAAAGAAAAGCCAAAGATTAATTCCGAAGGGGGCATTTTCAAGAATTCCGAAGGGCACCTACCCTTCGGGCAGGCATAAGACCAAATTAAAGACTTTGCAAAAAGCCTGGGTGCCCTCCAATTTTTTCGAAGGGCACAAAAGGAGATCAACTAGCCCTTGCGGAGGGCACTTGGTCGGCGACAGTACCGAAGCAGAATTCCCGAAGGGTACATTTCAAAATTGAAACAGAGCAAACAGTAAAGGACAAAGAATTCCTTCGGACAAAAAGTCCGAAGAAATTCTAAGGTATGTCCTCCGAAAAAGTCCGAAGGGCAGGAAAGACCACGGTTAAAAAGCCGAGAGGCACATTTCGGAAATAAACAAGTGAAGCCAAGACACAAAGGAGACCTTTGGACTTTTTGTCTGAAGGAATTCGTAGAAGTTACAGGCCTGAAGAAAGTCCGGAGGCAAAATACAAATGCAAAAGGCCCGAAGGAATTCGGGGAAGGTCCGCGGGAAAATGACGAGAAGAAAGTCCGAAGAAAGAAAAGTAAAACGAAGGAGAAAAATTAAAGATATCCTTCGGAATTTTTGTCCGAAGGAATTCTTTCGGACAAAAGTCCGAAGAAATTCGGCCACCAAAACAATAAAGGACCCGACTAAGACAAAAGCCCGTGGAGAAAAAAGCACAAACAGGAGAAAAGGAAGATATCCGAAGAGAGAGAAGTCCGAAGGAATTATGCGGAAGATTATCCCGAAGGAATAAATGACCAAAGGTGACGTCCCACTAGTCGTCAAATTTTGACCCTGGGAAGTAACCGTTGGAACAGGGGTAAAGCCGGAGTTTCGAAAGCAAACCCAAGGGAGAAAATATAAACTGGATATAATTAGACTAACACATCCGAATATACAGAATCCTGCCAGAAATAGACACGAACGGGTAGACTAAAATTGGACAGAATGCATGCAAGCAAGGGCTATTTTCAAACTACGGTCAAAGCTTCAGTTGACTGGCTACTGAAGTCCTGTTCGTCTCCAGCCAACTCATGCATCCAAAAGTCCAACTCAGTTTGATCTCTTCGTGCAACTCAGCGTGATCTCTTCGTTTAACTCAGCGTTCAAACACTACAACTCGACATCAAGCAGCTCACATAGAGTTCTAAAATTAACATTTGCATGAATTTCCATGCAAAATGAGGTGGGCGGTTCATGACAAAGGCAAGTTCACTTTATCAAACGAAGAAGCTTCATGCAAGGACAAAAAGAAAAATATATTTTATTGAAAGGCCAAGTAAAGCCTCGAGTTAACCAAAGTGAATCTTTCTCTTCAAGTTTCTACGCCAATCTTTGGCCTCTTGTAATTCTCTATATAATGGCTTTCAGCGTTGATTAAAAATCATCCAATCTCTCTTGGTTAGACCAGACTCTGCCATTGGTGAGTTGTGTAACCTCTTCGATCAATAAAGACTGTACTTTTTGATTTCAAGCACTGACATAGTGTATATTTCACTCAACAATTTGCATAAGTGGTAGATTTCTCTCCCTTCCCAAATTTTGTTTCATACCTAGTTGTTAGATTATCCTTGTGCAGGTCATGTTAAAGTGTTCTTTATTGTCTTTCGCTGAAGCTGTAAGTGGATGTTAGGTGGCCGCAAAGTGTCTTTTATCATACCTCTCTCCATCATTTTTCCTCAGGTTTCAAGCATTAGATCGAACCTCTCCATGAAATACTTATGCATAAGTGATTGATTGAAATCATAGGTCTTCCTTTTCCCTTGTTCATTCAGTGTTCAAGGTTCCAAGTTGAGCGGATCAAAATTCTGGTGTATCACCCCCTTTAGGTAGGATTTCCCCTTTAAGTTTCCCTTCTCCCTTTTCCACGGTAGTCCGCAGCATAGAGTAGAGATCCTAATTGATACATCATACAAGAACCAGCCTTCTCTAGAGGTTCTTCTCACCATTGAGGCACCCACCCTCGTGAGAAGATCCCATTGTTTCAGCCGGATAGAGGATTCGATGTTTCGTACACGTCTTCGAATCAGGGCGCAGCTCCAGGTTGACAACAGTTTTTGGCACGCCCGGTGGGACCTATTTTTGCTGGTCTTGATGAAATTACAGTTGTAGCAGTGTTCTTCAAGAAGTTTTTGGTCATTCCAAGCTCAAGCAATTGCTTCTAACAGTTCAGGGACAGCTTCCATGTAAGTCTATTTTTATTGAATTATCGTGAATGAATTTTGATGGCTGTGTATGAAGAAATTCCTATGCTATGTTTCCTTATCAGCCTGATGATGGATCATACCAGCCTGGTCATGATACCTATGAGCCTCTTTATGAGTCTAATCAGCCTTATCAAGAGTACTATCAAAGTTATGTTGATCCTTAAAAAGTTTCTCATAATCAGCCTTATCAAGAGCATGAATCTTACCTCCCTGGTAAGCCATATCAATCTCAGGATCAGATTTCATCTTTCCCATATGACTATGATATTGCATATGAGCAGTATTGCCTTCAAGAAAAAATGAATGAAATAGAGCTCAGAACATTGGCATATGCAAGAAAGGTTTGTTCTAACTCTCAGTATGAGGAAGTGAATGGTCTGATTCGAAATGTGACCAATGATGAGATAAATGGACTATGTATTCTTGTATTGGAAAAGATAGAGGCTTGGGAAAGGCAGAAAATCGAGTTAAACCAATTGTCTACAAAAGGCTATTGTGCTTCTTATTCTCATGAAGTTCTTAACCATGCCCAGTGTGTGCCAAGGGAGCTTCCTAGTTGGAGTCAAGAGCCTATTCAAGAGCCTATTCAAGATCATATCCAAGAGCATATCCAAGAGCCTATTCAAGTGACTATTTATGAGACTAAACCTTCCTATAGTCCCCTTTCCTCACCAATCATCCCTCAAGTTCAAGTTGTCCAAGAAGACAAGCAGGTTTCAGACTTTGATGAGGTAATGGCCAAGTGGAAGGAACAAAATACAGACGTCTTTAAGAGTTTCTCTTTTCCTCCCCTCCAAAACTCCCTAGATAATTCCTTTTCCCTCAAGATCCCAAAATTTGATCATGATCGACCTCCCATGCTTCATTTTCCCTCTCAAACAAATGAATTTTATCACCCTCCCACCATCACCCTTCCTCAAGAGGACCCTGTCCTTTGGAGGATTGAGAAAGAGGTTGCAGCTACAGGTCAAGTTCTTACAGAGTGTGTAGAGGATGCTTCAGAAGTGTTTGAGGAAGAATTTCCTATTGATACTTCTCTTGAAGTTGTAATTGAGCATCCAGTTATAGTTGAGAATGGGAAAACTGATCTTGATATAGAGGAACTTCAAGAGGAGCTAATACAAATTGAAGTTATAAATGAGTTATAGGGATCTCCTATTGAGAAGGATCCATAGAGTGTGATAGTTGATTCAGCTCAAATAGATCAAAATGAGGAACAAAAAGATGATTGGCAGCTGTACCTTGAATCTCTACAAGAGATCGAAGAGCTTTGTATGGATATGATGGCTATTAAAGAGCATGTTTATCAGAAATTTGATCAAGAATCACCTATTCAAGATCGCAGTACAGATTGGATTGCCTACTCAAAGCTCCTTGAAGAGCTGGATGAACTTGCAGCAGTCAATAAGAAGGATATGGTCACTAAAAATGCATGCATAGATAAGGTATCACTTGACATGGTGGTAGATGACAAGCAATCTAAAAAAGATCAGGAAATACTTGGTGATTTTGTCTTTGTTGATGACTGGTTTGCTGTTGATGACCCATTTGAGAAGATGCTAATACAATTGGTCGACAAGGCAAATGCCTCATCAAAAGTTATGACTAATAAACATCCTGCCTTACAACTTGTACCATCTCTTGGAAGGAGTAAATTCAATGAATTCCCATTTGATCCAGCCGGATCATCCTTTATCATGGTTAGCTAAGTTATTTAGTTGTTTATACTTTCCTCTAAGTGCTGTTCAAACACAATAGTTTGTTCCAATAAGTGCTTGTTTGCACATTTGCTTTTAGTTAGTTTTCTTCTTTCGTTTTTTTTCCTTCTTATTTTGAAGAAGGAAGTTGCTACAACCATGATCAGAGCTGATTTTCAATTAGAAATCAGGTTCACCATTTGGGAATTCGAATAACGTCTATACATGGTCTGAGTTCTCAAGCATAGCAGGCATGCTGAGCTAGCTGAGTCGCCAGAATGTTGACAAATCTTAGAAATTTCTACGGACCCTGCAGGAGGGAAATTTCTACGGACCCTGCAAGAGGGAAATTTCTACGGACTCTGCAGGAAATTTCTACGGACACTGCAGGAAATTTTTACGAACTCTGCAGGAAATTTCTACGGACCCTGCAGGAGGGAAATTTCTACGGACACTGCAGGAAATTTCTACGGACACTAAAGGAAATTTTTACGGACTCTGCAAGAAATTTCTACGGACTCTGCAGGAGGGAAATTTCTACGGACCCTGCAAGAGGGAAATTTCAACGGACAATGCAGAAGGGAAATTTCTACGGACTCTGCAGGAAATTTCTACAAATCTTCCACAAATCAGATTTTCTCTCACCACTTAGAAATTTCTACAGACCCTGTAGGAGGGAAATGTCTACGGACCCTGCAGGAGGGAAATTTCTACGGACCCTGCAGGAAAATTCTACGGACACTGCAGGAAATTTCTACGGACTCTACAAGAAATTTCTACGGACTCTGCAGGAGGGAAATTTCTACGGACCTTGCAAGAGGGAAATTTCTACGGACTCTGCAGGCAGGAAATTTCTACAAATCTTCCACAAATCAGATTTTCTCTCACCACTTAGAAATTTCTACGGACCCTGCAGGAGGGAAATTTCTACAGACTCTGCAGGAAATTTCTACGGACACTGCAGGAAATTTTTACGGACTCTGAAGGAAATTTCTACGGACTCTGCAGGAGGGAAATTTCTATGGACCCTGCAGGAGGGAAATTTCTACGGATTCTGCAAGAAATTTCTACGGACTCTGCAGGCAGGAAATTTCTATGGACTTTGCAAGAAAGAAACAAGTTCTCGACACTTAGGCGACAAAAGGGCCTTTGCAACTTTTCCGAAAGGCAATTTTAGAGGCCAAATAGCCCTTGCGGAGGGCAGGAAAGCACTTAAAGGGAAGAAAGACAAAGGCAAAGACCTCCTTTGAACTTTCTGTTCGAAAGAAATTTCCGCAAGGCAAAGCCAAAGAAATAACAAATCATTTCAAAGAGCAAAGGCAAAGGAAGATATCCTTCGGACAAAAGTCCGAAGAAATTTGGAAGACCACAGAGACAAAGAAAATCTACACAAAAGACAAAGAAAAGCCAAAGATTAATTCCGAAGGGGGCATTTTCAAGAATTCCAAAGGGCACCTACCCTTCGGGCAGGCACAAGACCAAATTAAAGACTTTGCAAAAAGCTTGGGTGCCCTCCAATTTTTCCAAAGGGCACAAAAGGAGATCAACTAGCCCTTGCGGAGGGCACTTAATCAGTGACAGTGCCGAAGCAGAATTCCCAAAGGGTACATTTCAAAATTGAAACAGAGCAAACAGTAAAGGACAAAGAATTCCTTCAGACTTTTGTCCGAAGGAATTCCTTCAGACAAAAAGTCTGAAGAAATTTTAAGGTATGTCCTTCGAAAAAGTCCGAAGGGCAAGAAAGATCACAGTTAAAAAGCTGAGAGGCACATTTCGGAAATAAACAAGTGAAGCCAAGACACAAAGGAGACCTTCGGACTTTTTGTCCGAAGGAATTCGTAGAAGTTACAGGCCCGAAGAAAGTCCGGCGGCAAAATACAAATGCAAAAAGGCCCGAAGGAATTCGGGGAAGGTCCGCGAGAAAATGATGAGAAGAAAGTCCGAAGAAAGACAAGTAAAACGAAGGAGAAAAAGTAAAGGAAAGATATCCTTCGGACTTTTTGTCCGAAGGAATTCCTTCAGAGAAAAGTCCGAAGAAATTCGGCCACCAAAACAAGAAAGGACCCAACTAAGACAAAAGCACGTGGAGAAAAAGGCATAAACAGGAGAAAAGGAAGATATCCGAAGAGAGAGAAGTCCGAAGAAATTTTGTGGAAGATTATCTTGAAGGAATAAATGACCAAAGGTGACGTCCCGCTAGCCGTCAAACTTTGACCTCGAGAAGTAATTGTTGGAACAAGGGTAAAGCCGGAGTTCCAAAAGCAAACCCAATGGAGAAAAAATAAAACGGATATAATTAGACTAACACATCTGAATATACAGAATCCCGCCAGAAATAGACACGAACGGGCAGACTAAAATTGGACAGAATGCATGCAAGCAAGGGCTATTTCAAACTACGGTCAAAGCTTCAGTTGACTGGCTGCTGAAGTCCTGTTTGTCTCCAGCCAACTCAGCATGATCTCTATGGTTAACTCAGCTTTCAAACACTACAACTCGGCATCAAGCAGCTCACGTAGAGTTCTAAAATTAACATTTGCGTGGATTTCCATGAAAAAAGAGGTGGGCAATTCATGACAAAGATAAGTTCGCTTTATCAAACGAAGAAGCTTCATGCAAGGACAAAAGGGAAAATATATTTTATTGAAACACCAAGTAAAGCTGGGAGTTAACCAAAGTGAATCTTTCTCTTCAATTTTCTACGCCAATCTTTGGCCTCTTGTAATTCTCTATATAATGGCTTTCAGCCTTGATTAAAAATCATCCAATCTCTCTTGGTTAGACCAGAGTCTGCCATTGGTGAGTTGTGTAACCTCTTCGATCAATAAGGACTGTACTTTCAGATTTCAAGCGTTGGCATAGTGTATATTTCATTCATCAATTTGCATAAGTGGTAGATTTCTCTCCCTTCCCAAATTCTGTTTCATACCTAGTTGCTAGATTATCCTTGTGCAAGTCATGTTAAAGTGTTCTTTATTGTCTTTTGTTGAAGCTGTAAGTGGATGTTAGGTGGCCGCAAAGTGTCTTTTATCAGACCTCTCTCCATCGTTTTCCCTCAGGTTTCAAGCATTAGATCGAACCTCTCCATGAAATACTTATGCATAAGTGATTGACTGAAATCATACGTCTTCCTTTTCCCTTGTTCATTCAGTGTTCAAGGTTCCAAGTTGAGTGGATCAAAATTCTGGTGTATCACTCCCTTTAGGTAGGATTTCCCCTTTAAGTTTCCCTTCTCCCTTTTCCACGGTAGTCTGCAGCATAGAGTAGAGATCCTAATTGATACATCATACAGGAACCAGCCTTCTCTGGAGGTTCTTCTCACCGTTGAGGCACCCACCCTCGTGAGAAGATCCCATTGTTTCAGTCGAATAGAGGGTTGGCCGTTTTGTACACGTCTTCGAATCAGGGTGCAGCTCCAGGTTGACAACAGGTATGTCGCTCACCTAATATCGAATTCAGCTTCCACCAGATAATTTATTCTGGTGATTATTATTACCTTTCCTAGAGCTCAAGTACTTCGCACTTGTAGCTTCTTTAGATGTGTTATGTCTTTCCAGAATCTAGGCACCCTTGCTATTCAATTAAAAATGGAATTCTTCCAAAGCATGAACTCTATTTGTTGGCCAAATAGCACAGGTACAACCTTTGATTGATGTTACACAAAACATCATTTTTTTCTTTTTGCTATTTTCCTTGAGGATTTACACCATATCGTCAATCTCTTTTCTCTCCCCTTCAAAAGATTTACTAAGAATCAGGTAGCCTGTAATTATCACGTATTCACTGCTAGATTCATTTTTTTCATATAGGATCAATGTGACCACTTTCATCTTTGTTTATTATTTTGGTAACATCCTTCTATGAACCATCTCTTCTTCAATCCATGAAGAGGGGTTTTCTCTAACTTGCTAATGAGTTCCTTTAGTCTATCATAGGCATTACCATGTATGTTTAACCTTGTTTGGTATTTTAGATTTTGACTATGATTTACTACTATCTTTCACAAATTAAAACTCCATTATAATGCTTTATTAATTAATCCCATGTTGTAAAATGATACTTTCAAAATCCATGCATTAATCAATTGCCATGCCCCTAAGAGTCGTTGAAAATGGTCTTAACCAATACACGTAATTTATCTAGTTGTTGGCAATCCAAATTTCTTCACGTCTTACAATGTCACATGGGTTTTGATTTCCCTTCTCATTGTATACATGCACCTTTTGCATGACTAAAAGTAGTGGACTAGCCATTACGAATGGTTTTGTTAGAAAAAAATTAAACTATATATTTAAATATTAATACCCGACCCTAATCTTTGTTTGAGTCACCTTTCGACCACTCCCAAGCATGCCTTCCACCTATTCCTTCTAAAATGCCATAAGCAATCCTTGTATTCTTTTCATCATCCTCCCTATTAGGCCTCAAATAAACTTCTTTCCAACTATAAATACGAATGCCTATACCATCGATTCCCTTGAAATAACTCCATTCTCTCTCAAATTTTTCCTCTGACTTGTCGTCCCTTAAAATTGCATTTTGGAGATTTGCTTCACTCAAGTATCTCTCGTAGCATCACTCCCCCCCTCCTAAATGGGTTCATTCGACTCACTCTTCCTCCTCAAAGGACTTCCTTATTTGTGAAGGAGATCTCTTTGGCCTAGCTTTGCATCTTCTTGCAATCTTTCTTTTCTTTCTTGCTTTGTTGCTAATCTTGTGCTCTTCGCATCACTTCCATGTTGAATGGTCTTTGTAATTGTTCTTAATACCCAACAACAATTGTTCACTTTGTGCCTAAAAGACAAATTGAACACGTCTTTTGTGGCATTTTCCTTCCTCCTTTTGCTTTGCGACCCATCCTTGCAATGTTTTCTTGCTCTTTGGCATTCGACCTCGGTGTTCCTCCATAACATTTTGGAGATTGATACACCTCCAAGTAATAAATCTTCAAAGCAATTAAATCGACATGCTCATTCCACACCACGTTACAGTGCACCTTGTAGCGCAACTTGGGTGTCCTCTACCACTTGTTTCACGAAATCATTGAATACTATTTCCCAAAAACAATAGAAATCCTTGTCTAATTCATATTCTCTTCAATAATGTGCTGATGCATTCGAACCCATTATTTATTTTTCACCATTCTCAATTTATTGATTTTTCAAACTCCTATATGACTAAAATGTCTCGAGGACTAGACTATAACTAGATGGTTTTGGTTACACCTGGTACTCAACGTTTGCAACACCCAATAGTGTCAAAATTGTAGTTATCCCTTAGTTCACTGAAGTATCCCTTGTAGCATCACTCCCCTCCTACGAAAGGGGTTCCTCCAAATCACTCTTCCTCCTCAAAGAACTTCTTTCTTCATAAAGGGGCTCCCATTGACTTAGCTTTGCATATTTTTTCAATCATTCCTTTCTTTCTTGCTTGATCTCTAACCTTGGCATTCTTCGTATCACTTCCATATTGTATAGTCTTGCTCGTCTTTTCTTAATAGTCGACAATAGTTTTTCCCTTTGCGCCTAAAAGACAAAAGTCAATAGGTTTCATGGCATTTTTCATCCTCCTGTCCCTTGCAGCCTATCCTTGCCATATTTTCTTGTTCTTTCCTCTATCTCAGTCCTCCATAGCATTTTGGAGATTCATACACCTCCAAGTAAGAAATAATCAGAGCAATCTAATTGACATGCTCATTCCGAACCATGTTACAATCCACCTTGTGGCGCAACTTGGTTGTCCTCTACCTCTTGTCTCTCAAAATCATTGATTGCTTTCCCACAAACAATTGAAATCCTCGTTTAATACATATTATTTTCGATAATGTGCTCATGTTTTTCAGAGATATGAACCCATTATTGATTTTGTCCATTTTCAATTTTTTAAATTTGCAAACTCTATGACTAAAAGGTCTTGAAGACTAGACTATGACTATATGGTTGTGATTGCACATGGTAGTCAACTTTGCAACAGCCAATAACACCAAAAATGCAGGTGGCTAATTAGTAAAGATTAACCATCTTGTACTTGAACCAATAGAAACTTTAGACAATGTATGCATATAACACAACATTCATAGCAATGACACGTCATAAATAACACTCAAAAGTAATAGAAAGGGGAATATTCTCATTATGCACATAAGCAACATGCAAACATTTCCAAGAATCGTAGGCAAGACAAATAAGTGTAGAGAGCCCTCTCAATCATCAACACATGTTTAAATATACTTGGGCAACGATAGGTGAAAACACCCCATATACAGCCAAGAAAATTCATCACAATGCAAAAATTAAAAATAGGCCTAGTAAACGATTATTCTCATGTAACCATAAATGTCTTATTCATATTATTCATACGATTATGACAAAAGCTTGAATTGTTTGCCTATGTTAGCAACCACTTTTTAAGTGGTAATGATGAAGGTGCAAGTTATGATATGTCAAAGGTACAAAAACACAGAACAAATGGCATTAGCTGCAACTTATTGTTATTGTACACTCCATGACTTCCACATTGTAGAAGGAAATCCTAAACGAAAAGAGCCCACATATCAGTCAGCAACATCACCTAAGAGCTCAAATTCAATACTTCAATAGATAGAATGTAAGGCATTCTTACAAAATGTTGAAATTATTAATATTCCCTAGCGGTTTTATCACTAGTTTCTTTTGATTTCTTCGATTAGAGGCCTTGTAGTTCTAAAAATCTGTGGCTATAAGCAATCACTTCAAGACAATGCTACTTTCAGTCACAATTTCCAAAACCCAAAGGTCTTTCCACGCAGAAGCAAATAAAATGGACGTCAGTGTTTTTAAGAACAAAACTGATTATGAGACCAACAAAAAGGAAATTACAGGATGGAATATTCAATAAATGGAGGTCACATACAACTAAGCAATGCAAATGTGTGTGTGTGTGTGTGTGTGTGAGAGAGAGAGAGAGAGAGAGAGAGACCTGAATAATTGTTGCTTCTGTCTCATTTGAGCGCATGAAACAATAACAATGAATCCAGGGCATGGTCCCTTTCCAATACTTCCTTGAAAGAAGTCCTTTAAAAACATCTGAAACAAAAATTCCATAAATTTGTGGTGCAGTCAATTTTCTGTTTGTTTCCTAAAAACATGCATATTATGCATTTTTACTCTATATATGCCCAAAAAACTTTTAACTTATAAGGCAGATCTAATATACAAGTACTAAGAAACGAGACCCATGACATATTATGCAATTCACTGATCAGCAGTAATGCCTTTTCAAAATATACAGGTTAAACCTCCTCTAGGAGGAGCATATGTTGCAGCTTGCAGCCTATAGTCACATCTCTTGATAGTGCTTAGGTGACCCTAATTCTACCATGTTGATTTAAGCAAAATTTGATTTGATAAACAATAGTTTTTTTAGCGGATCTCACAACCATTGAGATACAAACAAGGCCCTAGTCCTCGGGCATGCTACAGCACATGCTACCCAAGCAGAATTGAACTCAAAACTTTTTGTTTGTGATTATACTCAATCACCATTACACCACAACCCCTTGGGTAGGTTGATGTAACATTTAGTCATGCTTTAGGATTCTCTTTTATTGTTTAATGGCTTCAACCTTCACCATGCATTGATGACTTTGATGACCAGGTCAAAGCCGAAGGACCTTGGCTTGTTTGTAAGTATAGAAAGCTGGAAATATATTTATCCTAATGTTACTTAAGTTTTTTAATAAAAGGAACACAATTCCCATTATGTTATAATAGCAAGTGTCAAAAGTATTTAAGGTATATATATTGGGTTACTCAATTATCATTATCGTCTATAGTTCTAAAACTCGTCAAATATCGCCGATTGATCATGATTTCTCGTGAGCAGGCAATAGAAAGATATATCGGTATGAAAATCACGATATGAAAATCGCCAAATACTCTACGATTTTCGCCGAGTAATCTCTGTTGACTCACCTTCTGCATTAATTCAAACCCACGAGAAAAAAGGTAACATGGTTTTATCATTTTAGGACGAGATTGCCAAGCGCTTTTCCCAGCTGCAGTTTGACGACTCAAGACAGTGAAATTTGAATCAAGGTTTACAGTATATACTGCTCATTCATTTTGTTATACCATCAACTGATAGATCTATTGTTATATGAGTGGTACCTGGCTTCCTGCCACCTGTTATTGTTATATCATCACAATTGTTGCCACCTAGTAACATTGGATTGAAATAGCTTCTATAACAATTGCTCACTGGATATTGTCATTGATATTCAGACTCACATTGAATAGTCCTAGACCTGGTTATATTCACGCAACAAGCAAGTCAAGGTCAACAAAACCTAGTGATTCAGTAATTATATTTGTATATCAACAATTCAGGGTCTAGACTCTATCCACTGTTTGTAACTTTGTGCCAAGGCTTCCACAGTGTCAGCAGTGAAATTTGAATATCACAGTGTGACATTAAAATCACTTCAAGGCTTCAAGTTCAAGTCCTCAAGTGTCTGTCACGTCTGATGCAGTCATACATAAATGAATGAAAGCCATAGTCAAGTCTGATACAGTCATACATAAATGAATGAAGGCCATAGTCAAGTCTGATACAGTCATACATACATATTTGAGAATTGATATTATTGTTTACAAATTTACTTTGAAGTACATAATATCTATTCAATCATCAAAGAAAACAATAGCATAGTCAGAGCCTGCTGCATACAGCATAAAGCAGAAACAGGTATTTATTTTTATTTTTCAATTTTCATTATCTATCTAGTTTCTAATATGAAATTTGAATCATGATCATTGAAAGTTGATATCTAGATTCTACTTCCTTTGTCAGCAGTTAAGTTTAAATTATAAAACATTTTTTTTATATATAGGGTTTAAATTTGTTGTTTAGGAATGGCATCAGTTCAAGGACCTGTCATAAGCCTAAGTCCAATGACCCTTCTTGGAAGCAATGTGAAGTGGCACCAGAGGGCAACTGTATAATATGTCACTCTTGCGGGATGAAAATGAGTGGAGGTGTTTTTCCCTTGAAATACCACATTGCATGATTGTCAGAGAATATGTGGCATTGTACACACAAGCCCCAGTTGAGGCTTAAAAAAAGATCCTTACTTGCCTTGCAACTTATGCAAACAGAAGAGTGCAAAAAGAGGAAAGGTGATGCACTTACAATCCTAATGACTAGGAGGACATCGAGAGATGGTTGTGACATTGAGGCCTCTTCTTTTGCCCCAACTCCAAGAGGTCAAGGTCAAAGACGAGGCTCATCCACTAAAGATTGTTCAACTACTTTTTATGTTCCTCAAAGTAGCCCTAGGTCACAACCTTTGCTCGAAGGTATTATTTAGTACCAAGAACTGCACGATGAAGCAAGGATAGCTGCAGCAAATCGGTACTACAACACTCATTTCAATGTGGCAAAAAGTCCATATTGAGAGAATTTGGTCACTGCATTGACCATTGTTGAGAAGGGGTTTAAGGCTCCTACTCGTGATTTGAATGGCCCATTGTTAAAGATACTGTGAAATATACACAAGCTCTTATGAAAGACCAAAAGAAAATATGACAGAAAACGGGGTGCACCATTTTATTGATGGGTGGACAAATGGAAAAAACCACACACTGATTAACTTTCTAGTGGATTCAAGTGGGTGGCTCTTCTACAAGTCAATTGATGTCTCCCATAAAGTGAAAAATGCAAACACTTTGTGTGACATGATGGATGAAGTGGTGATGGAAGTAGGTGTGCAAAATGTTATTCAAAATGTGGCAGACAATGCAATCGCATGTGTAGCAACAAACAGTATTCTTGAGGAAAGGCACCCTACACTTTTTTGGACCCCTTGTGTGGCCCATTGCATTGATCTCCTACTCGAGGATATAGGAAATAGCTCATGGGTGAATAAAGTACTTGAAGAGGCAAGAAATATCACTAAGTTCATCTACAATCACACTTGGGTGCTACACTTGATGAGAAAGTACATCAATAGAAAGGAGCTTGTGTGATCGGGAGTCACACGATTCGCCACAAACTTCATTACATTGCAGAGCATTGCAGTCTCACTAACATCCCTTAAGCAGATGTTTATGAGTCACCGATCATTGGAGTCTTCTTGTGCTAAAAAGGCCAAAGGGGAAAGGGTCATGGAGACCATTTTTGATGATGTGCTTGCAAATCACATGGAGGAAATAATTAAGATAACCTTAAACTTATTTATTTATTTATTTGTTATAAAAAAAAATCTTAATTTTCATTTTAAATTTGTGTATTATTTTGTTTTAAGTGTCAGAGCCTATGATTCGAGTTCTATGGTTAGTGGATGGAGAGAGAAACACAATGGGTTATTTGTATGAGGCCATGGACGTGGCCAAGGAGGCCATAGTCAAATATTATGGGCAAAATCAAAGAAAATATGAACCCGTATGGCACATAATCGATCAAAGATGGAACAAGACGCTCCACCAACATATCCATGCAATGGCCTACTACTTGAATCCTAAGTTTTTCTATTCTAATTCATTTAAGACCGATGAGGAGGTTCTAGATGGCTTCAATAAATGCCTAGAGAAAATGATCCTTGATGATGAGACTAGAGATGTAGCTATTGAGGAGTTGCAAATTTACAAGACTGCAACAAGGACTCATTTTTCATCTTTATTCATTAAAATAAGAATCATCACTCAACCAAGTAAAAACAAATTGAGTCATTTGTTCTTTCTTTCTAGTCTCGTTACACGTAGTTTGTAGATACTGGTAGTAGACTTCTTTCATTTACTCAAACCTAGTTGACTTACAAACTTATAAATCTCCTATTTGCAGATGTGTGGTGGGAAGATTATGGTACAAAAACAACAAATTTTCAAAGGCTAGCCATCCGCATTTTGTGTCAATCATGTAGCTCTTTTGGGTGTAAACATAATTGGAGCATGTTTAAAGCTATTCACACAAAGAAGCATAACAAGTTGACGACACAACGCCTCAATGACCTTGTCTTTGTGTGATACAATCTTCGTCTTTACATGAGACAAGTGGAGGGGCTAGAGAAATATGATGCTATTGACTTGGATGAAATCAATCCACATGCTAACTAGATTGTTGATGATGCAAAGCCCATTTTACCATGGAGATCACATATTTGGATAGGGAGGCAAAAGAAGCAATAAAATCTAGGGCAGCAAAGGCATCAAGAGGGGTTGGTGAGGATCCAGATGATATATTTGCTGACAATGTTGGCATTGGAGAGGAGGAATCTTTAACTTCCACTTCCATGAGGCAACCACAACAAACTTATTCTAAGCGCTAGAGATGAAATGTAATATGTATATTTGATATTTCATGACCCTATGAGCATTGCAGTTTGTAATTTTGTATGTTTTAGTTTGTACTCTTTTTTGGTCAAAAATTAATAGAAAATATACTTATAGCCAGTGTATTAAAAAATGCAAGTACCCACAAAAAATTGTATATTTGGTCAAGGGTAGATTGTCAATAAACCATTGGCTGGTTACCAAGGCAAAAACTGTGGTTTTTTTAGAGCGATTACCAGCCGAAAACCACAATTTTTGGCCTAGTAACTGTCCAATACCCGACAACCTAGAAAATATAAGGAAAGTGCAAAAAAAATTGTGATTCATTCTGCCGTCAATTTTTTCCCTATGTTGTGTTGTGTAGTGCGTCGACGACAGGAGGTCAAGGTCGAAGGAAATTGCTATTTTCAACTCGCCGTTAACCTTTGAACATTTTGAAGTTTGCCATTTGGTATAGAAGTTGACAGCTGGGACTCATTACAGAATACCCGTAGGCTTGAGGCCATCGACTGAGTCGACTCCATTCACACTATACTCTTATTTGCTTGAAACTAATATAAAAATGTTTATGACTCTGAGTTATGTGTTCTCTGAATTCCTACAATCATTTCTCTACATTCATTTTATTTTCTTATGTATTTCAGTGTATTTTATGAATTTATATGTTTTTTTAAAGCAGCGATAAAAGTGCCAAGTAGTTGAGTAATTGCCGAGTCTCGAGTACGGGTCACAATTTTTGGCTATCAACTAACAGTGGTTCCCAAGTTTTTCTACTAAGCTTATGGCGTTCTCTACATTCATTTCTCGTGTCATTTAACAATGTTTTACATTTAATTTAAGTTTATTTTGTGAGTTTATATTTTTTTTAAGTAGCAATAAAGTTCTTGAATAATGCCAAGAAATTGCCGAGTCCCAAGTCCCGATTCAAAGTTTGCCCTGCCAAGTAATTGTCAAGAACGAGTTTTTGAACTATAATAAAAACAATGAATTGGCAATTATTGCATGGCTAGAAATTTTCCCCTCCCTGAAGTCTGCTTACAACGCCTTTGAGACACCACATTGTATATGCATATCTGTATACAACTATAATGCATAAATGATCACAACATATGCAAATAACTATCAATGCAACATATAATACTATAACATCATGTGCATCTTTTTCACTTGAGAGATATATATCAGAAGAATGTGATTCTCTAGGATACTTCATTTATATGAAATCTATGTGATCTATCATCTCCAACACACACAAGCACAGAGGCCTCAAGTTACCAACATGATATCTACACTATCAAACTCAAGAGTTTGAAGCCAGCTCCTCAGAGGAAAAATGAGACAAATACAAATACCTTTCATGTGTGGAATCAAAATCACCGAAGGATAATTTTCTAAAGATAACATCCAGTTTCATAGGGTGGGCTTCAAACTTATTCAAGACAATAACTAGGGGATAGTCTACTTGCAAAAAAGGACTTGTTGAAGAATAATAATGTGTACTCTCTCCAAGAGGCCTACTTCGCTTGCAGAAAATCAAATGTTGAAGAATAATAATCAGCACTCTCTCCAACAAGGCCTCTCAGCTCAATAAAGGCTAGATCCTCACACCTCTAGGTTAAAGCAAAGGAATGGACCAAGATGGAATGGTAGCTTAATCATCAAAATCCTTGGTCTAGAAATTTGAGTAGGGAGCTAACCCTATAATATCATTTATTCCCTTTATATGTTGTGGGAACAAGGGGAAGTGATCCCAAACATCAACAGTAACATCTTAAAGTCTGACCAGCTAATTTACAATATGCTTTCAAGCCTAAGTTCCTCTCACCAGTGATAGTCTTGGAGAAGTTACCCCATTTGCACTATAATCCTCCTTTACTTGTTTTTGTATGCTTTTTGGACAATAACATTTGTGAGTATAAATATAGGAAACATTCAAAGGCGTCGTGATAAAATATAATGCAATTTCTTTTTTGACCAATTAGACAAATACTTTTTCAGATCATAGGGAAAACATGGCTTTTTGAGTCCCTAAGTAGATGATACAAGTACAAGAGCGAGTACGGGTACAAGTATCCGATACGTGGATACGAGAAATTTTTTTGGGGGGTTTGGGTACGGCCGTACAAAAATATATATAAAAAATTAAAAATATAGCCATATAACCACATAATATGCATAGAGGAAACAAAATAAGTTAAATAACCACAAAACATACTCATAATTTCAATGCCAAAGGTTGAACCTTGAATAGTTTTATAAATTATAAATAGGTACATAGTGCAAATGTTACAAATTACAATATTTTTTACTATTTTCATCTTCATCTCCCATGGCTTCCTTATGATATGATTCATTAGAACCACAAGCAACAGTGCCACTCCCACTACCTCCACTATGCAAGACCTGTGAAGCAACCTCCAAATCCGTATCAAGCAAGGAAAGATAGGCAATGGAGGCATCCAAGTCGGGAGTCTCTAGGTCCATATCCCAACACTTTGTTGCCCTTTTCATGTACTCAAGTTGCTTGTGAGATAGAAGACGTAAGTTGGAATGGACATAGACTAAGTCCTCTGCCTTTTTTGCCGCCAACTTGTGTTTCACTGAGTGGATAAAGTTGTAGGTACCCCAGTTTCGCTCAGCGGAGGAGGAACTTGCAACCTATTGAAGCAAGCCACAAAGTCAATTTATATTAGAATTTACAAAAATAAAAAAGGCTAACGTTAAAACAGAACTTAAAAAATTAAAATGAACAAGGGTGTGGAGTTTTTTTTTTTTAAATCTTACTTGTGATAAAATTCTAATAGCAAGTGGTTGGAGGTAGGTGTATGCTTGCCCATGGAGGTACCACCAAAACTGAGCTTCTTTCTTGTACTTGTCACGGATGGCAGCAATGGAGTGACCCATAGAGGATATATAATGTGCAAACTCTTCCCTAACTTGGTCTTCAATTTTTGGATCAAGGAAGAGTCTAGAGAATGCCACCTTATATTCCTCGCTAACCTCAACATCCTTATATGGTGCGAGCCTCCTAGGCAAAAAAAAGATCTTTGTACTGTAGTATTTGAGCGTCAAAGCAAAAACAATAAGATGCAATGGGGTGGTCATTTTGTTCCACCTTTCAATGAGATGCGATTGCACTTCCTTGAAGAACCTCTCCGTGGGATCTTGCTCTTTGGCATTTATGATGGATCTAATGTTCTCAATCATTAAATCTATTCCGTTATAAAACTCATCCAAAAATGGATGATCCTTGTCCACATATCTCAACACGCTAACAATGGGCTCAGTAAAACACAACAAATACTCCACACGTTCCCACCATGCATCATCAAGAATCCACGCTTTCACCTTTGTGGCCCTCTCAGTGTTTGCCTGCCTCCATATGCTCCAAAGGTTGTTGATGACCATGGTACTCAATGCCTCATGCACCTGAACAAGTCATCTCAAGACGAGGGTGTGTGAGGCAAACCGAGTCTCAGCAACCTAACATCAAATCAAAACAAATAAAAAAAGTATTCAAATTTAAAATTTAAAATTTACAAACTTACAGAATTAAAAATAGAAATATACATGATTCATGAATAAAATTTAAAAATTTAAATAGAATGTTACCTTCAAGAACTACAACTTCGAGAAGGTCCTGAAGATCCCTTGGGACAAATGATGGTTAGATATGACATTTGGATCTCGCTCGCCTCCTCATAGACTTGTTTGATCCAATCAATTTTTGTGCCCAATTTTTGTAACATAAGGTTGAGGGAATGAACGGCACAAGGTGTCCAAAATATGTGTCCATACCTCTCATCAACCAACATCCCTGCAACTTTACAATTTTTAGCATTGTCCGTTATAACTTGGACAATGTTTTGAGGCCCATCGCCTCGATGGACTCTATCAGGATGTTGGCAATGAATTGTGCATCCTTCACTTGCCCCTCACGATCAAAAGCCCTCAAAAACATTGTCCCTTTAAGGCTCATTGCGACCACATTAATCAATGGTCTATTTGTTGTATCTTTCCATCCATCAGAGATGATAGACACCCTTGTCTCAACCCATGAATCCCTGATGGGTTACAATGCATCTTCAACTTTTTTCTTTTCTTTTGTCAACAAGGTGGTTCGCACCTTTTCATATCCTGGGCCCACAAACACTTTAGGGGCAGCATTGATAGATCTCACCATATCTTGCCAATATGGTGATCTAACAACACTAAATGGAAGCCCACATGCATAGAGGCAATGTGCAATACCCTGCTCTGCTATGTCCCTTGACTCAGTCTGGAATGACCTTTCCAATGGGCCCAAATCTTTTGTTCTCTTGCAAGCAAAAGGTGAATCATCTTCCTCTATGACCACATCAAGTGTAGCAAGAAATGGGTGTGATGGGGCAGCCATACTAGAACGAGATTGATCAATATCCACAGGCGTGGATCCTTTCTTGCTCAAATGATGGTTATGTCTTTTATCAAAAAGAGCATCTGCTTCTTCTTGCTCTTTGATGTATGCAAGAACCTTTGCATGTGCCAAGCCCTTTCCTGGTTTTCCATTTATACTTGGCCCACCACAAATTTTGATTTCTTCCTCTGAAATTGCACACAAATGGACTTTCATCCGTTTAGATGAGCTCTTGAAATGACAACCACATTCTGAACATTGCCAAAGGAAACGCCCTCCACCTAGTAGTTGTTCAAGCAATGTCACATACTTCCATAGAGGGGCTGGAGCACTGGCTCTGGAGAGCAACCCTTGGCCCACTGAACTAGCACTTGCATCAGCAGACATTATGGCAAATCGAAAATCCCTATAACATTTGATAAAATTATAATACTAATTAATATTGTTATATTTAGCATTTGCTGAAAAAATCTTTAAAATTTATTAAAAAAACAACAAAAAAAATAAAAACTAATTACAAACATACATTTAAATTTAAAAACTAGAAAAAAAAAAAAAAAAAAAGGTTAAAAGTAAAACCCTACAAAACTGAAAAAAACTTACCTTGAATGAAGAATCCTCCTTGTTGCAAGCTCCTCAAGATCTTTGGTGCCAAATAGGTAGATGTAATGGCGTAGATTTAGCACAAGGAAGGAGATTCAAGCTTTGTCAACTGAAAAAATGAGCAAGAGTGAACAAATATGCAATGGGAGGTAAAAATGCAATGAAAGCTAAGTGTGTTGTTATCTTTTCATAAAATGAGTGTGATTCATGCTTTTAGGGTTGCAAATGCACTTTAAAATGTTTTTTGAAGTCCACATTTTGACTTTGACCGACGAAATTGGAAGGAGGCAAAAAAACACTTTTTTTGTGGGGGATACGGTGTACCTATACCCAGGGTATGCCGTAGCCCCTGCAAGTATGCCCAAGTACGTCTGCGCAGGGGCTAAGATGTACCATGGGCGTAGGGACGCCATATCCCCCGTCGTACCCGTATCGTGGCCGCTCGTACCTGTACCAGCAAGGGCTTCTGGTCGTATCCGGTAACGTAGGGCCTCTTTCCAATAAAGGCACTTTCTTTTTTCCATAATGAATATACCAACACATTAAGATGTAAAATACACAACAGGAAAGACCCTGCTTGCAATTTGGAATTAGGAATTATATTGTATTTATTCATCACTTTTGTACTTGTAACATTTTTTAGAAGCATCTAGAGGTCTCACCTAAGAGTTTCTCAATCGAATATAAAATGCAATCAATGGTACAGTACTATAATATAAGCAAAAAATGACAATTCCCAGGAATAATAGATAGATAAATATGAGGCCAATTTAAGATTGCCTTAGGAAAGCACTAAACCATATGTATTTTGAGCAAGTAAAAAACAAATTTGTGAAAAAGATTTGCATTTGTACTCTAATTAACATGTCAAAGAAAATAACAAAACCTTGTATTAGATGCATGATAGTAATAATTCTTAATAAGAAATTCCAGTGCAGAAGCAGGTAAGTTCATGATTACATGATCAATGTGCTCCCAAGGTTTGCCTTTTGAGATCTCAAAGCCAGTGGCTCCCATCTGCTCCTTCTCCTTTCTTTTGTTTCGTTTTGTAGATTCATTTTTTACAATGTCTGTATAACCTCGAGCAGTTGCAACACCATTTTAGTACAATCAGCACTGTATATGTACATTTCAGAATAATTCATCCCATGCCAAAACAGATACACAAAAATGAGACAACTAACAAACTCTCGTTAAAAAAATCAAGGTGCAGAACCAAGTCTATATAATTCCAAACAGTATGTGAACTGATATCATGCAATATTCTCCAAAAGAAGATTCATGAGTGCTCCAAAAGATATGATAGCACCTTAACTTTTCTTGTGTTCACAAATCAATAAATTCTTATGGCTCAACTCTTCTAATTTTTCAGCATGTGGTTTATAAACATCAAAGGTCAATTGGGAAACTTGAATTTGAGGAAACATAGTAATGTTCTGGGTTTTCAAATTAAGCAATAAAATGCTCACTAGTAAAGGGTTCATGGCTTTAAAACCCCAAGCTTGTCAACCATATACCTTTAGTATTTCCTTTGGAACAACTACTGGGTTCTTCAATCATATCTTCAGCTAAAGCTCCAATGCTCTGAGGACCATTCTCATCATGGAGGCTCCCATTCCCCCTATTCAACTCCACTGCAACGACAATCCAAGCCTGTTAGCTTGCCTATGGGGACACTAAATATTACTACTAAATTTAAGATACAACACAAGCATTCCGTGAAAAATAGAGAAACATCACCGGCTGAACTTTCTTGGCTGGTATTGACACTATCACGTACTTCTACTATGGCACTGTTTTCCAAATGCTTTACAATTACAGTTTTGCAATCTTTAATATGCCCTTCCTTCTCAGGCTCATTATCTGTCTTCGTTGTCAAATAGCGTATAAACTCCCTTGCATCCTTATTAGATACAGATATTTTTTCCTTCACCTTGTTTTGCTCTGCATTGATACACAAATAATTTGCACAGTTTGGATTCAAATCATTTGCATATACACCGCAACCTCTTTGTGCCGCAGGGATAGCAAAGGGCCTGACACCTGCAAACATGTCACAGATGATTTGTCCAGGCTGGAACAGTGTTACCAGCCGCTTGTGTTCATGTTCCAATCTTGAGTTCCAGTATACCAGGCCATAATCCAGCCGGAATGTGGCTCCATATTGCTTAACCTCTCTAATCAAATTTCCTTCTCCTGCCAAAATTTCAAAGGTTGGCACGCGGAACTCATTACTAATGGTGCCAACCTTATTGACAACAGTTTTGATACTTGGCTGGTTTTTCTACAGTCAGAGAATTACTATGATCATTAGTAAATTGTCATTGGGAATCTAAAATGATACAAGCAAGCGGTTTAATTCACATGTATAGAAGAAATTATTCAAACAAATTACCAACAAAGACCCAAATTTAACCAAATATACTGGAAATGAACAGTGAAACAGCTAAAAAAATCTTTATTGAGAGTACGAAGTTTCCAAATTTGTTGCATGGAACCCCACTACTGCTCCAGATGTCCAGGTTAAATGCATAGTAAGATCCTCTGGAGATTTGTATACAGTGTTTTCAGCACTGATGTATTAAATATTTGGAGCCTGGACATTGGCTTAAGATACTACTTGGGTTACTTTATAAGCAAAGGGAATTAGCCTATTAGGATTGCACATTTCAGCTCCGGAACTGAAGTTTATCAATGAATGTTATAATTTGCGGCAGCTTTTGATCCCAAACAAACAATATTAAGAAATGTCCCATAGGTCCAATGTCATTCATCAAGTTGTCACTCTCTAGGTAACTTTTCATAGCAATAAAAGGAATGTTGTTAATAAGACTAAACAAGGCTAAATCAGTAAAATGTAAAGACAGTGTCAAAGGTGGAAAGAGATAAGGAGCTTTGCAACTAAAGGTTGCTTAAACAGTGATTCGTGTATGCATTTAAAATGTTGGAACAATGACCAAACTTCAAGCATTTACTATTTCTCCTGGCTTTAAGCCCCTTCATTTTGTCCTTTAATAGGATGTGCTATTTGGCAATCGTACAGTTTTATGGCCACTAGCTAGATGCTGAACCACAGGCCAGCCTCATGAAGTCTCAGTGCTTAGTGATTTGTGTTCTGAAAACAAAAACAAAGAAGAAGACTAAAACAAATAGTGCACGTGGCCAACACGTACATCAAAAATAACTTTTGCAATATCATATTTGTATGGAAGCAGGTTCTTGCATATATTCAAATGAGCAATATGTCCTGCAACAGAAATTAAAAATGCCTGCTTCAGTATATGGTCTACTAGGCTACTTCAATCAAGAAATGCATTTGGTCATGAAATTTAGGATGTTCTGCATATTAGAATTATTATAGAGATAAAGCATTCAAATATAACTTTAAACTTTAAATCATGTGGTGAACTTCACTAGATGAAGAGAAGGAAAGAAATGAAATTAGTTTGAATTTTAATATAAAAATGTAAAGGAAATACTTAGTAACAACCTTTCGGCCATACTGGAATAGAATAACCATTACTAGAGAAAGAAATTAGATTTCATACCTACAGTTTCAAATGAAGAAGGAATTACCATTCCAGGAGGTAAGATTTCCTTCAAAATGTGGTCTGCATATAACAGAAATGCCCATAAATGGAAATTATTTATACAAAGCATAAAAAGGGAAATGCCTTGCAATGGAATCATATTATTGTCCATGCCTATAGTAAAGACTGTCTCAGGCATTAGAATATATGTTCTATTTAACTTGAGGTATTTTGTAGCCACTTTATTCTACGGAAACTACTAAAAACAAACTACAAAATTTTAATATTCCAAAAATTGAAACCTCTGACTATTCAATTTGTTTCATTAGTGCTGTTCATCTAATAAGAGAATGCAGATATTAGGGTTGCTGTGTATGATGATGCCAGACTGCTGTTGAAGCTGTTCAGCTGGGACCAAATGAACATTCGCAAGTCAAAAAAATTAAATGAAATTCAGGAGGGATATCAGGGATGTGTGCTGCTAACAATCATTCCGACGAAGAGAAGGGAAATATTGGCAACTCAAAATCCATGCAAGAGAGATGTCGGACAAAAACTATTTTACATAGATGAATCCAGAAGAATTTTATATAATATTACACTCCGATGAAACTAGGCTTAACACAAAAGAGATAGATGTCATTCAAGTGCTGTAACCATTATAATATGATAATTCTCAAGGCCCTTAAACTCATCTGCTCCACCAGCCGATATGTTGTCCTTATGACCTGTCAATAACTTTACATTAATGTGGACAATTTTGTATCCATGTGTTGTCGAAGCACTGCAACTGCTTATGTGTACTCCTAAAAACAGGCCATAATCCATGTTGCATGTGTTCCCACAGGTCCTGTTCAGGTTCAGAAGGAAGGCAGTGAAAGAAATATCCTGTGGTAAACCTCGGGATGTTGAACATTCAGAGTTTGTAGATGCATGCAAATGGGCTTAAGGGCATTTATCTTTGTAAATAAATTCCTGCTAAAACATTCCGTGTACTCCTCAGGTATATGAATGTGGAATCTCCATTGCACACTGCCGAAGCCACTTTGCAGAGGTGTGGAATCCTTTTGTGTGTTTTTGAGAAAAACCATGACAGAAAGAAAAGAAAGAAAGAAATTATAATAATGTCCACAGATGACCAAAAGTAGGTCAATGGGACTCAAGGATACAGCAGTTAACAATAGAAAGTTCTAGGAAGAGAGAACCCTAGAAGCTAAATAAAGGAATAAAATTACATAAGACAAACCATAATAAATTAGAATATTTAGCATCTAAATTAAGGCAAGAAAAACCAAAATAAATTAGGAATAAACCCTTTCTGAGTTAGGAGGCTAAACACAACGTGTTGAGAGTCTGTCATTGAGAGTAATCTTTGTGCATGACATGCCAGATTAGATAGGATATCGGAACCATGAAAATAAAGTAGCATGCTGATGACAGAGATTCCTTCGGGCAGACAAACTCTGAGGCTGGTGAGTGCATCTGCCTTAGCACTGCAGTGAATGTGAATCAAACGAATGAAACAAACATGACAATGAGGAGATTGCATCATGTAATAATTGCTCCAGTTTAAAATGGATATGATGTGGCTGTTCCACACAATTTAGGAGGTGCATTACAGAAATGCAAATTTCAGCCAAAACAATAATGAATAGAATGATGTTGAATTAGAAGTTTCATGCCAATAAAAACAGCTTCAGAATGTTGCATGTAGCTGTCATCATATTAATTGCATAAAACACTCTTACACTGTCTCATACAACACCCTCATGCCAGTTATTCCAGGATTTCACTTGATTCCTCACCGAAATTGAGTTAGTATCTATGTTGAGGTGGCTGTTGCCAAGATTGACATGGGTGGACACCGAACTTTGGCCAGCAATGACAATATTCAAAGTATGGAAATTAAATTTGAAAAGACTCCCATAGATTCAGGATGCAGTAGGATCCTGGAGATGCAGGGCCAAAGCTTGTTGATGAATTTAGTCCACTACATATTTATAAGGGCCTCAAAAGGCTTCACCTAAACTGTAGGAATTTCACTAAATCCAACAGGTCCAACAAACAACGCCCCAAACACTGTTGAGTAAACATTTACAAATATACGATTATACAAGCTTAGGTTGAAAGCTGGATGTTAACCATATGTGCCATGAGAATAGTAGTGTTCATTGAATTAAGAATAGCCTGCCTAATTTGTTACGAAAGAGGGCTGGAGAGAAAAAGATGAGCAGAGTCCACTGAAGAAATGCAACAGTAAAGCATCCAGATGGACCTCATCATCCTTTTTGCTTGGACCATCATATGTGAATGTTCTATATTTGCTGCAAACCATATGAAAGCCTTTCCCTTTTGCCTTTCAGAAGAGCCCCATATGCCTCTCGAAACTCTCACACAAAGCAAATGTTCAGGTTGACTTAATAACATTTCAGTACCTTCTTTGTCACGAGTTGTGGTGTAACAGTTAAAGTGGATGCATTCGTATCAGAGCGACCAAAGTTCAAATGCCACCAGCGATCAGGCTATCCACAGCATGGAACATATAAATTGGCTGAATGGCATAATGGAGGTACGGGGACTGGAACCCCTTACATGTACCCTGCTGGAGGAAGCCAACTGTTACTCCACAATTGAAGCTTAGCACCAATCATACCTTTAATCTCTTCCAAAAATCGTGTCAAATATCTTCTCTCCATTGACGAAAACCCAAGATACATGCTTAGGAATTGCATATTAGCAAATCCCAATATTAGAGTTAGTTATTGCTTCCTAAAAACTTATTAAAAAAAAGATTTAAGCTTGATTGCTTCCGAAGGCATAAATATGACCAATTCAAGGGTGTCATCAGCGAATTGCAAATGTGTTTGGGCTTCAGTTAGGCTTAGAATGTATAACATGCATGCCTATTTCTAGAGCACTCAATGGGCAAGGGTAGTCTCAAGCTTGATCGTCCAAAGGGCATTTTGGGAGAGCATTGAACAGAAGGTTGACGGTGTTGAGGGCTTGACCACTAGAGGAGCACTCACCCAAATGATCAAGAAGGTTGAGGATTCCATCATAGGAGAGAACACAACTGAAAGTTCAAGGAGGTTAGGGGCTTGACCACTGGGAAAGAACTTGGCTGAAAGGTCAAGGAAGCTAAGGGCATTTATGCACTCGACAAACAATCACATAAATGTCCTCTCCCATCAGGTCGAGTTCTCTCCCATTGGTTGAAGTCCGGCAAGGGCTTTCTTGGTGGTCAAGTCCTCTAAATGACAATTCGAACGAGGAGAAAATTTAATCCACAGATCAAGGGCATTTATGCACTCGATCACGATTAGGTCAAGGATGCTGAGAGGGATCCCATACATGAGCTTATGATATGTGATGATATGGACCGTGTTTTTTGGAGTTATTTGTAAATTGGATTCAGGTGTGCCTGGTGCCCATCTATTTCATGCTAGTTGCTGCAAATAGAGCATGGCATTGCTCCACTCAAGGTGAGTGCCCATTTTCACCTTTATAGGGTGTTGCGATAGGGTTGAGCAGAATAATGACATGTTTTGATGGACACAATTGACATGCACCACGTGGATGCATGGACATTCCAGCTCTCAACAGATGGGCAGAAGATGATGTGGTCAATTTTCGAGTTGTATGCAAGGCAGTGCTACATGCGTTTTTGAGGTTCTTTATTTTTTCCCCTGGATGATTCTCTTCACATGTTTCTCTCATGAGGTTTGGATATATGGCAATTGATGATCCATTGATTATTTGGATTAATAAGAGGATGCAGGATGCAGGAACTGATGATCCTTTGAAAACTAGGATCACTCAGGTTGAGGACGTTGTACAGGTTTTGACATAATATTATATACAGTAAACTATCTATACGCAATGATCAACTTAATTGGGGAACCACTGAATCTCATACATGTTCCAGACTAGATGTAAAGGTAACACTCATACATCAAGCATGCACTGTTAGTGTGAAGCTACATTGGACAGAGTAGGCACAAGGACAGAGAGTGTCACGCTACAGCAGATGGTAGTATCTACAAATATTTTAGGGTGACAAAATGCATTGAACAACAGTAGAAACAAGAGATCAGAATACATCTCTCAAGTATTTTTTGCTCATTTGCTCGTCTAGTTCAGACCAAGAGACTTTATTTCTTGGAGACACCAGGACGCAGATTGGTAGCAGTTTCATAGGGCATAGGACAAAGTTTGTCAAACCCAAAGACAAACTACAACAAAACAGAGAGGGAGGACTTGGGAATGGTCTACTTGGTCCAAAATTTCGGCCATTACTTGTTGGTAAATCATTTCGTTGCCTACATTGACCACCAAGCACTCTTGTATGGTAATTTGGTAAACAAACATGTAATCCATGCATGTGTTATAACCCTTTTCACTTCCAAGTCTTTTCCAGTAATTTTACTTTTCAAGAAAAGTTAGTCCACAAGATCGTAGCAACACCAATGAATGCTTTCACTCCTTTCATATTCTTGCCCTCTATTTAGATTGGATTATCAGTTGCAATGCATACACCAACACCAATTTGGGGAGGATTCTCAATATTTCTTGTTATCTCTATTTCAGTATTTGCAGCGGCCATAGAGATGATCAAGGAGCAATATGACAAACAGCAACAGGATGTGGGGAAGCAACCCCAGCCATACAAGTCTAAGATTAATGGGGCCATATACTGTTTGGGAAGAAGAAGCTAGAGAAATTAAAGCAATCAGTTACGACAACGAGAGCAACAAAATCCCCACACACCCCTGAAGACTTGGCACACCTTCAACAGAGATGACAACAGGTATTGGTGGAAGACACTCCAAACGACCATAAGTTGAAGAAGGTGAAGGTTGATGTGATTTTGCAATGCCTATCTTCCTATGAAAGCTTTTTCTATGACCCCTGCTGCAATTGCTGAAGAATTATACCCAGGGTAGGAGGAGGTCATCAATATCCTTGGGTGCAATGAGTTTTATTTTACCAGTTTTATGGGGAAAAAAAGACCGGCATCCCTGAATTTTTTTATTTTTTATTTATTTGTATAGGACAGCTGAGCTGTTGGAAATTTCTAAGACAGCCATGCTTCCAGATCTAGAATGGAGTCTCTCTCTTTCTCCTCCTGCAATAAACCTTGGCAAATTCTGGAACTATACCCAAGGGCCAAAGATTGAAACAGTCCTATACACATTGATTAAACTCAACCAGTTAGCCTAAACAACCATGTATGTATGTTTGTGTGCGTGTGTATTAGAATCCTCCCTATAATTTTTGGGTATATTGTTGCTGCTCCTGCTTGATCTGCATGGTTGTCTGAAGTATTCAATAAATTCTTCAAAGCCTAACAGAGTTGCTGATCAAAAGACATGGTGACATAATCAAGCCATACCTCCGATTTTTGTTCCCCGATTCCCTTACCCAAATCCTACAAACAACTCTTCAGCCTCTGTATCTTAAACCTTTTGATAGTACTGGGCGCTCTGGACTGGATCAACTGATTGAGAGTCCCAAACAGAGATAGGGCATCATTGAACTCCATCTTCCCCTGCTGGATAACTAAGGTATAATTAAATTTTTTTTTAAATATATTATTAAATATTTAAAGTCATCCCCCCGCTGTCCCCAAAATCTGCAAAAAGCATGGTGACATCATCGGGCCATACCTCCCAATTTTGTTCCCTGATGCCCTTTCCCAAACACTAAATACAACTCTTCAGTGTCTGTATCTTAGATCTTTAGATGATATACCCTTTGTATCTTAAATCTTTAGATAATACAGCCTTTGATCTTATATCTTTGGATAATACTGCGCACTTTGGACTGGATGTCCTCATTGAAAGTCTCGGAGAGAGATGGGATATCATTGAACTCCATCTTTCTCTGTTGGATCACGATGGTTTAATTTATTTTTATTTTTTATGTATTATCAAATATTTAAATAGACATCCCGCAACCATCTTGTTCCCTCGTCCCTGAGACTTAGGTTACTATATATTTTACCCTTTGAACCTGTAGATTTTCATAGGGTATTCGAAGTTCCAATGGATGGTGTTGTAGTCATAGTTACCATATATATTTGCCCTTTTTTTTTTCCAAAAAAAAATTTTTTTTTTTTTTTTTTTTTTTTTTTTTTTTTTTTTTTTTTTGGGTGTTTTTGGACCAAAAAAACTCGGAAACCATAAATGTCATATAGTATTAACATTTTATATTATTTTATTAATATTTTTCATTGTATTTATCCGTTTTGCATATTTATAAAACTATGTTCACACACACACATGTATATATTCTAGATTTGATTTTTCCGAATTTTTTCAAGAATTCCTCATTTCGGAATTTTTTGCGCTTCCAAACTAGAGTTCCAAAAGACATTAAGAGTTGAATGCACAGATATACTGATAATGAAGAAATCTAAACAACAATAAAATGTCGTAATAAAATATTTACATTTATTTTGCATTACAAAGCCAAAAGACAAACTCTTACTTGGATAAACCTCCGTACAATAATTACATGCAGCTATGAGTAACAAACAACATATATAGACACTTCAATGCAGCAATCTTTGATGAGAAAAATCCCAACACAACAATCCAATTGAAACTAGAAATGATCACAATCTTTAACACAAATGTGATTCCCAGATGGAATCGCCTCATGTACACAAGACGGTTTTCAACTTACAATACAAATTAATAGAGTTTTCATCCTCCAAATCTCAAAAATTCAAGGGTTTTCATTTTAAGAGAAGAATTTGAACAAGAAATGTTCAAGCTCTGTAATAGAGATTTGATAACAAAATGATAAGGGATAATTCAATGAGTATGAAAGAGGAGATTAAATAGAGTATTGAAGGGAGTAGTGACACACATGCATGACAAAAAGATTCAAGGAAGGAACGCAAAAAGGGGTGTATCACATGGAAGCACTCCATTACACAAGGGGTCCACATGGTTAATGAAAAATGTAGTCCAATAAAGAAAGCACATTTCCAACATGAGGAGCCAAAAAGTGGTGCAAAAGTGAAGTCCACTAACAAAAAAATTTGTAATAATAAATTTTATTAAGAATGTGCGCACATATGTAATAGTGAAGCCCACTAGCAAAAAACTGGCAATAGTTAAATCCACTAAAAATATGCACACACGTATGTGCAATAGTGAATTCCACTAACAAAAGTATACTATAATAAAACCCACTAAATGCAACACAAAGGGTCTCAAGTGGGGCATACCACCATGTGCATGAAAATTAATACTAAAAACAATCCAAGTGTGAAAGGGTTCAAACAACTCCACCACCCCGAGAAGGGGACATGACAGTCTACCCTTCCCAAAATTGTTTTGTCCTCAAGCAATGTCTGAACCATTTTGCAAATACCAAAATCCCAAACCAATCTTTACAATTCTCATCTAAATGTAAGCTCCTAAAGTTGTTTTGCTTGTTGATCTTTAATTCCCTGTAAAACTTTCTCAGTTGTGCCCAAATTTGTATCTACAACTTCTAATTTTTCTGAAAACTTTTCTCATGGAAAATGATATTTGCATTCTGTTTTTGCTGCACTACTCTAATTTAATCTTCATATAAATTGTTGTTTGTATTAAGAGTTAATATTTCTTAAATCTTAGTTATTTTTTCAATTGTCTTTATGCATGTTTTTTCAGCGTCATGACATTCGTTGATTGTGATCCTATCCATGTGACCTAAATCTGTAGCATAAAGATTAGTGAAACCAAATTCCATCTTCACAATTTTATGTTTCTCCACACTTTTGCCTTGTAGATTAATTCCATCTATTTGTATGTCAAAGTCTTATTGCTCTTCTTTGATCTCTATAATTTATTGTGACTCTGGTTTTTCTTCTTTTCTGTCAACTCTTTCCTATCCAATTTATTTATAAGCCTCTGACTAAGATCATCATTAAAGGGAATAGTTGATTTTTTCAATTTTTTACTGAAATTTTTCTTATCTCTATTGCAAAGTTTTGATTTTATCCATATATGGATTGAATATTCTATTGAGTTACATTAAAATGTTTTATAGTTTGAAACCTTGCAGGATTGCAAGATCAAGCTTTGATACCACTGTAATCTCTCCTTTTGGACAATTTATCAACTCTAAAAAATTTTATAGTTCTTTTTCAAAACTAGATATCAAACAAATACTAAAATAACTTACATACACACCGATACTAAAACCTAACTGAAAACTTTATTGAAATTTTTATTTTATGAAATTGAATGCACACAAATATTAATAATGAAGAAATCTGAACAACAATAAAATGTTGTAATAAAATTCTTACATTTAATTTGCATCACAAAGCCAAAAAATAAACTCTTACTTGGATAAACTTCCGTAGAAAAATTAAATGCACCAATGAGTAACAAACAACAAACATAGACACTTCAATGCAACAATCCTTGATGGAAAAAATCCCAACACAACAGTCTAACTGAAATTAGAAATGATCACAATCTTTGACACAAATGTGATTCTTGAATGGAATCACCTCATATGGACAATAGAGTTTTCGTCTTCCTATTCAACAATGGAAGCCATGAGGGTTTTTGTCTTTCAAATCTCCACACTCCAAAGGTTTTTATCTTAAGAGAAGAATTTGAACAAAAAATACTCAAGCTCTGGAATAGAAGTTTGATAATAAAATGATAAGAGATGATTAAATGAATATGACAAAAGAATTAAAATAGTGTTAAGAGAATGCAACAATCTTTCGTGAGACAAACCCCAACGCAGCGGTTTAGTTGAAATTAGAAATGATCACAATCTTTAGTACAAATGTGATTCTCAAATGGAATCACCTCATAGACTAGGGTTTTCGTCCTTCAATCCGACAATGGAAGCCATGAGTGTTTTCGTCTTGGGACAAGAATTTGAACAAGAAATATTCAAGCTCTGGAATAGAGGTTTGATAACAAAATGATAAAAGATGATTCAATGAGTATGAGAGAGAAAATTAAATAAAATGTTGAGGGGAGTAGTGAAGCATACACATGACAAAAGAATCCAAGGGGCCTTGAGAGGGGGTGTACCACATAGAAGCATCCCAGTACACAAGGGGTCTACATGATTAGTAAAAAATGTGGTCCAACAAAGAAAATACATTTTCAACATAAGAGGGCAAAGAGTAATGCAATAATGAAATCCACTAGTAAAAAATTTAAAATAGTAAAGTCCATTAAGAATGTGCACACGTGTGTAATACTGAAGTCCACTAACAAAAAGTTTGCAATAGTGAAACCCACTAAGAATGTGCACACACATGTAATAATGAATTCCACTAGCAAATATACAAATAATGAAACCTACTAAGTGCAACACAAAGGGTTCCAAGTGAAGCATACCACAATGTGCATGAAAATTAATTCTAAAAGCAACCCAAGTGTGAAGGGCTCAACTAATTCCACCTCGAAAAAGGGATATGATAGTCTGTCCTTCCCAAAATTACTTGTCTTCAAGCAATCTCTGAACCGTTCTACAAAAAACAAGATCCCAAACCAATCTTTCTAATTCTCGTCCAAATATGAATTCCTAAATTGTTTTGCTTGTTGATTTTCAATTCCCTATAAAACTTTTTCAATTGTGTTCACAATCATATCTACAACTTCTAGCTTTCCTAGAAACGCTTCTCCATGGAAAATGAAATCTTCATTCTTTTTTTGTTACAATATTATGAGTTGATCTTCATATATATTATTTTTTGCATTAAGAGTTAATAAATCTGAAATTTTGGCTATTTTTTCAATTCCCTCTATGCATGTCATTTCAGTCTCATAACATTGGCTGATTGTGATCATATCCGTGTGACATAAATCTATAGCATAAAGATTAGTGAAGCCAAATTCCACCCTCTTCATTATTTTATGCTCCTCCACACTGCTATTTTGTAGAATAATTTTAATGTTTATTTGTATGTCGGATTCCTATTGCTCTTCATTGATCTCTACAATTTTTTGTAATTGGTTTTTCTTCTTTTTCTGTCAACTTCTTCCTATTGAATCTATTTATTTATAAGCCTCTAATTGAGTTCATAATTAAAGAGATTGGTTGACTTTCTAAATTTATGTTGCAAATTTTTTTCTCTATTGTAAAGTTTTGATTTTATCCAAACCCAGAAAAAATCTTCCACTGAACTACATTAAAACATTTTAAAGTTTAGAACATTATATGCTAACATGATCAAGCTCTAATACAAGTTTATCAACTCTAAAATTTTTCATGGTTTATTTTCAAAATTGGATATCAAACAAACACAAAGATAACTAACATACACATTGATACTAAAAATTTTACTGAAATCTTTATTTTATGCTATTGAATGCATACAAATACCGATAATGAAAAAATTTGAACACTGCAATTTTGTATTAAAAATTTTACATTTATTTTAAATCACAAAGTCAAAAGACACTTTTACTTGGATAAACTTTTGTATAATAATTACATTCAACAATGAATAACAAATAATAAATATAGGTAGTCCAATGCAACAATATTTGATGGAAGAAACCCCAACGCAACAATCTAATTGAAATTAAAAATGATCATAAACTTTGACACATGTGATTCCTGGATGGAATCTTTCATATGCACAAAAAAGTTTTCATCTTCCAATCCAACAATGAAAATCAAGAGGGTTTTCGTCTTCCAAATCTCTACACTCCAAGGGTTTTTGTTCTTAGATAAAAATTTGAACAAGAAATACTCAGACTCTGGAATAGAGGTTTGATAACAAAATGATAAGAGATGATTCAATGAATATGACATAGTAGATTAAATAATGTTGAGGGGAGTAAGGAAACACACATATGACAAAAGGATCCAAAGAAGCGAGCCCAAGAGGAGGTGTACCTCATAGAAGCACTTTATTATACAAAAGGTCAACATGGTTAATGAAAAATGTGATCCAATAAGCAAAACATATTTGCAAGATGAGAGACCAAAAAGTGATGCAATAATAAAACCCACTAGCAAAAAATTTACAATAGTAAACTCCATTAAGAATGTGCACACACGTGTAATAACGAAATCCACTAGCAAAAGTCTTACAAAAAAAATTCAATAGTGAACTTTACTAACAATGTGCGTGCACACGTATAATAGCGAAGTCCATAGCAAAAAACTTGTAATAGTTAAACCCACTAAGAATATGCACGTACACATGTAATAATGAATTCCACTAACAAAAGTATGTAATAGTGAACCACTAAGTGCAACACAAAGTCTCAAGTGGGACACCACCATATACATGAAAATTAATCTCAAAAGCAACCCAAGAACTGGACATGTCCGTTAAGCGCTGAGATTATCATGTGAAATTAAATAGATTTAATATTACTCATAGCTATGATAAGAACATTATAAATGAATAATAAAACAAAATACAAAATCTTTCAAAACTAAGTTGTTGAATTACGAAATATAGGTTGTTTGTAGTAGTGGTATATTGAATTGTTTTTACCTTTTTAAATGCAAAAATTAAAATTGAAATCTTATGATCTTTGGTATAAATTGTTATAGTTCACAATACAGAGGTGTCGCAAAATATTGAATCATTTGATAACAACCTACAAGGAGTTCAAAAAACAATTTATAAGTCAACATTATCATCTTCTAACTCAATTGAGCACTTAGCACGAGTAAGATATTTGCAAGATATATCAACAATCAAAGTATGAGAAAGATAAAGATGAAACGATAAAATTTACTCTCTTTTTAACAGTTGATCATATCTATTTTGATGATGCAATTAAGTATAATAAATGGTGTGAAACAATTGATGGAAAAATACATATCATTAAGAGAAATTAGACATGAGAGCTAATAGACCTTCCAACTAGAAAAAAGGTCATTGAAATGAAATGGGTTTAGAAAATTGAAACTACTCCCGAAAATAAAATTGAGAGACACAAGACAGTTAATTGTTAAAGAATACAAACAACAACTTAAACATGACTACAATAAGACATTTAATTATGTAGCAAGGCTAAAAATAGTGAGAACTACCATTGTAATAGTTGCTCAACACATAAAAAGTGCATTAAATGGATGTCAAGTCAGCGTTCTTGAATGGTGTTAAAAGAAAATTTATATGGAACAAAATAGTTGCTCAATAGAAATAGAAAGTGCATCGAATGGATGTCAAATCATCTTTTTAAATGGTGTTAGAATAAAAAGTTTATATGAAACAGCGACTTGATTATGAGATTCTCGAACATAAAACTAAAATGCATAAACTGAAAAAAATACTGTATAGACTCGAGCAAGCACCAAGAACATGGTACAAATCAAATAGATTTATACTTGTTGAGCAATGGTTTTAACAAAAATAATAATGAACTCACTCTCTACATAAAGAGTAATAAAGATATTTTCATTATTTTATATGAAGATGATCTAATTTTATTGGAAATGCAAATCAGTCCATAAAAAATTTAAATCAATCATGAAAGAGTTTGAAATGATTAATTTAAGTTTATTGAAATATTTTTTTGACATATAAATTAATCAAATGAATAAAAACATTTTTATATACCAAGCCAAATATGCAAAAAAGATTTTGAAAAGATTTAAGATGTCAAAACAACAAACCAGTATCAATACCAACAGAAACAAATTTGAAATTGCATAAAAAAAATTGCAGCAACAATGTAGATGTTATACAATACAAAAACTTCGTAGAAAACTTAATATATTTGATTGTCATTAATTCGGATATCATGTATGCAATCAACATAATCTCAAAAATTCATAAAAACAAAAAAATATACTTGCAAACAAGCAAAAGATCTTGAAATAAGTTAACGACACAAAAAAATATAAAATTTTGTATGCAATAATAGATAAATTTCAATTGAGTAGATATATGGATAGTGATTAGACTAATATTTTGATAATAGAAAGAACACATTTGGATGTGTTTCATATTGAGTTGACAACCATTTCATGGGTTTTAAATAAAAAACTCATTATCTCACTTTCTACGATTGAAACAAATATATAACAAATTCAATATCTCAATCTATATGAATTAAAAAAATCTTATCAAATTTACATAAAAACAACATGAAACACGACATTTTATAACATATATTTCATTGTTTGGTCAAATAATCTTATTTTTTATAGAAGCAAACGTATGAAAACCAAAAATCATTTTATTAAAAAATTAATTAAAAAATGTGAGATAAATTAATATTTTATAATTCTGAACAATTTACTAACATATTTACTAAACCATTGTCAAAATAAAATTTTAAACATCTACAAATTTGTTTAGGTATAATAGATGATAGTAGTCAGAATTAAAGGAAAATGTTAACATTTTTAATCTTATACCATCTACTCCCACCATCCACTTATTTTCATACATATCTGCTAACATTAAATATGTTTTGTACATTTTAACGGGTGACATCATATTAACGAAATATTAAGTGAGTTGATATTAATAAAATATTAAATAAATAAATGTTAGTGGAATATAATTAAAACATAAAATAAGTTAGTAGAATATGAATATAGAGAAAATAATTTAGTTTGCAATAAAATAAATTAATGAAATGAGTGTAAAAATAAAATAAGTTAATAAAATATGAATGGAGACATAATAATTTAGTGAAAAATAAATAAGTTAATAAATTTGTATGGAGTCGTGTAAATAATATAAAAAAAACTTGAATTATGGAGATTTTTTCTATATATTTATTTTAATCATCATTTATAACTATAAGACAATGCTAGCAAGTAAAAAAATAAAATTGTCTAGCAAGTAAAAAAATAAAACAAATTTATTATCTAATATTTTGTATGTGTCGATTTTTTTTATAGTAGTATAAAAGTTTTTTTCATTTGTCTTAGCACATATTTTCAATGTTAAATTTTGAGATCTAATTCTAACAGAATATATCCCACTGTGTTTTATATTGAAACCTCTCTTCATTCTATAAATTAAACTTACACATGTCAAGTATCATGATTGATTCCACTGTTACCACTTCAAAAATTATAACTTATAATGTGTTTCCATCCAAAATATAAGAAAGATCGACTACATATTTTTAAGATATGATACATGAAAAAAATTATTTTTAAATCAACACTGGTGACAACAAATTTTTAAACTATAAGAATTATCAATGCAAAGTCTAATAGGATTAGTATTGTGAAGATAGTGTCACTTGAAAAAATTATAAAAAAATTTATGAACTATCTACATATTTGTTTTTTAAGTAAATTATTAAACTTATGTTTATTATCAATACTATTATTTTAATAATATTATCAAGGCAATAATTTTTTTTTTTTAAAATGATGTTACATCTCGTTTCATTTTTTATAAACTATATTAACATTGATAAAATAGATTTAATTGTTAAATTGTTATTTGATTTTATTAAAAATTTAAGTTATATGTTATATAAATAGACAGTAAATTTTAATATGTTTTAAAAAAATTATATGTATTAAAATATATTACTGTTATGGTATGAAATATTTACATAATTGATTTAATTCAATTATATTGCAATAATATACTTCATATTTGTATATTTTAAGTATTGTTGATATTTGATCATATGTCTAAATTAACTATCATTTTTTATTGAGGTGGATGCAGAAAAATATATTTAGAGAAAAAAAGAGTATCATTAAAAAATGTTATATGTTAAAAAAGAGTATCATTAAAAGACCATCTAAAAATAATGAGTTTTATCTCACTTATTTTATTTCGTTGTCTCTAAAAACATGCCCCTCACTTGATCTCATATGTACAAAATTGAAATATTCTACATCATACGAGTGGAATGCAAAATAGTTTGTAACTAATATGAATTTTTTTCACAATAATATGATATGTTCTATTTACCCATTTGCAATTATTCATTTTTTATTATCAAAATTTAAATAAAAATATTTTTATTTTGTTTACTATTCCAATTAATATAATAGAGAAGTGTTTTAATAATTTTTATTTATGAGAATTATTTTAAATAATTAAAAAAAATTAAATCTGAATTAATTCTAAATTATATAATACATTAATCTTATTAATTTTTTATCACAGATTTAAACATATTTATTTAATCAATTCTATGATTATTTACACAATTAAATATGAAGTGATATACTTGGTAGCAAACAATCAATTAATTTGTAATGACAACCTAACAATAATAAATCGTAATTATTCTAAGTTATTACGAATTATTGCAGATTGTTAACTACATTAAATAAATCAATTGCAATATATGATAAATAACTTACAAAAAAAAAACGTATGATTCAAAAAACACATATTAACAATTATTTTTAACACAAATACTAACCTAACAATTGCACGTGTAACATGTTTTCAAAATGTTATGTCAATTTTCTTTACAGACATCTACAACTCTCTTCAATGAAACTCTCCCTCTTGTTTTTTTTTGAGAGCAAAGTCCTCTTCATCCACTTTAGTCAATAATGATAGTCCGAACATAAAATTAAATATCAATAATATTCAAAATATATAAATATAAAATATTTTGCTATAATATAATTAAATTAAAATCAACTATGTAAATATTACATACCATAGCAACAATATATTATAACATATGTTAAAAAAATTTAAATATACTAAAAGCAACTGTCTATTTAAATATCATACATCTCAAATTTATAACAAAATCAAATAACAATAATTTAATAATTAAACTTATTGTCTCAATGTCAATGTAGTTTATTAAAAGTAAATCAAAATGTAACATCATTCATATCTTAAATAGGTCATTGTCATGATGATGTTATTAAAATAAAAATACTAAAAAAAAACATAAGTTCAATAATCTATTAAATAAACAAATATGAAAATACTCTATAAAATTTTTCATAGTTTTTTTCAAGTAAACACTATCTTCAGAGTACTACTCCTCTTAGATCTTGCATTGATAAATTATATAATTTACAAGTTTGTTTTGCTAACAGATTTGAATTAAATAGATAATATTTTTCATGTATTATATCTTAAAAAGTATGTAATTGATCATTCTTATGATAAACTTCAGAGTGGTAACGATAAAATCAATCAGTATACTTAACACTGCAAGTTTAACTTACGAAATCAAAAAGTGTTTCAATAAAAAGTTCAATAGGCTACATTTGTCAGAATTAGATCTCAAAATATAACTTTGAAAATATATATATTAAGACAAATAAAATAAGACTATATTGTTATATAAAAAAATTAACACAAAAAGTTGAATAAAATTGTTTTACTTCTTTCTTTACTTGTTTGCATTGTCTTGCAATTACAAATAAAAATTAAAACACATATATAAAAAAAAATTACAACTAAAAAATTTCTTATATCATCCACAACTCCACACAAATCCACTAACTTATTTTATTTCTCACTAAATTGTTTTTTCTCCCTCTTTACCTTCCACTAACTTGTTTTATCTCTTCACTCATATTCAATTAACTTATTTTATTTCCACTAAATTATTGTCTCACGACTCACTTTAATAATTTATTTGATGTATTCAATAATATTCCACTAATATCTACTCAATAATTCATTAACATCAACTCACTTAATATTTCATTAATATAATTTGTCACCCTCTAACATACACAAAACATATTTTAATATTAATAGGTAAGTGTGAAAATAAGTAAATAGATAGTGAGGTTAGATGATAAGTGATATTATAAATTTCAATGCTCCTCATTAATCTTAATTTACCGCCATCTAATATAATTAATTATTCTCTTAAATGTTCAAAAAAAAAATTAACATTTTAGTAAATACGTCATGAACTACTACTCAAACTTGTAAAATTTAAGTTTTATTTCACATTTTTTAATTAATTCTCTAATAAAACGATATCTAATTCTATATATTTATTTCTTCCATGAAAAACAAAATTATTTCACAAGACAATGAAAGATATGTTGTCACAAAATATCATTGATGCTCAATGTTGCTCTTCATATAAATTTGATAGGATTCTCTTAATCCATATAGTTTGGCATGTTATTGAATTTATTGCTATATATTATGCTTCAGCCATGAAAAGTGAGACAATGAATTACTTCGTTGAAGCTCATGAAATAGTTCATGATCCAATATGAAACACATATTCAGAGGTGTTTTTTCTATCATCAAGACTATCAAACCAATCACTATTCGTATATCCAACTGAAAGCCATCCGTTGTTGCAGACAAAATTTTATATTCTTTTGTACTATTAATATACCTCAAAAAAATTCCCTGCTTGTCAATGTCTTTTTTGGTGTCTCCATGAATCTAGAAATCAAGGTGACTGCATACATGATATTCAATCTAGTTGCAGTCAAATTCAATCTAGTTGCAGTCAAATACATCAAGCTTCCTACCAAGCTCTTGTACCATGTGGGATCTACATTGTTACTGCAATCTTGTGCAATTTCAAACTTGTTTTCGTTGGTGTTAATATTGGTTCGTTGTCCAACATATTAAATCTCACTAAAATTTATTTTGCATACTTAGCTTGACATATAAAGATGTTTTCATTCATTTGTTTAACTTTTATGCCAAAAAATTATTTTAATAAACTTAAATCAGTGATTTCAAACTCATTTTTCAAAGTTGATTTAAACTCTTTTATAGATTGACTTACATTTTCGATAAAGATTATATCATCTACATACAAAACAACAATAAAAATACTTTCATTGTTCACATTGATGTAGAGAGTGGGCTCATTATTTTTGTTAAAGTTATTGCTCAACAAGTATGAATCTCTTTAATTGTACCACACTTTTAGTGTTTACTTGAACACATACAATATTTTTTTCAACTTATACACCTTGTTTTCATGTCCAAGAATCTCATAACCAAGTGGTCTCACATAAACTTCTTCTAACACATCATTCAAGAAAGCTAATTTAACATCCATTTGATGCATTTTACATTTGTGTTGAGCAACTATTGCAATAATAGTTCTCACTATTTATAGCCTTGCTACAGAAACAAATATCTCATGGTAATCACGTCGAAGCCATTACTTGTATCATTTAGCAACTAACTTTGTTTTATATCTGTCAATCTTTTCTTCGAGAGTTGTTTTGATTTTGTAAACCCATTTCACTCCAATGATCTTTTTTTTCTGTTATAAGGTCTACTAACTCTCATATCTAATTTTTCTCGAAAGCATACATTTTTTCACCCATTGTTTCACACCACTTGTCCTTAATTACATCTTCAAAATAGATAGAATAAACTACTAAAAAGATTTTAAAAAATCATTGTTTCATCTTCATTTTCCACATACCTTGATTGTCGGTATATGTCTTGCAAATTTCTTGTCCTTGCTAAGTGCTCACTTGAGTTGGAGGGAGATAATGTTGACTCATGAACTGCTCTTTGAGTTCCTTGTAGACTATTGCTACCAGATTACTTAATCATTTACAACACCTTTAAATTGTGTGTCGTAACAATCCATACCAAAGTCCATAATACTTCAAATTTAACTTTTACATTCAAGAAGGTAAAATGCAACTCAACATGCCACTATTATAAGCATACCTATGTTTTATAGTTCAACAACTTAGTTGAAGACTTTGTACCTTGTTTTGTTATTTGTTTATAGTGTTCTTATCATATATATCCCTAACACGAGATTATTTAATATCACCCAATATTAAACTATGTTTATCGATTCATTAAATTCATATACTTTACGTATGAAACTATGGTTTTCTACTCACATACTTGTGTGAGTAATGCCTCTAAGTAAACACCCATTTTATACAAAGTGCTTAAGAAATAAACCCATACCCTTGTTAGATTATTGAATCAAAGGTTAGTCACTTGCTTTCTAAGTATGTATTAGTCTTATACTTATTTGAATTAAAACAGTATCACTTATCATATATGAAGGTTCACTTATAGTATAAATTACTTCTATGTGACAAACTTATGTATTGAATAATATGAAGTCCACCTAATTTCACGTGATTATCTCAATCCCTAACTATCATGTCCCCTTCTCGGAGTGGAGTTGTTTGAACCCTTACGCACTTGGGTTGCTTTTAAGATTAAGTTTTATGCATATAGTGGTATGTCCCACTTGGGACCCTTTGTGTTGCACTTAGTGGGTTTCACTATTGCAAACTTTTGCTAGTGGAATTCACTATTGCACACGTGTCTGCATATTCTTAGTGGGTTTCACTATTGTAAGTTTTTTGTTAATAGACTTCACTATTACACGTGTGTACATATTTTTAATAGATTTTTACTATTGCAAGCTTTTTGCTAGTGGACTTCACTATTACACGTGTGCACATTTTTAGTGAAATTTACTATTGCAATTTTTTTGCTAGTGAATTTCACTATTACACCAATTTTTGACCCCTCATGTTAGAAATGTGTTTTCCTTATTGGACCACATTTTCTATTAACTATGTGGACCCTTGTGCAATGGAGTGTTTTCATGTGATACACCCCTTCTTGAGCCCCCCTTGGATCATTTTATGTGTGTGCTTCTCGACTCTCCTCAACACTCTATTTAATCTCATTTCTCATACTCATTGAATTGTCCCTTATCATTTTGTTATCAAATAGCTATTCTAGAGTTTGAGCATTTCTTGTTCATATTCTTCTCTCAAGACAAAAACCCTTGGAGTCCAGAGACTTGGAGGACGAAAACCCTCTTGGTTTCCATTGTTAGATTGAAGGAAGAAAACTCTCTTGTCCATATGAGGTGATTTCATCCGAAAATCACATTTGTGCCAAAAATTGTAATCATTTCTAGTTTCAGTTGAACTGTTGTATTGGGGTTTCTCCCATCAAAGATTGTTGCATTGGAACGTCTACATTTGTTGTTTGTTACTCATCGTTGCATGTAATTATTGTATGAAAGTTTATCCAAGTAAGAATTTGTCTTTTGACTTTGTAATGCAAAATAAATATAAAGATTTTATTACAACATTTTATTGTTCAGATTTCTTCATTATCAGTGTTTGTGTGCATTCATTTGCATAAAATAAAGATTTAACTAAAATTTTCAGTTGGGTTTTCAGTATCAATGTGTATGTGGGTTATTTTAATATTTGTTATCCAGTTTTAAAAAAGATCCATAGAAAATTTCAAAATTAAAAAATTTGTCCGGAAGGAGACATTACAATAGTATCAAAGCTTGATCATACTAGCCTGGAGGGTTCCAAGCTATAAAACATTTTAATGCAATTTAGTGAAAGATTCAATTCGTATATGAACAAAATCAAAACTTTGCAGTGGAGATAAAAAAATTTGTAGCAGAAATTGAGAAAGTCAATTATTTTCTCTAATGATGAACGCAGTCAGAGGCTTATAAATAGATTCAATAAGAAGTTGACAGAAAATGAAGAAAAACTAATCATAAAAATTTGTAGAAATCAAAGAAGAGTAGTAGGAATCTGACATACAAATAGAAGTTGGAATTAATCTACAAGGCAATAGTGTGGACGAAAAAAAATTGAGGATAATTATGGCTTCACTAATCTTTATAATACAGATTCAGGTTACACCAATATAATCACAATCAACGAATGTCATGACGCTGAAATAACATGCATATAGACAATTGAAGAAATAGCTCAGACTTCAAAAACATTAAATCTTAATGCAAACAATAATTTATAGGAAAATCAAATCAAAGTAATGCAGCAGAAGCAAAATGAAGAGATCATTCTGCATGAAGAAAAGTTTCCAAGAAAGCTAAAAGTTGTAGATATAGATTTGGACACAACTAAGAAAATTTTACAGGAAAATAAAGATCAACAAAAAAAACTTCAAGAACTCATTTGGACGAGAAACAGAAAGATTGGTTTGGGACCCTGATATTTACAAAATGGTTCAGGTATTGTTTGAAGACAAGCAATTTTGAGAAAGGTGGACTATCATGTCCCATTCTCAGATTGGTAGAGTTGTTTGAACCCTTTCACACTTGGGTTGGTTTTGGAATTAATTTTCATACACATGGTGGTATGCCCCACTTGGGACCCTTTATGTTGAACTTAGTGGATTTCATTAATGCATACTTCTGCTAGTGGAATTCACTATTGCACACGTGTGTGCACATTCTTAGTGGGTTTCACTATTGCAAGTTTTTTTCTAGTAGATTTCACTATTACATACATGTGTACACATTCTTAGTGGGTTTCATTATTGCAAGTTTTTTTTGCTAATATACCTCACTATTACACACATGTGTATACATTCTTAGTGGAGTTTACTATTACAATTTTTTTGCTGGTGGACTTCACTATTATACACGTATGCTCATTCTTAGTGGAGTTTACTATTGCAAAATTTTCACTGATGGACTTCACTATTGCACCACTTTCTGGACCCTCATATTAAAAATGTTTTTTTCTTAGTGAACCAAATTTTTCATTAACCATGTGGACCCCTTGTGTAATAAAATGCTTCCATGTGGTACACCCTCTCTTTGGCCTCCCCTTCCTTGAATCCTTTTGTCATGTGTATGCTTCACTACTCACCTCAACAATCTATTTAACCTCCTCTCTCATGCTTATTGAATCATCTATTATTATTTTGTTATCAAATCACCTATTACAGAGTTTTGAGCATTTTTTGTTCAAATTCTTCTCCCGGGACAAAAACCCTCTTACCCATATGAAGTGATTCCACCGGAAAAAACATTTGTGCCAAAGCTTGTGACCATTTCTAGTTTCAGTTGGATTGCTGCATTGGGGTTTCTCTCATCAAAGATTGATGCATTGGAGTGTCTATGTTTGTTGTTTGTTACTCATCGCTACATGTAATTATTGTATGGAAGTTTATCCAAGTAAGAGTTTGTCTTTTGGCTTTGTGATCCAAAATAAATGTAAGAATTTTATTACAACATTATAATGTTGTTCAGATTTATTCATTATCAGTATTTGTATGCATCATTCCATAAAATAAAAAATTTAGTAAAGTTTTCAGTTGAATTTTCAGTATCGGTGCGTATGTGGGTTGTTTTAATATTTGTTTGATATCCAATTTTGAAGTTTCTCACATCAAGGATTGATGCATTAGAGTGTCTGTGTTAGTTGTTTGTTACTCATCACTAAATGTAATTATTGTACAAAGGTTGATGCAAGAGTTTGTCTTTTGGCTTTGTGATGCAAAATAAATGTAAGGATTTTATTTCAACATTCTAATGCTATTCATATTTCTTCATTATCAGTATTTGTGTGCATTCATTCCATAAGATAAAGATTTCAATAAAGTTTTCAGTATCGGTATGCATGTTGGTTGTTTTAATATTTGTTTGATATCTAGTTTTGAAAAGAAACAATAGAAAATTTCAAAGTTGATAAATTTGTCCGGAAGGAGACATTACACAAAAATCCTAAAGTGGAGTCATTCCTCAATTTGTTAATAATAGACCTCCATAATTGCCTCAAATCCAATCCCTTGTCTCTATTCAATTATGGGAATGTTTTCGAATCTCCACAGCTTCCCTCAAACAACATTTGAAATAATGGTTCTCCACCGCTATGACCTTCGCATTTTTAACGTGAATGGAGTGTTTAGTTTAAAGGAGTATTCCACTAAAGATGACTAACATAGAGAGATGCGAGCTTGGGTTTGAGCCACTCTTGCAAGTCCATTATTAACAAATTAACGAATGATGCCTCACTTTAGGATTTGTGCATTTAATTTTTTCAAGGTGTTGGTTACAATTTGACAATTCTAACGGTCAGTTTTGCATTTATTATTTTTCCTAAAGTGAGCCCAATATGTATGTTGTACTTCACTAGAGTTATTTATAGAAGGATCTCTAGTCTACAATTCTTAAATATGTTTTCATTATCCTAATCATAGATCACATAATGTGATCCGAAACATCGATGGTTTGAATATTTCACATAGTTTTCTCCAAATGCTATCTTCTAAGAGTCATGAAGTTGGGGCACATGTTGAAAGGTTGTTTTACAATGAAACATATGATGTGCTCGTATGAGTTTAACCTCCATGAAATGGAAAACACCCACAAGGAGGTTACTATAAAAATGAAGAAACAAGATGAAGTTGTAGCTTATCTTCACAAAAATATTGAAAAAACAAAATGATGTTGTAGCTCATCTTCATAAACAAATTTCAAAAAAGAAGGCAGCAAAACAATAGATTGAGGTGGCATTGACAATAGATAAATAGAGATCAAAGCACAATTGAGAAGACTGATGGGGTAGCCAAAACATTCAAAGAAACAGATTCAAGGGTGAAAGGCGACTGAAAGAGGAAAGATAGTGAACTCAAGCAGAGGTGAAGTGAGTAAAAGTGATTGAAGACCATGGTGGCTAAGTCTTTATAGTCAACCACATCCCTAGCATGTCCTTCGTTTGTGTATCCTTCCCAACCACTAGATTTTGTCTCTATTGAATATCACCCAAAGCTCCAGATGCCACACAACCTCCAATTAGTTCTAGAATGTTGAAAGGGACGTTGGCAAGTCTAGCGCGTAGATGTAGGCATCATTTTTAATATAAATAAGTTTTGGTATAGTTTGATTTCCTACTGTAATGACTTTTCAAATATATAATGAATAAATGTTTTAATCCATTCATGCATTGTTATGTCTACACAAATTTAGTTCTATTTTTTGGTTAGTTGAGGTTGTTAGCAAATGAATGCTAAGAGAATGAAGAGAAAATGGAAGTATGCAACACACTTAGACTCTTGTGTGATTGTCTTTCTGTTAATCAGAAAGTGGTTACATCAATTGAGAAGGTTTTATAACCACTCATTAGTTAGTCATTAACTAACAACTAACTATAACATCTCCATAAGATGGGGGGGAGAGGGGAGGGAAGGTCGGGGCAGGGCAGACCCATGAGTGATGCAGTCCATGCCAAATTAGAAATTCTAGCCATATATATGGGTTGGGCCCCCCATTCTCAATAGTATATCGAAGAAACTATATAGGGTGTTCGCTCCCCACTTTAGTTTAGCCCCTCGTTGGTATATCGTGTATATATCTATGTCATTGCCATTTACATATATACGTTTGATGGCCCCTATCTATATATATTCTATTATAGACGTGACCATATATGAAAATCTATATAGGGGGTCTTGTGTTCGATCGTACCATGAAGAGAGTGACCATAGTAGCGAGAAACCAAGGAGTAATAGTAATAGTAATATATGGAAATATATACCATTGACGATGTACCATGCAGAAAAGGGGGATAGAGCGAGTGTAACACCAAAGGAGATTTTAAATAAGGCAGTGGGGTGTTTCGATTGTAAAAAAAAAAAAATTGGCAGAGAAAGACATATAGAGTGGGGGAGGGGCAACCAAATAGATATATAATAGAGGGACCAAGGATGACCGAATGCAGGGCGAATAGTATATCTATATCTTCACATCAATCGAGGGGAAACGCCACAAAAAAATAAATAAAGGACTCTCCATGATCAGATTCTAAACTCCCTTCTGAACTCTTCACGATCAGAAAGGCTTCTTCCAACAAACAACGACGCTGAACCATTCCACTTACTCGTCCGATACAGTAGAGTGTTTGAACGACTAGACTATTAGATAGTCATCCGATACGGTAGAGTGAAGTGATCTAGGGGTCCTCTTCGACTTGATTAACAATCTGAGCTATTAGACTAGAGGGAGATGTCAATTCTCATGATCGTGTTGTAATGGGAAACCACCTCCCCATTGGTGACTCTCCCACTCTTTCCACTGAGCTCTACCAATCCCCCCTATCTACATATGGCGAGCCGGTCGGCCCTCCCACTCTTTGAACACCAAGAATCGAATTGTCCCTCGTGCTTGATGGAAAGGGTTATTTAGTTACTCATTAGCATTAGCAGAATGAATGAATGGACGGGTAGATTGCCAACCACACTTTAACAGGGGTCAGTTCATCAAATGGTTGTCAACAATTGTCCAAGACTCCAACCCACACACCTTTAGGTCAACAAATATCATTATATTGTTGTGTTCAAGAATATGTCCAAGAATTCTCATTGTGTTTCCCTCTGGTGATACTATAGTACATTCTACATATGAGAATATGAAGAAAGTATGAATTTATATTCTATTTCACTATGTATATTTCACTTTGGTTCAGTTGTGCATGTTTTGTTTCTATTACCATACTACAAGAACTCTCATTGTGTTTCCCTCTAGTGATACTATAGTACATTCTACATATGAGAATATGAAGAAAGTGTGAATTTATATTCTATTTCACTATGTATATTTCACTTTGGTTCAGTTGTGCATGTTTTGTTTCTATTACCATACTACAAAAAAGCTTACTTGCTGATTTGCAGGGGCTCAAGAGAAGGCAACTATTCTTCATTGTAATAATCAAAGGGTGCTTAAGATGTAAAAAATATTGTATTCCATGTACGCACAAAGCATGTCAATATACACTTTCATTTCATTTGACAGGGAGTTGAAAAAGAAGTTGAGTTGCAATACTATGCAACTCAAGAGCATACAACCAACATCCTAATGAAACCTCTTGGACCTAATAAATTCATTAAGTTTAAAGTTGAGTTTGGTGTAGTCACTTACATAACCATTAAGGATAGGTATCAAAATATATCTAATACCATTTCTAACAGTCATACTATACTTAGTTATGAGTTTGTTGACATTTGGGAGGAAGTTGACAGTTACACAATTTAGTTGATGATGAACACGATAAATGTAATGCAGACCTGAGCATAATATGAAATAAGTATTTCATTTCACTGCTAGTTGAAAGAGAAGTTGAATTGCAATATTGTGCAACTCAAGAGCATACAACCGACATCCTGATGAAACCTCTTGGACCTAGTAAATTAATCAAGTTTAAAGTTTAGCTTGGTGTAGTCTATTATATAACCACTAAGGGTGGGTATCAAAATGTATCTAACAGTCATACTATACTTAATTGTGATAGTTATGCGTTTGTTGACATTAAGAGGTACTTGATAGTTACACAATTTAGTTGATGAACAACACTATAAATGGAATGCAGACCTGAGCATGATATGAAAGAAGTATTGGTCCCTCTTCTCTCTCTATCGTCTAGTGTTGTTTCAATCTACTGATACAAAGGCTGCATCTTTGCAGATTATACTCACCTTAATCTACTTTTGCAGTAACTTCATCTCGATTATATAGTGATAAGAATCTATATTAATCCGATTGTTCCCCTAGCCAGAGGATATGCACTCGTATGAACTCTAGGAGTGGAAACAATATTTTGGGACCATTTCAGATACCTGAATCTAAACACTCCAACTTTTGTGGCTTGGAAAGGTCCCTTTCTGTAGTTGTCATAAAATCTGATTACAATGACTTTAACCTCCAATTAGTAAGATATCCTTTACATAAACTGGTTTGTCTCTCTTAACTCAACTTAGAATGAGCGTGATGGACAGCTGCAGTGTATTATGTTAGTTGAAACAGAAAAAATTACCTGGGAGCGTGTCTCTTTTGGGGCCTCTGAAAAAATGGAATTGGGAAACCAGGTGGAAAGCCAGATAAAGATCTAATCCAGGGAATCTTTTCCAGGGCCTTTTACATTTATATATAAGATAATATCAAACAACACGGTGAATAAATTTGAAATAACCTGGCAGGCTAAACACCTACAATAAATTATGTTCATCAGAACCAATACAGATTTCTTTAGATTGTGCACATATTGAAAACATTATCGGTTCTAAAGCACATCATGTGCCTCGAACTTTGGCCAAAATTGGTCAACTCCCTTTTGCAATATTGGCAAAGCAAAATCTCAAGGGAAATACCAAGCCTGCCGGCTGTCATTATTTGAGAGATAATCCCAATAGAGGTATATAAAGGAAATAAAGGTGTAAACATGCACCAAACAACAAACTGATGCTCAACTTACCAGCCGTCCAGTATGTGTATCCAAGTACTAGTGAATATGGAACCACTCTAATATCGCACACTTTCTCCAAAGCTTCAAGTTTGTCTGCTGGCACTTCAGATAGCCCTGTTTCATAAAAATTAAAATTATTAGTGGTACTAAATATTAAACTACTAACATTGTGCACTAGAAATAAGAAAGTTAGTTCACAAGATATCAACTACTCAGTCTTGGCAATCCAAACAAATGCTACCCCTAACCCCATATGTAGTTTCTTCATTCTAGTACTAGTGAACACTACTGAAACAGATGATACAATGGAAAGATTCTTTTCCCAAACACAGCAAATTCGGAACCTCTTGCAGCCAAGAGGGCATGAGAACCAAATAAATCTTCAAAGTGAGAAATGCAATCAAAACCAACAGTCCGAAGTAATAGGACAATAAATGTGACAGTGATTGAAAATAATCTTGTTAAAGTATAATGTCCATTTATGTCCATATTATATAGGTATAAATAAAGTCTATTAGGGTCACAATATAAGATAGTACCATAATATTATAAGTTCATAAGAGACGGAATTTCATTGGGTATAATAACCAACTAGTGGCTTCTACCTAACAGTGAATGTTGTATACATATGACAATAAAATTCAATAAAAGTGACTCATTCTTGATTCCATTTTAAGTGAATTAGTTTTATTGTCTTTCATTTTATTTGTATCCACTTTTCCTTTATTGTCTCAGAGCCCAAGGTGATGACTCTCTAGGGAACACACTATAGGCTAGTTAACCCGGCGAAAACCTATCCTGTCTTGTCTAGGCGTCTACGGTTTAACCCAGCACTAACCCGTCACCCGTTGAGGCCCAGCACTAACCTAACCAATCAAGGAACCCGGCACCAGTGTAGGGGTTGGGGTTAACGGGGCGCAAACAGTCCAAGTTGTATATCTAAGGGAACAAGCAATTTCACAGGGCGCAGCATCTAGGGAATTTGCATAGAGTAGAGTATGTACTGGGACTGAAAGTTAAAATACGAAGACCCAAAAAAAAAAAAAATTAAACACAGAAAAATAAATGGTGAAAGTTTTGAAGTTAAATTTTTTTTTTTTAAAAGGCATTTAAATAATATCCTAACAGTATTGTCAGAAGTGGAGAATAAGAATATGAAAGAGCATTATCATTAACATGATTGAACTGATAACATCGAATGATGAGAGTTAATATCATATAATACCAAATATGATATGATAGAAGGAATGATATTATTGTTATGATTTTGAAGATCTTTGGAAAAAAGTTGCATGACACGATAGTATTGCAGGCATCATGAAACAAATGGAGAAATAATGCCATAAATATTTTGTGACACCACTGTACCAGAAGTGGGGAACGATCATATACAAATTACAAACAATGAAAGACAGGAATAGCTCTAAATAGGGTTTTTCTCTTTCAGACAACACCATGAATCTGTTCTTTTGCGGTCTTCAATGGAAAATACATTGATAATGGGAGAAGTTTGAAAGGGACCAGTTCCAAATCTGCAATGCCTAAAAAATAGAGATATTTCATCAACAAGTGTAAAAACCTGAGCAATACGATTCATGAGAAAAGTCAAAGGATCAACTAGCATAGTTCAGTTTTTGCCATTTGGTTTAGAATATAATTCCTAACAGTATGACCTAAGTACATCCCACAGAGACAAGACATCTATCCATTTGCATCCAATTATCTTCCTGGTCCTCATTCCAGCATCCGAACACCACAGGATACCCTTTACACCATATTGGCCAATTGGATAAACAAAATGATAGACAAGAGTAATCAATAAGATGACACAAAGTCATTGACTTCATTTCAAATATGATAAATTATTGTACAATGTTTTACAACCACCTGAACATATTCAGATGCAACCACCTCATTGAGTAAATACAGTTAATAGTTTTTGGTGGTAAATACTATAGTTTCAGATACTATGGTTCATAACTTGGAACTTAAGATTAGTAATATATGAATATTGCTAACAATAACTAGTGAATGGCATAATAAGTTTTGGAGGTGACAATATAGTAATATACAAATGCTTACTTTAAAAAAAATGTCACAATGAGGGTGATGAACTCTCCAGAGGAAAGAGCCTGTAGCTTTAGTTAGAGTAAAAGGAGTCGTGGTTGAAAACAGAGGGGATATGGTAGATAGCCAAAACAAACACTGCGACACATCAAAGCCAAAATCAGAGTAAAAGGAGCCACGATGCATGGTAGAGGAGCTATGATAACAAGCAAAGGAGCCACTTTTAAATACAAAGGAGCCATAGATACAAAATAAGGGGTTCGCATTTATGGAAGCTAATGGATGCCATAATGATGAAATCATGCATAATGTGTGATCCAAAAGGAGTCTCCAAACACAATTCCAGTGATACCACCAACCTATTTTCATGCCCTGCAATAATGATGGTTCATGTGTTATGGTTTGTGGTACTTTTGAACCACCTAAAAAGGTCTGTGGTACTTTTGAACCACCTAAAAAGGTTTGTGGTATCTCCAAGACCATCTATCCATCTCTCAACCAAATATCACACACATGTTTCCAGTCGCACAGGCCAATCTAGGAAGATCAGACATGGCATCATCTAAGTGCGCACCAAACCTTGTGCATTCTTCATCCCTGGCTTTGCTAGGGTCCCAGACACCTACAAACCAAACTACCAAGGTCCAGTCACAATGCACAATACCACTGAGTGCTGACAATGTTGTTGCCTTCAGAACTAAATGGGTAGAAACCCCATATGACTCGAGGGCCAAATTTGACAGTTATATTCTGACATCGTTCAATGTAATGACCATTAAATTAAGAGCCACGTGGAAGAGCAGCCATTTCATCTTCCATAACATTTCTTTAGCCTTCACAACTTTGCAACATCTTGGATAAATTTATATCTAGTTTGATATCCTAGCATAGAGGTAGCTAGTGGAAGATAGATAGGCATACATATCCTTCGAGAGTATGTCATGTAGAGAACGAACAAATTAATTAAAAAAATTGTAATGTCCCCTTTTTAGCGTGATCCTATTTTATGATGGTTTAGCCTATCACTGGCCCTCATAGGTTAACTCAGATGGTTAGAGGGTCTTTTGTGACAGAAACCTAGTTAGTGGATGGTTTATTTCTTCTTCAGAGTTCAGTAAGTTTCAAGGTTGGCCTTTGCAAAGGTTTAAGGACTCTTTCTCTCATACTATTTATAGTAATTCATTCAGTCAGGGTTACTATTTATAGCAGGGTGCCTGAATGGGATATTTTAGCATTGTTGATTCCAGTATTCAGTTGGCTTGGAGAAATAAGGTGTTTGGCCTAAGTTATGATGTTTAATTATTATTAAATGTCACTTTAATAATAATTAATATTTTAACGTTATATTTGCACTTTATGACTTGAGGGGTCATGTGGCATAAAAAGGGGGCCATTTCAATTTATTATCTATAAAATCATATTTTAATATTATTAAAAGTGCAACTAAAATATTATAAGAAGGAAGCTTCTAGATGGGCCGACTTGATGAGGATAAAAAATAAGTATATTAAGAGGGTCACCCAAGCTTCATATCATCCAAGAATTGATATTTGATTTTGAGATTGTTGGTGATGAGACCAGCTAGGGTTTCTACCATTACCTCAGCCATTGGGAACGAAGACTCTCAATTGGTAATGCGATTTTAAGGTTGTGGAATATCTTCCGAATTATTGCTTTATTGTGGGCTTCATCCAAGAGTCCAATATGTTCTTAAATTGGAGAATACATTAAGTTTCACAAGGGTTCCAAAGGTTAATCATTTGTAGATCTGAAAATTTGTTGATGAAATGAACAGTGGCATGAATAGTGTCGCGCTACAGTACACGTGAACAGTGATTGCTATAGTGAACGCTACAATGCACATGAACAGTGCATGTTATTGCTGCTAAACAATCTTCAACACAACCACGTGGAAGTTAAGGAAATTGATCATCATTCTCAGGCCGTATTGTTGTCTTGGCTGGGCATGTAAAGTCTAGGGCAGAAACACCTTTTTTTGGCATCTTCACTTCATTACTAAGGGACGGCTAGACTTTATAAAGGCTTCTTTGGGGTTTTTATGGAGACAACATTCCTTGCAGCAATTCGAATAATACAAGGGTTTACAATCCGCTGTCAAGATTTCCAGGTTCATTTCCATTTTAGTTTGCATATAGCTAACTCAGTTAAATCAATGTTGAAGCAGCCTTGTAATTGTTTCATTGAATAATCTTGCATTGTAATCAATCTTGCCTTGGTATGCTGAGTCTTGGCAATCCAATTGTAATCAGGTTTACTGAGTTTAGTATGCAAAACAACTGTTTGTCCTAATACATCATTGTTGCAACAGCTTATGGGTATTAGTTCTAGTCATAATAAGTTTGCATGCCAACCATTTGTGATAATGCCTATACATTGCCAATCAATATAATCAATCGGAACGCTGCAATAAAGGAGTTTTGGAGTTGCATTGAATTGTTTAAAAAATACCTTCTTGCTGTAGGTGTTTATTTGCTTTGGTAGGTTGCTTGCCAAGTGTTTGCATTAATGCCCTTCGCTGTCGTTGCACATCAGCGATAGAGTTGCATTATATATATATAACTTGCATTACATCCTCATTTCATTTCAGTCCTTTGCATATGTTCTTTGGAGCCTATTGAATGCATATTACCATCTTTTAAAATACCAAAAGAATCATCAATCAACAAGTTCAGACTTTGCAAGACAAGTGTTTGACGGAATTCCAAAGAGCCCGAAACTGAAAATTAAAGGCCAATTCAGCAGGGGTCTTTACATTGGTATCAGAGCTTTTGTCCTGCCATCCTGTTGGGTAGATTGGACATTGAATCAACTAGTTAATCATGATTACTTCAAGTACTCAGAAGCAGTGAGACAAGAATATGGAGAAGCTTAAACAAAGTTTGAATAAGTTGGATGAAAACCAGAGGAGGATGAATGAATTGCTTTCACACCCTGCAACCAAAGACAGATTAGCATGGTTTATGGCATCCATTTTTAAGGGGTCTACATCACAAAACGAAAAGGAGAAACAAGAAGTATCTATAGGAGAAATATCTAAGAATCTCTACAATGAATTTTCAACAGTTAGTGACCAGCGTACAGCTAATCCTATGGAGAGCAAAAATCAGACTTACATAGAGAAAGAAGTTGAGCACAAGACACTTCATGATGACTTAAAGAGTGAAGAAGAGCAAGTGATGGGTGAAGACAAACCAGTTACATTAGAGCAGCTACATGAAGATAAGGTTTCTTGTGATGCTTCATTAGGTGAGTCTAGAATTGCTTCATCCTATCATGGCAAAGAATCAGATGGTGCTTCCATGAATGTTATTCATACATATAAAAGTCCATTGAAGGTCCACGATATTAAGGTGGATGTGAAAATTGATCCTTTGCTTGGTGGAGCAGCCACTAGTGTTTTGAATACACATGATAGAGACATTTTACAATGGCATGATGTCATCACTGATCTGTTTGAGGACAGCAGCATTATGTCCCATCATTCTCATGAGATAGGAGCTTGTGATCATGAGAAAGCCAATGATATGATATCACCCATTGATGGCAGCCCTACACCAATTGGTAGACATGAAGATATTAAGCATAAGAGAACTGATTTTGTATATTTTGGCATCCAAGAGGTAAAGAAGTTCGAAAAGATGAACGAAGAATGGCTGCAAAAAGCCAAAGAGGGTAGATTAGTGGCTGCCAATGCAAGACAACATCTTCAAAAAGTGAAAGCAAAGATCAATCTCATCAACTTAGCAAGACAAAAAAGGATAGATAACATTAGAAGACTCTTTATTCAAAGAGAGGATGAATCTGAAAATGCACTTTGTTCTAATGATGATGATGAGGTTGATATGTTTGGTCAATTGAAGGACATGGTAAAGATTCCCAACACAAGGAAACAAGAACAGATTGAGGTTTCTTCGTGTGAGGCGGAAGTGGTTCATAGCTTGGAGACTCAGTTGACAGTGAAGGAGGATGAGATTATTGCAGCATTATCTCATCATGACAGGATGCACAAACGGATTGAGGATCATCTTTGGGTGGTTCAGTTAGAGAGAAGACAAAAGGGGATTGGAGCAGAGTCTTCTCATGATGACTTGCAGGGGCAGCAGTCAGTTATCCATCATGCTATTATGTATCCGACAAGGTTTGCTACTTCTATGTCACATAGATTTCACACGAATACATGGTTACAGGATGATTATGGGGGCAGTAGGTATGATGGCTTGGTTACTCAGCACGTCCATAGGAATTGGGCAGATGATAGAGGTTGTGCTTTCATGCTTGCTAGGCAGTTGTATGGTGCACTCGTGAGGGAAGAGGCACAGATATCCACTTCTGTTGATGCTGAGAGGGATCAACCCTCCACAGTTGCATTAATTAGTGCAATTGGATTTATGAGTTGGTGTCAGGAGCACTCTCCTTCCAGCCTTGGCAGTTGGAGTATTGTGGGGACACCAACATTTGCAGATGAGTTAGGAGATACTCATCTTTTCTGGCAGTCGTTTGGGTCCATAACCCATAGGTCTCAGTATCAGGGAGCAGCCTCTTGGTAGATTAGTGATCCAATTGCAGACAGTATGGTGCAGCAGGTGCCACCAGTTGTCATTGGAAGTGGATTGTTGATTCTGTTTTGGGATCCTAGTGGTGACGTGTTTGATTCGTCACTCTATTTTGGTCATGATGAGGTGTTCCACCACTCTTGGTGTGATGTCAGTGGTTTATGTAGAATGGTACAGTGGAAGTCAACAGGTGCGCGTTGTGATGTACTTCCAGTTTGGCATTGGGACCCAGGGATTGACATCAGCAGTAATATGTTTATTTCAGCTGCAGAATTGCATAGTTTGCTAAGTTTTCGCAGGTTCTATGGCTGCAGCTATTTTTAGCAAGACTCTGATGCAGTTCCTTACAGATTCATTTGGGATCTGGGCATTAGTTGTGGGATACTCCCCAGTATGTTGAGGAATCCTTTGTGTGCATCAGGGTTCACTGTTGAGTTTTGTAGCATGTATATGATGGTGATTACTTGCAGTTGCACTTTTGATCTTTATGTACATGATCTGTTTCAGACGCATAGCTCAATTGCACATATGCTAGATAGTGTGTATGATAGCTTAGCTTGCGCATTTATGGAAAGCAAACATTGTCGGTATTCAGAGTTGCTTCCACTTGATGCTTATGCTCCTGCGACACCTGGTGTTGGTGTTGATTTGATTCGACAGGATCTATCAGTTGTACTTGTGATGGTGTTACAAGAGTTGATTGGTGACATGAGGGAGATTACACAACACTTTCCTTGGGATCCAGGTGGAGTGGTGTTAACTTTGTTGTTGAGATTACTTGGGGACAAACAATTTCAGGGAGGGCGGACTGTAATGTCCCCTTTTTAGCGTGATCCTGTTTTATGATGGTTTAGCCTATCACTGGCCCTCATAGGTTAACTCAGATGGTTAGAGGATCTTTTGTGACAGAAACCTAGTTAGTGGATGGTTTATTTCTTCTTCAGAGTTCAGTAAGTTTCAGGGTTGGCCTTTGCAAGGGTTTCAAGACTCTTTCTCTCATACTATTTATAGTAATTCATTCAGTCAGGGTTACTATTTATAGAAGGGTGCCTGAATGGGATATTTCAGTAGTGTTGATTCCGGTATTCAGTTGGCTTGGAGAAATAAGATGTTTGGCCTAAGTTATGATATTTAATTATTATTAAATGTCACTTTAATAATAATTAATATTTTAACGTTATATTTGCACTTTATGACTTGAGGGGTCATGTGGCATAAAAAGGGGGCCATTTCAATTTATTATCTATAAAGTCATATTTTAATATTATTAAAAGTGCAACTAAAATATTATAAGAAGGAAGCTTCTAGATGGGCCGACTTGATGAGGAAAAAAATAAGTATATTAAGAGGGTCACCCAAGCTTCATATCATCCAAGAATTGATATTTGATTTTGAGATTGTTGGTGATGAGACCAGCTAGGGTTTCTATCATTACTTCAGCTATTGGGAACAAAGACTCTCAATTGGTAATGCGATTTTGAGGTTGTGGAATATCTTCCGAATTATTGCTTCATTGTGGGCTTCATCCAGGAGTCCAATTTGTGCTTAAATTGGAGAATACATTAAGTTTCGCAAGGGTTCCAAAGGTTAATCATTTGCAAATCTGAAAATTGTTGATGACATGAATAGTGGCGTGAATAGTATTGCGCTACAGTACCCGCTACAGTGCACGTGAACAGTGAACGCTACAGTGCACATGAACAGTGCATGTTATTGCTGCTAAACAATCTTCAACACAGCCACGTGGAAGTTAAAGAAATTGATCATCATTCTCAGGCCGTATTGTTGTCTTGGCTGGGCATGTAAAGTCTAGGGCAAAAACACCTTTCTTTGGCATCTTCACTTCATTACTAAGGGACGGCTAGACTTTATAAAGGCTTCTTTGGGGTTTTTATGGTGGAGACAACATTCCTTGCAGCAGTTCGAATAATACAAGGGTTTACAATCCGCTGTCAAGATTTCCAGGTTCATTTCCATTTTAGTTTGCATATAGCTAACTCAATTAAATCAATGTTGAAGCAGCCTTGTAATTGTTTCATTGAATAATCTTGCATTGTAATCAATCTTGCCTTGGTATGCTGAGTCTTGGCAATCCAATTGTAATCAGGTTTACTGAGTTTAGTATGCAAGACAACTGTTTGTCCTAATACATCATTGTTGCAACAGCTTATGGGTATTAGTTCTAGTCATAATAAGTTTGCATGCCAACCATTTGTGATAATGCCTATACATTGCCAGTCAATATAATCAGTCGGAAGGCTGCAATAAAGGAGTTTTAGAGTTGCATTAAATTGTTTGCAAAATACCTTCTTGCTGTAGGTGTTTATTTGCTTTGGTAGGTTGCTTGCCAAGTGTTTGCATTAATGCCCTTGGCTGTAGTTGCACATCAGCTATAGAGTTGCATTATATATATATATACGTTGCATTACATCCTCATTTCATTTCAGTCCTTTGCATATGTTCTTTGGAGCCTATTGAATGCATATTACCATCTTCTTTTAAAATACCAAAAGAATCATCAATCAACAAGTTCAGACTTCGCAAGACAAGTGTTTGACGGAATTCCTAAGCGCCCGAAACTGGAAAATTAAAGGCCAATTCAGCAGGGGTCTTTACAAAAATTGTTACAGTTCTCTTATCAATCCTATTCGTCACTATCTAAGTTTTGTTTATCATATTGAATCATTGTCTAATATTGATTCCACAAATGGCGCATCTAGATTCTAATAGTTTAAAGCATTGTCTCTCGCATATCGCCTAGGATCCAAACCAATGTGTGGTTAGGAGATCGAGAGAGATAATAAATGACTCTTTATTGGTCATTTTTCCATGATCTCTAGCCATTGTCACAAAGAAGTGCACTATTATTAGGAAGAAATTCTTCATCACCGTTGAGGTCATGATGAACAAATCCTCCAAAGATACTCTTTCCAAGTTTCAATTATACTTATACTTACTTGGAAGTTCAGTTTTAATGACCCGTCTTTTAGTCTAAAGCCTGTCTCTCAGTCATGTCTTTGAAAATAATATGCTTCATTTTTTGTCTTGGACCACGAATGCTTTTAGATATTTCTAGGATATCCTTGCGATGCTATGCCTCTTCAACATTATCATTGATCCTACAATTCTTTATATGTAAAATATTTGAGGCCCTAATATGTGATCTATTGACTAGGCTCTCATTGAGAGGTTCAAAGTTCAAATTATCATGGTTCAGCTTATGCTCTATCGCAAACAAGAGGTTCCTCAATGCATTGTCCAAGTTGAGTTTAATTTCCAGCCGCTTTGCCTCGATGGTATCTTTAAGCTTACTTTCTATATTCAAAAACTCATATCCATGGATGATTCAAATCACGTTGTAAGAGATACCTATATTTAGCACTTTGTTCTTCACAAAGGATTGTTTCTTTAGGTTTCACTAGGCAATGACATAGCTCCATTTAGATACTCCTTAGCTGCCCCTCGGAGCACCATATCCTACGTAGTGAGACGATTTATCATCTCTATTCCCTCCAGGAGATGGAGGATAAAGAGCACTTTAGTTTTAGGCGTTCTCTACTGTGAGATATGAGGGAGGTTTTGCCACCTCTATAGGGACTTGGGTGGCTCTCTATCCACTACTCTAATCAGAGGTGTCAGGTCCTTATGCTTCAAGATGTTATCACTTTCAAGCTTAGGAACTTACAAGGGACGAATAGAGAGACCAAGTTTAGCACCACCTCCTTTCAGCCAGCAACAAATGTTAGCTCTTTTTTTAAGATAGATTGCCACTTTCAAACGTAGGATCCCTCAAGGGACCCCTAGAGTTACCAGGTTTCTCACCTCCTTTCAGCTCATCATAAATGTTTAAGGCGTTGTGCCCTTTGGACAGCCAATTCACACAAAAAGACAGACAAGTGAGACAGCACTCACCCTCACATACTACTACTATCAACTATGGTACCACATTCCGCTCACACTCATTCTAGGCACCATGCTCTTCTTTGTTTTGGTGTCAAGAGCCTTCTAACCCCCTTTGTCTGTGGGCCGAACCACAGGAAGGAACACATTACTAAGATTTTCAATGAAATGGTTCATCAGACTTTTATCACTCAACAGGTCAATCAACAAGCAGACAATTGATCCAGGGCAAACAAGACAGTTTTTACCATCACTGATGACCTTGTGGGCAGACTTCAACTCTGACCAAGCATTTACACCGTAAAGGAATTACATTTTGATATTTAGAGCATATAGTAGCATAAGTTTGTTTATATCTGGACATCTTTGAAGCTAAATTCTCATGAAATGAAATTTAAAATAAAATCTTTTTGTGTGAAACTTAGCTATATTTTAAAAAATTTAAAATTCCTGAAGTTTTGCTGCTGAGTGTTATGTTTCTGACCATAAAATGCTGCTATAGATGGGAAAGCTCAGCAATTAAAATCTGAAATTTTGAAATCTGAGCTTAAAAACTGAAATCTGCATTTCCATTACCACTGTTCAAAGTCCCTGAGAAAACTGGAAATATTATTGAAGACACTCACATAGAAAACTGGCGATCTGAAACTGAACTAGAAAGAATGCAAACAGGGGTCTGATTTCACATATCAACAACCTGATATCACTGTAACATCAGTTGATTTATCTAAACAGCCAGTTCTATTCGAAACAAAAGCAAAAGATTTAACTATAGCAGAAATAGATTCAACAATATTACATCTAACTTAGCGCTGCAGCAGCTATTTACAAACTAGGAAAGCAAAGGCAGTAGAAAAAAACCTTGGACAAACCTTTAATAATAAACAAAGTTAACTTAATTGGTAAAACCAAAAACTCAATCAGACCCTTTGGCTGTTTTTTTAGAAGATTCTCAAATATAAGAACCACAGATAGAAATACGTATGAATAAGCAGAGGAGTGGCAGCAAGATGATTATATTAGGTTTCTTCTTTTCAGTTTATACTTTGGCTTGCAGCACATGGTCTTTTCATTGTTTCTGTTGGAGCTTTACAGACTATTGAAGCTTCAATGGAACTTTGGGAAACTTCCCCTCTTTTTATCAGAAACAGGTTTCATTTGCCAGCTGCTCAGTTTGCCCGCTGCTGCCCACTGATGTTTAGGATGGACAGATTCTGTATTCTGTCCCGCTTTGCAACAGTAGTATTTTTGCAGATTCATCTTTGAGGAATGTGGATAGTTTTAGCTACAGTATTGTTGACAATTTTGCCACCACAGGGCAAATTGTCACCCCTACTATTCGGAATTTTGCTATGGTGCCAAGTTTGTCTTGTGAATCAGTTTTGGGGTCCTTAAATGTGCATTTACAGCCACCCAAGTGGCCATCTACAGCCAGGTGAAGTTTAGTCATTCAAAGGTTTCCAAGGAGCTTTCTTGATTACAACCAATGCAATGTACAAATACAAACATGCAAATGATGACGAAAAGGTCTCCTACGGCCATGTAAATTCTGATGGACTCCTACAGCGATCATATAGAGCATACAGTTCGTTCAAAAGGGGGACACATGCAACAATTTTAAGAGGGTTTTTTCAACTCCTAAAAACGTCATCTAAAACAGTTTGAAAGGGTTTTTCTCCTCTTCTAAGCATCACGTACAGCCAAAGGCCAAGACATACAAGCTGTAAGTTCATTTATTTTGTCTACGCAAAGATTTTTTCAGGGTTGTAAGAGGAAGAGTATTTCTTCGGACTATTTGTTCGAAAGAAAGAGCTCTCAAAAGACAATTGCAAAAGTCCCGAAGGGTACATACCCTTCGGGAAGGTTCACTTAGAAGAGCCGCGGGAGATTCACTTGGCAAAAAAGGATCAAGGCAAAAATCCCGAAAGGCACCTGCCCTTTGGGAAGACTTTGGAAGGTGCCCTTCAAAAACCCTGAGGAAATATAAACAAGGAAAAAAGAAAAATTGAAGGAAGGATATCCTTTGGACAAAAAGTTCGAAGGACTTCGGACTTTTTGTCCGAAGGATATCCTTCAATTTTTTTTTTTTTCCTTGTTTATATTTCCTCAGGGTTTTTGAAGGGCATTTGGGCTTTTTGAAGGGCACCTTCCGAAGTCTTCCCGAAGGGCACCTCGGACTTTTTGTCCGAAGGATTAATTCAGGAAAAATGCAAACACAAAAGTCCGGTCCTTCAAACTTTTTGTCCGAAGGATTAATTTAGGAAAAATGCAAACACAAAAGTCCGAGAGAAATAGAAGCCAGGGGCAGAGATTTTTTTCGCAGGAAATGAGACAAGATAAAAGTCCAAAAGAATTCGAAGGAACAAAACCAAGGAGATGACAACAAAATGAGCCAACAGAAATATGAAAGAATAAAGTTCGGGAAAATTGCATACACAAAAGTCCGCAAAAAAAAGATGAGTCAACAGGAGATAATCCGAAGGAAAAACAAAGAGAAAAGCATAAAGTCAACAAAAAACCCAGAAATAAAAGCTAAGGAGATAGCCAAGAAATCCGAGGAAATATATACTAATATAGACAAAATAAATCCAAATATAGAATCCCGCCAAAAATAGACATGACATGAACAAGGAGACCAAAATAAGAGACGGAATCAACATGAAAATCCATGCAAGCAAAGGCTATTTTCAGTTGACTGGTCAAAGCTTCAGTTGACTGGTTGTGAAGTCAAGCTCATCTACGGGTCAAACTCATGCTTTCAAACATTCAAACAGCTCAAGAGGAAGTCCATATTTGGAGGTGGGCGTAGCATTTTGCATGATAAGAGTTTGATTTGTCAAAATTAGCCTATCGTCCATAACGTTCCATGCATGATGGCTAAATAAAGAATAGCCTAAGCTTAGCCACCGTCCATTTCAACGCCAACGAGCTGGTTTCTAATTTTAGACACGTTTCAACTGAACATGCACAAGAAAAATCAAACGTATGATTCCACCGTCCAATTTTAACGCCTAGGAGCTTTCATGCAAAGAGGAAGAAGACAAAATAGACTTTTGTAAAGGCTAAGTTGGACGGATTTAGCTCTTCTTCTATTTTCCAACGCCAATCTCTTGGCTTTTTGTAATTTTCTATATTAATGGCTTTTCAGCGTTAGATAAAGGATCCTTCTTTTGGCAAGCAATCTTCTGCCAAAGTTTGTGCTGTAACCTTTTTTCAGAATCAATAAGAAGAGGACTGTTTTTTCAATTTCCAGCAACCGGTATAGTGTATTATTGTTATAGATTTGCCTAAGTGATAGATTTTCTTTCTTCCTTGTCAAATCTGGATTCGTACGTAGTTGGTCATTTATGCAAGTCATGTTCTGTGTTTAAATGTCTTTCACTGAGTTTACAGTGGATATTAGTGGCTGTTTAGTGCCTTTAGTCAGGCCTATTTCTACTTTTCCCTCAAGTTTAGATCATTAGACAGAACCTTTTTGTGAAATACTTATGTGTATTGACTAATTGGAGTTGAAGTTCTGCCTTGTCCTTGTCTAAATCAGTGTTCTCAGAAGCTCAATTTGAGTGGATCAAGCAAATCAGGTGTATCACCATTTTAGCTAAGATTTTCTTTCAAGTTATTTCTCCATTTTTCCCCAGGCAGTTTGTAGCATAGAAGTTGAGATCTTCATTGATACATCTTACAAGAACCAACCTTCTCTGCAGGGTCTTCTCACCATTGAGGCACCCACCCTCGTGAGAAGATCCCATTGTTTCAACTGGAGCGAGGATTAGCCATTTCAGCATGTCTTCAATCAAGGTGCAACTCTAGGTTCACAACAAGTATATCACAGAGAAATCTGAAAGAGATGATGTCTTATGTTGTAGTGGTAAAACAATTTATCAGCTTGTTTTTTTCTTTCATTTTAATAGCTTAAGAAAGTTTATGGTCCTGTTCCTCTCAATTTTTGGCCATGTCCTGTCTTGGTTTTGGTTTATGGTTTTTGTCTATAATGCTGTCTTCGGTTTTAATTGGCTTATATATATCAGGGTGCGTTTCTGGGTAGGCAGTCAAGCATCCGTTTTGGGTCAAGTCAGCAGTCTCAGGTTCCTTTGTCATGATGCTTTAGTATAAACTTTGACATCCTTTCTGAGAAGCTAGACCAACTTGATATATTAGACATTTTGGCTTCTCAGCTTGTTTTTCGGGAACCTATTTTCTAAGAACATTTTTTTAAATCTCCAATTTTATACATATGTATATTTTGGCTTAAGTCCCCCATCGATAGATGCCCTCTTACCTATCAAACAGAGCCAAGAATACCTAGCATAAAGTGCTTAAACAAATAACATCATACAGAACACTCTTTCTCTGCATTTGCATCCCTGTTATTTATATTAGATAGTTAAAAAACCATATACTATCTTAGGTGGGCATCATTTCTTACCTGGATCGTTGATGCTTTCTGATAAAATTAGAAGGCGAGTCTTTCCATTTGAAGGATCTTGTGCAACAGGTTTAACACGCGGTCTATCTAACAAATACCTGCACAAATGCCAATCATTAGAAGATTATAATTGTTATGACCTGATTACATTGGGAGTTAATTATTTGTATGTACATGTTCCTTTGAAATATACCCCTTTGATGTTTACATATTTAAAACCCTAACATATTATATTCATTATCTCATCTGTACATAAATACTTATTTTTACAAACCCACATAATCAAAAAAGGCAATCAAACCAATAAATTGTATAATTTGAATAAAGGATAATACATTTATTACATTGGGAGTTAATTATTTGTATGTACATGTTCCTTTGAAACATACCCCTTTGATGTTTACATATTTAACACCCTAACATAATATATTCATCATATCATCTGTACATAAATATTTATTTTTACAAACCCGCATAATCAAAAAAGGCAAGCAAACCAACAAATTGTATAATTTGAACAAAGGATAATACATTTAATATTCAGTGTTACTTTCAGCTTTCAAGAGGCAATCTACAAGATGCATAATCAAGAATCATGTGCTAAGAGCTTGATGTTTATCTCAGAGTTATTAGTTTTGCTTGTTTCATAGAATTTTTTAAAAGTCCAATGCCAATCTCGATCTTTTCTTCTAACAAACACCTTGCTAACTAGTGAACCTATTTTCTAAAGTTTGCAGCACTGTGAACATATTGAACAGCTTTTAAAACACTAACTTGTTTTACATTTTTTTGCTCATGTACGGATAGGAAGTGGTAAAACCCGTGTAATTTTCAACACTAAGTCTGAGAGTAGCGGTGGAAAATCAACTAGAAACACAGAAAGCGAACAGTAATGTTTGATGTATTTAAATGCTCTGAATGAGAAATGGATTCTTGCCCACTAAATTCACAAAGCAAAAAGTATTGGCACGATCACTTGAAACAAATGAAACTGCAGCCTGGTATGTTGGTCTTGCAATACACAGACAAGATGGATAAGAAGCATCAAAAATTAAAAATGATGTGAAGTGGACCTTATAAATTCCACAAAATATTTGAAAAAGGGTAGCAGGCCTTAAGCACTTGATTAATGCATCATTATTAAGAAAATAGCATGCCAGGAAGGAGATATCAGCAAATTTCCTTCAAACTGATGAATCGGCAAGCCGTGTTGAACAATCCCCAACCAACAATGAGACTCGTCTTGCACTGCTCGATGACAATATTTCCTGTTCATTACCCAACAATGACATTGCATGTTTGCTGCCTGCAATACACAGACAAGATGGATAAGAAGCATCAAAAATTAAAAATGATGTGAAGTGGGCCTTATAAATTCCAAAAAATATTTGAAAAAGTGTAGCAGGCCTTAAGAACTTTGATTAATGCATCATACTAAAGAAAATAGCACGCCAGGAAGGAGATCTCAGCAAATTTCCTTCAAACTGATGAATTGGCAAACCGTGTTGAACAATCCCCAACCAACAAAGAGACTCGACATTCACCGCCCAGTGACAATATTTCCTGTTTGTTACCCAACAACGACATTGCATGTTTGCTGCCTGCCAGAGAGAAAAGATACCTTGCAGTACACACTCTGTTCGGAAAACAAAGACTTCTTATGTTTCCTGATGATCACCAAGGTCCAAAACCATTCACCACCCAGCATATAGAATGAACAAGCACCTCTAAACACTTACAAAGTACCTATGCAAGTCAAGAAGCCACAATGACCTTGAGATCCAAGAAAATGAGGTTTCTTGTTTCCTGGCAGTTAGAATACCCCTTGTCTCCCAGCATTTGCCATGGTCTATCTCTGCACAAGAGTCACATTGATTTATCATCATCTGATGAAGAGAACTAGCGAACCCTACAAAAAAGTTGAGAATCACCTCAACCACCTACATTCTGAATAGATGCCACTCAGTGAACGGCATGACATTTGAAGCAGCCCCTTGAAATGAATTGACAAGAAGTTGTATTAAGAACTCCACTTGTGGGACACAAAACACTTAATAGCTTCCTTAAGGTTTGTTAGGGTTTGACAAGGCCAACCTAATCTAAAGGTGAGAAACTTACCTTATGGTTAATTACGGTTTGGAAATGATTGTGTATAAACACATGGGGGTTGTACTTCATTTTTACACATTGCAAATTGATAATTTTGTTCACAAGCATATTATTTGGTACAATATTTCGGTAACTATTGGTACACTCAACTCTTTGTGCCGCATCTTTCTCTCTTATTCAAAGTCATGGAAGGCCTTTGTCCCCATTAGGAAGACTGTGATTGCGATTGTGACTCTTCGAGTCACTCATTCTAAAAGGAAAGAGCTCATGATTCCTAGTGAAGTTGGTCATGGTGTGTTTTTCGTTCTTGTATCACCCCCTGCATTTTCAATAGGGTCTATTCCAGCCACTAATTGGTCGAGTTTTTAGGATTTGTGGTGCAAACAGTGACTTGCAACTATCTTTTATCTTTTGATTCTACAAATTGAAGTTTTTTCACAAATATCACATATCTTGAGTAAATAGAAGATTTTTTAGATTTAGTAGCATAATGGATTAGCTAAGATTCTTGTTTTGCACTTTTTCTGGTTGGATTGTTTGACATCTCAAAAACAAATTCAAAGTTTGGTACAATTTTGACCTTCGATAGTCGATTCTAATTTTGCATTTTCAAATTTAGGTGGCAAAGTTTTGCCCAACCCAAGTGGGACACTTGGCATTACGCAATTGCCTACAAGTTTGTGAATCACAACACAAGTGGAACATCCAAGTGCATTCCCTCCAATTTGGAAACCTCAAATTTAGAACTTTGATCTTAGGAGAGAAAATTAGATTTGTATAATTAATCTTCCAAAGGCAATAAGTCTGGCATACTAACTCCATTTTTGCTCTCACTATTTTTGTAGAAAAGGTTTTTTTGAGATCCACATAATGGTGATAGAGACTTTAGGATTTTGTAACTTTTAAAAAGATTGAGAGCCTTCAGGGATGGATTTTGTTCTGAGTATTACTGTGGTAGATGGACAAAATTAGAGTTTGGAAGCAATCCTTCACAGAGGATTTTTCCTTCTAGGCAGAGGATTGGAGGACAGACCAGGCATCATACCTCTCCTTCTTCGGGTCAGACTTCTATACAAAGCTTCTTCTCGTCGGCCATGGATGCTAGGAGAGTTGGATCAAACTCTTGATAGGTTCTCTCCTAGTTCTTCTTTCTTAAGGATCACCCTTGTGCTCCCAATGTTTACAGATTCATGGAGATTGCTTATTTATTTTGCTCTCCTCTTTGGACCTGAGCATGGTTGGATCCTTTAGTGGTTTGGCTTTGATCGGGGTCACTCTTTGCCATGTTTTATACTATTTATTTCAGCATTGTTTTTCTTGTTTTCGGAGACCTTTTTGGTTTCCCGCTTTTTCCTGACACATTTCTATAATTTGCAGTCCCTTTGACCTACTTTTGTGATCATTAGTTGGACATTAACATATGTATCTTATCTTATATAGGTGATATATCCAAACATTCCTCAATAGTTGAGTCTCTTAGCTCCCACTATTGACTTCTTTACAGATTATGACTTGCATGGGTGGTCATGTGTTCATGGGGGCCATCCTGTTGAGCTTGAGGCAATCTAATTGCTTGTACAATATATGTCATCATTGGAAAGATGGTGAGCTTGTTTGGATGGGGCTCCATGTTTGTGATAAGTGCCTATATGGTAGATACATAAGATGATTTGGTCACTTTTTGACTTTTGTAAAATGCTTGATGATTGATTTGGATTATGCCAGTGTTTGTTGCCTTAGTTCTTGTTGAGCGGAAGATTATATTTGGATTTGGCTTTGATTGATGAGCATACGGGGCATCTTCGCTTTGGTTGCCTTGATTCTAGGTGCTTTGCTTTTTGCTCGTACATGATAATGGGCATTAATTGATCTTCAACTCGTTGATTGAGCACATGGGGGAAATTTATATGCCTCCTCGTTGAGATGGTTCCAAGCTTGGGGACCTTAAATCAAAGAGTGTGGCTTGAGGAGGAATGTTGAAGAAGCAATCCACACTCCATGCTTTTAGACACTGATTCTCCAAATCAATTGATCTTGGCAAGATTGATGATATTTTCATCATTGTAGTTCCTATTGACACAAGTTTATTATCATTCAAGGTGGAGCCAACTAAGTATGGGTTGGTTGATGATTACAAGAATATTTCAGTTCTTTCCAACTCAATATTGGTGGTGGTATGAGGCAAATCCCATAAATTGAGTATGTGATGGTTCCTAGGTGCTTTACTTTTAGATTGACACGCTTGATTGAGGATTCCATGATTGTTTAAGTCCCTTCAAACTCATAGTTTGTAATCGTTAGAGGCAGTCCTACGATCCAGTAAGGTGGCAATTCATAGGCAGTTTACTTCCTGACTAGCATGTGACTACAATGGAAGACATTAATGTGAACAACTATGAAAAGACCGTATTTGGATCCAATGCTCATAAGATCATCCTTGAATTGTGTTTTTCATGGATATTTGGCTACTGGTGACCTTCAACTAAAGAAGCATCAAGTTAAGGTTAGCATCGTGCACATTGCTTTAAGCATTTAGTTTCGCTTCAGCAACCACTCGCTGTGCCGTTGGAGATATGTTGATCCGTTGTCTTCCTTATGCCCTCATCTGCAAAAGTGAAGTTTGTTCATTTCCACAATCTATGTAAGCTCTAGGAAGTTTCCATTTAGGGAGAATGTAGCGGCATGTAATGCCACCTTCCTTGCACCCTCTAAGTTGTATTTAGCAGAGGAGGTTGGTGCATAGTGCACACTTAACTTATCAGGGCTAAGGAGTTACTAACTTGTTGTATGATGGTATCCCTAGGATCCTTGCTTTAGGGCCCAATGAGTTACCAACTTGTGGTATACTTCAGAGATATGTTTGATTATTGATATGAAGCCAAACTACCCTAAGGGTGATTAACTTGCCATTGGGTTTGGCAAGGCCAACTTACTCTAAAGGTCATTAATGCCTTTAGGATTTAGAATTTGGCAATTGTCACATATAAATAAATGGGCTTTGTACATCATTTTCACAAATTACAGATTGAGAATTTCTTCATATAGCCTATATTATTTGGCACCAACCAATACCCTAGTTTGGTACCCTCAATTCTTTGAGTCACATCTTCCGTTTGTGCTCGTATGGATTTAATTGTAGATCATGGAATATGTTACTTAAATTTGACAACCTTCTATTCTCATGTGCTCTCATGGCTTGGCCATTAACATTTTGTGTGTGCACAGATATATATGTGCATGTATGCTTAAATACCCACATACATAAAACATCCAAATGAAACTAAAATAGATAGTAGTAGGATATGAAGCCACGACCTTGGCTCTTTGTCACCCTTATAACAAGATTCCTCCCGAGTCATAACCATCTTTGCCAAGTTAATATAGTGATGAATTGAGAAAAATAGAAACTCGTCTTTCTTACTCTATCTCATGAAAATCTTATTTATTAGTTCACAATGTGAACATCAAGGAGCAAATATGGGCACAAAATGAAAATCTCCTTACATGGTCTTTTCTAGTCATGTGGATGGCCCTTGTATAGAAGAATATACAAACAAAGTGAGTGATCCTTGTCATATAGATTGCACGCACAAGATTAATGGAAGATCTCTATAGACAAATGTTCCACATTTGGATTGAAAAATCCTAGGTTATAGAATGCTCCCATTAGCAAAGGCGAATGACCTCTCACATGAATGTTTGCACTTCAAAATTTATCGTGGCATGCAAACCTTTCATGGAACAATGAGATAGTTTCTTTAATCATTAGATTAGATATTAGTGATGCGCCATCAACAAACTTTGATAGCCCATCTTTACCTTTGCCTAAGCTCAAGGGTTACATTTCTAGAATGAAATGGACAACAGCTGATTAAGAGCACTCACTATGCGATTTGGCACCCAATACAACTACATATAATAAAAACCCATAAATTCTAATTTTCTCATTCATTTCTTATTTGAGTTTCTCTAAAGGATGGATTCGTTGAGATTATGCACACTTAATATTCATATTTTAAGATTTCTATTGCGTTACAGCCTGCATTTTGCCATTTTATTTGTCTTAATCATAAAATCCTCAATTTTCAACAATAACAGAATCCATATAACAAGATGACAAGTATAGGTATGTTTCAATTTTCTTTTGACGTGTTAACATAGCAAATTTATATTATAAACATCACCCAAAATATGTTACTTCATGCAACTGCCAGTGCAATCATCATGCAACTAACCATTTACATATCAACTATATTCGTAGGCTATAATGACCAATATAACAATCCTCTTTCTCTCTATTTACTAGGATACAAACAAGAGATCGTAACATAGAGTCTATGTATACTTGGATGGTATAGCAACGATTCTTAGGGTGGACATAGATCTAGTAGAGGGTAATCCACACTCAATGTCAAGGGTAAAGGGTTCCAAAGCCTATGCCTAAGATACGGGGTATGGTTCTAACTAGATTCCAAAGTAAATCGATGATGTAGCAATGGTAACAAAGGTGTATCAAGGATTAAATAAGGAAACCGCATGCAAGGAACTGACAAACAAGGATAACCTAGATCCAAGATAGTTGTAAACACTAAACTAAGTAAAATGTAAATGGTGCAATGGCAGACCGTAAGGATAGCCTATGCAACCTAAAGTGGAAATGGAAAACCTAAGCACCCTATAGCTATACCAGCTCATTTGGTATAAGGACCTGGGCAAGGACAACAACATACATGTTACTATAACAATGAACAAAGAAGATCTATCTTCTATGTAAATAAATAAAAAAGAATAAGGATAGAGATACTTACATTTGGATTGACTCGTCGGCGCATCAATCCCCCTAGCTCTAGTGGTGCTTTGAAAGAGATGTTGGTAAGATGAAGACCTCAAATGGGAAAAAGAAGACCTAGATGTCCTTAGTTTGGGATTCCAAAGACTATGGAGCACCTCCTTAGTTCAACTCCTATTGAGCTTCAATTATGTTGAGCAAGACTTGACCTTCAAGAATAAGACTTTATCCTCTAACTCCTCATTTTACTACATAAGGGCATAAACGTGAGTGTAAGTAGAGCAGATGAGTGTCGTGTGTGTTGGGAATGATAATTATGAGACCTATATATATGACTACAAATCCTAAAAGGCACCTATCAAACTATGTCGACTGAAATGTAGGAGAGAGTCAAACAAGAGTAAAATATCTAGTATATATATAAAATATAACTTAGAGTATAAGTTTACATATAGATATGGTATATAAATGTAATATACTTTATATATACAATTTCAAGATGTTTGAGAGTGGGTTTGGACCTCTAGGAGTTATAATGCAAATTCTAGGTTTTGGAAAATCCTATCACATTTCAAACTTAGCTAGATTTCAAGGTTTTAGGATTTTAGGGAGACATCATAGGAGGTATGAAGGTTGCATGAGGGAATAGATAGGCAAACATCTTTTGCAAAGTACCCTGAGTCGACCCCACCATTTTCTCGATGCACTACTTAGGACGTGCATACAGGGAGATTGATGTGCCGACAAGTCCTGCAAGAGAAATCGTCAGTAAAGTGTTTAAGATGAAAAATACCAGGTATATACATACACCCCACGCGAAGCTTAGCATGTGTCACAATGGTGTAATGCAGAATGGTGCTATGGCAAAGAAACATAGTAACACAATCATAAAATACGATTAAAAATGTTGATAAATTAATGAAATAACTGAAAGTAACTTATACATATCTTGACTTACCTTTCCACATAAATGATGCATGCAAACACCATGGTCATGGTCGTGGCACAAACTGCATATGGCCATTGTAATTACACAAGGATAAAAATAGAATAAAGGCAATGTGGGTACACGCACGATAGTCAATAAATGGATGTGAATGAAAAAATCTCAAAAATAGATTGTAAACCCTAGGAAAAAAATTGGCAAATCGAGAATGATAAGGCTAAATTAAAACCAATAGATCCAAGGAAGAAGATAATAACAAGGGAAAATCAGCAAGCTGAAATGCTAAGGCTAAATTAGGACCAAAAAACCAAAAAATGCGTTTGAAGTGAGTTAAGTGAAAACTTGAATCAAAAAAAGGACACGAAAATTTGTAGTGACATCCAAAGTCAGATAGGTAGAAACCCAAAGCAAACAAAGGGGATCAAAAGAATGTAAAATGATTGTAAAGACATCCAATGTAAGACAAGTGAAAACTTAAATTAAACAAGAGCATGAGACAAAATAAAGCAAAGACTCTAATTAGTGAAAACTCAAAATCAATGCTTGTACTAAAACCTAATGTAGAAGGCACTACCATCTAGTGACATAACCATAATGATGAAGATGGTGTGGAAGGTGAAAATTATAGGCATTTGTGAGGAAGGCCTAGTTATATTCCCCAAGGTCTTATAATGCAACTCATCAATTGAAAAGCCAAGAGGTGTCATAGTGAAAGGTAAGAGTCAAATTTGAAACAAATAGATAGAAAAATAGAATATAAAGAAGAGGGATGTGGTCATCTAGCAGCAATATCCATTAAGGGAATAATGGGAAAGAGAAAATAGAGATATAATGAAGCAAGGTTCCACAAGGGTGATGTAGAAATCCTTGGCAAGAACGAAACATTTTAATCAAGTGGGCAAGTTAAGAGATTTCAACATCAAGGACCTAGAGAACCCCACCTATCAAGCATAAACTTGAGATAACAAGTGAAATATAAATATCATCTAATGAAGGCAAGATGCATGAAAAGGAAAAGGATCCTACCTTCCCACAACGCGTTCCCCATTCCTCAAGACACCTTAGAAAGTTGTCAGTCTACTATGAGGATTAGGTGCTGGCATGAGAAAGTAGGTGGACCATGGCACCATAAAATAATGTGGATGTAAGAGACCGTCTACCCCGATCTTACAGCAACTCAATGGACCATGGTTCTATCATAAGGCCTATTGTGGAGTTTGAGCTTCAACTAGAATAATGGGTGTGCCAAGAAATAGATTACTTCTTTTAATGTGATCTAACTTTTAATATTATAATTTGCCTTTTAACATGATTTTTTCTTAAGATATCGCTTCTGACACCCATGATTTTTTCTATTTTCCTCTTCTATACAGGTTCGTCAAAACCAAACATGGATGCTAAAAATGACTAAAACAAGAAAACGTACACTTAGTTGCTAAAGACGAGAACCTAAAGACCACGACGACTAGAGACGCCTAGATTTGTACTTTAAAAAAGAGTGCAATCTTGAATCCGACCCAAGTATGCCTCAAGTGAAAGGAAAGGGAAAGATGGTGATCATGGAAGATCCATCCATGTGCAAAGGGGTGATACAATGAAGATATGCTAGCCGCTGACCACAAGAAAGGAGAGTTTTGCTTCAAAAGTGACTAGGCAAAAAGAGAGATCTAAAAATACATGAGAATGTAAGTCAAGTTGTAAAAAATGATATACTTTGAAAGATGGTAATCACGTCACTAGAGAAGCCATACAAACCTACAAAGGGTCTAGCAGAAACACTGATATGAGAAATCAACCCAAAAGAGGAAGAGTTCAAAAGATACCAAAAAACCACAAATGAAGCAATAACTGAGAATAGAAATATGAGACTATAAAACAAAGTACCAAGGAGTCCAAAAAAGCAAACCAAAGTCATATAAAAACCCAAAGGTGCTACCAAAGATCCATAAGGGAAACTAATGGCCGATTGTAAAAATGTATGTAAAAATAAAATTATAAAATGAAATAACAAGGCATCCAACAAGGGAGGTGATAGAAAATGAAAACCGTGAGGTGGTACACAAGATTCACAAGGCAAACTAAGATCGAATTTATTAAAGAGAAAGGGACTATAAAAGGAAAATCAAGAGGATGGGCATTTGTAAGGAGCCCTGGTTGATTCCACAAGTCTTACCAAGCAACTCACAAATTGAAAAGCCAAGAGGTGTAAAAGTTACAAGAGACCTAACAACCAAGAATAGGTACTAGGGTTGATTCTAAGAAACCCAACGATGTAGAAAAACCAAGACTAACCTGCAACACAAGAGAGCGAAAAAATAATATAGAGGAAAGTGTTAGCATGATACAATAAAGTCTAAGTATGTACAAGAAAGAAACTATGTGAGAGAAATGAAACTAAAAAACATAATAGACGGTTGGCTCTTTGAAAATTTCTTGAAGTTGGATTTGTTTATGATTGTGTGATGTGAAGGAAGAGCGAGCATCGTAGGATGCCCCAAAGGGTAATTTGATGTAAGGATGGGCATTGTAAAATGCCCCAAAGTCTAAATTTAGAGAAGGTTGGACAGCATAAAATGCATCAATATATTAAGTGAGATGAGGATGGGCATCACAAGATGCACCAACATGTGACATAGAGTGAAGTAGTGTAGAAGTATGTTTGATAGAAACCTCAAAATCGACATATGGATTACCTTTGCTGTCAAATTTTGTGTAGATCTGTCTTATAGCAAGAATTTTAAGAGTCAGGGTAATTTTGGAATCTTTGCGAGGCGATTTGGAAATTTCCTGCATTGTATCAGCCAACCCAATACACTATGTTTTGATAGAATTGAGTTGAACTCTACAAGGTAGTCGATATGATTGGATCCTTCTGAAATGATTTCAATTATATCAGTTGGGCTCAAACAATTCGCTAAAACAGACATAAATTGATCAATACAAGTATGTTTAGTAAGTAGAGATTGTAAGACTATATCACCGCTTGTGTGCTAGACGATACAGTATGTTGTTACAGAGATCATTTTTAAAACTATATCAACACTATGTCATGGTTGGTATAGTTGTTTGTAACATGAAGAAGATTTTTAACTGTATAGACACATTTTAGTACATGGCTGATATAGTTTTTTTTAGAGGCAAATTTAGAACTGTATCGACACATTTTAGTGCATGGCCAATGCAGTTGTTTGAAAGAGGAAGATGGTTTAAAACTATATCAGCACATTCTAGGGCATGGCCAATGTAGTTGTTTGTAGGAGGAAAATGATTTATAACTATATCAGGACTGCCAACACAATTGGGTTGCTCTGTATTTGGTAGAACTATATCGACATGGACAATATAGTTAGAAAAAAGTGGTTGTGCACATCTTGATGATTTGGAATATGTTTAAATTAAAATGGGACCTGTAGGATAGGTCTAAAGGGTTCTATGAGGTCTAGGATCAAGATCACCTTCAATGTGATTTGGGGGAGGCATTTGAACTAGGTGCTCTTTTGGCTTATTTGACCTAAGAGGTTGAGAATTGATAACTGCCACAACACACTTCATGGCGTTCATGTTAATTAAAGTTTCTTCATTGTTGGGAGAGTGAGGGTTAACCATGGTTTCGACAACATTAGTGGCTAGTATTTCATTTGAAGGATTTGGAGGTTGATAGTTATTTGGTAGTGAAGATTGATTTTGATGTGATTGGTTTGATGGGACTTTAATAACTTTAAGATATTCATTATAGTGTTCTTGGGTGATAGCTTCATGGTTGAAGCGTCCACTTAATAAGAAGGTAAAAGTAAATCTTTGAAGATCAAGACAACTTTCATGAGAATGACCTACCATAACATGCCACCAACAAAACTAATTGGGATTGTACCATGGTGGGGGGGAGCTTGGAAGAGTCAAAACTCATGGGTCGAGAAGGTGGTAATTTTTTGTTGTATTGCTTGGATTGGACACTCCCAATACATATTGTAGGGGAGGGTTGGTCTGAGATGTATCAATGTTAATTGCATGGTTGATGCTCAAAAAGATTCCTTCTTATCAACTTAGAGATGGTTCAAATTGGCTCATAAGGAAGTTGTCTCTTGGCTTGATCAAAAGCCTCTTCTAAAGTTTTGGGGGAAAAGGTACTAACTTAATATTGAAGAGGTAACAAAGAAATTGAAAAGATTTTCATCACTCATATTATGGTCTGTGTTATGTGCCAAAGATTTCCATCACTTGATGAAATCATCGACGGATGCTTTGGGTAATTGCTTAGCGTTAATGAAGTTGCTAAGGCTATTCTCGAGAAGTTCATTGTACTGAAATTTTTTAACTAGAGCATTGACTAAATCTTTTAGTTGTGTAATTGAGGAGTTGGAAGTTGATTATATCATTCTAGCACATCACCAATAGAAGTTTTGGCTAGAAGCTTGGTAATGGAATAGGTGTTGATTTGAATCCACTCCTTACAGAGCTTGCCAAAAGATTTAAGATGTCAGGCAAGATCAATAGTCTCAGTTGCATGCAATGGTTGGAGAAATATTTGCAAAATCCATAGACACAATGACGGGAGCTAGGGGTTTGTTTTAAATATTTTCAAGCATCTTATTTTAGATTGGAGGTTTGGGGGATAAGACTTTTGTTAGCATCTCTAAGAGGAGGAATATAATTTTGACTAGGTCGATTTACAATGATTTGAGGGGAATGATAGGCCATTTACACAATGTGGTTTTGCATTTGGAGCATTTGATTGTTGTAGGAAGCTTGCATAAGAGACTTTTGGTTAAACCACTTGGGCAAGGACTAGAGAGATATCTAGAGGATTTTGAGAAGAGGGGTTGCTAGAATTGTTGGGAGAACTACTAGGGGAGGGATTCCTGGCATTGGTGTTAAGAGGACCGTTGTTAGTTGCCCCAACTGCCATAGTAAGCAGGATTTATAGCACTAAGTCTCCCATTCTTGTTTGGGATTTAAATGGTATCAGTGTCAATATTTTTTGATGAGTTGCTTTGGATCTCTTAGCTCTTGAATTGGATTGATTTGAACCATATTGCATTGCATTGTGCTAATGGGGAGAATTTATGGTGGGTAGAGGATTGCAAATAGGAGGAACATAATGTGATGTTCCAACTATTGATGTGGATTTGTTGATGATTTTACGACTCCTATATTTTGAAGGAGTACAAACCGTTTGAGTATGGATAACATTGTTGTCACAATTGTGGATTTGTCTTTGAGGATTTTCTAGATCAACCAAGGTGTATTGGATACATCGAGATCGAGATTGAAATTGAGGGAAATTGCACCAAAGTTGCCTTCAAGGGTGGAGGTGGGAGGGATAAAAGAGAAACCCATATGGAATTTGAATGGGTTGAGGCTCGCTAAAAAGACCCCAATGGGGGACATCATTGAAAAATGATGGAAAAGCTAAGATGCCTAAAGAATAAAAATTTGACAAGAGGTGCTTGTCAAATTGAAAGCTCTAAGAAGCAAGATATGGAAATGTGAAGACAGTCCAACTAGTAGTGGGATAGGATTCACGTCTAGTTCACCAAAATGTATACACAGTCTAGGATGACCAATATAACACTCCTCTTTCTCTCTATAGACTAGAATACAAACAAGAGATCATAACATAGAGCCTGCATATACTTGGATGGTATAGCGACAGTTCTCAGGGTGGACATAGATCTAGTAGAGAGGAATCCACACTCAATGTCGAGGGTATAGGGTTCCAAAGCCTATGCCCAAGATATGGGGTATAGTTCTAACTAGATCCCAAAGTAAATCAATGATTTAGCAATGATAAAAAAGGTGTATCAAGAATATAATAAAGAAACCGCATGCAAGGAACTGACGAACAAGGGTAACCTAGATCCAAGATAGCTATAAACACTAAACTAAGAAAAAAGTAAATGATGCAATGGCAGACCGTAAGCATAGTCTATGCAACCTAAAGTGGAAATGACAAACCTAAACACCTTATAACTATACCAGTTTATTCAGTATAAGGACTTAGGCAAGGACAACATACATGCTACTATAGCAATAACCAAAGCAGATCTATCTACTATGTAAATAAATGAAAGAGAATAAGGATAGAGATGCTTACCTTTGGGTTGACTCGTCAGCACATTAATCTCCCCCTTGGCTCTAAAGGCACCTTAAAAGAGATGTTGTAAGATGAAGACCTCGAATGGAAAGAAGACCTAGATGTCCGACTCCAAAGACTATGGGGCACCTGTTCAATTCAACTCCTATTGAGCTTCAAACACCTGTAGCAAGACTTGACCTCCAAGAATAAGACTTTATCCTCTAACTCCTTTTAGTACTTAAGCGCAGAAATGCGAGCACAAGCAAAGCAGATGAGTGTTGTGTATGTTGGAAATGATAATTATGGCCCTTGTATATATGATTCCAAATCCTAAAAGGTACCTATCAAACTAGGCCGACTAAAATGTAAGAGAGGGTAACAAGAGTAAAATAGCTAGTATATATAAAACACGCATTTAAATATATACTTTAAGTTATATTTTATATATATACTTTCTATATGTTTGAGAGTGGTTTCAGGCCTCTAGGAGTTATAATGCAGATTCTAGGTTTTGAAGGATCCTATCACATTTCAAACTTAGCCAAGTTTTAGGATTTCAGTGAGACATAATAGGAGGTATGAAGGTTACATGAAGGAATAGATAGGCAAGCATCTCTCACTAAGTAACACGAGCCAACCCCACCCCTTTCCCAATGCACTCCTTAGGACGAGCACTCTGAAGGAATGATGCATCAACAAGTCCTACAAGAGAAATTGTCAATAAAGTGATAAAGACAAAAAATATCAAGTGTATACATCAACCATCTTCAATCAGGTACTTTCACTTAAAAATACAAAACCCCCACATTTAGAATTGAAAGGAATGCATCCAAAACCAGCATCCATTGAAGAGTTTAATAAGATGTCAAAATTGTCTACAAAACTGTAGTAAGTTATTAGATGATTCCGAATGCCAATAGGGGGATAACCCTACATCCAAATAAGAGAAGACATTGAGACAATCAAAGATATATATATGCCAAAAAGACCTTGAATGTGTGCACATTTAAAACATAATAGTCCATCTATTGTATTGGCAGTAATGCTTCATCCTCAAAAAATAACAAAGATGAGTATTTCCTACTGATGTCAACATGATGTCGTGTATCATTATGCAATTACAGTATTGATTGTTGAATAGATGTTAAATTTAGTGGCTAACCTTGAGCATTCACCAATGGATCATGCAGTAGACAACTAGAACCACTCAATCTCTATCGCAGTACAAGCAATTTTGACTCTTTACAATCAGTCTGTTCATATAAATCCCATATAATAGACTAATTCTGTCTAAACTATGTGCTACATAATGATGTTTTGATCAATAAGTTGCCGGACTTGAGTCTATTGGATTTCCCATGGAATAAGCCCATATACTTATTCATTACAGAATTTACCACTTGCAAATTTAATGTCTCACAAACAAACTGAAAAGGTAGAAAAGGCATATAGATAAGACAATTACAAGCTTGGTAAGAGAATAATGTTCCTACCCGTGCAAAATCCGAGACATGATACCGCATAGTTCTTGAGGAATCCGAAGAGCCAAAAGTTGTAACTGCAGATCAAACTTAGACTTGTCTAACAAGAGACTTTTACCATAGCTGAGCTCCTCCTTGCCTTTTTTTGTATCTACCACTGTAGTCACATAGAAGAAACCAAACAGTCGGGAGAAATGAATGCAACCAGTAAACAACAAAAAACCCTTCTAAACAATAAATATCTATTCTATTACTGGAATTAACCATGGCTCCTACTAGAAACAGTAATATTTGAGGAAACTCCATTTCATTGACAACCTTTGATTTCGTCTAATTAAAAAGAAGGCAGGTCCTAAAAGTAAGAGCTTGTGCTTGGTCCTACACCTAGAAAAATCCTTTAGGAGAAATGATGCCTTCCAAGTGCTATACCCCAAGAATTAATCCACATAAAGAACAAAAATGTCTGCCAAAGGGAAAAAATCATAAGTGCATTTATGTATCCTACGGTTTCTATACTCATTAACCATAATTTGAACTGTGATTACACACAACAAATTAGGCAAAAATGTATATTTATTCCCCCAAGAACACGTGGCATCAAGACCTGGGTTTGATAAAGTACATCACAATGTGACACAAGTTATAAACTCTAAAGAAATGTGGCCAAAGCTACCCCACGCTAAAATTAGAGTGACCCAAGTTTAATGAGGTACATCTAAACATTATTCAGCTTTAAATATATATATATATATATATATGAGAACAAACAACCCATCGGTATTGGCTGCACGGATAATTGACCTCCTTTGGCTCATCGCCAAAGACTAAGAATTATCTATTCCACCAAATTTTCCCAAGGCCACCCAACCTTGTCCCTTAATTGGTGCCACTTGAGAATTGAACTTTGGTGGACTCTCTATAAGCCAATTTTCTCACCTTCACCACCTCCATTTAAGTTCACAAATCTTAAGAATGTAGCCTAGTATTAACCCAAACTAAAATGAGGTTTAAACTTGACCTAGATTTACAATCTTAAGACCGTGCGACTAAAATAAGGTTCAAGTTTAACCCAAACCACATTAAAATGGCCATAAATCACCCAAGATTAACCGAGTAAAAACAAAAGTACATAGTTGGCAACAAATTCTTGGTTAAGCAAATAATAACGCCCTACACTATTTCATATAACAAAAATACTATAACATCCTTCACTAAGCAAGTAACGACATCTTACAACATCCAAGGGATTTTCGTGTGAAGGTAGTAGGGGGCATTGTGAGAGTAAAAGGGAACATTCGTCGAAACATGATCCAACACCCAATAAGGGAATTTGTAACCCATTGGACATGTGGCAAGTTTGTGGTCTAATAATTATTCCAACCTATCATTGTTAGAAACAATCTACAATCCAGAACACAAAGGAATAAGTAGCTCATTTCAACAAATGAGAGATCCTGTGTTTGAGTCCTAGTTGGTCGATGCAAATTAATAAACCCATATTACAAATATTGAGAAAGTAACCCAATCTTACACCATATTGTCTCTCACCCAAGATTTACAAATAGATCTCCCCAAGATTTCCAAAGGGGGAAAAAAAACCCTTCACTAATACTTGTACTAGAAAAATGCAGTAAAAATAAACATATTAGTTTTCTCAACAGTATCACAACTGCAATCTAATCTTATACTAGGGTTTAAGCAATTTCTCAATGCGATTAATATTGAACCCTTCCTCTTTTTTTTTTAACTGTAAACAAATTAACACTTAAAAGTCTGCAAATTTCCCCTATATACAATCAAAACCCCTTCGTATTTCATTCAATAAATGAGACCACTAAATTGGCAAAAGCTCACAATAAAAAAATGTTTAGTTCTAGTTTGTTGATGTCAAGCATTCTTACAACAACAAAAAAAAACAGAAAGGAAAAGAACAAAAAAATGCTTCTTAACTGATTTTTTTGTCGTTCAAAGTGCGCTCCGAGTCCTCTTATATTTGAATCTGTTTGGGTCGCATCGCTCCAGTGAACGGTTTAATAATTAGAGTTGTCAGCAAATTTTTAACCTGTTTAAAATGGTTCCTTCTCATTTCATTTCCTGGGTGTTGGCCATGATTTTTTATATAGAAAATGTATAGGGATTTAATTTGGTCCATTCATAAGGAGGCCTAGAAGACCTATATAGAGAATGTCTTGTGATGCTTTGTAATTCTTTCATTGCTGTTGTTTACAAACAGTGATATATATAAAAATGGTTTATTGATTGTTTGTGGGTCACAACTGTTACACATATTTCAAGTACCTAAAAAAGATAAAAGGACACTGTAATTTCTTTATATAGCATACCTTCTTTATTAGTACTGGAGACTAATATCGGCTTCGGCATTTCCCATTATCATTTCTTTACAGAACAATTAGAGGCCTTGATTTGGACATATTGTTTAACCTGAAGTTTTATAAGCTTCCCCTATATTAGACCCAATACTAAGGAATTCCCAATAACATTTTAAAAATAGTGAATCGTGACAAGTTTAATTTTCTTCGACATTAATTTTTTTTGCAAAAGCCTGCGTCTATGCAATACATTGACATGCCAGGTGATAGGCACATGGAAAAGGCATTCCTTATCAGGGCCTTAATAACCGTGCAGAACATCAGACTTGTTCTAAAATGTTGAAGACAACATGCATTGCTCTATCTGTTAGATCACTTGCAGATTGATTTTTTAGAGCAATAACTAACCTCAACACAACCATATTCTTAGCTCTACTTCTTGCAACAACTCCTCAAACATGCATATATACGTGGGTATGCATACTATTTTTTCCCCAATGTTTTGAATGGAAGAAGAATTTGATTAATGCATGGTTTTGAACAGATGGAACTTTTGGAGAATGGCATACAGCAGATCCATAGACATCACCTGAAATGTTGTAGGATGCCTTAGATTGGGCTTGTGGAGCAAACTGCATTGCAATTAAATAGAACCAGACCCACTTTCAGCCTAACACACTGGTTTTTCATGCCTCGTATGCTTGTAAAAGTTACTGGAAAAAAGGAAGCACGAGGGTGCTTATGGCTGCGACCATTTAAATTATGCTTCATATGTAACAGAAGCTAATCCAAGCAATTATATATGCTCGCATTTCCTATCTATGGGTATATTCACTATTTATGTATTTATCCTCGTGTTTTTCATTTACTGTGTTAAGAGTTATGTACGCTTGAGCTTTTTGCCATTTATTTTGTGCTTGTAGTTTACTCTTCAACTTGTAAACTAGTGGGTAATGAAATATGTTGAGCAATATTTTATTGTTTAATTTTATTGGTAAACTGGTAAACTGGAGGGTAATCCAATAATTTTGAAAGGAGGAGATCTAGTTCCGTGTCTAGAGGGAACTACACGCAGAGAACTGCTATCAATTTGTAGAATTAGCAGATGACATTTTTCCTAAGGCCATGAATGGTAGGGTGAGTATGCTACATGGAACCACAACCCAACAAAAAAAGTGCCCTTATCTTTTATCATTCCTAGTGAATCGTTGTCCTCACTATGACATTGTATTCATAGAGAATATTCCAAAAAAGCAAGTCACATTTATGCCAGTAAATCAATCTTCTAAGTAGCCAGTTGTTTAGTGCACACATTTAGCAAGCAGGAATAAGTACATAATTTTAGCATGAAATCAAGAAATTGTGTGAGAGACGAAATAAAATGATTGAGAGGCTCTGTCCTTGGAGATTGTTTTTTGGAGCTTTGCTAGGGTTTGCATGAAAGCCTAGTGAAGCTTCCATTTTTCTACATAAAATCTTCAAGGAAGAAAAACTGAGAGGTCTTTAGGGGTTCAATGGAAAGGAAAGCAATGGAAATAGGGAAAGGGCAGCAAGATGTCTCCCTGGGTCCATCTTACTGCCAAATAGTAACAGGAGGAGGAACACGTATGAAACAATGGCTGCCATTAACACAAAGGGGGAACCAAAGGAAACTGTATCCCAGAAACCAAGGAACACATATTTAGAAGAAAGAGAAGATAGCCCAGTCTTGGAGTTGGATTTCAGCAAACTAGAGAACAATATTCACAGGCTGGCTACAAGAGGACTTGTATGCCTATTTATAGGCATGCAAATAAAGGTGGAGGATTTGATCATCTAGGCCAACAAAAAATGGGAAGCAAATGGAGAGTACAAAATAAAAACATGCCCCAGAGGATGCCTTATAGTAGGATTTGCAAATGATGAGTAATGCAAAAAGAATCTTCAAATAAGGACAATAGCTCTTCCGCAATGCAGGTATGTTCATGAAACACTGGCATTTGGGCTTTAAGCCCACATAGGAGATGCCAGCTTGGGCCCTAGTCTAGGTACATCTCTATGCACTTCCTCAAGAACTGTGGTTGGAGTATGTCTTGAAATCAGTGGGTGACTTCATGGTAGGTTTTATATGTATTTCAAAAGGCTCAGCAATCAAGGGAGCTTCAAACTTTGCACAGTTGTGTAGAACTAGAGCTAGACCAACCGCTACCAAAAATCATAACTCTAAATGCAGGGGGCATCGTGTGGGAGTAAACTATTGACTATGGAGGCATCCCCTTTAGATGTAGAGGTTGCCGTGAATATGGTTACTTGGCAAGAGAGTGCCCATTGAAAGCAAATCCTATAATTCAATTGCAAGCCAGAAACAATGAACAGCCGAAGGAAGACGAATACCAGAAGTCTAAAAAGAAAAAAGAAAAAGAAAAAAAGGATCAAAGTGAATGAGACAAGTAACAAGGAGAGAGAAGAAAAAACAGAAGTGGCAAAGCAACAACCAGAGATTCAACAAAATACCAATTCTTTCATGAATATAGATACTCAAGACGAGGTGAAAGAACTTCTAGAAAATTATAGGTTCAAAAAGGGTATTGAAAGCATTATAGAGGAAATAGGCATAGAAGGAAAAGATAGACAGTAGGTTGAATCAGAACCAGCAAAATCCAATGATCCCCCTTTGGAAAAAAGCCTTCCTCTTATTAAGGAACAAAGGGAAAGTGAACCAAACACTGGTAGGGAGATGGATACTGAAGAATGGAGTCTTATTCAAGGCACAGAAGGAAAAAGTGACAATAAATCAAGAAAAAGTGAAGGAATAGAAGAAACCTTGAGCAGAGGTCAAGAGTTAGAAGGGATAAGTGAAGAAACCACCAATACGATCCTGCAATTCTCAAGTGAAAAGAAGACATAAAATCTGGGGCAGAACAAGAGGGGGAGAAAGACAACGGTCATCAAGATTCATAATGAAACTATTGCAGATGTTGCCAATGGATCACAATACTCGAAAAGCGCAACAAGAGAAGAAAAGGTTAATAATGTTAGTTATATCTTGGAATATAATCGGTATGCATTCCCCCAAAAAACTATGAATGCTAATGCCCTAATAGATAGGAGAAAAACCGAAGACGCCCCACCTAAAAAGAGCCTATTTTGTTTTGAGTAAATGTGGCTAGGCCACCCAAAACTAGGGGATACTATGAGACAGGATGGAGGCATGTTAGAAGGAATGTGAAAATCTTCAGGGCTCATGTATGTTCAGATTGGCCAGAAAATTGCAGAAAGTTAAAGCAAAGCTTAAGGAGTGGAACAAGGAGGTCTTCTACAATATTTTTGAAAATAGAACTCGTTTTGAAAATAGAGCTCTCCAAATTCAAGACAAAATCCAAAGACTTGGCTTGAATAAGGAAAGGAAGGAACTCAAAGACAAGGCTAAAGAGGAATTGAATGATATCTACAATAAAGAGAAGATTTTAGGAACCAAAAGTCACAAATAAAGTGGCTTATGGAATGGGGAAAAAATACAAAGTTTTTTCATCTATCCACTCTGATGAGAAGACCAAAAAACAAAATCACCAGCATTGAAAACCACCAAAGAGTGTCCCTAGTAAATGGGTTGAAAGAATTACCAAGGTTCACAAAAAGGTAAATTGGACTCCCCCTCAAGAGCAGCGCATTAAATTTAATTTTCACGTGGTTGCAAAACGAAATCCAAGGTAGGCTGGAGCTGGTCATATTTTCGGAGATAAAAATGGCTCCCCTCGTATTGGTTTTAGTGAGGCCTTAGGCAGATGTTCGAACAAATTCACTTAAGTAAAAGCTTTCTAGAGGGGTTTGATGGTAGCTCTTGATCATAATTAGACCAATTTGGATATTGAGGACGACTCTCAGATCAATCTAGATGCCTTAGGAAAATGCATCATCCGTCATTGGCAACTTTCCTCAATTATTGAAGCTAGTAAAATCTTAGGATTTTCTACTTCAAGATTAACCATATCAAGGGGGAAGGTAATAAGGTAATGGATCATCTTGCTAACTCTGGGGTTAGTCTCAACTCGCAAGCATCTTCTTTTCTCTTATTTACCCCCCTAGCTGTTATCACTCTGGAGTGCACCCTGCTTGAAGATGTGCAAGCACACCTTCACTCCAGTTGATACAATTGGAACTTCTCAGAGTGTGGGTGACTCTATGATGAGAAGAACCTCTAGAGAGGGCTGGTTCCCTTAGGATTTATCAATTAAATCTGATTTGCTATGATTTTTTAGATGAAAAGGGGAAGAGAAACTGAAAGGAAATTCTAATTAAAGGGGTGATGCACCTGAATTGTTCGAATCCTCTAAAGTTACTAAAATCAATGCACTCATATAATCAAATGAAATCTATAATTTTGTCCTTAAGCATAAATATTTCAGATGAAGGGTTGAAAACCTCTTCAAATGACCTGCAAAAGATTGAGAGAGAAAAAAATAGGTGAGGAAGGGACCTGCAAAAGGAGAAAAATCTCACTTATACGTTGATGCACAATCAAATACACACTATTGTTCTTTTCAAAACTCAGATTCAGAACAAAAATTCTTTATTGATCACTGGTCCAGCTTACAATTTCTTTCTTCCAACTTCAGGGCTCCCACTAAATGGCTTGATTAAGCCAATAAATAAGCTTTCCCAATAAACTAAAATAGCCCCAAGTGGAGCTCTAAAAAGGGAAAGGGTTAGTCTTGGTTAATTAACTCAAAACTCAACACCTTTTACAATATTTATAATATTTAATAAAATCTTTTCCCTTTACAAAATTTGCATGCTTCTCCAAACTTTGGCGTAGAAGTATCACGGTGAGGCCAAGTTTGAAAGTTTAATATTTAAAATAAACAATACACTCTCCAAAAATCTCTAAACATGCATGAATCGAACGTTGGCATAGAAGAATGGATAGTGAGATTAGTGAAAGTCAAACTTCTCCTTTGCATGGAATACTATGCCATATATCTAAATAAAGAACTCTATTTGATTCGTTTGAAAGCTGAGCTAGAGGAAGAGATATTTCCATTTGCATGAAAAACAAGGAAGATGTGTAACAAGCTTGTCCAGTCAACTCCAACTCAAGACCAGTCAACCTCCAATGGTCTCCACTTGCATGCAAAGCTATTCCACATCTTGGACAGAGAACTTCATTGGAACTGCCTGAAACGTTGAAAGCTTTGGATTGTATAAAAACCAAGAAGCGTGATTTCGATCAAACAGTCAACTGAATCTTCGACCAGTCCACTATAAATAGTCCTTATTTGCATGGACAAGAATCTTGCTAAGAGAGAGATATAGTCAGATTGAATTTATTTCCCAACTTTCTATTCTTGATTTCTTTGTTTTGTGCATGCACTTCAATGGCACTTATATGTTTATGACTTTTGCCTCTATTTGTTTGCCTATTTCTCTTGGACTTTTGTCTCTCAGACGAATCGTCTGAGACTTCTTATGCAATTCCCTGTGGTATCTTCTATGACTTGTCTTGTGCTTTTGTATGTATTTTGTCTCACCTTCATCTGCGGCCTTTCTTTTCCTTCGAAATCCTTCTTCCGGCTTATACTCAGTCATTTTCCCACAGACAATTTGTCCGCGGGAATTCTCACTCAATCAGCTTACCTTTTGAACTTTTCCTATGGACAAAAATCCGAAGGATTTGTCCCATTCGGACTTTTTTCGGGCCTTTTCCAATTGTTTATTCAGACAAAAAGTCTAAAGGAAATATTTCCTTTGGGCTTTTGTCTTAAGGGCCTTCAGATGTGACCCTTCAGAAATTTGAACCATCCCTTTGGAAATTTGGAAAGTGACTCTCCCGAAGGGCACATACCCTTCGAGATTCTTGCAAACGTTCCTTGAAATCTTCAAGTGAACCTTCCCGAAGGGCAAGTACCCTTTGATATTCTTGCCAATAACCTTTTCGAAGGGTACATACCCTTCGGGTTTTCTGAAAATGTAATATCCCGAAGGGCACATACCCTTCAGGTTTTTTGGCATTACCCCTCGGAATTTTGAATTGGTCTTTCTGCCTTTTGGGAAAAATAGAAGTGACCTTTTGGCCTCTCGAAGTGACCCTCCAGACTTTGTCCTTTCCCGAAGGGTAGATACCCTTCTAGATTTTTGTAATGGACCTTCCCGAAGGGCAGATACCCTTTAGGTTTCTTGAAAAGCACCTTTTCTCTTCGCCAAACTGTCCATTGTAATTCTTTCGGATTTCTTGTAAAGTCCTTTTAAATTTCTTTCTGAGGAAATTGTTTCCACACTTAGCCCGAAAGAATTCTGAGAAAGACAACACTTGGGAGATAAAACACTTGGTATAAAGTCCAAAAAATAAACCTGTACTCCTGCTTCTGATCCCTTGCTTTCATCTGTAAGTGAACTTATGAGTTGGTAAGTTAACTTTAACGATGGTTGTAGCTATATAGACCAGTAGACTTCCTTGAAACTATCCTCTTAATATATATTCCTTAATGCCTGATGCATTATTTGCCTTGTCACCGTGGCTTTCAAACCCTAGATTGAGGCAAATGTTTGATTGGTAAGCAAATTCGATTGTAGGTACCTTTGTGAGTTGTAGGTGGCCCTTAGATGGATAGTCTAATGGAAGAAGTGTCTGTGAGCATTGTTCACAATCCATCGTGCATCTTGTATATCTATGAAATGTCTTTAGCCACCAATCAATCCTTTGCTTTAACATAGTTTTCTCATTCAATGAATGTTTATAGGAGATTGTTGTAGGAAACATTTCCTATAGGCGTAATGGTTGTAGCTTGATTAATATTTCATTGGCTCTTATCCACCTTACGAATTCATTCCTCTTACAGGCCTGTAGGTTAACTTTATAACTGCATGTGACATTTTGAGTAGGAGATATGCTTTTTGAACTTGTTGTAGGTGTCTTGCCCTTGGAACACACTTGATTGTGTAACATTGTTGTAGGTCTTCATCATGACTGTATTTGATACTTTGACAGCCTACATATCCCTTTGGTCATGCCTTTAGACTATAATTCGCAAGTTTGACCAGCTGTATAGAGGATTTGACCATTCTGGTGAAAGTTTCGAATAGTAGGGGTAGTAATTTGGCCTTGACAGGCCAAATTACTAACACTAACTTTGATGGAAAGCTCAATTTTTTAATGGAGAAGAATTTAGATACCCCCTCTCATGACATTTAAAGCTCTAATCATGGATTTGCATAGGTTGGTGGTGCTCCTCGTGTCAATTATATATGACTATCTTCAAACCAAGATCTTGCTCGATCCTATTATGATGGTTGGTTGGCAGGTGGCTCATGTGGAGTGCCTTAAAGCTTTCCAAACCTCCCTACTGCCATTTTGGGTAGACAGCGGCAGGTGCATCAAGCTCAAAGGCCTCCACACAAGTATGCCCCTGCTTTTTATCCCTCACAATCATTTTTCTATTCCTGCCTGGTCTACTTCTAGTTCTTTTTATGGTTGCCAAAATTTCTATGATTTAATGAGTTATTGGTCTTCCTCTCTCTAGTATTTCGAACCTAGGAAAGGGTTGTTACCTTTTCTTAACTCTCCCAAAAGGCAAACTCTTTTCCTAATTGCAAATATCCTCCTTTTTCTTTCTTCGAGAGTACCCTTGTTGCAGAATTTGCTTTGGCATAATCACTTCTTTTACATATTGAATTGGGGATTCTCTTGGCTTAAATTATTCCTTTCTTGTTATAGCAAGGCCTGCTTGTTCTTCAGGATCTTGTGGTGGGATGGCCTATTTTCCTATCACTTTGATTCTTGTAGATTGTTCAGTTTCTTCATGAGCATATTGTCAAGGGGATTTTTCTTGTCTGATTGTATGCCCAAATTCTTTGTTGCTTCTACCATGGATACTTTTGAGAACATTGTAGGGTCTTCAAGGAAGACAAGACAGAATAAAGGGAAAGTGACTACAGTTAACATGTTTAAGGAAATGAACAATGAAATGATCCTCGATTTTTTCTTGGACGATATCCACAACTCTTTTCATGGAATTGGTCAATGATCTTAAGTTGAGGCAATTGTTGAACGTTGGTGTTTTGGTCGATAAAACCATAGTATACATACTCAGCAATTACTCGTCAAGTGGGTAAGTAATCGCCCAATTGGGCCTGAAACCAATATTTGTCGCTCGAAATCGCCATCTCCCGAGTACTTGAGCTTGGGCGAGTATTGGCACAGTACTCATGAGTAATCGTGAGTATTGTGCTAGTACTCATCGAGGGTTGAGTACTTGAAGAACCATGTGCAAAATGCGTCAAAACATGTCAAACACCTCCAAAAGCATCTAGGATGCCCCAAAAACGTGTAAAAAACACCAAAATTTGTCTTCTAGAAGCATACACCACACATTGGAATCACATAGGGTTTGACCTCTTTGGAGCATTTGGATCGAATTGGAGGGAGATTTTTTGAGCAAACTTTCCACGTTAGTTCATTTTCCATTTTTATTTTTTTTTCAAGTTTCCATTTGAAAAATGCTATGAATCAAAAAAATTATGCATGATTTTCAAGTTTTCATTTTATTTTCTCACTTGCTGCCAAGGATTATTTCATTTCTTCTATTCAATCAACGTTGACAATTGGTGTTATAAGACTGTTAAGCTTTTTGAAGTAGTTCATATTTAAAAATGATCTTAATATGAATATTAATAATTTTAATTTTAATACATATTGTTGCGCAATTGTTTTCTGAATTCTCAGCGTTAGTCTTAATTTTTTTTCGTGAATGTCTCTAAATTTTCCTTCTTTTTCTCAACCCATTGCAACTTAATTACTTCATTCAAATTTGATACGATGATACTGACTAATCTTGGAAGTGGATTTGGTTTAATTTATTTAAACATCTCATGTTGCTTGAAGCTGGAAGTCTACCCTTGCCTTTAGACAGTGTTGATGACATGCTTCAAGAATATCAAGGACTGATTTAGTAGTAGGTGGAGGCATTATCTTGGTAGCAAGTGTTAGTTATAACCCTCCTTTTATGTTTGGAAGCTATGCCATTGTCTTGCAGCTATAATGATTTGTGTGAATTGTGAACACAGAAGAAAGATCAATGAAATTCAATAGATTTAGTATGTTTCTGTCATGTCCCCTTCTAGTTGACATCGACATATTAGTAGGATTAGCCTATTAACAGCTCTCGTAGGCTAATGAGGCATGGTGAGAGACTCATTTTGCAGTCACTTGGTGATTACTTGGCTCAGTTTTTGATTGGAGGAAGGTTTTCCACTATATCTCATCATTATTTCTATTTATGGAAACCTTATTTTATAATTTGATGTTGAGATGCACTTTATTAATAATATAATATTTTAATATTTCATAAAGTGCAAAAAGATTAAATTTTTTGGAATCTTCTAGAAGTCAAAGGATAATATTATTTTATTGAGGCCGACCTCTAGAGGAAATGCATAAATAGACCTTGAGGTCTCACCATTTGGGCATCCAAATTTGATGAATTGTTGATTGGTGAATTCTTCTTGAGTATTTGTGGAGCCAAGTGATCTGCAGATAATCAGATTGTCTTTGGGAACGAAAACTCCCATTGATAGCAATTTTGAGGGTGTGAAATATCACCTGAATTATTACAGATTGGAGGTGATATTTCAGTCACTTCACTAGGGCAAAAATTTGTGGCCTAAGGCAAATTTTGAAGACTACAATTTTAGGAGTTGGCTAGCATTGAAGAATAGTGTCCTGTGGCATCGAATTTTGAAGAGAAAGGTCAGATCTACATTGGGCAAAATTTGAAGCAAACAGGGACGTCTTTGAAGGAGCATTTCCATTCATTATCAACTCATAGCTAGGTCGATTCCTCTTGGAGATTGGTGCACCTCATTACTAGGGTTATGTTGATCATGTTAGAAGTTATTGGAGGCTTGGAGGGTTAGTAGATTATTTTATTTCACATTTCCAATCAGAATAGGGGTGACTTCTTCAGAAATTCGTATGGGCTGCATATGGTCATCATTTTCCAGAATTTTCATTGCTTCTTCATTGGGAATGCAAGGCGACTCCTAACCAAGTTGTTAAATTCCATGCATTTTAGATGTCATTTAGTTGCACAATAAATGGTACGGCTGTAGGTGACTGTTAATTTCAGACTTTGCATTAGTTCATATGTAATTTGCCAAGAGTCTTGGCTGAGTTGAAATTGTTATTGTATTGGAAAGATTATTACATTGAAGGAGTAATAAGTAGTTCTCAACTTCTTGTTGCAATCAAAGCTTGAAATCAGATTAGGGTTTGTAAGCCAATTGTTTGTAAAAATGTCTATTTGTTGTAGCTAGTCTTTGCATACCTAGTTTCCCATATATTTGCATAAAATCCAAAAAGAATCACATTTTTGCATATAGATCAGATTGTAGGCATTAAAAGGGTATTTAAATCAGCCTTAGCATCCAATTCTATCAAGTTACTACAAACTGAAACACTACATCAGCAAGCTGTAAGGTTGCATTTAAACTGTTTGACGAAATTACAATCACCCAACTAGGGCAAATTGTGGACAGTTTTGAGTTTGGCTCATTACAGTGGTATCAGAGCAGTTTCCTACCATCCTTTGGGTTAGAAATCATCTTCATTTATGCAACAAAGTGACAGGACCAAGAGATATACAGCTAGAGAAGAAAGGAAGCAGACACAAGACACACTATTAGCAGTTGTAGCAGCAAGGGATAAAGAGATTGGTGGCCCTATGGAGGAAAGAAGAGAAGGAAGCCCTCCTAGAAATGAAAGAAGAGATGATGATAAAGAGGTAATTGATACTTTTAGGGGTTTAAGGGATGGTCAGCAGCAGGTATACGGGGTACTTGAGCGGCTTGAAAACACTCTACAACAGTGAGTCTTACCGAGAAGGCAGCCCCAAGATCATGATGATGATAGGAGCATAGCTAGTTCAAGGAGAATACTAAGAGCATCTTCCTGCACTACAGATAGACCTACACAACCCACTTTCTTGAGGGAAGAATGTACAGTAGAAGATAATGTTGAAGATGCTGAGGAGCCTACCTTCGTTGATGCATATATGGCTGCTCATGATGAGTGGCAACTATTGACACCAAAAGCATGAGGGCTATGCATTTTGATCATTTTGTACAAACAAGGATGGACTACTATAGGTCTCGATAGGAGAGAAGGCCTCTGAATTAGAATAAGGACCTTAATCAAGCTACTAATAAGCTCACATTGTCCATGTTTGATGGTAGTGGCAAGATTACTGCATAGTCATGGATTCATAAGTTGGATACCTTCTTGGCTCTTCGACCCATGACAGAAGAAGAAGCCATCAAGTTTGTCACATTGCACTTGGAAGGAGCAGCACACGAATGGTGGTATCATGGATTGGTAACATTACAGCATAATCATATTACATCCTATCAAGAGTTTGTGGACAGACTTGTGGAACATTTTGATAGGAAAGATCTAGAATCCTACTTCAGGGAGTTGGCCCAACTCAAGCAAGTTGGAAGTTTGGAGAGTTACATTGGAGATTTTCAAAAATTATCGGTGATGATTCCTAACATCTTAGAGAGACGGTTGGTGGTCCTATTTATTGAAGGATTAATGGAGCCTATGAGAGGATGGATAAAAGCCTTTGATCCTCCTACTCTTCAGGAGGCTATGAAGAAGGCTAGGAGTATGGAACTGTCAACATCACAGCATAAGTTTGTATCAAAGGGATCTTCTTCGTATCGAGATAATAAATCTTTCTCTAAGAAGAAGAACAAACTAGATTTCAAGGGCAAATCAACAATACCTTTGGATCGTGACACACTCAATGAATTAAGGAAGAAGAAGTTGTGTTTCTATTGTAAGGGGCCTTATGATGCAAATCATGATTGTCCCTTAAGACCAAAGGGAAAGGCTAATAGAGTAATGTGGGCATATTATGAAGACTCTGAATTAGAAAAATTAGATCAGCAATCTGATTCTAAAGACTCTGGAGCAGAGCAAGAGGAAGACAAACATGAAAGTGAAGAGGAACATGAAGGAGCAATGAGGCAACATGATGCACACATCACTAGCATCCAACAAGAGGGTTCGTTTAGGATGAGTGGGGTCTTAGTAGGGCAAAAGATAATCACTCTTCTTGATACAGGGGCAACTCACAACTTCATTGATGCTCGTTTGGTTGATAGGAGAGGCATCAAGACAGAGGAATTTGAGGGGATAAGGGTTAATGTTGTAGATGGCTATACCCTCAAATGTGAGAAGAGAATTTTAGACTTGCCCATATGATTGAACAACTATGAGTTCAAGACAGACTTCTATGTAGTGAACATGGGTGATACTGACATGGTGCTTGGCATGAGATGGTTACATGATAATGGGAAATTCACCCTTGATCTTAGAGAGATGGAGATGTCTTTTCAGGTTGATGAAAAGACTCATGTTCTTAAGGCAATTCGAGACTCTAGCTTCAGGATGATCTCTTTCAGGAGAATGGCGAGGCTAGTAAGACATGATATGGTAGAGTGGGCAGCAGAATGTGTGTTGATGCCTACACAAGGGGAACAACATAAACCAAAGTACCATCCTGATATCTAGGAGTTAAGGATTAAGCATACGAAGGTGTTTAGCGAGATTCCTCCAGGCATACCTCCAGATCGAGGGATTGAGCATATCATCGAGTTGGAGGAGGGCGCCAAGCCTGTCATAGTCACTCCATACAGACATCCCAAGCGACTCAAAGATGAAATTGAAAGATAATTAATGAGTTGTTGGCCATGGGACATATTAGACCAAGTAAGTCCCCTTTGCATTTTCAGTAGTGTTGGTTAAGAAAAAAGATGGTATGTTGCAGATGTGTATTGATTACAGACTCTTGAATAAGTGAACAATAAAGAACAGATATCCCATCCCTAGAATTGATGAGTTAATATATGAGTTACATGGTGCACATTTCTTCTCCAAAATTGATCTAAGGTCTGGTTATCATCAGATTCGGGTTAGGGAACAGGACATTAAGAAGACTGCATTTAGGTGCCATTGTGGGCATTTTGAGTTCATGGTTATGCCATTTGGATTGACCAATGCTCCAGCAACATTTTAGTCCACAATGAATCAGGTCTATCATTCACAGTTGAGGAGGTATGTACTGGTATTCTTTGATGATATTTTGGTGTACAGTAAAACATGGGATGATCATATAACACATCTTGACATAGTATTGGGCATTTTGGGGAAAGAGTCCTTATATGCAAAGGAGTCTAACTGTGACTTAGGGATGACAGAGTTACTATATCTTGGTCACATCATCAGTTATGAGGGAGTACATATAGATCCTAAAAAGATTAGGGCGATGGTTGAATGGCCTACACCAGTGAATCTTACTCAGCTCAGAGGATTTTTGGGGTTGTGTGGATTCTACCACAAATTTGTTAATGGATATTCACGCCATGCAGCACCACTCACAAACTTGACCAAGAAAGGGACTTTCGTTTAGACTCCAGAGGCACAGGATTGCTTTTAGATGTTCAAACTAATCATGACTTCATGCCCAGTGCTTGCTTTGACAGATTTTTATAAACCCTTTGAGCTGCAATGTGATGCTTCAGGAGAAGGAATTGGTGCAGTCCTTATGCAGGACAAACATCCGATTGCTTTTGAGAGTTGGAAGCTTCGTGGTCCAGAGAGGGGATATAACATATATGATAAGGAGATGTTGGCCATTATGCATGCATTGGCCAAATTCAGACAGTATTTGGTGGGCAACAAATTTGTGGTTAAGACAGACCACAACAGCTTGATGCACTTCCTAGGACAACGGGTTCTTAATGATCGTCAGCAAAAATGGGTGAGTAAGCTACAATCATATGACTTTGACATTTCCTTCGTTAAAGGAACATAGAATATTGTGGCTGATGCTTTATCCTAATGTCCCCACTTAAGCTCTATGACTAGGATTGTAGAAGATTGGAGGCACTTGAAAGCTCTTAACATCTAAGTGGTCGAGTATTCTTTTGTCTTAAATCATTTTCTGACCTGCTTCCCATGCTGACATGGTTCACAAAGCGTGTTGGAGGGATTTGTAATATTTGAAAGATTTTGAAATGCTTGCTTTTTGTTGATGTTGACAAGATTGTCAATATTTATGTGTCCCATTCCCCTGTGCCACAACGAATTTTCCTCAACCTGAATCAAATGACATTTTTGACCTTTGATATCTGATAACATATATAAATTGTTGACTATCCTTTGAGCATCTGCAATCAACACATCTGAATCTTTTCTCTTAATTTCATAACCTTCTACATAAAACTTTAATGTGTCCTTGATCGCACATTTGATTTACACTCAATAGATTATGCTTAAGACCTATATACAGAGCATTTTCAATATTAGTTCTACCATTATCCAAACTTAATGTACCTTTTTCAGCTATTTTGATAGTGGTATTGCCTCCGAATTTCATTGTGCCAGCCTTGATCTTATTTAGAGTTATGAACTTGCTTTTATCTCTTGTCATGTGCCTCGAACATCCGCTGTCAATGAACCATGGCTTTTCTTCGTTTCTTGCATGCAAATCTGTTTAGACTAACATATACTTTTCAGGGTGTTTCTTCTGTCATGAACCTATCTGAACTATCTTCTTAATGAATGGAGCTTTGAAACTTTCGTCCTTCTTGACTGACTCGAACACGCTTCTGCAATGCCGGACTATGTGTTCGAAATTATTATATTTGTAACATACTATGACCTTTTCATCAAAACTTGATAGAGAAGAAAAAGAGTTGTGGCTTCTGCTTGACTCGGCATGAGTTTCTTTCTTTGTTTCTTTAATTGTTTGCTTTTTTCCAACAATCTATTTTCTTATGACCATAACCATTACAATAAAAATAATAACCATGAAAATAAAACTTGTTCTAATTTGTGTATCTTTGATCTGGTTGTTTTTTGTAGCTCTGTTCCTTCCAGCGTTCTTTTTTTGCGCTATCTTCTACGTTCTTAACTTCCTTTTTTATTTCCTCTTTTGTAAGGGTTTCAACATGCTCTTTTTATTTTCAAATCCGATACCTGTTTTATCTGATATCGATTTTTGACTTTTTAATATCTTATTCAACATGTTAGTGCTATTCTTAAATTTTGAATCATTGACAACTTTATCATTGATTGCTTTATTTGTTTTCTTGATATTTTGTTTTAAAAAGGCAATTTCAACAACATATTTTTCACATTATTTATTTTTTGTAATTGAGTTGGTAGATCTTCTTCAGTCTTTTTGGCTTCTTCAATATGTGCTTGTCGATATTCAATTATTTCGTTTGACGCTTTTTCATTTTTTTCGATTAGGGTTTTCAATCTTCAATTCTTCTTTTCAAGAGCTTTTAATTCTTCTAAGACATAAATGAGTTCTCCTTACAGATTCACCTCAACTTCATCATGTTTCTCTTCTTGATCATCTATACTTTTGCTTACGAAGGCATCTTCATGTATGGTCATGAATAAAATCTTTTCTTCATCTAAGTCACTGACTCTATGTCTTTGGTTGAGCTAGGATCTTTAGAATATAAACTCTTTTTCTCGAATCTCTTCTTGAATTTGTCTTTGAAGTTCTTCTTGTATGTAGGCTTTTCTTCTTCATTGTCACCATTATTCTTATCTGGGCACTTAGCTGCAAAATGTCTAATCTTACTAAATTTAAAACATTCAAATGGTAACTTTTTTTGAGATTTTCATCTTTTTTAGGCTTGCGGATGAATAGAGCTCCGTTGTCATCTTCCTCATTGTTAGAGCTGTCACTTGATTCTTGAATCTTAGTCTTGTCTTACTTCGATGTCTTGAAAGCAACTTCCTTCTTTGAGGATTTCTCTTGTTCGATCCGCAACTCATTTGTCGTAAGAATACCATGTAGTTCATCCATCTTTAGCTTGGCTAGATCTTTCATCTCATCAATTGCAAAAATCTTTGCATCATATCTCAATAATAGAGATCTCAAAACTTTTTGTACCACCGCTGACTCTTCTAACTTTTCTCCAAGACGTTGAATTTGATTAACTATTTGATCAACCCACAAAAGATAACTTGCTATATTTTTTTCCTCGTACATCTTTAAACTTTCAAACTGTGTTTTAAAAGTTTGGAGCTTAGCTTGCTAAACTTTTCCATCACCGTTGTAAATATTCTCAAGCTTTACCCAAGTCTCATGAGTAGTTTCGCATTGCATAACTTTAACAAATTTTGCTTTACCCAAGTATATGAATGAACACCAATTCAAATTACAAAGTTCGCAAGCACCAACTTATAGGAGCACCAACCTTTTTGTCGAACACCAACACAACTATTTGTGAGCACCAACTCACAAGAGCACCAACCCTTCTTATGCAAAACACAACTATCTCTCAATGTTGCTTTCTCAACAAATGATATAACTCTACTATATCTCTTTCTATTTTCTCTTTTCTTATATAAAACAATTACAAACCATGCATACTCTTGCATATTTCAAATGGCTTCCCAAGCCTCTTTTTATAGCTTTTCAAATGACCTTTGGCATTCACCCTTTGTGACCCTTCAATCTACATAGAAAATGGCACCAAATTTTCATGACCCTTCGAATACTTTCATTTGAAAAGTCACATGGTGACCCTTCATGAGCAAATGCATCCTTTCCCCTTTTGTTTTTATTTGGTGACTCTTTGAATTCCTTAAGATGACTCTTCATGAAAAAATGTGCCCTTTCCTCTTTTGTTTTCACTTGGTGACTTTTTGAATTCCTCAAGGTGACCCTTCATGGGCAAATGCGTCCTTTTCCTCTTTTGTCTTTATTTCGTGACTCTTTGACTTCTTCATGGGCCCTCTTTTGACTTTATGCAACAAAAAATATATTCATTAATATTTAATTAATATCAACATAATGTAGCCAAAATATGAACATTAAAATCACCTTTAGATATTAAATGCTATGGGGCCTTTGTCACCAATAATGTTAGACCTTTGATATCAATGGCAATATTTCCAACACTTGATGACTAGACATTGTGCTTCTTAGAATGTACCTTCCAGTTATCAACACTAACCTTGAAGGACCTGCTCTAATACCAATTGTTAGAAGCACAATCATTGAGAGGGGGGGTGAGTCACTGAGCTCTTAAAATTTTCTTCAAATTCTTTAGTTCGTTAGTCAAGCATGACTGCAAAATCCATATAGCAATCAAACCACAACAAAGAACATAAAGACAACACATGATATACGTGGAAAACCTCTAAAGGGAAGAAAACCCACATTGATCATTGCATGGACTACATGTCCTAAATCAGATATGCAATGAGTCAAAAAGATTGCTGAGCACCAACGTAGCTTGAGGCATCAACCCCAAATAGTCAAGCACCAACTTGACAAAAAGATTCAACAGACACCAACTTGCTAGGAAGTACCAACTCCTTGATTTGTAGACATCAATCTACAGGTGGCTTCAACCTTTTTTGCCAAGCACCAATTCAGCTATTTCTGATCATCCACCTTTCTCAGTTGCTTCTATCAACAAATGATGGTACAATTCTTCTTTCTCTGCTTATCGATCTCAGATTTATTCTACTTTTTTTCTGCTTATCAATCAAATAGACACATTAAGCTCTCTTTCTCTGCTCTTTATTTTCAAAGACTACGTCCTCTCTACCTTCTCTACTCATCTTTTTTAGATGATTTTGTATACTCTAGAGTTAATCTCCCTATAAATCATTCGATGCTTTCATACTCACGCTTCTCTGGCCATTTGTTCCTCAACAGATCTCTACTTTGCTCCTTAGTGATTTTATAAAATGATATTTTTTTTCACACTTTAAAAAGACAATTTGATATTGCTTATATACAACACGGTGATCAATAACCTCTTGAAAATTGGCCAAACAAAACTCTATAGCTGGTTATATAAAGATTTATTCTCTTTTAAAAGCATAATTCACATTAGCTTATATAAAAACTTACTCACATAGGTTGGCCTGAGTGACATTTTTTTTGGAATAAACATACTTATCTGTGATTTAAATAAATCATTTGATCAACCTTCTTTATGAAATCTAGTTAATACAATCTTATTCTCGATAATCCTTAGATCACTTTCCTTCGCACATAACAACTTATTTAATGGTCTTTAGTCTGAATTAATTTTGCAGTCTATTTCTGTGTCTCCATATGATGTAAAATATAGATAACAAGTCTCTTGGCCAATTGTCTACTTCATCAAAAACAACTTTCATGGCAAGATACAGACTCAGTCAGTAGCTACAGACTTTGCAAAAACTACAAACTCTTATCAGCAAAATTCTTTGACATCAATGCCCATATTATTTACTGAATAACAAACCCTTTGACAGCGATAACAACATCTCAATAGTATATGTGTGACTTACATTAGCAAGTGCGTGAACAGTTGGAGAAAAGCAGTGCGTAGTATAAGCAACACGCAAATGTGAAATGAAATATCAAGTGGGAGACTTAGTCGTAGCACACTTGATGAAAGAATGATTTCCAAAAGGAACTTATGACAAGTTAAATAGAAAAAAATTGGGCCATGCAAGTTTTTGCGAATGTTTGTGACAAATGCATATGAGACAGAGTTTCCTTTTCTTAAAGGAATGGCCAATGCCTATTTTAAATGTGGTAGATTTGTATCCATGTCGTGAAGATCAAGGTAGTGAGAAAAGTGCAAGCACATATTCTAAAGAATTTGATTGGAGAGTGTAGATGTTCGAGAAAGCACACGAGGAAGTGGAGAAGGTGATTGACACACGATTTGGTAAGATAATGTGTAGAAAGGAGTATGTAGAATATCTAATACATTGGAAAGGTCAAGGAATTGAAGATGCGATTTGGATGAGTACATCAGAAGCTGTAAAACAAGGAATGCTAATAGCAGAGTCTTAGAAGGCGTATGAGCAGGAGCTCATGTTTCTTTGTTACCTAGGATGTATGATGCAGGAACATCTTGGTTCACTTGTAATCCTACATCAACCAAATAAACACTTTGTTTAACACTTAGTAAAAAATAAGCATTTTTGCAGTTTTGCGCAAATCATAATTTGTGCACAAGTTTATTTTTGTTGCTTTACTATGTTTGTATTATTTTTCACAAGTGTGTTGTGGTGTGGAGGTTTGGTTTCAGTTTGTAGTTACTTGTGAAGCTTTGTGCAAGTATGTTTTGCAGTGCTTTGTTTAGTTTAACACCGCTTTCAAATTGAAGGCTTGCAAGTTCCAATGCGCAAGTTTGCGATGTCTTATGTATGATTTGGGTGTGCAATAGTGCAAATATGAGGATCATTGCGTAAATAGTCTTTCGTGCAATCTTTGGTTGCTAAGTATTGTGACTTAGCCATGTGAGGTTGCAACTTCTGTGTGACTTGTCTTGTGCACAATTTATTTTGGGCACATTTGTTCTTGTGATGTTAAGGGCGAAGAGTCGTTATAGTTACTGTTTACATTTAATTCCTTGAATCATGGAGGGTTGTTGCAAATATATTTAATGTCTCTTTGTGATATGCTTTGCTATGATGCCTTATGTTGTGATGTGTTAAGGTGCATGTGAATTGTAATGAACATTTAATGCTTGTGGTGCACAATGATGTGTTACAAATATTTAATGATGTTAGTGGGTTGCTAAACACTATTGTAAGTAGGTGGGTCTTGTGCCTATAGAAACATGCCCTTATGCTTGAGCCAACTAGTCTATGAGCTTAAGGATATAGATCATAGTAGAGATCTAAGGATCTATTATAACACATCTCATTCAATATTGTTGTGTTATCGTTAGAGTGTGCAAGCTTTATTTTCAACTGTCGAAATCTAATAAGAGAATTCAGTTGTTTGATTTGCCTTTTATTACATTTTGTATTTTTGTTGTGCAATTTTGAAGGTTGCGTGGTTGAAGGTATATCTTTATTGAGACCCCCAACCGTGATTGCATCAAACTGCAATCCCATCTAAAATTAGTTTGCCTTTCACAAAAACTCCTTGCTCTTGAGAAATGAATTAGGGCAACACAATCTTCAGTGAATTAGCTAGAACTCTACAGATTATTTTGTAGGTTGTATTTCCGTAAGAAAATGGGAGAAAAGTTCTCAAGCAATATTGTATCTTTTGATTTAGGTATGAGAGATAAGACATTGTGTTCAAAGCCTTCCGTACCTTTCCAGTTGCCCTTGATTACTCTACTGCCATGTTGATATCAAAGATTACTAGGTTCCATGATTGTTGGAAGGAGGATGGAAAACCATTTGGACGTGGTGCACTATCGCTCTTCATTTCAAAGAACATTTTATTAGCTCCCTCTTCCAAAACTAGACTTAGTAGGGCATCATTTTGACTAGGAGAGATTAGGTGTGGAATGTTGTCGAGCATAACCTGTTCAGCCTCCTCCTTATAAACCATGCCTTTAGACAAAAGATCTTCAAAGTAATGTACAATTTTCATGTTAATTTCTTTTGGCCTTTTGAAGACCACTCGATGTTTTTTTTTTAATCAGTCAAAAAAGGCATAACAACCCATCTATTATAATAAAATTTAAAAACATGAAAAAATCAAGGACAACAAAAAATGAAGACTGTTTATTGAAGGTTCAATAGAAGGTTCCAAATCTAAGTACCAAGAAAGTAGTTACATAATCCCATAAGCTGAATCCTCATCACTCAAAATCATCATGGTTGGAGTGTGATCAGGCACACCATCATCCATCATCAAAGAAGCAAGTGTCTCAACCGGTTGAGAATTCTGGAACTACGAAGATGTAATGCCAAGAGAGGAGCAAATGGCATCAAGTTTATGTCCTCGAGAAACCTACTTGGCTACCATAGCCTTCATCAAGGTCCAAAACTTGTCCAACCGAGTCCCCAAGCCAAGTCAAGCTGTTCCATCCTCATGAATGGCAAGAGAGTTGCTGGCCTCGAATAGAACGGTTTGAACCCCAATAAGTTGACCACCTTTAGTGTATTGAGGCGTGGAGTGGATCACCTAGGGTCCTTCATAGCTTGCACAATGTTATCCACCAAGGTTCCTTCTCTAATCTTGGTTGCCAATTAGGTTCTGAATAGATTAGTTGCCATCCACTTAAATAATCTTTCATCTTGAATACCTTCACGCAAGGTGTTTTCCTAGAAAATTATGGATTCTTTAGCAGTTAAACAGGTGGATTTATCCATATTTTGCATAGTTGTACTCAGAGAGTACTTTCCCAACTCCCAAAAGTTTACTCGACGATTATTCGACAACCACTCGCCATTATTCGACAAATTAAAAAATACTTAAATATATTTAAAAAACATAAATTTTATAGAAATTACAGTTGTAAAATGTATCAAATGAGTCTGTAAAACATCAAGGAAGTGTTTTCTATTAGATTTGAATACAAATAAATTACAAAATTTCATGATTAAGATTCATGTGAATACAATTATACAACTATGAATTGTCACAGTGTCAAGTGTCAACAAAAAATTGATACATATACAAGAATCTACATTTTTCTCTTCCTTGCTCTAGTGAAAACTAAGGGAGATTGAGAGAGTCTAGTCCTCCCACTCAACTGCCCCTCCTCCCTCTGCCTAGAACATTGTGTTTGTCACTCCAACTTTGCCTCTACCTGTGCCTCATCTTCAACATCTATTAGGATGTCATCCAATTGAATATCTCCTCTTACTACAGTTGCACCCTCTATAGCTTGCCTCTCAAAATCAACAATCTTGTCCTCTATGAACATGAGGGCCTCCTCATTTTATGCAGTCTAATCACCATAGGGATCGATCTCATTTAGATCAATAGGATCCTGTGATGTGTTTTCCACCTTTCTTGTGTGAAGCCAAAGGTTGTATTGCACAAAAACCAAGTCATTGAGGTGTTGACTCAACTTGTTGCGCTTCTTTGTGTGAATGGCATCAAACAAACTTTAGTTGCGCTCACATACAGAAGCGCTATAAGGTTGAGTAAAATGCAGAGGGCTAGCCTTTGAAGATTTGGGGTATTTCCACCCCAATCTTCCCACCATGACTCTACAAACAAGATATTCAAAAGTTTGTCAGTAATTAATAATTGTAAATTTGTAACTTATAAGGTACAAGTAAATACTTCATTTTTTATTACCTGGTGACTATGTGGTTCTCCCTTAGATAGCTAGTGCTGAAGAAAAGAGCCTCCCCCTAGCTTGCTTGTAGTTCTGCAACTCTAAAATAATGAGGTATCTCGCCTCAATGTTAGGTGTCATACTATCAATGCATGTTGAGAGGCCCTCCATAACTTCTCTATTAGCATCTGTGAAGCCATCGGACTATAAAAACTTGGGGTTAAGATAGCACCCGTTGCATGGATGGGTTGATAGAGTTGATTGTTCTAGCTCTAATCAATCAACTCCCAAATGAGATCAAATTTGACACTATCCCCCTATAATAGTTTTGGATGGCCATTTTGGCCCTATTTGTGGCCTCATAAATGTAACCCCATTGGGTTTTGCTCTCCATTCACCAATTGCAAAACCCTCACCAAAGGCTTCGACACCTATAAAGTTATGAAAAAATTAAAGTTAAAAACTTACAATTAAATTAAAAAATTGAAAATAAAGGAATCGCTTTGAATTCTAAATTAAAATTTGAAGTTATCTTGACAATCTCTGTAGCTCTCTCCAGACATTAAAAATTGTCTTTGAGACTTTGATTCTGTCAGTGCTATTTGAATATGTTGAGACCACTCATGCTTGGCACACAAACATTTGCTTTAAAAGTGTCAACAATCTGCAAATACTTTGCAACGTAAGGAAGTTAGTTATAAATCTTGTGACCTTTGCTCGCACAAGCTCTTTCCCCTTGGTGTGTTCTCTCATCAAGTTTAGAACCTAAGGGTGATTATAAATATACTTTGTGATGTCTCTGTCCTCTTCTACAACCAATCTCACCCAATCAATTATGCTTATGTCCTCCAAGAGAAGGTCAAGGCAATGGGCCGTGCAAGGGGTCCAAAAGAGTGATGGATGTCTGTCCTTGAGAAGTCTCCCAGACGCCACATATGTTGTTGCATTATCAATGATAACTTGGACAACATTCTCAATGGCCACCTCTAAAACAACATTCTCAAGCATCAAGCTCAAAGTTTTTGCATTTTTTATCTTACTAGATGCATAAATGGGTTTCAAAAAAATTAGCTTACCATTTGAAGCTGCCAAAAAATTAATGATGGTGAGGTTCTTTTCATCATTCCATCCATTGGAAATAATGTTGCATCTGGACTTTCGCCATAGCCTCTTTTGATATTTTACAATTACTTTTGCATTTTCAATTGCATTCTTGAGCAATCTCCCATTTAAGTCTGTTGGAGAGGGTGCCTTGTACCCTTTCCTTGCAACTGTCAATGTTGTCACCAAATATTTCCAATACGGGCTCTTCACCACATTGAAGCAAAGGTTGTTGAAGTACTAGAAATTTGCACATGCTTTATCTACTTTCGCCTGCACCTCCTTGTTCCATCCTATACTTTGCAGTGAAGGTTGTGCCCTAAGTATGTTTTTAGGCACAAAAAAATTGTAATTGGCTTGAACTTGATGAGGTGGATTTGCATCACTTGCATGGACCACGACTAGAGCCCACAATTAATGTCATAGCTGCTTCAGTTGCCTCTGTCGATGTGGGACTAGTGGCTGTTGTTAAGGCTGTTTGCATGTTTGCACTCTCTAATTTCTTCTCGTCTAGCAATGCAAGTTTTGTAATCATCTCTCTTTTTGCCTCTTTCGTTACATTGGGACAAGGCAAAACATCATAGGAAGGAATGCATGCAAGATGGTACTTGAGGTGATTGATGCCTCCACCAATTTTTTTTAGCAAAACGTACAAATTATAGTTGTTTGGGATGTTCCAACCCGTATGGCATAATTCCAAGTAGTAGTACGAGCATTAGGGGGAGTTGGTTGGCTACCACTAACTGATTCTAATCCTGATGCAGAGCCAGATGCCTTATATTCTAATGGTAAACTTGCATCATGTTCAAGAATCAAAACAAAATTAAAAAAATTACATAATCATGATAACATGTTTACAAGTAAACTACATAGAATTTGTTAGGAGATGAAGTTAATATTTAGATTTGGTTGGGTGTAAAACTAATAAATGAGATTTTTGGCCCAATATAAGGATCCCCTATGATAATCAAATATTGGGACAAGCTTAGCAAGAAACATATATGAAGATAGTTAAAACTTAAAAGACCATGACATGGATGTAAACACCATTACAAATAAAGTATTGAAGTTTGTGGTGGAGTTTGTGTTGGCCAAGTTATTTGTAATGGAAAGAAAACTATGAAATGTCTTTCTAGTGCCTAAAGCACATCACCGATTACACTGCCACAAAGATTCACATAGGACTAGTGAGGTGCAAACTATAATGAGCCGAACTCAAAACTGTCCACAATTTGCCCTAGTTGGTTGGTTGTAATTTCGTCAAACAGTTTAAATGCAACCTTATAGCTTGCTGATGTAGTGTTTCAGTTTGTATTAACTTGATAGAATTGGATGCTAAGGCTGATTTAAATACCCTTTTAATGCCTACAATCTGATCTATATGCAAAAATGTGATTCTTTTTGGATTTTATGCAAATATATGGGAAACTAGGTATGCAAAGACTAGCTACAACAAATAGACATTTTTACAAACAATTGGCTTATAAACCCTAATCTGATTTCAAGCTTTGATTGCAACGAGAAGTTGAGAACTACTTATTACTCCTTCACTGTAATAATCTTTTCAATACAATAACAATTTCAACTCAGCCAAGACTCTTGGCAAATTACATATGAACTAATGCAAAGTCTGAAATTAACAGTCACCTACAGCCATACCATTTATTGTGCAACTAAATGACATCTAAAATGCATGGAATTTAACAATGGAACCTGGTTAGGAGTCGCCTTGCATTCCCAATGAAGAATCAATGAAAATTCTGGAAGATGATGACCATATGCAACCCATACAAATTTCTGAAGAAATCGCCCCTGTTCTGATTGGAAATGTGAAATAAAATAATCTACAACCCTCCAAGCCTCCAATAACTTCTAACATGATCAACATAACCCTAGAAATGAGGTGCACCAATCTCCAAGAGGAATTGACCTGGTTATGAGCTGGGATCAATGGAAATGCTCCTCCAAAGGCGTCCCTATTTGCTTCAGATTTTGCCCAATGTAGATCTGACCTTTCTCTTCAAAATTCGATGCCACAAGACACTATTCTTAAATGCTAGCCAACTCCTAAAATTGTATTCTTCAAAATTGGCCTTAGGCCACAAATTTTTGCCCTAGTGAAGTGACTGAAATATCACCTCCAATCTGTAATAATTTAGGTGATATTTCACACCCTCAAAATTGCTATCAATGGGAGTTTTCATTCCCAAAGACAATCTGATTATCTGCAGATCACTTGGCTCCACAAATACTCAAGAAGAATTCATCAATCAACAATTCATCAAATTTGGATGCCCAAATTGTGAGACCTCAAGGTCTATTTATGCATTTCCTCTAGAGGTCGGCCTTAATAAAATAATATTATCCTTTGACTTCTAGAAGATTCTAGAATTTTTAATCTTTTTGCACTTTATGAAATATTAAAATATTATATTATTAATAAAGTGCATCTCAACATCAAATTATAAACTAAAGTTTCCATAAATAGAAATAATGATGAGATATAGTGGAAAACCTTACTCCAATAAAAAGCTGAGCCAAGTAATCACCAAGTGACTGCAAAATGACTCTCTCACCATGCCTCATTAGCCTACGAGAGCCATTAATAGGCTAATCCTACTGATATGTTGATGTCAACTAGAAGGGGACATGACAGTCTACCCCTCTTGAAATTTCTTGTCCCCAAGCAATCTAAATTTAGGATGCTGCAAGATCTCCTCACTCTCCCATGTCGCATCCTCAACTGGTAAGTCCTTCCACTTGATCAAGTATTCATTGATAACTCGTTTCCACGTAGTCTTCTCACGAATGTCCAATATAGCCTCCCATACCAAAATCAATTTTCCCTCATCATTTAATGGTGACAATGTCATGGAGGGAACTACATGGTGTCCCAATGCCTTCTTGAGGCAAGATACATGGAATATGTTATGCACGCTACTGTCAGCAGGCAATTCCAACTCATAAGCCACTTCTCCTATCCTCCTGATAATCCTGAAAGGACCATAGTAACGTGGCTTAAGCTTTTCTGCTTTGCTCCTCTTAAGAGTGGACTACTTGTAAGGCTACAACATCAAGTACACCATATCGCCAACCTTGAAGGAGCGCTCAACCCTCTTTTGATCTGCATACTGCTTTTATTGGTTTTGTGCCTTTTGAATATTTTCTCGTAAAGCCCTCATAATGTCCTGATTATCCTATAAGAGACCACCAACACTAGGCACATGACTGTCACTTAATTAGAGGTCCAGGAAATTAGGCGCATCATATCCATACAAGGCCATGAATGGTGCCATCTGAATAGAGAGATGGTAAGTGGTATTGTAGCAATACTCACAAATATATAGCCACTTGACCCACCCATTTTGCTGTCCTGCGATGTAGTTCCTTAGATACCCTTCCACCCATTTATTTACTATTTTTGTCTGTCCATCGGTTTGTGGGTGGTAACTAGTGCTTGGAGAGAGTTCTGTCCCACATAGCCTGAATAGCTCCTGCCAAAAGTGGCTCATGAATCGACTATCTCTATCACTAACAATGTTTTGAGGTAGCCCATGCAGTCTGAAAACCTCCTAGAAGAACAATTCTGCTACCTGAACCGCTGTATATGTAGATGTGATCAGAAAAAAGTGAGCAAATTTAGTCAAACAATCTACAACCACATAGATACAATCTCGCCCCTGGGCTTTTGGCAAGCCAGTGATGAAGTCCATCGACAAACACTCCCACTTCCTGTCAGGGATTGGAAGTGGCTGAAGTAAGCCCGCGGGGTGTGTGTGCTCCTATTTATTTTGCTGACAAACATGACATTCTCTAACATATTGCAATACATCTGATTTAAGACCTTTCCATGTAAACCTCTCTTGCACCTATTTGTATTTTTTGAAAAAACTGGGATGCCCTGCCATAGGTGCATCGTGGAAGGCCCTCAAAATGGTGATTTTCATTTTTGATCTTGGAATCAAATAGATCCTCCCCTTGTAAATGATAAGATCATTTACAACTGTGTACCTATCATCCTGAATTGATCCATCAACAATCCCTGTAGCCCAACTATCCTTAACATATTTTGCCACAATTGATTCTTCATTTTGAAACTCATCGAGGTGTATGACCAAATTTTATTGGTCCCGATTTATGAGTTTAGGATGGCAAAGACATAAGGAACAATGAGGATTTGCTTCAGGATGAGAAGCTCTAATGGTGAAGATATAATTTTTTGCTCCAAGAAGGGAAAAACCACTAGGATGGGTTCTTGCTTCGGGACAAGAAGCTCTAATGGATGTTATGGTTAATATGGCATTTAAAAAAAAATTGTGTCAGCAAGCTCATTAAAAAGGATATAATGGGATGTTGTGTCACTACTAGGAGTCTCATCACTAGTCACTTTAGAAGAGTCACTATCAAAATTCATGAGGTCACCCTTTGGTGGTTTAAATCCAAGACCATGATTCCAATCGACAACTCCAACTAATAAGGGCTCCAAGATTCTTTGCACTCATGGGCTAAGGCATTTCCTTGTATCGTCAAGATGATCCATTACCTAGTTATGGATAGGATACTTTGGATTCTAAAATCAATCAGCAAGGCCTTCGGAATATAACCAATCTCCTTCGATAAAAGCCTCTTGATCTTTCTTTGGCATAATTGTAGGTATAAAAACCATAGGTGGTGTTTGTTATTTCTTCTTTAGCTACAAAATCTGGTTGGGTCCATTAGGGGTCTTGGATGGTGTAGGATTTCTAAATGATTTAGGGGATTTAGGTAATTTTTCAATATGGAGGATGTCCTTTAGATGATATGTGGAAATACCCATGTCTTTAATAACAACCTATTTTTCAAGAGCTATAAGAAATGGATCAGTCGAAGTAGAACTTAAATCACCAGTGTTTATATAATTAGATAGAGATGGATGGGAAATGATGGATTTTTTCTTCTTTATAATGAACTCAAAACCTAGGCAATGGTTATAATTATGAAACTCAACTTCCATATGTTTGCAATATTGATATGGTTGTTGATCAGTAGGAATAGTAACCTTGATCCCATCATGGGGAACTTAAGGCACTGGTAAAGAGTAGATGGGACTGCCTGTACTTCATAGATCCAGAGATGACCAAGAAGTATGTTATAAGGAAGTTTAATATCCATAATATGGAAGAATTTTTTATGAGAAATGGACCCAACCATGACTAGAAACCAAATTCTACTTGAAGACTCCCTCTCAGTGTTATCGTAAGCCTTGATTGTAATAGTCTCTAGCTAAATGTCCTTATTCATATAGCCCCATCATCGTACTAATTTGAGAGATATGATGTTCAACCCTGAACCATTATCTTTAAGTACCCACTTGATCTTATGATCTGTAATAATTATCTCAATGTATAGTGGGTTATTGTGGTTTGGGCCAAGAGTGGACATGTCTTTTTGATCAAATGTGATTTTACAAAATCAAGACAAATGTCCAAATAGGTTATGAAACTGATTAGGGTTATTATCATTAGGCACAATAGATTATTTCAAAAGGTTATTCATAATAGTTCTATGGACATTAGATGTTTGCAAGAGTTCTAATATGGAAATATGTGTAGGGGTTTTGTTCAATTAATCTGCTAAACTATAAGGCTTTTCAATTGTGGATTAAGCTAGTTTAGTCTTTGTTGGCACAATATTTAGCTTTTGAACCATTGGCATAATGTTTTCATTGGGTTTCATGGAAGAAGTGGGTGAAGGGCCATAGATGGTAACTCACGGGTGTATATTTATGACTACACAACCTAGAGGTGATAAGGATTCTTTATAATTAGAAGAGGAAGGCAAAGGTCCTTGGATGATGACTCACATGCGTCTAGTTGTATTGCTACAATTTTTAGTCGATGAGGAGCCTCTATAATTAGAAGAAGGGTGTTATTATTTAGAACTAACAACCCATGAAAATGGAGTCATATATGATTATACAAACTCATTGTGGTATTACGAGGGGAGAGGGTGTTAACCCTATAATGATGGGTCCTGTGCTATGAGGAACACAAGATTGTCCACATAGTTTTACAGTAATAGTGGTAACTTGGGAAGAAAAAATATGCCCCACAATATTATTATAATTTTAAGGCATCTTTTTATAAGCCACATTGTTAGTATGGGCATTATGATCCCTATTATGCTCATTACAATTTTGACCCTAATGTTGGTTTTAATTATGCCTCTATCCTTGATTCTGACCTTGGTTTTGATTTTTTCTTAATGGTAGTGGATTATGTTAAGGAAAAGGGTCTTTAAAGATTTCCATTCCTGATTTGTGTCCTGAGTAGGGGCCGACTTAATTTCCAATTCACCACTTTCAATAAAGTCCTCAATAATATGTCATAATTGGATGCAACGATATGTACCATGACCAAAAACATGATAGAAGTTACATCATTTGTTTTTTTATACCAATCTAATTTTGGTTGATCTTGAGGAAATGGTCATGATACTAGACATACAATCAAATTAGTTGTGAAGAGCTTTTATAACACTATTTCAACTGACTCTCTTAACTTGCTAAAGACCCTAAAATTGTTATGAAATGTCCTTCGTGGAGGTTGTCTTTAAAAATTAGGTGGTGGATTTGGGGGAGTTAATTGTACATTTGGGGGAGGTATATCCTGCACCATTTTTACGTGCCTTGTTTCAGTCGCCCCATTTCCAACCATGTTCTTATTTTTGTTAAATCCCTTAGGCTTATCCTTCACAATCATTTAAACTGATGATTGTGTCTGATTAGATGTCTGACCTTATGCAAAAATCTTGACAAGGCCTTTAGCAATAAGAGCCTTCTCAATCTACACTCCTTTGCCAATAATTTATTCAAATGAGTTAGCACAAGCTATCATATATTATGCATGAATTTAAGATGCAAGTTCTGTGTAAATATATTGACCAGCTATTTGTCTAGCAAGTTATGTTAAAAGTGGCATGCCAATGCTCTCCACCTTTGCAGATATGTAGCAAAACTTTCACCATCACGTTGTTTGGCTTTACACAAGTCAACAATAGTCAATTCATGCTCTATGTTATATGATAAATGGTTAATTAACTTTTATGATAAGTCATTCCAATCTACGACTAATCCCTTCGGTAGTTTAAGTAGCCAATCTAAAGCCTATCCCACTAAACTTCATGGAAATAGTCAAAGTAAGTACTCACTACTATAAGTAACCTCTTAACATAAGATAAAGAATACCTGTATGTGCTCATGTGGATCTCCCTTTCCTTTGTATTTGTCACATTTGGGTGCCTCAAAATGAGGTGGAAAGGGGTTTTGGAGAATAGATAAATTAAATGGATATGGGCATATCTCATTGAAGTTGTATTTTTTAACTCTATTATTCATCTCCAATCTCTGAATAATTTCCTTCATAGAATTCTACTCTTGCATGTTTGCTATATTTGTGGATTGGATAAGATGTTTTTGGGGTGGTATGTACCCCTAGTTTCATTGCTATTAGGGTGGAATGTGCCCCTGGTTTTATTTCTATTAGGGTGGAATGTGCACCTGATTTTATTGCTATTGGGGTGGAATGTGCCCTTGGTTTTGTTTTTGTTTGGGTGGAATGTGCCCCTAGTTTTGTGTGGATCTATAGGGAATGTATACCTTTCAATCCATGCTTTGGTTCTGATTCACTCCTTGAGTCAAGAAAACAAGTTGTTGATTATTGGATTGTAAAACATTCCCTAAATTTGCCTATTTATTACCTTGTTGATTTGGGATAGTTCTTTGTTTGTTTACCACTCTATGCATTGGTTAGAATGAACTATCCAAATTATCTTAAGGTATTATTTCAATTCAAACTGAATGTTTGGGTCTCTGATTTTTTAAAGTAACAAGAGGTTCTTGATGATTAAAGAATGTATGCTCCATGTCAAATATAACATTTTGTAAGATCTCTTGTGACTTTAACTGTTTGTTTAGGTTATCTTGACCCACTATGGTTATGTTTTCATAAAATGTTAATTGAATACTTTTGACCACATTTCCCTATTATTTATAAGCATCATTGTGAATTGAAGTGGTAACTAATGAGTTAGTTAAGTCTATGATGAGTTGATCCGCATATCGTTGACTTATTTTCTTGATCTTGGCTAGAAGATCCAAATTTGTGGGTTTTGACTCTATTTATATTTCTATTCCTTTTTAAAAAGAATAAAGTATGTCTATTTGTGAAAAATATTGCTTTTACCATCATTTTTCTCCTTCTCTAAGGTATGAAATTGCTCTTTAGGAAAGTCTGAAGGTAGTCTAGCACCTGATTCTATCAACCTAAGAAGTGTTTGATCTTGATCCCCTTGGGGTTGATATTCATTGTAAGCATCTTTAGATCCTACTATTGCAAGGATGTCATAAAAAATAATGGGGTTATCTTGACCATCATAAAATTGCTTATCCTCATAGCTAAGGCCATAAGAGGCCCCACTACGAGTGAAACTTTGAGTCATGTCTAAAAAGAGTTTTTCTCTGCACTTAACTAGATTTGGATCAATGTTTTGCAAATGTTCCAATAAAGTATGCCTTGGTACCAAAGAGACTATAAATGAGGGTGGCTTGGAACCACACAAAATTAGAAGATTTGGTTAATGAATTTACTCAAATTTTGGTGAAGCTAAAATCATATAGACTAGAAGAGGGTAAGGTAACTCAAAGATCCAAGGTGAAAACTAGTACACCAAAGCCTAGATATTTATGATACAACTATATCGTAAAACCTAGTTCTAAATTCAATGAGTTCACCCTAGAAAATTAGAGGAAATCTCTTTGGATTATGAAGAAGACAAAATGAACTAAGAAACTCAAGATGTAAAAACATTCATGAATCACTAAGTACAAAACTATGACCAAATGGGCAATACAATGTCGCCAAATGGTTCTAGTAGGATAAAATATGTTCTAGGACTCAAAGCGTGAGTGATACGCAAGATGAATTGAGTCTACCAAGATGATAATGAGATTTTGAGTCTAATAAATAGCTCTCAATCTAAATTTAAAATTGAACCCAAGTTAGAACAAGTTTAATGTGCAAATGGCGAACCCAATTTAACACACTAACCCTTAAAACTTAGAAAGGTTCAATTTCAAATGTGAATTATAAATGCGGGATTTTAAATAATTTGGGAAAAATGTATAAACTCAATTGGGTAGCATGACTATGCTAAAGTGGATGGCATGACACAAAAGGTTTTGATAATAATTTGAATAAGGGAAAGATAAATTTTCCAATTGGACAACGTAACACCTCCCTTACTCAAGAAAATTGAGGACAAAATGCCTTGGTTAAGTTCATTGAGTTAACAAGAAGTTTTAGACACAAATTAAGACTCAGTAAGCTAATGACAAAAAAAAATCATCTTAATTCTAATTAACAAGGTATGGTAAAGTGGGGTCAACTAAACTAGTAAGTTTTCAAACATTTCTAGGGGAATCAATTACACAATGACTTTCATGCCATGATGCAAAATAAAAACACATAATTGGGTATCCATGCACTTGGATTTTTACAAAAATGTCTTTCCCTTTTTGTAACCACTACATTCATTACTTGCTTAGTGTAGTGTGATGTCCAAAGTGCAGATATGTCCCATGTGCAACTCTATCACTAGAAGGTGGTTTAACCGCTCAAACCTCCAATCCTAGTGGGAGTGGATGAAGTCAGTGATGGGAGGTGAAACCTCAAGTCAAATCTTCCCAAAAGAAGTTATAGGAGGAAATGAAGTCCCCCTCACAAGCCAAAATGCAATAAAATAAAAGACATAAAATAGAAAGACTTTAGGGTTGTTTTTAAGATCACCTAAACTATTGTGAGTTTTTGGAGAGTGCTTTAGATGACATTCTTTCTAAGCCTTGGAATATTCTTTTTAACAATAAGTATGGGTGATTTTGATTCCAATGGTTCCCTAAAGGGGACAAGTGGAAGAGCATACATGCAACATCCCTCTCTTTTCCAAACAAAAAATAGTTCAAATAACTATTGAATGTAAAAACTTGGAAAGATGAGTTTATTTTTAAGCACCAATTTAAAAGATTGAGTGGTGTTCTTTTGACCCCTTGGTCTTAAGTTGTAACTTTGAAAGTTTAATTATCAAGCATTCATCTTAAGCACCTAAATGTTTCATTAAGTACTAAACCAAAGTTTCTAGTTCATTTTAAAAACATGCAAAAGATGGTCTAAAACATGTTTTATCAATTTCCCAAGCTTGATCTTGCAATAAAAATGTTAGAATATCCTTTAGCTTTGAAGCTAATTTGAAAATGGAAAACAACTTTAAAATTTGAGGTCTCTATTACAAAATTGAAATTACGAGTCAATATCATTATTTCCTACAAAATCACCATTGTCAAATAGAAAAACACAAAAAAATGCAATATCACTATTTCAAATGAAATCACTGGACTAGATAATGATATCACTATTTTTGGGTGATAAAATATCATTGTTTGTGGAAAGAAAACACAAAAAATATAAAATCACCATTTAGATGATGAAATTGTTGTTTATGCAAAATTACTTCCCAAATGATGAAATCACTACCCAAAAGAGCTATATCATTACCCAAAAGAATGATATCGTTACCCAGAAGGAAGATATCGCTACTCTGGATGACATTATCACTGTTCAAGTCCACAAAATCACTGTTTAGTGAATAGAGATTTCATTTACACAAAATCACAACTGTGTAACAATGATATCATTTAAGAGATAAAAATTGAGGTTTCCAAAAACAAAAATGTGATTATAAAAAAAATGAAAAATTAAGCTAAATTTTCACTCCTTTGGGCCTCTAACTCTAAGATCATGCATGAAAAAGATTAGTGAGTTTCTTGTAGAGGCTTTGTGAGCAAATTTTTGGGTTATAGTCCCACCAGGCATGTCAAAATGTAGAGAGGATTACATAACATGATTAGTCAAGCATTAGTCCAATAAATCAAAGGAAGAATTCAAAAAGAACAAATCGAATTAAGCCTATCTATTCATGTGGGAATTATAAAAGATATCAAGAAACAATTGAAATATAAATCATATTATCTTCCCAAATGGATTCACCTTACCAATGCGGCTCAAAGTCATGTTTACCCTTGATCAAAAGCTCTTGTCTTTAACAACAATGGTGGACAACTCCTCCAATGTCTCAAGAACTCCTTGTAAAACCTAGGCTCATGATTTGGAATGACTAAACTAGCCTATCAATGAAGCTTGCATACAAAATCAATGATCAAATGTAAAGGATTGTGGAGACAATTTTGCATAATAACTTTGCACAAATTAGGCTTAAAAATGATGTTCATGGCTTCTTTATTTATAGATTTTTGAGATTGATCAGGATCAACCATGACGATCCATCTCAAGATTGAGATGTATGGCCATGAATTAATCCAATTATATAATTAAATCCATAAATATCCCTCATAAATATTTGGGATAGAGGGGCATTTAAGAGGCATAGAGGGTCTTAATTAAGCATGGGAGACCCATAATATTGATATTTTATGCACTTATGGCTTATGGATGCCACCCCATATGATGATGTCACTAGGTGATGAAGATATCAGTAATTAATTTCAAAAAATAAATATTCAAAAATTCTCATGTAAAATCCACTTAAGATCTTGATTTGGATTAATTAGCCTTAAACAAGGTTAATCAACATTTGTGTAATTATTTGGAAATTGGCTCTCAATTAATCAAAATGGTCAGAAAGTGATTACTGGGTCATAATTTGACTAGGGAAGAATTGGAAGGTGATGTTAGATGTGTTGGATCCACCATCCCATTTATGATGTTGTTGATACAAAATAACTAGGGCACCTGTCTCGTGTAAGAGATTTGACAGAAAAGAGCAATCCAGGCCCCCCAAGTATAAAATTGGAATTCTAACTCAAAATGATATGATCAAAGCTAGCTGGCCCATAAATTGCATTGCCCCAATTAGGGATACTTTGACCTAAATTAGCACTTGTAAATGACAAGTTCGAACCATTTAGGGTGTTTTATGGAATTTGACCTAAAATGTGCATTTGAGTGCAATTCGAGTAAGATTGATAATTTCAACATAAATGGTGTTAGGAATTGGATGTCTAAAGCTACAAGCACATCTGATGGCCAAAAATGGTCATATTTATACACTTACAATATAGGTGGCTACTCTTAAAATAACAATGACTCAGTTGATAGGGTACACCCATAGATTATGTATAGAGAGAGATGCAACATTGGGTAAGGCCTAGAGACTTCGTAGTGAGAAAGATGTAACTTGTGTTATTGTTATAGCATGTGGATTAATGAAGGCCTTATCATATGAATTGAGTTACATGTGAGAGGTATGATACTACCAAAGTATATATCAGACTGTTGTGATGGTAGATCATAGGGTACAGTCATATGTTAAGCACACTAATTAGAGGTTAGGGGGATTCTCATCCAAGATAATAAGGATAACAATGTCCACAAGATCAGTGGGGTAGCCCTCACAATGGTCAATGGGTATCATGGGTCCACCTCTTACCACACCTCCCAAGAGCACTACACAGGGGTCATACTAGGGGATTCCTCCATAGTAATATCCTATGAGTATCCCACCACAAAGATCACATTTGAGGAGTCCTCTAAAGAGTCACAACAATAGTTGATGATGGATCTTGATGTATCAATGATCAGGTAGATATATGTATATTATTTTTTCATAGATGTATATGGATGTGTGTACGATTTGATACAAATTTTGTATATTTAAGACATGGACATTTTTATATATGGGCATTTGATTATTATATGATGATGATTTTGATTTGTGTTAGCTTACATTTCTCATGTTTTATTTTATTATGGATATTTGATGAATATGGATGGGTATGTGTATACTATTTTTTGATTTAATTTGATGTCATGGATGTAATGTCAATTTATGGATATGATGTGATGAATTATTGATGCATATAGATGCTTAAAGGATATATGTTTATATGGTCATGATATGATGTGATGTGATGATAGTCACTCCTATTTTTAATATTAATGGTTTTCATACTCAGTCACTTGATTATGAATTATGATGTAGATGGATACAATATTGATTAGATGATATATATGATGACATAGGATAAGGGATATATTACCTTGAGTTCACATATCTCTAAATATTTTTTCAACCTAATTTTTTATGTAGCACACGATGGTATGCACCATGATATAGAGCACCATCACATACAAACAAAAAAAAATGATAAAAACAAACCAACAAGAAAATTGTAATAGTCATACACAAACTTAAAAACAAAAACCAATATAAAAAATATCTTGTCATTTGACAAGCTAAAATCTATGCATGAATCAAAGTGATACCAATAGCTTCATGATGTCCTAAGCGATGATGTATGTGAGGGAGTTAGATGGGGAATGATGTATCCCAATGAAATGAAATTTGGGTTGCTTTCCCAACTCATAACAGGACTACTAATTGTGATGGTGCTACATTTTTTTTATGGTTTTGTGGCTTTACATCTCTTTTTTGGATTTCCTAGGATTTTTTTATTTTTAGGATTTTCTAGATTTTTCTTATTTTTAGGGATTTTTTTGTATTTTCTATTTTCTGGAATTTTATGAGATATGTATATACAAGGGCTACTAGTAAAGGAAAAATTGACTTTAGCATCAAGGAAGAAATTATCATGGAATGGAAGACAAGTAGATGCATGGAACTAATGGGAACTCTTCAAGGACTACACAACTTGCATAACTATTTTACCCATGTGTTGTCCTAATAACCTGCTATAAATATTTTACGATGCCATAGTCATGTAAACCATTATGTGCCCTATAGTTCCTATAGATGATCACCAAATCCAAAATAAGAAAGGGAAGTATGCACAAAGGGATGGATTAATATACATATGGGTGGAGAGAAGTGGGTCTAACCCAAAATGTAGGGGCACTCATAAATAATAATTGATTTTAAAGAATAGAAATGCTTGAGATGCATTATATTCATGGGATCATCAAGTTCATGTCCATCTTCTATATCCAAACTATAGGCACCTGAACCATACATAGGAATAATGATGTAGGTAACCAACTAATTAGGCTCAGATTTCCCCTTTTTCTCTTGGTCTACATCGATGTTTCTTTGGTTTTCCTTTAGAACATGGTCACCAATTTCAAAACTCCTTCAATTTGATATGATTGTCATAACTACAATGTAACCTATTCTGATATGCTTTGAGATTATTGAGTGTGACCAATCATTTCTCATCAAGAAGTTCTAGGTCATGTAGAAATGTAAATTAATATTCATCATCATTAATGATATCCTGTAGTGAGATGTGCAAGGAGGGAAACTTGATCTCGATAGGTAAGTTAACTTTTGATCTAAAGACTAGAGAATATGGAGTGGCTCACTTGGGTGTATGAATGTTGGTACAGTGAGCCCACAAGGTGGGTTAGAGTTTAAAATTTTAATCACAACTAACTTTATTGACTATATTATTGACAATGGTTTTATTAGATGCCTCAGATTAGCCATTGCCTTGTGGATAGTAAAGAGTGGACCATCTATGCCGAACAATTTTTTTTATAGAGGGCCTTAACATCCTCATTCTTAAAGTACTTACCATTATCTATAATGACGGCGGATGAGATTCCATCGAGAAAGATGAGATGTTTGAGGATGAATATGGAAATCCACTTTTTGGTTATGTAAGTGAAAGTGATGGCCTCAACACACTTAGTGAAGTACTCGATAGTAGTAAGGATATGCTTTGTTCATTAGATGAAATAAGATTAATATTTACTATGAGATCAAGCCCCCATGTAGAGAAGGGTTATGGAGTAATTATCAGCTATAGAGCTTAAGAGGTTGCATGAATGAGATCACCATGTTATTGACAAATAACACATTTTTTGACATAGTGGCATGAATTTGATCTTATGGCTAGCCAATAGTATCCTATGTGGAGAAGTTTCTTGGTAAGGACCATTCCACTAGTGTGTGCCCCACAAATTCTATTGTGAATGTCTTTAATAGCCAAATTAGCCTCTTTCAAATTTACACAATGAATTAGAGTTCCATCATAGCCTCTATAATAAAGTGTGTTTCTAAGGAGGGTATAATGGGAAGTATTTTGGTTAAAGGATTTATGTTGGGCACGTGATAGTTTAGTGGGTAAAGTATGATCATGGAGGTACACGTATATGTCACAATACCATAGGGAATTAGGACCAACAATCTCACATACCATCTCAGATTATGGATGACCATATGATTTGGAGGATATTTTTAAAATTTTCTTGGTCTTCTTTAAACATGGTCCATTGTCTAGAGCTCATCAAGAGCTTTCTGACAACTATTAGAATGTAAAAAATGGACATCATATGCCCCAATTACCATTGGTCAAAGTTTGGTCAACAGGTGGTCAAAGCCAGTCAAACTAGAAAAATTGATGGTCATGGAACATTTTTGAACCATTTCCATGGTTTAGAACTCATCACAAGATTTTTTATGTATTTTAAACACACCAATTTTGAGTCCATATATGAAAGTTATGGCTGGTCAAAGCTGGTCAAAAGTAAATAAGATGGGTCAATGTTGGTCAAACCTAGTCAAATAGCATTAAAGTTGGACCAATGCGGTATGGACACATGACACACATTAGTATGGATACATGGCACAACTACAAACCTCCACATGGCACATCTATATGGCAAGGTGAGATCACTTTACATGGGATAAAGTTTAATATTAAAAAAAATAAATCCACACATATGTGGATATAAACAAAATATAGCCTTTTAATAAGGCATGGGATATGATAATCTTTATTCCCAAAAATGTGGGATATGATTATGGCATTTTTAATGTAATATTTTAATTAAAACATGTAAAGGCCATATAATTCATGTGTGGGCTAAATAAAGCCTTATATTGTAATCCCATAATAGAATGGGATAATTGTTAATCCCATTAAAATAAGTCTTGGAATAATTACGAATATAATGTAAAATTGGGAAAGGATAATCATCCAAGCCCACCTTTTATGGACCAGTAAACCTATATAAAGGGTCTGGAGGGGTCATTTGAAATCACAATCAAAGTGTGAACAACAACAGAGTGTGAAGAAAAACACTCAAGACTTGAGAATAATCAAGCAAAGCTGAGATCCAAGAGCTAGAGTTGAGAGCAAGAGCTTGTTGGGATAAATAACCAGAAGCACATAATTGATTACCAAGCAACTTAATATGCATAAATTAACCAAAATACACAAGTAACTAGAATTCAGAAATAACACATGATATGAGAGACAATACACAACTTGTATTAAAACTCTTTCAGAAGGAAATACAACAAAGAAGGCTGCCACAGTTCTTCTTCCTTACACACCTCTAGGGCTCCCACACCTTTAGGGCATAAACAGTAAATCTTCCCTCAAAGCTCTCTCCCTTAGGTCCCAACACCCAACTCAAACACAGAGTTGGTGTTCACCTCCAGTGCTCCACGCATTCCACAAGTACACAAACATACTTCAAGTAGATCTCCCCTGACTTGCAATAACCTGCACCTCAATAGACCTTACTTATGGAAGGATCTTCCTTGCCTTCCTCTTTGCTCTATCTGAGTACCCACTGTACTCCAAGTAGATCCTGCCTGATACTGCTCCCTGTTGTGTTGTTGTCCTATATGATCTTGCACACCTGTAAATCAATCTGGTTCTGCACACCTGTGAACCTTGACCTTGCACACACATACACCTGCAGATCAATGATCTTACTTACCATGTAGATCTCCTAAAGTAGCCATGTTTACCTGATGACCAAGATCATACATACATGAAGAACCCTGTTGATTCTCTAATCCAGCACCCACCTTGGTACTGCTGTGGAACTAGGAGGAACACCCTTGCTCACCTCACACACAGAAGAAGCAAACTTTGCTCAACTCAAACTAGAACAACTTTCAATACAATCCATGAGTCTATTATATAGATCTCATCCAAACAATAATTAGACATCCAATTACAATAATTAGATCCATAGCTCTCAGTCTAAAATTGGCTCTTGACATGCAAACACTTGGTTCGTTAGCTAACTGCCCGTAAAACACTCATAGTCGAACCACATAGGTGGTCGACGTCGGTCCCTGTCTGCCTAGGGGTGCCGATGCCAGCCGACTTCTGACTGACATTGGTTGCCTTCTTGTCTGATCCTGTCAACGTCGGTTGGCCTAATTGATGCCGGCATCTGTGACACTCTGCAACCCTTCTGCAACTTCCTCCTCTGTTTGCATCAGTGAAGATTTTAGCTCCACAACCTAACAATCTCTCACTTGGAGATAAACAGCTACACTGTACCTATACCTGTACCCCATCTAATCTATTTCCTGAATTGTATCCCTCTTCAAGATGAATCTTGAAGACCACCCACCACACAACCTATGGTGCACCTCCTGTCATTCGAGTAACCTGCCACATCCAAACCTACAAACCCATGTAGTGAAGTCCTGACCCTGCATGTATACCTGCTGCTGGTCCCTCTCAAATACTTGAGAACCCACTTCTCTGTATTGGCTCCTAACTCTCTGACAACACCCACTGCTTGGGCAAACTCAGGTCTATCCCAGACCTCATGTGATTTCAGACACTGAACTGTCCAGCCCTTAGTGTGCTCTGGTTCTGCATCCTAAACCTCACCAACACCTGATTCACATCAGCTTCCACTGGGGACAAAATCAACCTGTGATCTCCATGTCTCCCATGCCAAAGAATTTCACTGCTCTTAATTCTTCATGACATGCCACTGAACTAATCTTACCCTTAGCTCAGCAAAACCCTGTATGTCTGAACCTGTACCAAGTTCATCCTCCACATACAACAATAGGATAATGTTGTGACCATCATCCACCTGGTAAGACAAACACAATGGTTATACTGACATTGACTAAAGCCCTGCTTTGTCATTCACCTGGTACCACCTGTCAGTCCTGTCCCACTGTCCTGTAGCTCCCTCAAGACCATATGACCTAGTCTTCCATCTCACGTGTCCGTTCTCTCTATTCTTCAACTAAGGTATCCATTCATCTCTATGCTTTCATACCAGCTAGCAACCCTACCAAGTCTCCACTTGGTTCTGCATCATATTCCTGCCACGCTCCCACTATTTCCTGGATCCTTCCTGCTCTGCAGTCAGCAACTAGTATAAAGAAGAGGAACAATGAATTTGAGGCTTACTTACCACTTCAGTCCTCCATATGGGTGTTTGAGACTCCTTGACAGCTTTTTGTTTGCCCAAAATCTATTACAGTGACCGACCTCGGTCATCACATAGTCTGCATCCAACCGACGTCGATTCCATGCGCCTGTCCTGACTACCAACCCTGCCGATGTCGGTGTCCCCTGCTACCGATGTTGGTCCTCTGATTGACATCAGTCTTACCTACTGCTGATGTCAGTTTTCCTGCCGATGCCGGTACCTGTGTTCACCTGTGAGTGATGACTTTTTACCCGCGAGCTCCTTTGAATCAAAACCCATGTCCAAACTGCCCTGCTCAGAAGTATCCAGCCACATCCACTAAACTCTATCCATCATCTCCTCTAAGAACACCAAGGCTTTCTAGTTCTTAAGCTTATCAAAGACATCTGACTTCCTCTTAAGAACATGCATCTCCTTCCTGCTCATGTGACCAAGCCTACAAAGCCACGTCTCTGCAACAGAAGAAGAATCAATAATATAAGCAAGTAGATAAAGGGTACCTGCTTTCTTACCACCAACTAATTCAAGTGCATCTGATGTGAGAGTTCTTGTGCATCTCTCATCACCCAACCTTTCTGAAGAAATTAGCCACATCTTCAAACCTGGGACCTGCATGACCTTGTTCAACACCCATGTGTTGGCCGCCTACAATTTCAGCTTCACTTCCCCTTTGCCAATTCTTTGGCAAGGCTCACCAGCTCCTCTACCTAGGGCTGCATGGAAAGAGACAATAGAATCTATAAAACAAGATTCTACTTTATCCAAGAAACCTCCCAGAGTATCCTGTGCCACATCACCTGCAACATCTGCTTCTTTAGTTCCTTCATGTTGATCTTTCACAAACCAACAATTTTCTTTTACCTGCTCTTTCTTTCCATTGGACCATAAGTGACCATCTATGCTTTTCAACTCCTTCATTCTTAGCTTACTTTCATCTGCCATTGCTCTACTCCCACTCAATCAGAAACCCCTGAGAGTGACCTATAACCAAACACAAAACCTGCTCCCTGCAACCTTAGCTCTGATACCACTTGTTGGGATAAAAATAATCGGAAGCACACAATTGATTACCAAGCAACTTAATATGCAGAAATTAACCAGAATACACGAGTAACTAGAATTTAGAAATAACACATGATATGAGAGACAATACATAACTTGTATTAAAACTCTTTTAGAAGGAAATACAACAAAGAAGGCTGCCACAGTTCTTCTTCCTTACACACCTCTAGGGCTCCCACACCTCTAGGGCATAAACAGTAAATCTTCCCTCAAAGCTCTCTCCCTTAGGTCCCAACACCCAACTCAAACACAGAGTTGGTGTTCACCTCTAGTGCTCCATGCACACCACAAGTGCTCCACGCACTCCACAAGTACACAAACGTACTTCAAGTAGATCTCCCTTGAACCTGCAACAACCTGCACCTCAATAGACCTTACTTATGGAAGGATCTTCCTTGCCTTCCTCTTTGCTCTATCTGAGTACCCACTGTACTCTAAGTAGATCCTGCCTGATACTGCTCCCTATTGTGTTGCTGTCCTATATGATCTTGCACACTTGCAAATCAATCTGGTTCTGCACACCTGTGAACCTTGACCTTGCACACACATACACCTACAGATCAATGATCTTACTTACCATGTAGATCTCCTAAAGTAGCCATGCTTACCTGATGACCAAGATCATACATACATGAAGAACCCTGTTGATTCTCCAATCTAGCACCCACCTTGGTACTGCTGTGGAACTAGGAGGAACACCCTTGCTCACCTCACACACAGAAGAAACAAACTTTGCTCAACTCAAACTAGAATAACTTTCAATACAATCCATGAGTCTATTATATAGATCTCATCCAAATAATAATTAGATCCATAGCTCTCAGTCTAAAATTGGCTCTCAACATGCAAACACTTGGTTTGTTAGCTAACTGCCCGTAAAACACTCGCAGTCGAACCACACAGGTGACCGATGTCGGTCCCTGTCTGCCTGGGGGTGTCAACGCTGGCCGACTTCTGACCGATGTCGATTGCCTTCTTGTCTGATCCTGTCAACGTCGGTTGGCCTGACCGATGCTGGCATCTGTGACACTCTGCAACCCTTCTGCAACCTTCTCCTCTATTTGCATCAGTGAAACTTTTAGCTCCACAACCTAACATAGCTGAGAGTGAGAGTTGAGAGCTATAGTTGAGACCCAGAACCAGAGCTAGTTACCAGAGCTAGAGCCATAGGATATCAAAACATTCATTTGTAGATCGAAAACCCCTACTGGGGATAACTGATGTACAAAGTGATTTTTGCATCAATAATCAATCAGTTCCACCTTTGAGTAGGACCCAGAGATGTAGCCTAGATTGGGTGAACTCTGTTATCAATTTTGGTTTGTATATTGTCTTTGTGACTCATGATTGTTGATTATTATCAGTTTTTAGTGTTGATTTTAATTATTATGCCAATTTCAAGTTAATTAATGAAAAATTGAGAATTTATAAGGCATCCATAAAAATAGAGTAATTGGTCATATTTTGAACACTGCCTATTTATAGATCAAGTTTGGTATCAGAACTAAGTTCATGTTGGTGTAATTATGATTTTACTCACATTATGTGGAATACTATGGATCTAATGCTAGCTCAAGTTCAACTATTGTTAAATGCCATTATCATTATATTGATGTAATACTTACAATCTCAATAACCATGATAGCAAGCTACAGAACAAAGATATGAGTTACAGATCGAGAAGTTCCAACAAAACATTGATGCTCTATAGGAAGAACTACAACAAGAACATTTTCAGAAGAAGTGAATGTAAGTGGTGTCAAAAGTCTATGGCTACTACTCCAAAGAAGGTCACAATGTGGATCAATGCTAGAATCTGCACATTCACAAAACTCCAACCTAGTACTAATAGAGACGTAAATCAAAGGGGAAGGCACTTGTCAAAGAATCTGTAAAGCCCAGTTCTCCTAGGCATCAAGCAGTAGATGAAGGATTCATCCAAGAGATTTTGCTAAGTCAGGTACCAGATATTATGTTGCATTCAAAAAATGAAAGTAATGCAATCAATTCTCTTGGCCATATTAAGAATGTTAATGATACTTTATGTTCTAACCCCATACATTCATCAAGTAATTGTGTTGATACATTTGAGAAACACACAAAGGGAATAGGTTATAAGCTACTGGCCAAGATGGGATTTAATGGAAAGGGCCTTAGAATTAATGGTCATGGAATTGTCTAACCTATCTAAGTTATGAAGAGACCACTTTACGTAGGATTATGATATGGAAATTAAAGATAATCTTCCCAAGAAGCTGAGCTGAAGAGTTACTCAAGCAACAAGTCAAAATACCCTGAAGAGTTGAGGGAAGCATTCTAAGAAGACGAAGCAATTAAATATGACGAGACATCTTTAGACCAAATATCGAGGTATGAAAAGAATAAATACTCGAATGTGTCTTATAATTATGCCAAAAAATCCCTAGAAGGATGCTTAAGAGACATGTCAAGTCAAAAAAGAATAAGATTGATAAAATAAAATCACCTAAAAAAGACATGAAGTTTGGTTTTTACTTCAATGTTAAGGGGCATATGTTAAAAGAAGATAAGCAAAGTCTCCATAACATCAGGCAAAGGTTGTAATTTCATCTTTGATCAATCAAAAGATAGATCCTCATCAACCAGAACCTAGACAATATCAATCAAGGAGATGACAATCAAGGACAAGATGATAGTGCAAAATTTATCACCCTGGAGAGGTAAACAACATTTCTTCAAAATAATAATTGCTAAGCATTCAAAAATAGAAGCTATTTTTGATATAAATTATCAAAATAATTTAATTTCTGAAGATGTTGTAAAAACCCTAGGTTTGAAAACTAAGCCACATTTCATACCATATTCATTGGTTGGGATAAATGATGATGTTAACTTACATGTAAGGAAAATATGTAAACTAAGGTTTGCAATTGACTCCAACTTCCTAGATGAAGTTGAATTAGATGTGGTTCTACTTCAATTTAGTGGCATTATCCTAGGTAAACCATACTTGTCTCTAATAAATGCAAATTTCTCTAAAGAGGAAATTCAATATGGCATTATAAAAGATGGGATAGAATATCTTGTGAGAGCCCATCGCCCAAAACAAGGTTAATGTTGATAACTTGTCATTATACTTATGATATTTGGGCCAGGTATAGGAGAACATTGTTGACAACAAATTAAGGATTTGATTGGGCATAATTTTTAGTGTGCCTATTTTTTTGAAATGATTTTCCAAGAGAAGACAAATTGAAGACCCACATGTGGGTGATATCTTGTTTTTAGTTGTAGATGGTCGTTATCACACTATTTTGAGATGCAACATTTTGTAGACATAACCATTCTATCTTATTGGTAGTGCTAAGATGGAATGAATCTAGAGATAGACTTGGTAGATCTCTTCATTTTTTCCAACTTCACAAGGATTCAGTGGTATCAAGAAAATAAATGTTTTAGCTTTTGGTGGAACAAAAGATTTCTTAGTAGGGAGACATGATCCGAAGGATATTTTTAGAAGTTCATTGGTTTTCTTTAAATGTGGTCCATTGTGTATATCTCATCAAGAGCTTTTTGGCAACTATTGGAATGCAAAAAATGGACATCATATGATCTAGTTATAATTGGTCAACAAGTGGTCAAAGGTGGTCAAAATTGAAAATTTGATGGTCATGGAAATTTTTTGAACCAGTTCCATGGTGTAGAACTCATTAAAATATTTTTGATGCATTTTGAACAGACCAATTTTGAGTCCATATGCAAAAGTTATGGCCAGTCAAAGTTGGTCAAAAGTCAATAAGATGGATCAACATTGGTCAATGATGGTCAAACTTGGTCAAAAAGCATAAATGTGGACCAATGCGGTATGGACACATGGCACACATTTTTATGGACATGTGGCACAACTACAAGCCTCCACATGGCACATCTACGTGGCAAGGTGAGACCACTTTATATGGGATAAAGTTTAATATTAAAAAATATATATTTTCCACATATATGTGGATATAAACAAAAGATAGCCTTTTAATAAGGCATGGGATATGATAATATTTATTCCCACAAATGTGGGATATTATCATGGCATTTTAAGTGTAACGTTTTAATTAAAACATGCAAAGGCCATATAATTCATGTCTGGGCTAAATAAACCTTTATATTATAATCCCACGATAGAATGAGATAATTGTTAATCCCATTAAGATAGGTCTTGCAATAATTATGAATATTATTTAAAATTGGAAAAGGATAATCATCCAAACCCACCTTTTGTGGACTCGTAAACCTATATAAAGGGTTTAGAGGAGTCATTTGAAATCATAATCAAAGTGTGAACAATAGAAGAGTGTGAAGAACAACACTCAAGACTTGAGAATAATTAAGCAGAGCTAAGAGCTGAGAGTGAGAGTTGAGAGTGAGAGCTAAGAGTGAGAACTGAGAGTTAGAGCTGAGACCCACAACTAGAGCTAGTTGTTAGAGCTAGAGCTAAAGGACATCAAAACATTCATTTGCAGATTGAGAACCCCTACTCGGGATAACTGATGTACAAAGTGATTTTTGCATCAATAATCGATCAGTTCCACCTTTGAGTAGGACTCGAAGACATAGCCTCGATCGGGTGAACTCCATTATCAATCTTGGTTTGCATATTATCTCTATGACTCATTCTTGTTGCTTATTATCAATTTTTAGTGTTGATTTTAATTATCATGCCAATTTCAAGTTAGTTAACAAGAAATTGAGAATTTATAAAGCATCTATAAAAATAGAGTAATTGGTCATATTTTGAACACTACCTATTTACGGATCATCATATGGTGGGATGATGAACCATTCTAGCATGAATTAGTATTGTCGAATATCTACAAACATTTTTAGGAGCGAGCCAACGGTGGCTATGGCATCCATAGACCTATTACTTGCATGTGACACCTACTCAAACCAAATATGCATAAAGTATTTTTTTAATCTATTCACCATGCTTTTATAGGGTACAAGCTTGTCATCCTTAGTTTGGTAGTGGTCATTAACCTAGTTGATGATTAGTTTCGAGTCATAAAAGACTGAAAAATGTTTGATGTTCCATTGGATAGCTAGCTGAATTCCTGCAATGAGGGCCTCATACTCCATAATATTATTGGTACATGGAAAACCAATGTGAAAAGCCTTAGGAATAAGGTCTTGTGTGGTGTCATGATCAAAATACCTACCCTTGAACTACCTGATGTAAAAGATCCATCAAAATAGAGTTTTTAATGTTGTGACTCATCAAGGATAAGATGGATTTATTAGGAAAATTGATGGTTAATGATGATCTATTTAACATTGGGGATTTTTTGAGCTGATCTACAAGTACCCACCCCTTGATTACTTTTTTATTAGTGTACTTGATATCATATTCAATGAGTAACATGACCCATTTTACCATCTAACTTATGAGTGTTGCTTTGGATAGAAGATATTTAAGCGCATCAACCTTGGCAATAAGAATAGTCTTCTTTTTTACCATGTAATGCCATAATTTTTGTGAAGCACAGACTACTACCAAACATGGATTTTTTATAGGTGAATAGTTAAGCTCAAAAGCTACTAAGATCATTCTTATGTAGTACACACCTTGTTCTATTCCATTATCATTGTGTTAAACCAAGAGTGCCCCTAGGGCATGTTAAGTTGTAAAAATATAGAGCAATATAGGTTTTTTAGCATTGATGGAACAAACACTAGTGGATTGGTCAGGTATTAATTTAGTTATTTAAATTATTCTTATCATTCCATGTTCCAGTGAAATTCAATAATTTTCTTGAGTAGATGTGTGATAGGGTGACACCTATCGACCAACTACAAAGTAAATTATTTAATAGCCTAGATCTTTTCATGTAGATTACATAACTGTTTGAGATTAGATGGTGGAGGCATATTTGAAATGGCTTTGAACTTTATCAGGTCCACTTTCATGTGTTTGTGAGATACGATGAATCCCAATAACTTTTTTTAAGTTACACCAAACACACATTTATGGGGATTAATCCACACTTTATAATATTTGATCTATTCAATTATTATGCATAGGACTAACAGATGTTGTATTCAAGTTTTCAACTTGTTTGGTATATCATCCACATAGTCCTCAACAATGTCATGCATCATATCATGGAAAATGACAATTTTGGCTCTTTGATATGTGGAACCTACATTATTCACTACAAAGGGCATGACTTGGCATCAAAATGTCATCCATGGAGTGGTTAATGTGGTCTTGTGTTGATTTTAAGGTGCTATGCAGATTTGATTGTAGCCAAAAAATTTGACCATGAGTAAAAAAAAATTTGTGGTCTGCTATAGAATTGACTATCATGTCAATATTAGGCAAGGGGAAATCATCCTTATGGCAGGCTCCATTGATATCATAAAAATTGGTACAAAGATCAATTCTAATTGGCTTTTTGATGATAGGTACAATATTCAATATCCACTTACAATAAAAAATGTTATGATAAAAATCACCTCCAAAAGTTTGTCTAATTCCTTTTCGATAAGAATTGTTATCTTGGGATGCATTTTTTGCAATTTTTGTTTGATGGGCTTGGCATCAAGGTGCACCATGAGATGCTAGAATATTAAGGATAAATCCAACCTTGGCATATTGATGTATGGCAAGGTGAATATGCCAATGAATTCATTTAAAATAGAAATTAATATTACTTGCTCTTTTGAAGTGAGTGAAGCTCTAAGCTTGATTATCCTAGGATTGTCCTCTATGATAATACTAACATCAACAATGTCCTCAACAAGCAATGTGGAACCGTCTTGGGATAGTGTTGGCATAGGAGGGAGGTGAATCTATTCATATATTTTATGTTCTATAAGATCATCTTGTTCTCCCATGAAGTATGAATCTAAGTTTATCATTTCAGGTAGTGCCCATGCAAATACACCTCAAAACTCATTCATTAGTTCATCACAGGTATCATGTTCTAGTGGACTGAGATCATCCCTGATTTTAATGATCCTAGGATTATTACATCCTTGTGTTGTATTATGGAGAGACTCGATTTCCCCATCCATTGGCACCTTAGAAAGGTTTTCACCAATGAACACATCTTTATTTTGATGCTTGTGATTATCTGATAGCACCTCAAAGAGGTTTTTATCAGGTGACATTATTTATTTTTAAATATTTTGATTTTTTTGACTGATGAACTTTACTTGCTCCACAAAGTAGGTAGCTACCTCAAGATTGATTTTGAATCCTTTTTTATGATTATTTAATGGAAAAATATCTCAAAGACCCATAAATTTTGTAATAGCCTCATCATTTTGAAAGACATCTAAGGGTATATGCTCTTATTGGCCCTAGTCTATGAGGTCAGGGTATTGGAGGTCTAAGTGGATAGTGAGTATGACTATGTCATCTAATAGATTGGTGCCAAAAGTTTCATCGTATAGGCTATAAAATTATTTTTTATCGTTACCTTAAGATTCATCATCAGACATCAAAGTATCGTCACTAATGAGATCATAGGGATCACTCCTAGGTGGTTTGTATCTAATTGCATGATTTACTCAATGCTCAAAATGGGGAATAGACTCAATGATCCCTTGTTCATTAATTCCTAGTCCTTTTCCTTTGTAGTCCATGACTTCACATTTTTTTTGGAAATGAGGTATTCTTTGCTTTGATAACATGAAGCAAAACCATTACCATATAACTATGAGCCTCCAAAATTCTTAACCTATTCATTATCAAGGAAGCCATTTTTGATAAAGGAGAGGGGATCAACCTTATAGGAGTTGACTATCTTTGGATGATACATGGTGGGCCTATCATGACTATTAGTGGAAGTGGTTATCTTTACAACATGGAGGGCATCATGAATATGATATTCCGCACAACCTTAATTTATGATTTAGAAATTTAAGGTGAATTGGAGAGGCAAATGTTGGATGTGGATGGTAGATCATCTGAATAGATATAGGAGGATGCTTTAAAAACTTTTGGTGCCACATGTTTGTCCTTGTTAGATACATGTAATGTGATAGGACAATGATTTATTTTGCATTATTATGTTTCCAATATTTTACAATATTGGTACAAATGTGGGTCACCAAGGATAGTCACCTCCATACCGAAGTGTGGGAAATTAATGCATTAATGGAAAGTGGAGGGAATTGCATGCATGACATGAATACATGGACATACCAAGAGGATGTTATATGGAAGATCAATGTCAATGATGCAAAGGAGGGTTTAGTGTGTGACAAGCCTAACCATGATGGGAAAATGAATAGTATCAGTTGATTATTACTTTGCATTGTCATATGCTTTGATGGTGATGATATTGGATTCCCATAGAAATTCACAATATTCAAGATGTTTGACCAATTTTAACATACAAAATTTTAGCCCTGACCCATTGTCTATGTTTACCCATTTAACCTTGTGTTTGGTGATGATTGCCTTAATGTAGAGGGGCATATTATGGGATGGTCATGTTGATGAAAGATCATTGTGCTCAAGGGTGAGTTGTTGGCCTAAAGAAAATGTCCTACAAGCACTTGGAATTATGAAGGGTCAATGTTAGTGAGAACTTTTGACTATTGAAGGACTTTGTTTAATACATCCTTATGAATAACAAACATTTTAAGGAGATCCAATATGGAGATGTGAGCAGAAGTCTTTTTAAGTTGTTAAATAAGGTCATATTGTTTCCTAGAGGTGTATGTAGAGGTTCCTTGGATGACCTTGGAATGTGCTTGAACTAAAGGATCTTGGATAGTGACTTTGGAACACTGAGTAGAAAAAACATAATCTTAGGGTTTGATTTTGATTGTTATAATGTGGTGATTAGCGATTTGGCCAATAATAGTGTCATAATTATGTGTAACCCTGACATAGTTAGCCCAAGTGTTTTGACCTTGATTTTTTTATTGATTTGGTTGTTAGTTACTATGATCATGTTTAGGGAATGGATATTTGAATATCCATAGTTGCTTATTTTTGGATAATGAAGCATCATTATCCAACTCAATTTCACCACAATCTAGTAGATCCTGAACATAATGTGCAACAAAAACAATAAGTACAAGGAAGCTCAGGGATAAGAGAGAACATATATCATTTGATATTCTATTCTGAGGTATGACAATGATCAAGAATCATCACAGGACTGTACCATAGATTTTGACCTTATTCATTCAATATTTTGACTTTTTTTCCCATTAGATGGTTACTTTGAACATGGATATTAGTGTTGACATAGGTGTCTACTTATGAGGCAAGTGTCTAGTCAAACATACACACATGAATGGATCTAAATTTGCACCAGGCCTGCACTATCACTTGTATAACTATCATGTGCCTCAAATTATACCATTTGTATGCCAAATTCATCCAATGAGCAAAACCCTAGTTATTTTACATTGGGCATCCTATAACTTGGTAAAAAAGGGCTAACATGTGAGTCAAACTAGCCCTAGTAACCCCATTTGTTGCTAAGAGTTACCTCCATAGCCAATACTCCAAAGAGGGCCTTAGACTCTCATGTAGTTCTCTCTCCTAGGTATGTGTGTAGAATTGTAACTGTGTAACTATATGCTCTTTCTCCTAGTGACCCTTGGTACAAGCAATGCAATAGTATATTTGAACTTTTGAATGCTTAAGATGTACAATTCAATATTGTAATGCAGTTTAATAACTTGAAATATATAGTATTTTCCAATTTGGTAATTATTGTTAGGGTGTGGAGCTAAAAAAACTTCACCAAGGAGCATTCATTATCAGGTTCGGGTCTACACAGACACCGACGTCGGTCAGGAGCGACCGACGTCGGTCACAGGTAGTTGCAGAGACGCCGACGTCGGCAGAGGGTCGGTCGACGGTGGTCACAGACAAGCAGCAGGAACCGACGTCGGTTACCTGCGTGTCCAAAAAGCTATTTTCGTGGACAGAAGCGAGTGTTTGCATGATAAGTTTGAGTTGAAGTCTCAAGCTCGCGTCTCTATTATTGGCATTACTATTTTTAGAGCCCTTGTTCAAGTGGCTTAACTGCTTGTTGGGTGTACATGCTCAAGTCTCCTAATTCTATATGTAGAATTAGATCTTCTTAGCTTTGAAGTAGTTATGTAGTGGATTATTGTAGTTGGGTGAATTATTGTAATTCATTGTGTGAGAAGTACAGTACAGAATTGAATCAATCCAGGCTTGTTAGAGTTGATTGTTCTTGAGAGAGAGAGCTCTTGAGGAATAGAGATCTATTGAGAGATCTATACATATAGGAGAGGTGTGGAAGAAAGAAGCTTTCTTCAATTGTATTCCTTTTGTAAAGAGTTTGTTAATACAAGTTTTCAGGGTGTTTTCTTGTATCTCTTGTTCTTGCTATTATCATTCTAATTACTTGTCAATCTGATTTAATTCCGCGTTTATTGCTTTCGCAAGTGTAATCTATTGTTGGTTTGATCCCCCAACAAGTGGTATTAGAGCCTTGGTTACAGGTTCAGAGCTTGATAAGTGGTATCAATGCTCAGGTTCACTAACAGGTGGTTCAGATCTGTGTAGTGTGTATTGATTACAGGTTCTCACAGGAGTTTCTGCAGGGATTTCTATTTGAGTGGGAGAAGCAATGGCAGATGAAAGTAAATTGAGAATGGAAAAGTTCAATGGCAAAAATTACCAACACTGGAGAATGCAGATAGAGGACTATCTGTATCAGAAAGATCTCTACTTACCATTAGGAGGTATTGCAAAGAAGCCCAAAGACATGGAGGATGAAGAATGGGAAGTTCTTGACAGAAAGGCTCTGGGTTCTATAAGACTGAGTCTAGCATCCACTGTGATATCTAATTTATCACAGGCAAAGTCTACAGTAGAGTTGATGACTACGTTAGCAAATTTGTATGAAAAACCCTCAGCTTCCAATAAGGTATATCTTATGAAGCAGTTATTTAATTTGCATATGAATGAAGGTGGATCTGTTTCTACTCATCTGAATGATTTCAATGGAATTGTGAATCAATTAAGTTCAGTGAATATAGTGTTTGATGATGAAATAAAAGCTCTTTTGATATTATGTTCTTTGCCTGAAAGCTGGCATGGCTTAGTAATGGCAGTAAGTAATACTGCATCTGCATCAAATATTTTGAAAGTAGAGGATGTTGTTAGTGTTATCTTGAATGAGGAAATATGCAGGAAAAGCACAAAAGAGACATCTGGGAATGCTTTAAGTTTTGAGAGCAGGGGAAGGCAGAAAGAGAAGAGCAAGAAAGGTAGATCAAGATCCAAGTCAAAGGGGAAAGGCAGATCTAAATCCAGGAATGGCAGGAAGCCACAATGCTAGAATTGTGGAAAGATGGGGCACATAAGCAGAGATTGTTGGTTAAAGCCTAAGGAGGACAATCAACACGAAGGAAAGGAAGAAGCCAAGATTACAGGTATTGCACAAGATGCTTTAATTTTCTCTCTGCATAATAATATAGAATCTTGCGTATTAAATTCTGGTGCATCTTTTCATGCTACTCCTAACAGGGAATATTTCAGTGACTATATCCATGGAGATTTTGGAATAGTGTATCTAGGGGATGATCAGCCCTGTAAAATAATTGGCAAAGGTAAAGTGCAGCTGAAGATGCAGAATAGCAACACATGGGTGTTGAGAGATGTGATGCATGTTCTTAGCTTGAAGAGAAATTTGATTTCTGTAGGAAAGTTAGGGGATGAGGGTTGTACAGTAACTCTCACAGCAGAATCTTGGAAGGTGACCAAGGGTGCACTTATTATGGCCAGAGGTAAGAGAGAAGGTACTCTCTATTTGTGTAATTGTGTTACTAACAAATCTCCTTCTGTATTATCTACTTCAGATGTGGACGCTAAATTGTGGCACTCAAGGCTTGGCCACATGAGTGAGAAGGGGATGTCAATTCTTAAGTCCAAAGGTATGCTTTCAGATTTAAAAGGCATAGATCTAGAGTTTTGTGAGCACTGTGTATTTGGAAAACAGAAAAGGGTTAGTTTTCTCAAAACTGGGTCTACTAAGAAGAGGCACAAGTTAGAGCTTGTTCACACAGACGTGTGGGGACCAGCTCAGGTTGCTTTCATTGGAGGATCACAGTACTATGTATCTTTCATAGATGATGCTACAAGGAAGGTATGGATCTATTGTATTAGAAAGAAATCTGATGTATTTGATACTTTTAAAGTTTGGAAAGCTATGGTTGAGAATGAAATAGGTAAAAGATTAAAGTGCCTGAGATCAGACAATGGCGGTGAGTTCTGCAGTCATAAGTTCAGAGATTATTGTTACATGCATGGAATCCGTAGGCAAAGGATGGTTCCAAGGACACCTCAGCAGAATGGAATTGCTGAAAGGATGAACAGGACAATAATAGAGCGTGCAAGATGTATGAGATTGCATGCCAGTTTGCCCTTACAGTTTTGGGCACAAGCTATTGACACTGCAGTGTACCTGATTAACAGAGGACCCTCTACAGCTCTGGATGGTGGTATTCCAGAAGAGGCATGGACAGGTAAAAAGGTTGATCTCTCATATCTCAAAGTTTTTGGTTGTGAAGCCTTTGTGCATATAGATAAGGAAAATAGAAAGAAGCTTGATGCTAAGTCTATGAGATGCACGTTTATTGGCTATGGCTCAGATGATTTTGGTTACAGATTGTGGAATCTAGAAACTAACAAGGTAATCAGGAGCCGTGATGTTGTTTTCAACGAAAGAGTGATGTATTGTGATCAGCTAAGGAAGTTGAATCAGTCTGAGCAGAGCAATGGTGAATTGGATGAGGTAAAAGTCCAAGATGAGCTCGCGAGAAAAAGAAATAATCACTTGCAGGAAAACACAGAGACCGACGTCGGCCGTACAGGGACCGAGGTCAGTCATTTAGAACCGACGTCGGCCAGTAACAGGTCTGCAGGTGACCGAGGTCGGTCACTGTCAGAGAATTTGGGTGGACAACGTGTTGTGGACGAGTCTCAGACACCCATCAGGAGGTCAGAAAGGGTGAGTAAGCCTCCAATTAGATATTCTCCTTCTTTATTTTATTTATTGCTAACTGATGGTGGAGAACCAGAGAGTTTTGAAGAAGCAATACAGGTGGAGTCCAAAAGTGAGTGGGAGCGTGGCATGGTTGAGGAGTTGGAGTCCTTAAGAGAGAACCAAACATGGGATTTGGTTGAATTGCCAGCTGGTAAGAGAACACTCAAGAACAGATGGACCTACAGGTTGAAGGAAGGTGAGAATGGACAGATGAGATACAAGGCCAGACTAGTGGTAAAAGGATTTGCACAAAAGCCAGGTATCGACTTTGGTGAGATTTTTTCTCCTGTTGTTAAAATGACTTCAATAAGGGTTGTATTGTCTTTGGTTGCTTTTGAGGATTTGCATCTTGAGTAGCTAGATGTTAAGACAACGTTTCTTCATGGAGATTTGGATGAGGAAATATATATGGAACAGCCAGAAGGATTCGAGGTCAAGGGTAAGGAGAAGTTTGTGTGCAGGTTGAAGAAAAGCTTGTATGGCCTCAAGCAAGCTCCTAGGCAATGGTACTTAAAATTTGGCAGGTTTATGACTGAGCATGGCTACAGTAGGTGTCAATCCGACCATTGTGTGTATTTCAAGAGATTTGATAATGGTAGATATATTATTCTATTGTTGTATGTAGATGACATGCTGGTTGCAGGGTCTCACATGCAGGATATCTCAGAGCTTAAGGTAAAATTAGCTCAAACGTTTGCTATGAAAGATTTGGGAGCAACAAAGAAAATCCTTGGCATGAGCATTAAGAGAGACAGGAAAAATCACAGGTTGATACTGTCTCAAGAAGATTATGTGGACAAGGTGTTGAAACGGTTCAATATGCAGGATGTTAAACCGGTAAGCACACCTTTGGCTGGACATTTTAAGTTGAGTAAAGAACAATGTCCTAATTCATATGATGAGGTAGAGTACATGAGTAAGGTTTCATATTCTTCCGCAGTAGGGAGTTTAATGTATGCAATGGTGTGTACTAGACCGGATATTGCCCAAGCAGTGGAAGTGGTAAGTATATGGCCAATCCAGGTAAGGAGCATTGGAAAGCAGTTCAGTGGATCCTTAGATATCTGAGAGGAGCCAGTAGTAGGCACTTGTGCTATGGAGGTTCAGATACTTCTCTACATGGCTATGTAGATTCAGATATGGCAGGTGATTTGGATGGCAGGAGGAGCACTACAGGTTATGTATTTACTGTAGGTGGAACGGCGGTTAGCTGGATATCTAAGTTGCAGAAGGTGGTTGCCTTGTCAAATACAGAAGCAGAGTATATTGCAGCCACAGAAGCTAGCAAGGAGATGATATGGATGACACGGTTCATGGATGAGCTTGGTAGGGAGCATGAGAGTTGCAGATTGTATAGTGACAGTCAGAGTGCAATCCATTTGGCTAAGAATTCAGCTTTTCATTCAAGAACAAAACACATACAACTAAGGTATCACTTCATACGACAGGTATTGGAAGATGGTGAGTTGAAGCTGGAGAAGATCCATATAGATAGGAATCCTGCTGATATGTTAACCAAGCCGGTTACAAAGGAGAAGTTGAATCTTCATTCAAATTCTGTTGGTCTTCATGATTGAGTTGAAGATGGAGGAGCTAGAAGATGTTGCTGTACAGGTACTGGTGCAACTGTTTATCTCCAAGTGGGAGATTGTTAGGGTGTGGAGCTAAAAAACTTCACCAAGGAGCATTCATTATCAGGTTTGGGTCTACACAGACACTGGCATCGGTCAGGAGCGACCAACGTCGGTCACAGGCAGTTGCAGAGACGCCGACGTCGGCAGAGGGTCGGCCGACGGCGGTCACAGACAAGCAACAGGAACCGACGTCGGTTACCTGCGTGTCCAGAAAGCTATTTTCATGGACAGAAGCCAGTGTTTGCATGATAAGTTTGAGTTGAAGTCTCAAGCTCGCGTCTCTATTATTGGCATTACTATTTTTAGAGCCCTTGTTCAAGTGGCTTAATTGCTTGTTGGGTGTACATGCTCAAGTCTTCTAATTCTATATGTAGAATTAGATCTTCTTAGCTTTGAAGTAGTTATGTAGTGGATTATTGTAGTTGGGTGAATTATTGTAATTCATTGTGTGAGAAGTACAGTACATAATTGAATCAATCCAGGCTTGTTGGAGTTGATTGTTCTTGAGAGAGAGAGCTCTTGAGGAATAGAGATCTATTGAGAGATCTATACATCTAGGAGAGGTGTGGAAGAAAGAAGCTTTCTTCAATTGTATTCCTTTTGTAAAGAGTTTGTTAATACAAGTTTTCAGGGTGTTTTCTTGTATCTCTTGTTCTTGCTATTATCATTCTAATTACTTGTCAATCTGATTTAATTCCGCATTTATTGCTTTCACAAGTGTAATCTATTGTTGGTTTGATCCCCCAACAATTATCAAATCAAATTTCTAAGTAGTATAATTATACTATAGGCTTTGTGTATATAGGGACCTCTTGATTTTGAATTAGGATCTAGTAACACATGAAAATATGACATCAGGATGGGTAGAGAAATTTAAATAAATGATCACAAAGTGAAAGATACGAAAAATGACAAGAAGATAACCCTGGACACTTACGTTGTAGTTGGACACTAGCATCAACGCTAGTGTCCAAAATGAATGCAAATGTCTCAGGGATAAAAACATATAGAAAAAAAGAAATAATGGGTAGGGATCCATGGCATACATTGGATGAAGAGTAATAAAATAACATACAGGCCCAAGGGGTAGGTAAATCAAGTGAAATAAGATGGAACTGAAGAGGTCCATAAGAGCCTACGTCACTAGCCATCTAATCTTCAATCAAGAGATGTATATATGCAAAGAGGCTATAAAAACATGCTGCTAAATTGTACTTGTACCAAATATGGTTGTCTAAAATATCACAAAGCAAACTGTTAGCATAAACATAAAAAATTTAAAAAAATAAATCAAGACTTTCTATGCTAATCAAATTCACATTGAATACCTCTAATGAGCAAAGAGGGGTTAGAGTAAATATATTTACCTACCAATGGTGAAAGTAAACCTATTGATGCTTGGATGTTGCTCAATTGCTTCATGTATGTAGTTGCTTTTTGTGGAGACTACATGATCAAATAAGCAACACCTCCTTGTGTCAACTAGATGACTGGCTTGATGCTTAAAGACTTAGATGAATATGATGATTGATATTTTTTCTTGATCTTGACAACATATGGCTAGGCACAATTGACTTTTATAAAGTGGAGGTTAGGTGCTCAATTTATAGTTTTTCAAGAATAATATGGACCATTGATCTTGATCCAAGATCAATAGTTTAGAATGAGTCTTCCTCATTGAATGAGAGAGGTTGAGGAATAAATTTTGGGGGTTGGATGTGTAAAGAGGAGTGTTGAGTGAGGGATGGCTTCTCTTTTCACTTTGTCCCTTGCATGGGATTTTGGGAAGATTTGATGACAACTTGGTGATGATGTCAGCAATTTGAGATGACTATTTAATTTTTGATTTTGGATAATTATGGAAATTATAATTTATATGGATTTTTGGATTTAGGCTTTAATTAGCCAACTTTACATGATTTATTAACTAATTGTTCTTGATTTAGTGTTTGTGGGATTTTTTAAGGTTCATTGTGCAAATAAGATTAGCTAATTAATTGATCAAAGGTGGTATTCACATAGTGATGATTTGATCAAGGATGCAATTGACAGAATTAAGGGCATGATTTGGTTTGATAATGTGGTTAGGGATATGATGTTAAGATTTGGGATGAAAGTGATAACCAACTTAGTGATTTAGGCTTATGAAATAAGTTAGGGTTTAATATGTAAGATAATGAATAGTGACGATGGTTACCAATTTTAACATTGAGTTGGTAGAAATGATGTGTCTACATCTAAAATATCAATTTCAAATTAGATTAGTTCTTTAATGCCATGTTTTACATAGTTTGATAGTGCTATTTTTCCAACATTTTAAGTCACTTAAACCTAGAATAAATAAAACATAGTGCACCACAAGTGGTGAAATTTTCCCAACATAAATAACTACAACCTACCATTTTAGACCTTGTCCTTCCCCTCAACATCTATTTTTCCAACATCGATTTCCTTAATTTTCTTCTAGAACACTTCCTCATACTCTGCCATAAATTTATATATGCAGTAAAGAATAATACCAATGGTGGAAACATTTTTAGGGTTCTACTTAGGTCGCATAAAACCTATCACTCACACACATCGGTGAGTCCCAAACACAACATACTAGCACACATAAAGCACCATTTAAATCATGGTCCACACCTTCACTGGATATTCCCTAATTAAACTTGTTTACTTTATTGGACAAAGGTAATAAAGCCTTGTCATGTGTGTTTCCTTGTTCACATAAACACATACACAAACTATTATACACTAACCTGTGACACTATATGTAGCCATAATAACTACTTGGACCTTCTAACCCTATATATACCCACACATGGTGCATGGACAACATCAAACCTACACACAATCACTATAAATAAACAATGTTAAACATGCACTAAAAAATCAGAATATAAATATCCACTCCAATCTACTTGACTAGGTGTTACAAAAAGCAGGAACATCAAACTGTTCATTTAAACCCTAAGATAGAATTAACAAGATCTACCCATTACCCCAAAAAAACATGGAAATCCAAAGGATATGCTAAAAATAGAAAAAATCTATATTTAATGTATACCCTAAGTAGATTCTACAAAAAGGTAAGCCTCCCATGTCTATATAATTATAGCGAATGGGCCTACCATTGGACGCTAACTTGCCTTACACAAATGGCAAATTTTTCCTTATATAAACACTCTACTAGGGTTATAATCAAGACAATCACTCATGTCAAATATGGTAAAGGAGGTCAGTTTATATGGGAGTTTGACCCTCCTAATTATTCTTGTCCAACTCCATAAATTATACATTTAATTCAGATTTGGGCAGACAAGTGCCCTCTATGTTGATTTTATTCTCATGTTGACATCCCTATGGTATCGGCTTTGGTCTTTTCTGCTAATATTTCCCTTCTTAATAACATATATTCCTCTATCAGTCACCAACACACATTTTCCAATTAGGTCACTTTCGTGCTCTTGTTTGTGCTTCTCTTGTTTTATGTGATCTTATGCAACTTGAAAAACTTGGGTGCTCTTGCATAAGTGCAACCTTATGTGTTCCTACACAAGTGTAAAGCTTGCACACTCCTATTTATAGAACTTGTCATGTTTTCACGTTTTTAGGCACAACATTGTAGCAAACTCACCTAAACACATAATATGCAACTCCTTGTTATATTCCTTATTACAACTATCTTGCTTTCTCCTACCTTAATTGGTTTCCCCTCCACCTACCATTTGTTTTAATTGCACAACCTGCACAACTTCTCTACCTTGCACGATGCACACAAAACTTTCTATTTAACCAAAAGTGGAACATGTTCCAATTGTTTAACAGTTTTTTTGTTAAGGTGTGCTCCATTGATGGAACATATTAGTATGGATACATATATAGTGCATTAGAAGTTGAGCATGTAGTATCTAATACTTGTCCAACTTGTACTTAATAATAATTTAAAATAACCAATCACATCATGATATGTAAGACTCCACTATTGGTACTCTAATGTTAAGGGATTTTTACTCCAAAAATTAAGTTTTAGTCATACGTTTTAAAAGTACATTTTATGACCTATCATGATAAAATTGTTTATATCATAAAATGTATAATGAGTTAGACCTTCAAATCTTAGTTATAAATAGTTAAAACAACATATTAAAATGAATAATTTTTTAAAATTTAATATGATATGACAACAAATATACATAATTTTAAAATTAGAATGCACAACTTGAACCTTTCCTTTAAATAAAGTTATTTTTTTAAAAATTTCTTCTTTTGTGCGCCAACACTTTCTATTAAACTAAAAAAATTAAACACTTCAATAATAAACCTCTTGCTATTAACCCACATGGGTATCGTCCATATAAGAATAGATTTATTCCATATGAATAGATGTGCACCATTAATGTAATGCTCTATTGATATAGGAATTTGCGAAGTGCTCCATTGGTAGTGGAGGTCCCATGACATAGATTTTGCGAAGTTGATTGCTACACATTTATCCTAAAACATAATTAAAATGATTCAATGGATTCGCATCATTTATGTAATGCTCCATTGGTGACTTACACCCATAATGTGATTTTGGGGACTTGGTGGACATCTATTTTATTTATACATTTGCAAGATTTAATGGATATGCTCCATTGGTGACTCCATCATTAGGATTCGATTTGTGCTATTTATTTATGTAATGAGAGATTCGGTGCATTTTGCAAAGTTGATTACATCTATCCTACACCTTAGCAATCTACTATAATTAGAATGAAACGAGGAATGCAAAAGACCCCATATTAAGGAAGGCAACATGACAGCACATGCAGTCGGTGGTTTGGTGGAAACCAAGGTCCTTGTGTGGTTAGACTTCTCCTCTTTGTCATGCACTTGTCTTGCATCAATATGTGAGCACATGATTATCTTGCCCAAGTGATCCTTTTTCAAATGTGGACCCCACAAATCAGCCCATTTTCAACATAATCCAGGGAATTACAAAGAAATGGGACCCCCAATGGCTCTTTTGGGTTTCCAACAGAATCGACTAACACCATACTGTTCTCTTAAGAAAACAGTTAGTTTGGGGTCCCTATATATATTGCTCCTTGCTCATCTAAAGCTCACACCCATGAAGCATTACTTGTTTGTTGATCAGTCTAAGTCGTTTTCTCCCTTTAGTTGGTATTGCAAACCAGGATGGCACATTTCATATCATTTGGTTTCATTCTCCTTGTTCTGATGGGTGTCTTTGTATGTAACATTGAGGTATGTTGCAACTCAGAACCCTTCAAACACAATGTTATAATTGTTTTTTATTTACACCCCATAATTGATCACACACAATGCCACCATGGAATTTTCCCTCAGCTCATAATTCATCAAACACAATTCCACATTGTGGCATTGATGTTTTGTTTTCATATTGATTAAGCACAATGCCCTAATGGTTTTTCTCCTTTTGTTCTTTGAAGCATGTTATTATTTGATTGTCTAGAACTTAGTAATGCATAGATTACAGAAAGATGTACTGTTAGAGGGATCACAGTTCAGTTTTCGTATTGATGAAACACAATCCTGTTCTTTAAAGCATCATGTTATGTCACTGCTTAGAGAAACTTATACACTGTCAGAGGGAGCAGTGTTTGTGACAATGATTTTTGTTCAGCTTGATTTTGAGATTTGGATGATAATATAGTGTCTGATTTTTGCAGGCAAATATGCAATATGGCAATGAAAAATCACTTTTCAATACACAGTTGAGGAGGGTAAGCCTACCCTTTCACTCACTAACATTTTTTTTTTACTTAATAGGTTGGCTTCCCTCCCTCCCAAATTACAATTTTAGCTTTGTTGTTTTTTGATACATGTTTTATTGTTACTCCAAGGAGTCTATAAATCAGTATTTGCACTTGTTTGGACAAAGTGACCACTAGATCCCAACTCAACACATTTAGATTCTTTATTTGTCACTACCCAGCTGAAAAATATTGACATCTGAGTTATGCCTGAAGATTGAGTTTTCTTAATTATTTCTCTTCTGCTGATCGTAACATTTTTTACTGCTTCTGCTCAGAACTATGGAGAAGGAAGCCTTCGCTCTGCAGGTTTCTTTAAACTTAATTTATCTGTCCTTGTCGACAAGTATTGATCTTTATGGTGATATTCTTCTAGTCCATGTTTTATGAAAGTTTCCCCTGATGGGTATATTGGATTTGAATGCAGATTGTGGGCCAAGGTGTTCTTATAGGTGTTCTGCAACTTCTCACAAAAAGCCCTGCATGTTTTTCTGCAAGAAATGCTGTGCTAAGTGTCTCTGTGTTCCTCCTGGGACTTATGGAAACAAACAAGTGTGCCCCTGCTACAACAACTGGAAGACTCAACAAGGGGGTCCGAAGTGCCCTTGAATTCAACTGACTTGATTTATAAGCTGTTTCTCAGTTTGCACTTGCAGCACCAGCAGCTTACTATCTGATATTGATATTTTCAGTTTGCAGCAGCAATAGATTACTATGTGTTATCTGATAATATATTATAACGATATTGTAACCAATGTCTGAATGACTATGGGGTTTCTAGTCCTGTGAGAGAGAGAGTCAAATGTCTCTCCCGGAAGTTGAGAAATCCTTTCTTGTGGCACCGATGAGTTTTAATTGAATTTTGAACTGATGTGATGTTATTTAAATGAATGCCTTCCAATTAATCTTAACAATATTTGCATCAATTATATTAACATTATATAGACTATATTTCATACGGTATATGGGTTAGTTAAGGCCTCTTCCCTGCAGATGTACAAAATTCTGTATTTTGGGGTTGACATTTGTAGGTAACCATACCAACTTCCTTAGTAATACCTCTATGATATGCACAATCAGTCCAAAAAAAACAGGTTATCACCAACTTATACATACATTATTAAATGTTTTACATATAAACCAATATGAGAGGACCCAAGTTCAGAAATTTTCTTATGCTTTTTTCTATTACAAATTATAATATCATAACATCATCCAGATCCAATCCACCATACCCTGATATTTTGAAATGAAATTACAATTTAAACATATAAGAAGCTCTAGTCTAAATATGCTCTTTTGAGAATAAACGCAATACTCTAACTGCGGCTTTGCAATTTTAGGGATGTGCTATATCAGTGTCCTTATAGAGGTCTAATTGATTGTTTCACAATAACCTGTTGTTAATTAATTTTCCACTAAACCGCATTGAAATATGAAGTGGATTAAGCAGGTCTTGAGCTAGTGAGAGGGAGTATGCAGGAAAGACAATTTAAGTCCTCCTAGACTCCAGAGATGTGTAAGAATGCAGGGGAATTATAAATCTGCTTCTTATGCTAAAATGTGCTTGTGTGGGAAGCTCAATTCCTGCATTCCCTTTCATAACTGCTTTGATCCTGTCTATGATCTGATGCTGATGGTAATTGTAGTCATGTCCAATCATTGCACTGATGTATCAATGTTTGCCTGATCCGTGTGAAGAGTGGAAATCTTTGCTTCATTTTACGCCATGTTGTCATAATTGATGGATTTAACAATATAAAAGAATTAGAGGTTTTATGCTTTCACAATCTATAAGATTAGATTTACCGTTTTTGGAAATACTGTCTATATTTTAACCGAAAAGATTTTGGGATACACTGTGTAAGATTTTTGTAGTTTCTCAATGTTTTGGATCCACACCTGTGATCCTTCATCAACAAGGATCACAGGGTGATGAAGGATCACAGGTGTGGATCCGAAACATTGAGAAACTACAAAAAAGTCTTACACAATTTATCCCAAAATCTTTTCTATTACTGTATGGACTGTGAAAGTATAAAATCTTTGTCTGTATTTTGTTCGATAATTTGAATCACCAAACATGATTTATGATAAATCTCTTTCTCCCAGTAATGAATTATTATTAATAATCTAAAATATCCAACAAAAAATAAGTACATAATATTTCTAAAAACTATAAATCTCAAACTGATCTAAATCAAACATAATTTTATTCATAAATTTTATAATATCAATAATTTCTACATCCTCCATTTCTTTAGCCTCCCTCAAGATTCGGTAAACCAACAATAATTTGCAAAGGAAGCCTACAAAACTTTTGTGCTCATCCTTTCTGTTTGGAAGGCCATTTCTAAAGATGGTCCTTCCAACTTTTCAATGCTATATTTTCTCGCAGATGAAGTCATAATGCCTTTCCTCAACTTTTCAGTGGTTAGGTTTTCTTTTCATAGAGAAATATTAATTCTTTTAACTCAAATTACGTGTGTTAAAAATTATATTTTATAAAAAATAGTTTTTTCATGCCCGGAGCCAATTAAAATATTCATAATTCTTGAGCACATTGTTTTTTCTTCACTTAAATTCTTGTAGAGAAGCATAATACATGAATATATGGTTTCTGGGTTAAATGCAAAGTTGCACAATTTGGTCTTTGGTATTAAATGCAAAGTACAATTTAAATCCTTTTAGATTTTAGACTAAAATAATATTATATTGAAGTATTAGTGTGATTTCATATTACTTATTTTTTGATTACGTGTGTAATATATATATTTAAAAAAAAATTAATATATATTTTCAATTTAAAAAACATATAATAAAAAAGAGAATGTAAGACAATTTAAATTCTTCTAAACTCTAAAGATAAATTGAATTGTGAGAACATAGAACTTGTTTAAAATTATTATGTACCAATTTAAATCCTTCTAGACACAAAAGACAAATTGAACCGTAAGAACAAAGAATTTGTTAAAATTATTACGTACCATTTTCAACGTAAGAATACTTGCTCCATATTCTAAAGATATTATGTACTATTTTAAAAATGAAAATGTTTTGAAAAGAGGTTTCCTCAAATTTTCAACAATCATCATACATTCTCCTTCCCAACAACACCTAGTTTTCTTAATCTAGATTTTATTGAAGTATTTGCCCACCTTTCAAATGATGAAAACATCAACTTACTCTCCAAAAGCACATCTACATCAACCATAAAATTTGGGTGAGAATAGATTTGCACCATTGATATAATTTCTTGTAAATTTGTGAGGACCATCAATGTAGTCTAAGATTGGTTGTAACTTCATTTAAGTACCATTGGTGTAAATTCTTATAAATCTCTTGTATCCTCATTTGAGTAAAGATTCAATTTGTTAAGATGCTTGGCTCTCTTAAGAGTTCTTGCCCAATTTAAAAATGATGGAAACATCAACTTGCTCCCCCAAAGTACATCTACATCAACCATAAGATTTGGATGAGAATAAATTTGCACCATTGATATAATTTCTTGTAAATTTGTGAGGCCCATTGATGTAGTCCAAGATTAGTTGTATCCTGATGTGAATAATATTGATGTAAATTCTTATAAATTTATTATGTCTTCATTTGAGTAAAGATTCAACTTGTCAAGATGTTTGACTCTCTTAAGGGTTTACCATGATTCCATTTTTGTTGTGAGCACAAGTTTGATACAGAAGAAGGATGAAATTGGGTATAAATTTTAGGTGACTTTGGTAGATGGATTACCCCTTAAATATTGGTTCTTAATATCTTTCCTCAAAATAGAAGGTTCTCCAACACAAGAATTTACACCATTGATAGAGTCGTATATTATCATTCCTTATACGAATAAAAGTTGAACCATTGTTGTAATTGTAGATTTGCTTCATTGATACTATACATCTCTAATTGGTCTGGGTCAAGCATAATTTTCTTCATAAAATTTATGATGTCAATAATTTCTACATTCTCTATTTCCTCAACCTCCTTCAAGATTCAGTGAACCAACAACCTCATGTAGGGGTTTATGATTTCTCGATTGATATAGTCTATGAAGGAGGCTGACAAATCTTTTGTGCTCATCCTTTCTATTTGGAAGGCCATTTCGAAAGATGGTCCTTCAATATTTTCAATACTATATTTTCTTGTAGATGAAGTCATAATGCATTTCCTCAACCTTTTAGGGGCTAGGTTTTCTTTTTATAAAGAAATATTAATTCTTTAAATTTAAACTATGTGTTAAGAATTAAATTCTATGAAACTAGTTTTTTCATGACCAAAGTCAATTAAAATACTCATAATTCTTGAGCACATTGTTTTTTCTTCACTCAAATTATTATAGAGAAACACACTACATGGTTTTTGGTGCTAAATGCAAAGAAGCACAATTAGGCTCTTGGTGCCAAATGCAAAACACAATTTAAGTCCATCTAGACTCTGTTGTTGCTTGCACAATGCACCCTATTTATAACCAAAATGGGGACCCTCTTTTGAAGTTTTAATGATCTACTTGTTTGAACCTTTCTCAGTTCAACCATCTACCAAATGACGGGTTTTAAGTGATTGGATATGTTTCTTCTAAATGTTTTATTTCATTTAGGTGTTCAGTCCAAGCTCTACATCTAAAGGTTAACAGTAAGTCCCTGAATATATATGAAGCGAAAGGTCTTAATCATTTTGACTCACGTTTTGAAAATGCTTGAAAATGATCCTTTTGAAGAAATTTGGCTAACACATGTAGGAATTATTTGGCTTCTATAGAGCAGTTTGTAGTCTTCTCCTCAGCAATCTCATTCATTTCTATATTCATGCAATAAAATCGGCTATGTGATTTTGGTTGCTTCAATTATGCCTTAGTCAATTTCCTTAAAATGAACTTGATTTTATTAAGGTCCTAATGATAATAGGTTATTTTTCCTCATTAATTTAGTCCCCTTTTCGATCCATTTTATGTTTCGAGACATCATCAATAAATATTATGAATCATGACATCAACATAAAATATCAGGAATGATGACACCATCATGAAAGTTATCAAGCATTTACAAAATATCAAGCAAATATTTGAATTTGTAACCCATGCCTATTTAATGCCAAATATTAATTACATTCTTACCTACCAAATTTGATTGAATTTCAACCACTCATCTAGATTAACATTTAATGGTTGGAATCAATTCATGAATTACATAAAAAGAAGGGTTCACCCTCCTATTTCACATGACCAATTATGAAACAAAGTTCTGCCAAATATTAAGGCCATCACATTCTATTCTCATCCATTATTTCTTATAGTTACTCAAATCATCTATATGTAAGGGGAGATGTTGCTAGTGTGATCACACCATGACATTGATAAAGGCTCCAAGCTCTACATCTAGGCACAAACATGTATGTATACCGATCTGGAGTAGATATCCATGAGGAAGGTAATCATTTTGATGTCTTTTATTTATTTATTTATTTCTAATCTTTCCCAATCTAAGGAGCATGCTTAAGAAGTTAGATTTTCTATTATTTAATGTGTGTTTTGCATTCTAACAAGAATTAACCTATTTTGGATTCATGTGTTTACATTTGGCATGCCCGGTGGGATCTTTCACCCCACAAACACCTTTAAGGCCTCCTAAATCCTTCTAATGGTGAAATCAAATCAGCATTTACCATTGATTTCCTTCTTTTTCCCTGATTTTTTCCATTTTTCTGTCTCCTAATCATCAACGAGATTGCACACTGTGTCAGAGAGTTTATTCCCATGGATGATGAGATTGCACTATGTGGATTGGTAGTTTTGCATCCTATTCTATACGTTTTCATTATGTTTTTCAAGAAAATGGCAAGAACAACCTGCACAATAGTAAGAATGACATAAATAATGGTAAGATCGCCCTGTTGAATGGTGGTTTTACTTCTATTCTTCTATTTTACATGAATTTTATAAAAATGGTGAGATCACTCTATAAAACGACGAGATCGCCAAGCCATAAACTGCTCAACTTCCAAAGACTCATTTAGGGTTGCCTATACTCTATTTTTTATGATTTTTTTAAAACCACATGTTTTCTCATGAATTTTTAGATTATGTAGTCATGTTGGATTCATGTTGCATAGATTTTTCATAAAATACAAATGACAAGAGTGCTAATGTTTTCAAGAAAATAATAGTTTCATGACCAAAATGATGATTTTGCTTTATAAATGGTGGTTTTGATCTACAAACATTGGTTTTGTTTTTAAAATAACAGTTTTGCTTCTATTCTACTCTTTTCTATGTTTTTTATGAAAATGGTGAGATCACTACAAATAGAGATGTAAAGATGCAGATTTGTTCGCTAAACAGTGAGACCACGTTACATTTTTGTAAAACAATGAGATTACCAAGTTGTGCCCAACTTTTAGAGGCTTATTTTGGTTCATCCAAATTTAGTTTTTAATGATTATTTTTTAACATCACATGTTTTCTCATGAATTTTTGGATTATAAAGTTAGTTTGGTTTCATGTTGTATACATTTCTCATAAAACATAATGTAGAAGAGCACTAATTTATTTTCTTGTGGACTTCCCATCAAAGAGACCATATTGAAAATATAACTCATTTACCATAGGTTTCACTTGCCAAAGACTACATTTGAAACTCCTAACTTATTTGTTGCAGGTTTTACTAGCTAAAGAAGTGGATTTAGTTCCAAAAAAAGCAAGTTTTTACTCCCATTTTAATTTAGTGCCTAAGCAAAGGACCAACACTTCAATTTAGTGATTTTAAAATTCTTTCTTTCTTATCATTTTCTAAGTGTATTTTTTGCTTGATTGATTGTGTAATCTATTTGTTTCTATGCTCTCCCTTTACCCCATTTAGGGATCCTAGGTGACCAAAAATCACATAGATTACTTCTTGTTTTATCTGAAAGAATGTTTGATGTATGTTCTTCTCTTACCCATTTGTGGGGCCCTAAGAATAAAAAATAAATGCTTATTTATATTTTGCTTCTAGTTGTGCATGGTGGATTTCATCACCTTCTCAAAAATCCAAAGGGCATGGTGACCAGGTGTTGATATCTCAACATTCATACCAGTCTCATACATCTAACGAGGGATATAAATAGTTGGCAGGTGTCATTAAGACCTAACATAATTATCCATAAAGGGTTTATTAAAAGAAATAGGTTAACTCCCAATGGTAAGTCATTAAACATCACCATCAAAGAATCTAGGGTCTTTTTGATAGGAGATGTATCCCCTATAAACAACTTGACACTTAGATTTTTTCTTCAAAGGATTTTAGACCTTTAGGGACCATTTAGTAAGCCAAGTAAAACTATAAGTAATCCAAAATTCTCATATCACTTCATTTAAATCCAACAAATGAAGTGGTCATGAAGGGGCTGAACCCTCCCATGAATAACCCAAATTTAGATTGCTTCATAAGAGCTTCTTTTAATGTGGAATATTCACTGATGTAAAGGTGTAAAGGTAATATCCCTCAAATATTTCCTATCATGTACAAATTTTTGAGAGAGGGTGGGAGTAAACACCACTGTCACTAAATTTAATTAATTGGATTAATCTTTAAACTTTTCCTCTTAAAAGTAAGTATATCAAAGGTTCAGTGGATGGGATGCAAACCTGTATTAGTCCTTAAAATAGCCTTGCGATACTTGTGTGTTGATGCTTGATTGTAATGTCAAAAACTTGTTTATATTCAAAATCAAATCCAAAAAATAAGTCAAATTTAAATACCAAGTATTTCAGTGAATTGCAGCTTATATTTTGAAAAGGGAAGAAGAAACTGAATACGAGTATGGTTGAAAAACCTATTTGATTGTGCATACATTTAAATTAGATGATTGTGATGAAATCCTCTTTAGTTTGGGAGGATGACCTACAAATAAGACAACACTAAAGTAAATGGTTGGTCAAATAGATAGTTGAGTGGATGGCCTAGTGCTAGCTAGATCCCAGAAGCAAGAGCTTCCTTGGGGGCTGTCAACCCATACATTTTAAACAATTAAGTTTATAAATAGAATGATAAAGTACTTGCATCAATCATCAAAAGGTACTAAAATTGAACACAAGAAATTCTTGATAAATAAATAGACTAGAAATGACTAATATAGCAATAAGCGAGTCAATACTCCAGTAACACAAGTAGGGGTCTATGAATAAGCAGGAACACAAAAAATTAGATTTGGCTGAGGGTAGGTAGGTGAAAATAGCTTGCTATAATTTCCTACCATAGTGACTATCGACAGTTGAGATGATTGTCGATGATTAAGGTGACCGTCGACGGTCAAGCTAACCGTCGATGGTTGGGACAACCATCGATGGTTACTATGTGTAGGTCTAGGTTGGTAAATGGTTAGATTAATGGGATCACAAAGTTAAGTTCTGAGAGATGGGTTGGTACTGGGCTGAGTGTGAAAGGCAAATAAAGTAATTGGATACTAAAAAATAAATATTTATCTTGTAAAAGGCTAATCAGATGGGTGCTTGAGGTGGTTGACTCATTGGTGGAGTTTGACATGATTTTGATAGAGTAACGGTACTTGATAATTTGGTGGAGTGATGATGACAAGTTGGCTCTCTAATGTGATGGCTTGAATGCTAGATTATTGATGATGATTGACCTGTAAAAAGAAACTCTAGATGCATAAGCTCTTGATAATAATTACAGATGATTTTCACCTCCCTGCTCCTCTCCTCTTATAGGAAGGTAAGAGAATTATAACAAAATGTTAACTAGGCATTCTAATTTTAACTCACACATGCAATGATTCACATACAAATTTAGACAATTTATTTTTAGAAAAGCAAGGTGAATGGTTTTCATGTTGTTGGTTAAGGAGGTGCATCCTGACTATCGATGGTCAAGGTGATCATCGATGGTCGAGGGTGAAGGTAAAAAGTGGGTAAAAGGTAGGTTAAATTAGTTAGTAAAACTAACCATGAGTTAGGCTTGGTTAGGGGTCCAAGGGTCAAATTAGTCCCAAGGGGGTCCAGGGAAATTTCAACATTTAGAATGATGATGTGCATATTTTTGGTGTCTATATTTTTCCCCTTTTTATTATGTGGCCTTGAATCACCAAGCTGCAAAACAAAAATGGATTGCTAGTTGAAGGTTTGATTTCCCTAAGTATGAGAGGAGGTGTTCCCTCTCAAACCAGGAGTCGATGAGGTAAAACATAATTGGGTGTAGGTTTGATAAGTGGGTAAGTTGGTAATGGAGGTGGGTGATAGGTTAGGCACTAAAGTGTAAACACGTGCACAAAGTGTGATAAAAAGCATGCTAGCCAAGATCATGCATTGATTAGGTTTCCATAATTGGTAAAAATAAAGGTCAATGCTAGAAGGACAAGTGACAAGTGGACTATGTGACCATAATTAGGTATGGCAGTTGGGTACACTCGTAAGTCTCTTAAGTGATGTATATGATTCAATGGGTATCCAAGGTAGGAAGTACTCTCAGTGAAAACACAAACTAGTCAAGTGTCATAGGTATTTGAGGTAGGAAGTACTCTCGAGAAGACACAAGCGAGTTTGGTAAGCACAAGGTGGTGTAGGTGTAAAAGGGTCAACATGGCAATGTTGTCAATGTGGTCAAAGCACCAAGCAAAAGTTGCTATAAAATGTGCATGAGTTAGGCCAAAGGGGACCAATAGCGAGGTGATGAGGTGGTCGGGTTGGTTGGAGAAGGTAATCTCCATGGGTGGGTTGCTGATATGGTCCTACTAAAAAAAGGGTTTGATTTAGGTAAGAGAAAAAAAAGTGAGCCTTCTGACCATCGACGGTTAGGGTACTCAAGGGTGACCGTCGATGATCACCCTTACCATTGATAGTCAGGGTGTAAACCCTAAAAGGCCATGGGTCAAAAGTGAATTACATTTTACTCATTGTAACTTTTGCCATGGTTTACTTTGGAGCTCTGGTGTTTGGTGTCTTGCGATTGAGAAATTATTGATAGTGATTACTCAAAAGGCACTAACTGTTAGATGAGGTAGACTGAGGTGTACCAAGATAAGATATAGGGATCATGTGGATGTAGATAAGTACATGCAGGGGGTCCATAGATTCCTCTATGAAGGTGGTCACAAAATGAGGTAAGGGGTTCCATTCAAATTGGTAGAGCAGTTTGGTTTTGCATATGTTGGTTCAATTGATTTGTCCGTTATTTTATTGGGATGGGTTTTAGGTTTTGCCTTAGGTAGAGTTTGGGTGAATTTTTCCAATGAAATTTGAATTTGACAAGGTGGGGTAAGTGAATAAGGGTAGGGGTAGGTATTTAGGTTAGAATTTAGGAAAGATTTAGTTTGTTTGGGAGTTTCATGGGTAGCTAAGGTTTTGGGTGTTCCACTAGCAGGACACCCATATTGACCATCGACGGTCGAGATCAACCATCGATGGTTGACATCTACAAAAATATAGACGCCTGATCATCGATAGTCATCATGACCATCGGTGGTCACCTAGCATAAAAAATACCCTCATAAACATTTTAGAGGTATAGAAATCATTGAAAGGTATGGTATAGGTTGACCCGTAAGTTAGGTCAGAGGTTTGGTGGGTTGGAATGTGAGGTTATGGTAGGTAAGAGTCAAATAAATGATCAAATGGAGACAAAATTTTAACTTGTCATTATAATTCACCTATTGAACCCATCATAGTGACTATTTCATAAGTTGGTATCATTGTAGTTAGGTTGAAGGCACTAAGCATATAGGCAATAATAGTATAGGTGTCTAAGCTTATTTCTATGGATTATGTACAAACACAAAAGTAGATATAGATGCATGATTGGGTATCATGCATCTTCACAGAGGTTCACCAAAAGATGACCCCTACAAACTAGGCACATATGGAGGAGGTCAACCTCAGAGCAATGAGGCATTACCAATATGTGCCCCATGACACATCTATGATCATGGTCCTTATCGAGAGATGGGATCCCATCATGAACACTTTTTTGCTACCCACTAGTGAGCTCACGATCCTACCAGAGGACAACACAATTATCCCTACAAGGTGAGCTAATATACTACATAGAGAAAGAGGACCAAGATGATTTGTTAGAGATTATGTATGGAGAGGATCATGAGCATGTCATATGGCATGTTGGGGCTTCAACTATAGCATGCTCTATCATAAGGCACAAGATAAGAGGTAATTTATGACAATGATGATGATGATGGTTGTGTCCTACTTTTCCCTTCTCGACTCGAGTAGTGGGAGGTTCCCATACTTGCTGCTAGGGGTTTTAGTTGAGATGTTGTTGGGGAGACATTATTTGGCTAGGTACCTATTCTACTTATACAAATATATAGGGAGTTATGGGGTTTCATGGCCCATAAGAGATATGGTATTAATGTTGGTCTAGTTCTACATTGCTAGGCTTACAAACACATTTGGGTGCTAAGGTTAGTGGGGCTACCATAGGTGAGATACACTCAGATAGAGTCTCCAATTAGATTCATATGGTGGAGAGGTGACTTCGTTGCTTCAGGTGTAGGAGGAGGAGCCCATGATGTTGATTGGTTTAGGGGTGCTTTAGGTGCCTTGGTAATTGGAGACATCACCTATAGATTGTATGTTTAGTTTCTAGTATGGCCTAACTACAAGAGGAAGACATTCTCCTTATAGAGTTATAGGTGGATTATTAGCAGGAGGGATGGGGATGTAGAGCTTATCCCCTTTGATAGGGTTCGTATGTAGTTTGAACTTATTTAGGGTATCCCAGGCATATTTCCCAAGTATAGGCATGAAGATGCAAAGATATTATTGCCTAATCTGCATCTCATGAGGATGTTGATAGATCATGAGGCGCTGCCAACCAGGCTATAGGTAGATGATGCTAGTTTTGTAGATGGGTACATGGCATGGTACCATACTTTATATATGGTAATAAATATTGGTGATGGTGATGGTGGTAGGAGGCCTATGGATGTGGACCCTATAGGGAAAGGGGGTTATAGGGAATAGGTACAGGGGGGTATCCTAGATGCTTAGGCAAGAATCATACTAGCCACTGCATAGACATAAGTCACATCACTATAGGGTTAGATGGTTGTTTTATAGGGTCAGGTTACTACTCTTACAAGTGACAAGGACTAGGTGAGAGCTTCACTAGCCTCGGTTACACAAGAGAGGGACTCCCTAAGGCAGAGAGGAGGAGGGACAATGACACTTATAGAACCATCGAGAACCATCCCCATGGCATGATACCTAGGTAAAATGGAGGAGCTATGATATTATGAAGTTATAGTTTTGAGGTGGTGTCCTGATGAGCCCTAATGGGGCAAGTATAGAGTGAGCTTGGTGGGCAGTGCCAATATGGTGACACCAAGGAAGTGGGTAACATTTTTAGGTGGATAGATAGGTACTACAGGTAGATAGGTACTAGGGCCTAGTGGTATGCTAGGAGATAGTGGTGCCCTGGGGGTATAGACATAACATAATTCATACATATAATATATTACTATATATCATTTTGATTTTGGCTTGTGAGTCAATGCAATGAGATGTACATTTTGAGAGAAAGAGACATGTATATCTATTTGTACACATTATGTTATTTGACTCACAATACATATATATATATATATATATATATATATATATATGATCCTCGTGTATTGCTCATACTCATGGTCTCTGATTTACGTTGATGTTGATGCTTATGATGTGATGGTTATATTGTTTATGGATTATGCTTCTTATTTGCTTATGACACATGCTAAATTTTAATGAGTATATGCTTTATTATTTATATTTAGACATGTAATGAAATGGTTAATTGATTTATTTATTATGTTTGTTATGGTTATGCATTTTCTTATGACACATGTGGATATGCTTGTTATGAATTTGTTTTAAGGTAAAACACATGAGGTAAGTCAAATAATAACACTAGATGAGAGAACAAAGACAATTATCAAGAGACACATGTTGTAATGAAAATATCAACTAGCCATGACAAGATAGGAAGGGGACATGATGCTTCTTCTTTGACAAAGACTAATATAGAACCAAATATGGATTAACTTAATAAACATAAGCCTTTCAAATGTTTCGCATTAGCGTTCATTAGGTGGTTAAAAAGGTGTCATGCTCACAAAATGTCAAGTGAGCTCAAAATCCCTTGATTTATCATGTATAAAAGGGAAGATGGATGAAAATAGAACCTTCATGTGATACTAGCATGCCTCTTCTGTAGGTGTCTAAAGAGACATTATAAACAAGTCTATGCCATACAAAGTATAGACTAATCTATGTGGGAAGTCTACTTGTGAAAGCTAATTATGGCTTCTATTTTATTTTGCTGTGTGAGAGCTGATTTTAGATTTCAAGATTAGTTTGCTTTTGTTGTGATTTTGAAAATGGGTCTTTTATTTTTTTGTTGTATATGGGAAACTGATCGACATGGGAAACTTCCAAAAAATTGTTGTGCTTTTAACAAATTTTTTACTCATCCATCCTTGAAGGGAGTGGTCTAAGTTTATTTGCTTTGTTCAAAGCTTTGTGATAGCTATCCTTTGAGGGAGTAGTCTACCTTATATTTGTGAAATTTTAGTATGCTTATGCAGCTATCCTTCAAGGGAGTAGTCTATGAATGCTAGGAATGATCCATGATTGTTATTGGTTTTGATTTTTCTTTTTGCTTGACATATACATGCTTATATAGGTTTAAGGGTTCACATTTATGAAGGCAAAACTAAAATCACAAAAAAGTTGATTAGGTGTAAAGAGGTTTTAGGTGACAATGATCATGGGAATCCATCTTGGGAGAGGGGTAGAGAGTACCATGAGAATCATGCCTTGGGTAGATCCATGGTACCCATTGTTCAATATTAGGCTATGACTATGATGGATAATCACATGATTTAGTTTAAATAAGTTGCCCCTAAAATAGGGAGATGAATGTGGTTGAAATCAAGGGATGAGCTTAAGTTTAAACAAAAGATGAACTTGATCCTTCCTTAACAAAATAATGGATGTAGATGTGAAGCATTAAGGGGCTCAGGTTCTAGGTTTCCTTCAAGAGAGGACAATTGGTAAGCTCCTGATCCATACTTGTGGGTTATGATATAAGGTCCAAGCTAATTGAAATCAAACTTGACCCACTTTCTTTTCTCCATATTGGTGACATGCTGATTTTCCTTTAGGATGAGGTCTTTGATGTTAAATTCTCACACTTTAAGGTGTTTTTTATAATCACACTTGACGTGCTCTTGATAGAAATGAAAATGGGTAATGGATAATAAGTGATGCTCATCAAGTAGCTTAAGATAGGCTAAGTGGTGCTGATGATAATCATCCTCATAAATGATATCTTACAAAGATATGCAAAAAGAAGGCATCTGGACTTCAAGAGGCAAGATAACCTCCACTCCAAACATAAGAGAGAAAGGGGTAGCACCCATATGGGTTATAATGCTAGTATGATGTGCCCATAAGGTGAAGGGGATGTGCAAATGCAAATCCTGACCAGATGCATTGACCATTTTAGTTAGCATGTTGTTAAGAGTTTTGTTAGAGGCCTCAACCTATCCATTCTCTTGAGGGTGATAGGGCAAGGATAAGCTTGAATTAATGTTGAATGTGTCATAAAGACCTTGAACTTGCTTGATCTTAAAATATTTATAATTGTTAGTGATAATCTTATGAGAAACATCGAAGTGGTAGATGATGTGATGGTTGATAAAATTGACAATCTTCTCTACTTTGGTCAAGACTAGAGGAATAGCCTCTACCTATTTGGTAAAACATTCAATTGCAATGATGATAAAATGGTATCTCTATGAGGAATGGGGGTTAATTTCACCAATAAGGTCCAGACCCCATTATGAGAAAGGCCATCAATTGGTGGAAACATGAAGACTATGGCTAGGTGTATGATACAAATTGGTGTGTTGTTGGTATTTAACACACTTTTTCACATAATCATAGTAGTCTTGGTTAAGGGTGGGCCAATAATATCCTAGGTTAAGGATGAATTTAGCTATAGTGAGGCCATCAAAGTGTCCCTCACATATTACATCATGTGTTTCCTTGATATCATGAGAGGCTTCATGACTGCATTAGTAATGGAAGAGGAGGCCATCAAAGTTGTGCTTATAAATAATTCCTCCCATAATGGTGTAGCATGAGGTAATATAGATAAATGATCTTTGAGCATTCATGGAAAGGACAAAAGGAATGATGATAAGGTTGAGGTAGTCAAAGGTTTGCTGATACCAAAGGTCAAGTGAGGTCTCCTCCATATTAAAAATGGTAGGAAAATCTAGTTTGACATAGGAAGGCTGGGTATGTCTATGGATAATGACAGATAGGTTAAAGTTAAAGGGTATAGATGGGATCTAAGAGGTGATGTAAGCCATGGTGTCGGTGAACTTATTGGTAGATCATGGGGTTGATTGGATGTGGTAGTGTTTAAATGATGCTAAGAGTTTATCAACTAGTTGTTTATACTATTACAAACATCATTCTTACACTAGTAAGAGCCATTGATTTGATTGACCACAAGTTGGGAGTCACCAAAGATGTTGATTATTTTGTCTCCTAAGGCTAAGGCAATCTGAAGGCCTATGAGTAAGGCTTCATACTTAGCCATGTTGTTCATAATTTCAAAATCAAGCTTGAAGGACAAAGGAAGAGGTTCACCATAGAAGGGGATAAGGATGATACCATATCCCCCACCACATTGACATTTTGATTCATCAAAGAACATGGTGACTTGATAGGTAAAGTTTGCATGAGAGAGGGTTGTGATGGACTCATCGACAAACTCAAGAGGAGGAGGTTGATTGTCTTCTAATGATGCTTCAACCAATTGGTCAGAACTGACTTACTCCATAATTGACTTTTGTTGAAGGAACTCAAGGTCAAACTCTACTAAGAGCATGTTCCACTTGGCCATACATTTATTTTGGTATGGCTCGGAGTACATATACTTGAGTGGGTTGGTATTGGTTGTGACATAGGTTTTGTGGTTAAGATGGTAATGGCAAAGTTTGGTGGCCATGAAGACTAAAGATAATCAAAGCTTCTCGGTATGGGTATACTAAGTCTCATAATCTATAAGTGTGTGGATAATGTAGTAGATGGTTTGTTCTCTATGTTTTTCATCTTGATGAACAAGTATTTCCCCTAGGGAGTACGCAGTGGTGGAGATATAAAGGTAGAAAGGTTGGTCATCCTTGGGAGGGGTTAGGATAGGTGGAGATAAAAGGTACTTTTTGAGTGAATCAAAAGAATTTTGACAGTCACTATTCCACTTAAAATATGCATCCTTATTCAGAAGGTGGTGGAAGGGTTGGCATCAGTATAAAAGCTAGTAGATGAAGTAGTGAATGGATTGAAGCTTCTCTAACAAAATATGGAGTTGATTGAGGTTGATTAGAGGAAGCATGTCGAGGATTGCTTTGATCTTAGTGGGATCAAATTCAATTCCCTAAAGGGAAATGATAAAACCAAGAAGATTTCATAACAAGACCCCAAAAATGTACTTCTTAGGGTTTAGGCAGACATGGTAGTGGATGAGGCACTCAAAGATAATCTTGAGAATGGCCAAATGGTCCTTTTGGTGTTTGGATTTTTTGAGAAGGTCATCCACATAGTCCTTTATAATCTTGTGGATAAGGTCATAAAAGATGTAAGTCATGGCACATTGGTAGGTTACACTAGTGTTCTTTAATCCAAAAGGCATGACTCTATAGTAGAAGGTCCCCCATGGGGTGGTAAAGGTGGTCTTGTGCTGAGCTTTGAGGGTAATTAGGATCTAATTTTAACCCAATAATCCATTCATGAGAGAAAACATCTTGTGGCCAGCTATAAGATCAACTAGCTGGTCAATGCTCGGTAGAGGAAAGTCATATTTAGGGAAAGCAAGGTTAAGGTCATGAAAGTCCACATAAATACATAGTCCCCTTATGGATTTGGTGATAGGAATGACATTTAAGACCCATTGGGGATAGTCAATGGGTTGAATGAAATTGACATAGAGGAGGTGCTAAAGCTCTTCTTTGATGAGAAGGGATATATGAGGGTGCATGCATCAAAGTTTTTGATTGATGGCTTGGAATCATAGTGAGTGACTATGTTATGTGTAGAAATGGTAGGATCAATTCCAGGCATGTCACTATAAGACCAAGAAAATGCTATGATACAATCTTGGAAGGAGGGGAATTCTCAAAGTTCCTCAGCATTCAACAATTAGTTTATTTTGACAATGCAAGGGTCATCTAGAGTGTTGAAGTTGATATCCATGGTGGATTCATTCAACATGGTTGAAGTCTTAGGAGAAGGGATTTATGTATGGAAGAATCTAAGGCACCAAGGTAGGTAAGAATGGAATCATCATCCTAGCACTAAATAATGTTAATGGTAGGAGAGTCATCTCCTATCATATCAAGATGGATCAAAGGGATGCTTATGGTTGTCCCCTCCTTTTGATAAGTCAGGGGTCTAAGTTTGATTATGTTGATAAAAAAATTTAGGTGGGATGATGTCATCATCCTCACACATAGTTAGAGGAGAGGTCAGTGAGGAGGGGGTGTCTTCCTCAATAATGGTGGTGGTAGGTGGTTTGGTTTATTTATTGATAGGTATAATGAAACCAAGGCCATGTTTCTCATGAGGCTCTTTAGTCTCAATGGAAACCAAATTATGTGGGCCATGCTCATATCACCCAAGACCAAACTTTTTCCAAGCACACCTTGTCTAGATAGGAGAAGTTGAAGGTGAATGGTCGAGGTGAAGAGGAGGCAGTAGAAGTACCAAGTGGTTTATTGTGTCTATAATGAATGTAATGGGTTTGACAATATGAAGGTCCAAAGGGAAAAACAAATCTAAAATTAGGGTCATACCTAGGTTGGTGGTCAAATTTACCATACTCTTGGGGAGTAGGGAAAGCATCAAAGGTGAGGAGGCGATATTCCCCCAGTGAAAGACATTAAAATGTGGATTTCAAGTGGTCTAAGGTGGGGATCTGATCAGAGGGGATAGATGAGCTAGTTAATGCCTAATTGGTAGAAGGAGGTATGACTTCTTATTTCATGGTGAAGGTCTTGTCTTTGGTTAAGGAGGGTGTGCTAGATGGGGGTAGGAGGATGTCATTGGGTCAGTAGGTCATGTTGCATGTTGAGAAGGGACTTAGGTCAAATTAGATGATGATGACCTAGCCTTCATGCTCAAATTTAATTCAATGATGAAGGGTAGAGGGGATGCAACCCATGGAGCGAATCTGAGGTCTTCCTAATAAAACATTGTATTAGAATTCTCATTTCACTACATAGAAGAGTTTGGGGAGCATTCAGGGTCCTACATGGATATGAAGGATAACCATTCCTAAGGTAGTGGTCATGGTATAGTTAAAGGATTAAAGTATGGCTGAGGTTTTGGATTTGACATTCTTTGGAAGGTTTAGTTGGTTATAGGCATGGGAGGAGATGATATTAATACTAGATCCCCTATCAATCATGACCTATTTGATTTAGGTTTGGTTGATGTAAGTAGTATTAAAGAGAGGGGGATGTAGGTCATCTATATGGATAGAAGGTATTTTTGAATCCTTAAAGGTGACAAGGTTGGAAATTTAGAGAGCATCAATAAAGGCTACCAGAGGTTGAGGGTATTCAAGTTGGACCTCTACCGATTGTAATGCCTCTATCATTTCTTGGTGATGATGAGGTGAAGTAGTAATCAACTCATATAAGCTCATCTTCACCAGGGTCTGGTGAAGATATTTGAACACCACTCTCCTAATGGACTTGAAAGGGTTAGATTAGGAGGCACCTATGATAGATACCTTGGGTTTGGGTGAAGGTGAAGATGTTTGGGTAGGGTTTGGTTGGGAGGTAAAAGATGGGTATGTCCATGGGATGGACACTCTGGCCTTCCCTTTATCCTTCTGTTGTGATCTCATGACCACATGAATGGTATGGATAGAGGGAGGAATTGGGGTAGGAGAGTTGTTTGGATCTTCATCACTCTAAGGTGAGAGTGGACGAATAGGTAGGTTTTGGATAGTGGTTATTGGTTGTTGGATTGGTAATGGGCTTGTGGGAGGTTATTCTATTACAAGATCATCCTCATCATAGAGCTGATGGATAATGGTTTGGAAAGCATTATAGTTCTCCATGTCGTGGCTTGGTGTCTTATGATAGGAACACACTTGGTGATCATTATACTGGATGAGGTTTGAACCAGGAAGGTCGAATGACCTGATAAGGGGTAAGGTCAAGAAAAAATCTTGCAATAACCTTTAGAAAATGGTAGAGTAGGTTTCAACTAAAGAAGGAGAGGTTTTAGGGGCTTTGGTCTTGGATGGTAAGGTGGAAGTCCTTTTGGGAATGGTTTTGGTGATGGAAGGTTTGGGTAGGCTAGTGCATTTGGTTGGTGGTTTTGATTTTGGTAAGGTGGTGGTTGAGAAAGTGAATGTATGATGTTTTAGGATAGGTAGCTTGGTCATTAATGGTTCAACAAAAATAGGTGTGTTTGAAAGTAAGTGTGATGATTAAAGGAACAATAGTGATTGGGTCATAGTTGGGACAACTAGCTTCCTACTCAGAGTAGAAGGATAAGGTCCCAAGATGGAGAGTAGGGTGGAGGGAGGTAGGAGTTTGGCCCTTTAGCCTTTTAGTGTTTCTACCCCCTTAGTTGATTTGGGTTGGCATTTGGTTGTTGGGTTCAGTGAGGTAAGTTCCACTTTCACAGATGGGTGATTAATACTCTATGTAGGGAAGGTGTCAAGGTTATTTGTTGGTTTGGTTGGAGAAGGTGATTTGGTTGCTTTGGGTTTAGGTGCCTTGGATAGTAAAGGAATTGTTGGGTTGATAGAGGCCTTCATCAGTTTGGTTGGTAGGATAGGGGTTTGGATAAGAGGAGTGGTGGGTTGGTTTGCTAAAGGAGTGGTTGGAGGTTCTTTCTTGGTGATATAAGGTAGACATAATTACTACTAGAAGGTGACTCAATCCATGTCAGGGTTTAATACAAATTCTAATTCTTACACTAACCTAGATAAGGGTTTGTAGGCTAGTTTTATCCCCTGGATAGTGGACCTAAAAGATAAGCTCATAGGTTGAGATAAAGGGATGGTAACCTCATCCTTTTCTTCAATAAAAAGATGCAAGGTTTGAATGGGTGAGTCTTTTATGGGAAGTATAGACATGGGGGCTTCCCTTATGGGAATGATCCCCAAAGGGGTAGTAAATTTCTCGATGGTTGAGGGAGAAGGTAAAATGGGTGCTTGTTCTGGTATGTCGGTCAAAGGAGGGATTGATGGCTCCAACACCTCAATAAGTAGAGGAAGAGAGGAACAAATAGGTTGGTCAGTAGGTTCTTTAGTATTGAGCATGCTAAGAACCATGTTAATAGTATGGGCATCATGAGAATACTCAACTATGTTTCTCTCATTTTTGGTAGGTGCATGATTGGGGAAAGGTTTCTTAAAGATGTCGAGGGCTTGGTTTTGAGGTACATTAGGGTTATCAAACACAAACTCCCCCTTATCAATGAGAGATTAGATAATGCTCTTGAAGGTGTCACACATGATAACGTCATGCCCTACTACTCGATGGAAGGTACATAGATCATTCTCATTCTACCAACTAGGTGAAGGATGAGAAGAATCAAATTGTTGAGGCGGTTTGATAGGGAAGCTATATGATGTTGGCCATCAATAAATTCTCTAGGATTGAAGTATATGATTCTCTAGGTGGAGTAAATTGCTTCTAGGTGTTCCAATTTTGGTTTCTCATGTTTTGCTTTGAGGAACTAGAGGAATTTGGTTGGTTAAAGGATGATGGAGAAGAGGATTTAAGGACAACCACATTCATAGTTACCTTGATTTTGGTCTCGGTGTTGGTTTGGTTGCTCATTTTGGAGGAGGAAGCCTCATTGGTTTTGTAGGTAGAGTTATTGTTTTTCAATTTTAGCTTTCCTTCATCGATGGCTTTGTTATCTAATTTACACACCATGGTGAAAGCTTCATCAAAATTGTAGAAGATATACACACGTAATGTGGAAGAGATGTGATTGACACATGCCCAAGCAAAGAGTTTGATCAATTTGGGTTGCGTTAAGGAAAAGAAAAGCTGATTGATTAAGCTCCTCCAATGGGCTAAAAAATTAACAATAGATTCATCATCAAACTGCCAGATAGAGTAGAGGTCAGTGATGGAAACCTTCTTGGAGATATTTATTGAAAAGTGATCCAAATTTTTTTGAGCTAGTTAGGTGAAGGAGAAGAGGGAATGCTACGTTAAGGCACTATACCAATCTAGTACCGGTCCTAACAAAGACATAGGAAAAATGTGGAGAAGGAAGGCATCACCATAGGAAATCAAATAACATGAGTGCCTAAATACCCTATGGTTCTATTGTTGATCCTCCTTAATCTAAAACTTGGAGAACTTGGGAAGTTCCCACTGAGGAGGAGATCGACGAATAGGGACAAATGGGTGAATGGGTTCATTATAAATCTAATCATATGATAAGACATTGTGAGCTCTAGAACTAGTTGAATCTAAGGTAGTCACCTTATCCATGAGCATATTCATGAGGTTTAATTGGGGTTGTGAACATGAAAGGTTGTAAGGTGCATATTATTGTAGTAGTTATAAGGTGTATATTATTACAGTAGTTGGGTGACATACTGATAATTGGTAGGAGGTTGAATATCTATCACATATTGGTATGTGGACACTGATGGTTAGGTGGAGGATATATTAGGGTAGGTGGATGTGCATGGTTGAGTACTAGGTATAGGTATATGCTCTTGTGGGTTAGGGATATAACCTAGGTTTGGTGCAATGGACACCTATTGGGTAGGAGAGGTGGTTAGGTTTGTTACCAAAGGAAGTGAAGTGACCTTTATGCTAACTGGGGGTAAGGTATTAGGTATAAGCACCAAAAGACTTTGAATTAAGGCATTGGTCAAAGGAATATTGTAAATTCTAGTGGTAGGTACTCCCATGGTGAGGGGAGTATAGGTGGCTAATGGTTGGGTTGCTCCTAAGGTGGAGGAGTTGTTGGTAGGGGTGGAAGGTATAAGGGTATTTGTAGGTTAGGTAGGTTAGTTTTCCATAGTATCAAAGGGGTTGTTAGTATATGAAGAGGCTTGGGTAGCCAATGGTTGGGTGGTGACTATGGAAATAGAGGTATTTCCCATGAGGTGGGAAGGTATGCCATAAGGTGGGTCCATAAGCAGAACCAAATTAAGGGTACGGTAAGGCATAGTGTTAAGGTAATGTTAAAGCACCACATGATTATTATCTAGGAAGTTGGTAAATTATGCATCTCCTTGGGAAACCTCTTGAGGGAAAAGAGGACTTCTTGAAGGGTGAGGGGAGTCTACCAGTTCAGAGATGTAGTTCATGGGTGAGGAGGTAGAAGAGGTTGATTAATTTGATAATGGGTTTTTTTTGATATGTTCTTTCACTGCTAGTGAGTTAGAACCATCTAAGGTAAGGGAGAGAGAATGCACAAACAATATCACCACTCAAATAGAGAGAAGATAAGAAATGATCAAGAAAAGAAATCACACTCTAAAAATCATGTTAAGTCCTGAAGGTTATTTTTAGTCTCTCTTTTGGCTTATGCCTTAAGCTTTCAAGAAATGTGTGACTAAAATTTGGCTTGTAGAATAGGTACTAAAAAGGAAGTCTATGGTTGGTTTCAAGTTGTTTAGGTGATCAAAAGGAATATATATTGGAAATCAATATGTGGCTTAGTATTGGGGCATACCCTCTCACTTCACAAACCACAATAATAAGGGTGTCAGGTGCTTATCCAATATATAGAGATTTTTAGAGTTTACACTCAACTAGAGAGCTGAGTTGGTTCTCCCCTTGGTAATGACCTCCAAGTAGGATTTTCGGTAAAGGGTAAGGTGAGCGTTAGGTGCTGAAATTCTAGTCAAGCCTTGTCTCATGTTTGTTTGATGTTTAATTGATGAAAGTGGTTTGGTTTAGTGTGTGCAACAAAAGTGATGCTATGATAGAATAAATTTGTTTTAAGTTAAACTATTTGAGCTAAAATTTACAAGCAATCAATGTATGCACTTAATTTTAAACCCAAAAGAAATTTTAGTTTCATTAATGAGCATAGATAGAGAGAAGAGCATATAGATGTAAAGAAAAGAAACCCAAAGTAAAGGCTTAAGGTCCCACCAGACATGCTAGAATGTTTTAGTGAATTTCATCTTATATTTTGAAAAGGCAAGAAGAAACTAAATATGGGTATGGTTGAAAAAATTGTTTGATTATGCATGAATTTGAATTAGATGATTATGGAGAAATCCTCTTTGGCTTGGGAGGATGACCTATAAATAAGATAACACTAAATCAAATCAAATGGTTGGTTAGATAGATAGATGAGTGAATTACCTAGTGCTAGCTATATCTTAGAAGTAAAAGCTTCTTCAAAGACTGTCAATCCACACAATTTAAACAATTAAGTTTATAAATATAATGATAAAGTACTTGCATCAATAGTCAATAGGTACTAAAATTGAACACAAGAAATGCTTGATAAATAAATAGACTATAAATGACTAATATAGTGATAAATAAGTCAATACTAGTGCTAAATGGCTTGGGTCTATTCCAAAAAATTAGGTAGGGTTCTATGAAAGGGAAAGAACATAGAAAATTAGATTTGGCTGAGGGTAGGTAGGTGAAAATAGCTTGCTAAAATTTCCTACCACTGTGACCATTGGTAGTTGGGATGACCATCGATGATGAAATTGATTGTTGGTGGTTGGGTAGACCATCAGCAGTTGGGACAACCATTGACAATTACTATGTGTAAGTTTGGGTTGGTAAATGGTTAGATTAACAAGATCACAAAATTGAATAATGAGAGATGGGTTGGTGCTAGGATGAGTACAAAAGGCAAATAAAGTAATTGAATACTGGAAAATAAGTACTGATCTTGTAGAATGCTGATCAAGTAGGTGCTTGAGGTTTTTGACTTGTTGGTGGAGTCTGACATGATTCCAATAGAGTAATGGTACTTGATGCTTTATCAGAGTGATGGTAACAAGTTAGCTCTCTAATGTGATGGTTGGATCACTATATTGTTGATGATGATTGACTTATAAAAAGAAACTCTAGATGCACAAGCTCTTGATAACAATTATAGATTATTTTCACCTCCCTACTTCTCTCCTCTTATATGCAAGGTAAGAGAGTTACAATGGGTAGATTTTAGTGAATAAAAGCATGATGTGTTATGTTCAATGTTTGATAGGTAGGGTAATTGTTTTGGATAGAATTATGTAGGTGGTAATGATGATGTGAAAATATATGTGGATAAAGGTAGAGTGTTATTTGAGTGTTAGACGTAAGATGGTAGATGTAATTAGATAAGTTAAAATAGGTTAAAAAAGGTGGGTGTAGGTTGGTACTTATCTTGATGTGGGAAACTAAGTGTGCATGCAAATGCAATTGTGTTATAGGCACGTGACTAGATTCAGATGTAGGATCGAGTCTCTAAGATATTCATAGAGGTCCATGATGGTATGATCGATGATGAGTGGAGACACATAGAGGAGGTTGGCCTTGGTGTCATTAGATACTATCAGCACCTACCAGAGGATGTGAATATGATCGTATCCCTCATTGAGAGATGGGACCCAACCACAAATACATTTTTGTTGCTGATTGGGGAGATGAGCATCCTACTAGAGGATGTGTACAAGATTTCATGGCTACCCATTTGTGGGGAGCTGATTTATAACATAAAGAGTGAGGAGAGGGACTACTACATGGATATGATATATAGAGAAGATCAGATCCATGCTAGATATCATATAGGTGGTGTTTACTACACTTGTTTATAATTATGATGATGATCATATCTTTCTTCACTCTACCATATTTGAGTAGCGGTCAATTTACATACATATTACTATGGGTACTAATGAAGATGCTATTGAGGAGGACTATGTCTGGGTGGGCCCCAATGTTACTGGTCCAGATCTATAGCGAGCTCTAGGCATTTAGAGCACACAAGTGATATGGGATCAATGTTGGGTTCATGCTCTATTATTGGGTGTATGAGCATATTTAGGTGGTGAGACCTTTGGGGCTACCATGGGATAGGTATGCACTGATGAACTATAGAGTGGGTTTCTTGAGATGGAGAGGGGATTATGCATTGATAAGGGCTGGTGCTGGTGCAAGGGAAATTGAGTGGTTCAAATATGCTTTAGAGGGATTGGTGGTGGGTGATGTAGCATGGAGGTCATATGTGGGCTGGCTAAGGTGGGCCCAGTATAGTTATCACACTGTCACTTCAGAGTAGAGATGGAAATATGGGAGGTAAGATGGTGAGACTAAGTGGATCACATTCAATCAAGTTCAGAGGTAGTTTGGCATCAAACAAGGTATTTCATTAGATTTATTGAGATATAAGAGGGAGGACATAAAGTTCTTTCTTCTAGAGCCACAACCATAAGACATTATTTTAGATCACAAAGAGCTATCGACAAGAACCATCATAGATGATGCTGATGTTACAAAATGTTATGTGGTGTGGTACCAAGCTTGATATGCAATGGTTGATTTTGGATGGGGTGATAGGGGTTATCATTCCATGGATGTGGATCTCACACTAGTATAGAGTGGTGGCCAAGATGGATAGGCATAGGCAGCACTTGTAGTGACACAGGCCTAGATCACTAGATTATAGGGCCAAATTGTCATTTTACAAGGTCAAGTAATGATGTTGATTGGAGAGCAAGATCAGGTGAGGATATCTCTTGGGTTAATGACTTAGGAGAAATATTCACTGAGGTAGAGGATATGATCAAAAATAACACCAGTAGGGGCACCTATAAGAAGACCAGATACAATTCTTATGACACGGTACTTAGCCACCATTAAGGAGTTGAGATATTATAAGGTGATAGTGCTAGGACAATTTCCATTAGATCTTTGATATGAAGAGTATAGGGCCAACTTAGCAAGTGGTCCATATATATCTACTCTAGGATTGTGGGCCTCTATAGTGGGTCAAGTAGGGAGATTAGGGGGACCACCACTAGATAGTAGTGCAGGTGTAGGTGGGCCCAATAGTAGTGGTGCCTTAGGGGCTTGATATATGAGATTATACGATGTATATGTTTTTGATTTTGATACTAGCCTGCATGCTAATGATGCAAGATGTATATGAGAAAGAGATATTTATACATTATGACATGCATTTGTTGTTGAGGATTGTATACTCATTTGACATGTATTACTATTATTATGATGCATATGATGTTCATGATGATATAGATGATGTTATGTTTATGATGTTATGATGATATAGATGATCATTAAGTTCATGATGTTATAGATGATGATTATGTTCATGATGTGTTCATAGTTATGGATTATGGATGACATGTTTTATGCTTATGAGATATGTATTTTTAGCTTAGGCATGTGATGATGTTTATAGATGTTTATATATGGTGTATTGATGGATATGATGTTGATGATCATGGATAATTTTATTATGTTATATGATGATGTGATGATGGAATTGAAACATGATGTGATGAGGGAATTGAAACATGATTATGATGAAATGTTTGACTTTATGATGAATATTTGAATATGTGTATAGTTTAGGTGATGTTTGATCTTATACATAGTGAATGATATGTTTGTTCATATATATGATCATAGACATGTGATTGATAGTTTTTATTATGGTTTGTTTGATGATGTGTGTTTATATGATGATGTGGTTCATAGATAGGAGTATGGATATGTGATAGATGATTTAGTCATGATTGTTTAGGATGTGATGTGTTGATGTTTTAAATTGTTGTTATGTCGATGGGAAGTAGTGATATGACATGGTCTATGATGTTTATTGATATGATGTGGTTTATGTTGTTTATGCTATGATAAATGATTATTTCTATAATGATAATGATGTGGCAATGTGATTATTGATGTTTTATAGTTTTGATGTTTTGTTCATGGATAGACAAGGTTCATAATGTTATGATGTAGATGGATTATTGCATTGATGAGAATGATGTTTTAAATGTTTTGATATGATATGTGATATGGGAATATAATGAAAGCACATAAAGTAGGTTTAGATAACATACTAAATGTAGAAAAAAGAGAAGAATGATGAGACATATATCCATATGAACTAATGAATAGGGGGTAAGAAAAAGGCATGATGTGTTCATTGGTAAGGGTGAAAAAAATTTGAAGTTGGATTGAATTAATGAAAATAAGCCTTTTGAGTGTGTCACATTAGCATGATTTGATTAAAAAAGAAGGTATATTGATCACTTTGTGTCAAGTAAGCTCATAGTCCCTTGATGTTAGAGAGGATATGAAGGGAAAGTAGGTGATAGTTTGAAGTGGGAAATGGGTGATAGGGTTACCTGATATGGGTTAGCTTTCACCTTCTATAGGTGACCAAAGAACCATAATAGACAAGTCCATGTCTTATAATGTGTAGACTGATCAATGTGGGGAGTCTACTAATGCCATATATAAAAGCCGATTATATATTTATTTATTTGATTTTGACATAGGGTTGTTTGTTACTTTTGTTGTTTTGATAGGTTGGTGAAGCTGATCGATATGGGAAGCTTCAAATGACTATTTTTAAAAACTTAAGTTAGCCATCCTTCAAGGGAATGGTCTAAAGTTGGATTTTTATCATTGTCCTTTAAGGGAGTAGTCTATCTTTAAGCAATTTAGTTGTTGGGTAGTTGTCCTTCAAGGGTGCAGTCTGCAATGCTAGAGATATGGACCCAAGTGATATTCTGGTATCCCAATTTGATTTTGAATGCTAGGTTTAGACATGGACAAGTCTATTTAGGCTTAGAGGTCTATCTTTATGGATCCAAGAATTTTAGCATAAGAGGTTAATGATAGGTGAAGGAAGGTGGTTTGAAAGACAATTGATCATGAGATTCCATCTGATGAGAGATAAAAAGTATCCATGAGAACCATGCCATGGGTAGAACCATGGTATCCATGATTAGGATTAGGCTATAACTGTGATGGATAATCACATGGTCCTATGCTATAATAAATTGTCCCCAAGAGGAATAGGGTGAATGTGTAAGGAAAGTGAAAATATCGTAAACCAAGGGATGAGTTTAAGTTAGGCACAAAGGTGAATATGACCCATCTTAACAAAAGAAAGGATGCAAATACAAAGCATTAAGAGACTTAGGTTCTGGTTTGCCTTCTAGAGAAGATAAATAATAATCTCTTGATCCATACTTATGGGTTATGATATAGGGTCTAAGCCAATTGAAGGCAAACTTGCCTCTTTTGCTTTTCTCCATATTAGTTACATGTTGGTTTTCCTTAAGGATGAGGTCTATGATATTAAGGTATTTATCTTTTAAGTGTTTTTTATAAGTGCAGTTTATTGATTCTTGATAGAAATGAAGATTATTAAGCATTGCGAGGCAATGTTCATCAAGGAGTTCAAAACATATGAGACGTTCTTGATGATAATCACTCTCAGAAAGGATTTCATGCAAAGATATGCAAAGAGAGGGAATATGGGCTTTGAGAGGAAAGACTACCTCTACTCCAAATATGAGAGAGAAAGGGGTAACACCCATAGAGGTTTGAATGCTAGTGTAATAGGCCTATAAAGTGGAAGAGATGTGCAGGTGTCAATACTGACCTGAAGCACTTACTACTTTGGTTAGCATTTTTTTGAGGATTTTGTTAGTGGCTTCTACCTATCCATTTAATTATGGATGATGGGGTGAGGAAAAACTCAACTTGATGCCAAAAGTGTCACAAAGACCTTGGAATTTCTTGTTTTTAAAATATTTTCCATTATCAGTGATGATCTTATGGGGAACATCGAAGCAATAAATGATATAGTGATTGATGAAGTTGATAATCTTTTCCACTTTGGTAGAGATAAGAGGAATGGATTCCACCCACTTGGTGAACTATTTAGTGGTGGTAATGAAATACTGGTGTCATTGTGAAGAATGAGGATTGATTTCCCCAATGAGATCGAGACCTTAATGTGGGAAGGGCCAATAGTCTTTGGATACTTGAAGGTCATAAGTAGGTGCATGATGTAAATTAACATGCTATTGATATTTGAGACACTTTTTTATATAATCGCAATAATCCTGATTGAGGGTGGACCAATAGTAGCCAAGACAAAGGATATATTTAGCAATGGCTAGGCCACTAAAGTGTCCCCCATATATTCCATCAAGTGTTTCCTTGATAGTGTGGGAAGCTTCATGACTACGTAGATAATGGATAAGGAGGTTGTCGAAGGCACATTTGTAAAGGATTCCCACTAGTATGGTGTAATGAGAGGTACACTAAACAAAGGCTCCTTGGGCATTGCTCGAAAGGTTGGGAGGAATAATGTTGAGGTTAAAGTAGTTAAAATTTTGGTCATACCAAATGTCATAAGGAGATGCTTCCACACTACAAATGGTAGGAAGTTAGAACTAATATATGAGGGTGTGATAAAATAATGGATGGTGACAAATAACTTAGATTTGGTAGGTTGATATGGGATTTGGGAAGTAAGGGAAACCATCATATCCATGAATTTATTGGTAGATTGAGGAACTAAATGGATAAGGTAATGCTTGAATGATTCTAAGAGAACATTAATGAATTGCTTGTAATTTAGTAAGACATCATTCTTACATTGGTAAGATCTATTGACCTAGTTGAACACAAGTTGGAAATCATCAAAGACACTGATATTTTTAACTCCCAAGGCTAGAACAATTTGGAGACCTATGACTAGGGCTTCATACTCAGCCATGTTGTTGGTATACTGGAAGTCAAGTTTAAAGGAAAGGGGAAGAGGTTCACCATTAAAGGGAATGAGAATAACTCTATCAACCCCACCATGTTGGCATTTGGATCCATTGAAAAGCATGGTCATTTGGTAGGTGGGTTCCTCCTTAGAAAGAATTACGATGGACTCATTTAGAAAATCAAGAGGTTATGATTGATTATATGGTAGAGGAGCTTCAACCAATTGGTCAGTGATGAATTACCCTTTAATATAATTTTGATGAACTCAAGATAAAACTTAGCTAGGAGCATGAGCCACTTAGCCATATGTTGGTTTGGTATGGTTTAGAGTACATATACTTGAGTGGGTCAGTGTTAGTGATGACATAGGTTTTGTGATTAAGAAGATAGTGATGAAGTTTAGAAGCCACAAAGACTAAGGTGAGGCAAAGTTTTTCAAGATGGGTATATTGAGTCTCATATTCTATAAGTGTGCTACTATAATGTAGTAGATGGATTGCTCCTTATTATATTCATCACAATGAGCAAGCCTTACCCCTATATTCATCACATCTCATGGCTAGTTATAAGATCAACAAGTTGATTGATGTTTGACAGAGGAAATTAATCCTTTGGGAAAGTAAGGTTGAGTTCACAAAAGTCAATGTGATGTAGGGGCATATTAGGAATGTCAAAAGGTGAACTTGGAAGTGAGTAAAATTTGAATTTAGTCTTTTAGAAGTTTTCCTACCTTTTCTTGATATGAAATTTTAAGCTTGTAATGAGGTATATTCAAGCTTATATGAGTCCTTAAATTAAGATGCATTGATATTTGAAGCATATGAAGGTACTCCCCAAGATTAAGTTGCAACAATATTATCCAAAATAAAGGCATTAATGAAGTTAAGGAAGAATCAAGCTATTGATGAAGAAAAGAAAGGTACAAGCAAAGAGAGAGGAGAGAGAGTAGAAAAAGTTGCTATGTAAGCAACTGAGAAGAGAAATGACAATGCTTTGGTTGAGAAGATAGCATAAGGAAGAAGATGAAGAGAAACACATTGATGTGGATGAGGTGAGTTTAAGTGAAGTAAAAGAGAACAATTGTAGCTAGCCAGATGAAAGGAAGGATCAAAGTGAAGTGGATCAGTTTGACAACCTCATATAAGGCTTAGAAAATGAAATGAAACTAAAGGATAAAGATATGGAAATTGATTGTAAAGTTTTATATGATAGCAATGAGAAATTAGAAGTAGAGTTGGTAGTCATAGAGAGAGCATTGAGTGATGAAGTGAGAAAAAAAAATGAGATAGTATAGGTTGCAACAGTTGAACCTCACATGAAAGAAGCAAAAGATCATGGAAAATCCATGATAGAAGTAGTACAGTAGGAGGAAGATATGGAGCCTTATAGAGGCTTAAATTTCATTGAGATAATAGCTATGGAAGACATTGTTTTTGTATTGATTGTAGGTATGAAGATGGGAGCTGAAGAGGCTAAAAGTATGAAATTTGCAACAACATATTTGGGCATTCACAATTCACATGATAGAGGTAATGAGGAAGAGGAGAATTCAATGATGCAAGTAACTAGAGAGATGAGAATTGAATGCAAGATTGATGCATGTAGATAAAAAATATTGAAAGAGCAAAGGTATAATAGATTTAGCTCTACATCATAATGCATAGGTGAAGTCCTCCTATGGGTTTGGTGATAGGAATGATGTTAGAAACCCATTATAGATAGTTGATGGGTTGGATGAATTTAATAGATAAGATATGCTGAAGCTCTTCTTTGACTAAATGGGAGATGCGAGGGTGCATATTATGAAGTTTTTGTTGAACTAACTTAACCTTAGGATGGGTGACAATTTTGTGGAGGGCAATAGAAGGATCAATTCTAGGCATATCCTGATAGGACCAAGAAAACCCTATGCTATGATCATGAAGGAAATAAGGGTAATCATTTTTCTTCATGGAATTTAAGGATTGGCTGATCTTGATGATATGAGGGTTATCCTAAGAACCTAAGTTGACCTCGATAGTGGATTCATTCAGCATGGTTTGGTTCTCAGAAGGAAGGGACTTATGGATAGAAGAATCCCCCACATCAAGGTAGGTGAGAATGGAATCATTGTCTTGATGTTGGATGGTGTTGATGGTAGGAGAATCATTTTCTATCATTTCAGGATGGATTTGAGTAAGGGTTTTAATTGAGTCATCCTTTTGATAGGTTAGGGGCCCAAACTAATAGCATTGATTAAAAAACATTAAATGGGATGATATTAAAGTCTTTATACTTCAAGGGAGATGGGGTTGGTGATTATGGAACATCCTCTTCGATGGTGGTGATGGGTTTTGGTGAGGTGGGTTCTTTTGGTAGTACAAACCTAAGGCCAAATAACTCATGAGGTTTTTGAGTTTTGATTATGGGTAACTTGTGAGGTCCTTGTTCATGAAGGCCCAAGCCAAACCCCTTCCAAGCACACCTATAAAGGTAATATTTGGTAAAGGATGGTTTGTCTAGGTAGGAAAAATTGATGGTGAATGGTTGGATGGATGAGGTAGTGGCGAAAGCAAGAAGTGGTTGATCAACTCCCCCATAGATGAAATTTGTTTGATGGTTAGGGAACCCAAAATGGATGATGGTTCTGATGTTAAGATCATAGGAAGGGTTATGTTTTAGGTTCCCATACTCTTGTAGAGGAGGGAAAACATCCAAGGCTAAAAGGCATTATTCCCCAAGGGAGAGACATTAAAACATGGGTTCCAAGGGGTCCTCTATAGGAATCTAAGAAGAAAGGATAGATGAGATAGTTAAATCTTCATCACTGTTATGGGTGGGAGTGCTATGGATTTGGCTAATGATGAGGTAGTGTTGTTAGTGGTGGATGGTGAGGTAGATGAAGGAGGAATGAGAACATCATTAGGCCAATATGTCATATTTCAAGAGGAAAAAGGACTCAGGTTAGCTTTGATGGTAACAACTTGAACTTCATACTCAAATTTGACACATTGATGTAAGGTAGAAGGGACACAACTCATGGAAAAGATCCAAGGGCATCCAAGCAACACATTTTATTGGAACTTGCCCTATATAATGTAAAAAAATTTAGGAATGGTGTAAGGTCCCAAGTAGATATGGAAGACAACTATCCCTAAGGTAGTGACCATAGTATCATTGAAGGATCAAAATACTGCTGCACTTTCAGACATGATGTTCTTAGGCAATTAGAGTTGATCATAAGTATGGTAGGAGATAATGTTGATGCTAAATCCTCTATTAATCATTACCCTTTTGATGTGGGTTTGATTGATGTACATAGTAATAAAGAGGGGAGGATTGGACTCCTTAGGATGAACATGAGGTATTTCAAAATCTTGAAAGGTGACGAAGGGAGGAAGTTAGAGGGCTCCAAGAAAGGGTGCAAGAGGTTGAGGGTCATTTGGTTAAACCTCTATAGATTGTAGAGCCTTTATAGATGCTTGATGATAGTGGGGTGAGGTTTTGATCAGTTCAAAAAGGTTCATCTTCACCAGTGTTTGGTGAAATTGTTTCAAGACTATCCACTAGGTGGATGTAGAAGGGTTAGAGGGAGAGGCTCCCAAAATGGATACCTTGGGTTTTAGTGGTGGCATAGGTGAGGGTAAAAGTGTTTTGGTTTTGGTGTAGGGTTAAGGGGTTAAAGGGTATGTCTATGGAATAGACACTTTGGATTTTCCTTTATCTTTCTATTAGGTTCAAGATTGGGTAACCATATGAATAGTGTGGATGAGGGGATTTTCTAGGCTAGATGGTTGCTTCAGTCCCTCTTCCTCATTCTTGGGTGAGAGTAGGGGAGTGGGTAAATGTTGCATATGTTGGTTGGGTAGTGGGGTTGGTAATGAAGGTAAGATAGGTTCATCTAATAACAAATCATCCTCATCATATAGGCTATGAACAAGTGTTTGGAGAGCTTTACAATTCTCCATGTCATGTCCTAGTGCCCTATGGTATGCATAGATCAAGTTATCATTGAACCAGGAGGGTTTGGTATTGGAAGGGTAGAGTGGTTTGATAAGAGGTAATCTAAAGGAAGAAGTTTGCAATAACATTTATATAATGGTTGAATAAGATTCAATAAAATTTATTGGAGGTGATGGGTTTATATTTTTAGGGGTAGGAGCCTTCTTAGAATCAAGATTCACCCTAGAAGTTGTAGGTGGTAGAATGGTTTTAATTAGTGGTTGGGATTGCTTAGTTATGGTTGGTTTTGGGGTAAATGATTTGAAAGTGGAAGATTTAGATGATGAGGGATTGGATATAGGTGGGAAAGTAGAAGTAGATAGGTTATTTAAAAATGGTGGAGAACTAGATGGTTTGATGGGTGTAGGCTTAGGTAGAGAAAAGGGGGATGGTTTACTAGAGGAAGAATAGGTAGTTGGGATGGTAGAAGGATGGGGTCCTAAGATAGAAGGTAAGAGGGAAGGAGGTGGTATGGGTCTATTTCAAGGTAGAGGTTTGGGTAACTCTACCTTCTTAATTGTTTGGGTTATGGGTTTCTTTGGTGGACTAGATGGGGTTAAATCCAAATTCAAAAATGGGTGAGTATGGTTAGGTGTGGGAAGAATTCCTAGATTCTTGACCTATTTGGTAAGAGGCATAAGGTGATTTGGTAATGTTAAAGGGAGATGGTTGGGATGGTTGACTTATGGTTTTAGAGGGAAAGATGTTTGATGAAGAAGTAATAATGGGTTTAAGGGTGGATGCAAGGGAGGTTGAGGATTCAAATTTATTTGGTAAGGGAGACCTAGACAATGCCAAAAGGTGGATCTATCAAAGTTGGGTTGAGAAGTGAACTTTAGACTTTGGACTAGTCTATAAAAGGTCTTGTAGATGGGTTCGGTCCCTTGGTCATTAGTTTCAAAGATTAAGCTCCTAGGTGAAGGAGAGGGAATGGTTCTTTCATCTTCATTTTTGATGGAAGGTTCTAAAATTGGTGGCTAGGTGGTTGAGGTAATCTCTTCTTTTGGGATGGTTTCCACAGGGAAAATGGATGGTTCTATGATGGGGGAGGTAGGTGTGTTTTCCTCCAATAAAGGTATATACATGGTTGCATCCTTTGTTTGGGTGTTAATAGGAATGGAGGGTAGTTCTGCCACTTCAATGGGTAGAGTGGAAGAAGAAGAGATGGTTAAAGCGAAGGTTGTCTCCTTCAGTGTTTCCATCAAAGGAGAGGTAGATAAAGCTAAGGTCTCATCAAGTGAAGAGAGAGGGGTGGTTGATTACTTTGTTTGGGTATCCAAAGGAATGGAAGGTGAGTCCACTACTTCTATGAGTGAAATGGAGGAAGAAGTAGTTAAGGTAGTGGTATCTACAATAATGGGATCATTAATAATAATGTTGATTGTATGTGCCTCATGAGAGTGAGATGATTCTGGTTTATTGTCATGGTGATGAGTATAAGGAGCATTATTGGGAAAAGGTTTGCAGAAGATGTCAAGGGACTAATTAGGAGGTGCATTGAGATTATCAAATACAAGTTTTCCACGATCAATTAAGCTTTGGATAATAATTTTGAAGGTATTGCACCTAATAATGTCATGTCATATAAATCAATGAAAGGCACAATGGTAATTCTCATTGTGCCAACTAGGCACAGGGCAAGAAGTATCCAATTGTTGGGGTGGTTTGATAGGTGGAAGTTGGATGATGTTAGCTTTGAGAAAAATTTCCAAAACTAAAGCATAAGACTCCCCTATGGGAGTATATTTTTTTGGAAGAGCTCAATTTTGGTTTTGGCTTTGTTGATAAGAAGGGTTGGATTAATTGGTTTGATGGGGTTGGTTGATAGTTGGTGGTGGATCAGTTTTTAGGACCACCAAGTTTACAGATGCTTTTATTTTGGTATTAGGATGGTTAGGTTGGTTAGTGGTTTTGGTGGAAGAAGGGTCATTGGTTTTAAATCTATAATTATTATTCCATAGTTTTAATTTCCCCTCATCAATGGCTTAGTTTTCAAGTTTACAAGCCATGGTAAATGCCTCATCAAAAGTTCTAAAAGTTTGTACTTGAAGAAGTGGGGGAAATATGTTTGGCACAACCCTGAGATAAGATATAAATCAAATCAAATTGGGTTAAGGAGAAAGAAAGATGGTTGATAAGACCTTTCCATCTATCTTTGAAATCAATAATTGATTCATCATCAAATTGCCTAATAGAATAAAGGTTAGTAATAGAAACCTTTTTAGATATATTTACTAAGAAATGCTCTAAAAAGATTTGGGCAAGTTGGGAGAATGAAAATATGGAGTGCTTAGTAAGAACACTATACCAATCAAGAGATGGTCTTGATAAAGACATGGGGATGATACGAAGGAGGAGAGCATCGTTATATATGCAATCAAATAACAAGAATGATGAAATGCTCTCAAATATTGTTGGGGGTCATCCTTGCCTTGGAACTTGGAAAACTTGGTTAATTCCCATTGAGGAGGATAAGAATGGATAGGAATGGATGGATGGATTCATTATAGATTTGATCATAGGATAAAAGTTTATGAGACCCAAGGATAGATGACTCCAGGTTGGTCATTTTATCCATTAACACCTTGACCAAATCTATTTGAGGTTGGGAAACTGCATAATTAGGTGGTAAATTTTGTTGAGGTTGGGTGGTAGTAATGTATGAATAAGTGGTAAAAGGTACTGAAGAAGCCACATATTTGTAAGAAATCATAGGAGGTTGGGATGGTGCCACATAAGGGTTGATTGGCACAAACAATTGGGTGGAAGGTGTTAAGTATCGTTATAGTCTAGAAACATATTGGTAGGATGTCATGGGTACTTATTGGGCAATAATATGGGTTGGTGGATGGTGGCATGGATGTATATTGGGTTGGAGGTATGAAAGTGCTAGTTGATTATTGATGGGTGGTAACCCTAGTGTTAATAGGTGGAAGTGTTTGAGGTATGGAAAGCACCAAACTATGAAGTGTGGTAGAAATTGGTGGGTTGGTTGAACTAAGGGGAATGATAGAAATAGGGATAAAAGATACCCCCATAGTAGGAGTATAGGTAACCAGAGGTAAAATTGATATAATGTTGGAGGTTTTGGTTAGGGTAGTAGGTGTTTGGTTATTGGTTAGGATGTTGGATGGAGTTTGGGAAGTGGTAGTAGGTGGGATATTGGAAGAAGAAAAGGCTTGGGTGAACATGGGTTAGGTTGAGGTGGCACCCACCAGAAGATGGGGAGGCATACCATAAGGTGGATTGATAGAAGGAACTAAAGTAAGAGGGGTACAGTTAGATAAGGTGTTAAGGTAATGATAAAGAGCTATGGGGTTGTTATCGAGGAAGGTAGTGAAATCTAGATCACCATCAACAAAAATTGAAGGCCTAGTAGGAGGGGGAGAAAAATGAGGGGAAACCTTATCATCAAAATTATACTCCATGGAAGAAGAAGAAGAAAGTGGTTGTTGGTTGGTTTGATTCCTCAACTGTTGTCTAGTAAAGATCATGAAGGGAATAGAAAAGAAATAACAAAACTCACAACTCAAACACAAAGCAAGAAAAAGGAAAAGATCTCAAGGAAATCAAACATATACTAGAGTGATTTTAATAACTTAATTCTCTTAAAAATCACTTTTGGCTTATGCCTTAGAAAGTGTGAAGAATAAATTTGGTTTGTAGATCAGGTACTAAAGAGGAAATCTAAGGTTGGTTTTAGGTGCTCAAGAGAGAAAATTTGTATTGATCTTTAGTACATGGCTTGGTATTAGGGCCTACCCCGTCACTTCACACACCAAAATAATAATGCTGTTGGGTGCTTAGCCAATATATATTGAATTTTAGAGTTTATACTCAACTAGAGAGCTAAGTTGGTTCTCCTCTTGGTAATGACCTCCAAGTAAGATTGTCAAGAAAGGGTAAGGTTTACCGCTAGGTGATGAAATCCTAGTCGGGCCTTATCTCAATTTTATTTTGATATGTTGATTAGTTATGTGGTTTGGAAAAGGTGTGTGATACAAGAGTGAAATCTATGATTAATTACTTTTCTTTTAAGTTACTAGATTAACTAAAATAAACAAACACTCAATGTATGTAAAAGGTTTATTTTAAGCCCAAAAGAAATTTTAGATTTCATTAGATGAGCATAAAATAAAGGAAGAAATGGGATGTTAGGTCTCATTAGGAATGCCAAAATGTTTCTCATAATTTTTTCTTAATTCTTAATTTTGAAGCAAGTAAGAAACTAGTAAAAGGGGTATGTGAAGGAATACCTAATAAAAGTATGTGCATGATCCAGATGATGATGGGAACTCTTCTTTGATTGGGAAGGAATAACTTATAGATAAGACAGACACTAGAAAAGTGGTTGTTAGAAAAATAGTTGAGTGGACTGCCTAGCATGAGCTAGATCTAAGAAGCGTATGCTTGCTAGGAGGCTATCAATCCACTATTGATAACAATTAAGTTGATATAGATGAAAAGAAAGAATACTTGTAGTCAATAACATGAAATTAAATGCATGTAAGAAGAAGAATTTAATAATACTTGTTTAAAGAAAATAACTAAATGTAGTAAAAACATGTCAATAATCATGCTAAGATAGTTGGGAATAGGTCTAGAAAATTAGGGAAGGCTCTATGAACAAGCAGGAACATAGAAGCTAGGTTTGGTTGGGGTTAAGGGGCTGAAAATAACTTATTATTTTTTACCACAATAACCATCGATGGTTAGGTGAACCATCGATGGTTGGTATGATCATCGGTAATTGGGTAACCATCGATGGTTAAGGTGACCGTCGATGGTTGGTCTAACCATCGGCAGTTGCTTGTGTGTTTCTAAAAATGATCAAAAAAGGAATTGTAGATTGGATAAATGGCCAAGTAGGGATTTGAATATGGGTTTGGTCAAAGATGGGAAACTAGGATATAATTTTGATCAATTCAAGAGGGTTAAAAATGGAATAAATTAAAGAAATAAGTATAAATTTACCTACAACTTGCTAGATTGCTAATGGTAAAAGGATGGAGTAATTTGGCTAGAGTGACAATACTTTATCCTTAAGAGAAACGTGAATAGAGGTTTACATCTCCATTATTGTTGCTTGATTTCTGAAGAAAGGTTGAATACTTATGTGCAAGAAGATTTGATATCTTGGACATGGATCATTTTCATCTCCTACTCTTCTCCTTTTATAGGATGAAGTTGCTAATTAGGTAAGAGGAAATTGCTAATTAGTTTAGAGGATAAAGTTGCTATTTATGACAATTTGTAGTTTGTTGGCATAATATAAGGTGGACATACTAATTTGTGTCATGCTTATCTCGTACATAGATAGAAATGATCTTAAATCAGGTTGAAGACTTGACCATCGATGGTTAGGCTAACCATCAACAATTAGGCTGATCATCGATGGTTGAGTATCTAAGGTAATTTGGTGAAGAAAGGGGTGTTTAAAAGGTTAAGTTAAAGGTGTTAAGTTAGTGGTTTGATGGGTTTAAGTTAGTAAATGATTTTATTTAACTAGGTGGTCAACTAGACTCAAGGTCTAATGGGTCGAGGGGGTTGTAAGGTGCTTCAACATCTAAAACTATCATGTGTTGTTTTCAAGTGTCTACAGGTGGTCATCCTAATCATCATTGGTCGAGGGTGAAGGTAAAAAAGGTTGGTAAAAGGTAGGTTAAGTCAGTTGGTAAAACTAACCATGGGTTAGGCTTAGTTAGGGGTCGAAGGGTCAAACTGGTCCCAAGGGGGTTTAAGATAATTTTGGCACTTAGAATCATTGTGTGTAGATTTACAGTGTCTACACCAAGTTTAAAACATTATCATACCACACTTATGAGATGAGGTGTTACCGTTCCCAATTTATGGGCTATCTTTACCCCATCTTAACATTATGTTGACCAATTATGATATTATGTTGTTCGTGTAGAACCATTATATTTTCTAATTAAAAACCATTCAAATCAAGTCCATTCAAACCCAAATCTAGTTTAGAATCAATTGTTCACATTGGATCAATTTTTACCCCTTTTCCTTTTAAGCCAATTAAGGCTAAATTAGGTTCATCTTGAACTAAATTTAACACTAATTCAAAGCCAAATTAGGTTTGTCTTGAACCAAATCTAAAATTAAGTCAAATCCAAATTAGGTTCATATTGAACCATGCACGAAGCCATTCCAAGCCAAATCTAGTTAATCTTGAACCACATTCCAATTATAATCAGATTCATCTTTTCAAGTCAAACCACTTCTTGTGTTTTCACTCAATCTCCCACACCTATTGGTTGGAAAAGATGAAGTCATGTCATCCATCCTTCTTTTCATTTGAATCATACCAAAGCAAGACTACCCTCTTTGGTCCCATCCATGTAGACCAAGACTGCCCTTTTTGGGCCATTTCCACTATTCCAATTCCACCCTCTTTGGGCCAATCCCATTAAAAAACCATTCCCCTTGCATGTATCCTTGCTTATGGGAATCCTTTCTTCCATATTGATCTATGGAATTTGAAACCAATTTAGATAAAAACCTATTCAAATAATACAAGAATGCCATCATTTTGTGGCTTATAGAAGAGGGGGCCAAACTCCTACCTAGCTTTCCTATAGATCGATTACATACTTTTGTTTAAAAAGATTAAATATTTGTGTTGAAGAGGCAATTTATAGACCTAATCCAACATAACCACATCATCAATTCTCAAGTACAACATGAGTGTCAATTCTTTGCTATTTAACTCATGGCTACTTAAATGACCTATATAATTGCTACTTTATTTGAAAATTTCCTATCTACTTGTCTAATATCTAATCCAATATTAGAGACACAACAAAGCCAATTATTTCCCCTTTGAGGGCCATTATCTATTCATTTAACCTTAAAATGATCTAGATCAAGGTTATTTAGATGTTTTTAAAAAAAAAAATCCTGGTAAACTTTTTAACGTGACTGACGGCACTGGCTAGACACGCCTAATACTGGTACCATGGGGCAAAGGGAGACTAGAACATGAGACCAGCAGAGCCGCAACAGAAATACTTAGCCAACCAAGCTACGGCCCCTGCCTGAGGTTATTTAGATGTTAAAGGGGTATATAAAAATGAAATGGCTCAAGGGTGATAATCAGATCTATATTAGGCCAATTAAATGCCAAACTCAAATATAAGCATACATTGAATTTATTGTGTTGAGATAGACTAAATATGGAAAGTACAACTATCCTAGATATATAAATGATAAAGAAGTGATGTATTTATCTTGTTTTGATGGTAATGTAGTATTGCATCTAAATAATTATAAATTAGGATAAAATATGATTTTATAACAATCATTAGATTTTGGATCTAATGCTTTTGGCTCTCTAGATAATAACATTATCCTAGGATTGTTGCATCGATGCTACTATATGGGTTTGATGCTATTTTCATGTATAAAATATCTATTGAAATAGGATACAACCATCTAGATGCATCTAAATTTTAATTTACCTTTAGTTTGTTACATTATAATTTGGTTCATGGATTGTCACTCCTTGTGAAATGGTGAAACCCTAGCTTTCCATCTTCAATGTTACCTTATAAAAAATGGGTTAGTAGGAACACGATATCGAGCTAACCCCAAACACTTTACTATCAGAGGGCACTGCTTACATAGTTAATACTCCAAAAGAGGGTCTCAAATTCATGTAGTTATCCTCTACATGTTGGTTTATGTGTGCATCATACAATATGTGCAAAGAAAGTAAAATAGTGAACTAACTTGTAACATGTCAAATCGAGCTCTTGGGCTACTCCTATTGTACCTAACACACTCCATTTCCCATAAGGAAATATGGACCCACTTTTTTTAGATTATTGTCTTGATTTTGAGCCCCCTCTTCTATGTGTTTATGCAAATTTTGGAAAAGATCATGATTTGGCCTCTTATACTTTGGCAAGATGGCATTGGTATTATGTTTCATAGACTAGATCTTTTGTCCTATCATGTTTCTTAATTCAGGATAGTTGTTGCAGACTTATGCTTTTATGAGATATCTTTGTTGTCTTCTTGGGACTTATTCTTTTAGGGCTTATTGTCTTTTCAGACTTATTGTGTTAGACTTATCCTATTCTATCTTCATCAGGATTTTTTATCATGTATGAATTCTTGTGGACTTATCTTTATCAAAGAAATTGGTGCAAACATTTTGTCTAGAATAATTCCTCCAATGGAATTGGTTTGTAGGATTTTTTGTCATGGGTATTTTACATGATGCAATTGAATTTTCCTTTCATCCCCTTTGAACCTACCCTTAGTCCTTTTGAGATTGCCCATTGGCATTTATGAAGTAGATCCATTGGGACTTTTGTCAAGAATAAATTCCCTATGAAGTAGACCTTTTGAACTGTTGCCAAAGTACCCTTCAGTAGTTTGGAATTTCCCTTTAGAGGTTTTGAAATGCCTTTTCACCTTACCAATCTCCCCTTCAAGCTTTGTGCAACATGTCCTTCAATCTTTTTCTTGTGGCCTTTTTGCCAGATAGAATTCCTTCAAGACTTTTGCAATTGCTCTTCGACCCCTTTGCACATTTCCTTCAAGAATTTTGTCTTGAACCCTTGCCTTTTTTAGCCTTTCCTTCAGACATTTTATTTGAGATACTTTCTCTAAGCCAAATGTTCCTTTGGACATTTTGTCTAAGAGAAATGACCCTTCAGGAGAATTGTTGCAAACATTTTATCTAAAATAATCCCCTCGATGGAATTCCTTTGGGACTTTTGAAAGGACCCTTTGCCTTAATTACTCTTAAGAATTTTTTTCAAGGGCACATGCCCTTTAGAGTTTTTAAACATACCCTATGACCTTTTGAAAGTACTATTGATGTAAGAGATTGCACCCTTGGCAAGAGGCCGAGCTCCTGCCTTCTCTTCGCAACTATGGAAACTCCCCTCTCGCCTGTAGGACTGGCAAAGCTGAAGGGGAGAGTCTCTAGATAAGGGCTAGCTCCCTTTAATGCATCATGTTCATTTCAAAAAGTGCTAATACAAGTATATATATATATATATAGCTATATAATGGGGAGGGGTGAAAAGGGAAATGAGATTACAGGGAAACAAACTACTCTAAAGAGGTGATGCACTAAAATGAAATGACCTTCTCACATCCACACTTAAAACTAGATAAATGCATACATACGCTTCAGTCTTGGTAGAAGGACTAGGCTGCAAGAAAATGGTAGGGAGGCTCTTATGAAAACACAAAAAATAGAGACTCACCAAGGTGCTGTGAAATGCACACTATAAGTAACTTCCTCTGTTCTACACTCCCAAATATAGCTCTTCTCCTGTCAGCTGCAAAATGGCACCTTGTAGATAACTGGTGTGTTGGTGTTGAACCTATGAGAGCATCAAAAGACAATGAATAAACACAAATTAACACTCAGTACATACACAAAATATCTATCCAAGAAGAGGTAAAAACTACGTTTATAGATTCAGGTGGAAATTTTAGCAGGGTTGCATCTTGTAAAAATGTGGAAGATCATTTTAAAAATGACAAGTTCACAATATATATGACCATTTGGCACTCTTTGTTTACAAGTGGCCTATTGTATCTCTTCATTGGGAAGAAAAAGTCACTCAAAACATTAATGAACTGCACCCTTTGTCTATTCAAAATTTGCTTTTTCAAGGTCAATACACGGTTTGCCTACTCATTAAATGTAAAATTGAGAAACTAGCTACATTACTAGTTATTTGCATCCTTTAGTGATCAATTGAAACCATTATTTCACTTGCTAGAGTCACTTCTCAAATCAGCGCTTCCTCTCACCACTTAGACTAACTGCTTGCTCGTTCCATGCTTGTCTCCTTATCTTTTCTCAATTTTGTCTCTTCTGGCTCCTTCAGCCCTTGGGGGTGAACATTTTTGTGGGTCACTACATTTTGGGCCCTTGGTTAGCACTCTCTTAGTTAAAAACAAATGGCCATTTCATTTTATGAAAGTTGACGTTCACGTGGTCGTCATGTTTTGAAAACCAACGGCTAACTCGCTCTGTTAAACTTGATGTCCTCTGAGACATCCATCGGGCCCTTCACTAGATTTTTGTGGCATCTTTGCCTTTGTTTTTTTCTTAGCACCTTCTCGAAGAGATGGTGACCCTTTGGCCCTTTGAAATCATTCCTTTTGTTTGGGCTGAGAGTTCCCTGCAAGGGCACCTGCCCTTTGGGGTCCTTCAGCGGGACACTCCATTGCCTTGGTTTGAACAGATTACCTCGAGTTCCCGCGGACCTTTGTGTTTGTAGACAATTTCCCCATGAACAAAAGTATGTGGATGTTTTCTCGTGGACAATTTGTCCACAGATGATTTCCCCAGGCTTTTGCCTTAGCTTTTAAACTGCACCTGAATTCCTTCAGACTTTTTGTCCAAAGGAATTCCTTCGGGCAAAGAGTCTGAAGGAAATCGGGGATTGAATAAATTTGAACTTTAACAATGTTGGGCTTACCCGGTCTTTTCCATTGCAGTGCTTGCCCTCTGAAAGGGTATGAACTTGGACTAAGCCGATGAACCAATTGGAGAACCAATGAACCAGGTGCCAAACTGAAAAACCAGGCCTGTCTAAACCTTGAAGACAAACCAAGTGCCGAAGAACCAAGAGGCCAAACCAAAGAACTGAACCAACTGATAAACCATGGCATGAACTTGTGCAACTTGGAAATGACTAGGTTTTGAAAAGCAAGGGAAGAAGGTGAATGATTTGGGCCTGTGGGCAAAAATTGGTCAACAGATTGGTGACTCACAAGGGAAGCATGCCTGCTATGCTTAGAATCTAGTTGACTTTCAATCCATTGGGCATGGAGTCAGATGCAGCTATGAAAGAATTAGCAATAGCCCTGAAAGATCTGAGAATCAAACATGAAGCTTTTACCCCACACGCAAAGGGTAACACACAAGTTTAAAAACACTTCATGTGCAAACTACACTTAGGGAAAATAGGTAAAGAAATTGAAAACAAACTACTATATACAGCTAACCAGGAATGTTCACCTCCCTCCTAGATCAAAAGGAAAACTTCTCAAGTCCCCTTCCTTGCAAAAGGACTTATGGTGCCAGGCAAGTAGCTAAATAAAAAGGAGATTTGGTGACTTACTCCTCTTGCCTGCTACCTGAATTGGCTTGTATCCAAGTGGATCATAATCAAACATACTTATGACATATATGTACTCTGCTTATCCTTGGAAACTTGTTGAATGCTGGTCCCTCATTTGGGTGCTCCTCACCAAGAAATTAATGGCTACTAGCTCATCACCATAACCCCTTTGATCTACGCATTCCTTCTACAATGTATCATGGTCTGACCCATTTCCTTCTGCCTCATTGAAAATCCTATCAGACTCGTCCTCTGCTTCCTTTTGGCCTTCTTAAAGAAGGGTGACTGTGGTGATGTCTGAAATGGACTCACAAAATGATTGCTCATCCCACATAACATCACCTCTCTGTTCAATGCTCTCTTCTTCAAGGCATTCCTCTAAGAAGATAGACCTCTCTTTTTCCTATTCAAAGATCAGGACCTCTAGATGTTCAAAGGTATCCCCCTGATCCTCCTCTAACTTAGGGTCCTTAGTGTAGTTGACCTCATAATCAAAATAGCAAGGAAGTTCATCAAACAGAGGGGAAGAGAGCTCACCATGCATTTGCTCCTCCTCGTATTGCTAGAACATTTGCATATATGCAAGACCTGCATCTTCTCCATTGCTGATAAGGTCTTCACAAGGAGCATTGATGATGATTCCTTCTTTGTTGTCACTCATGATAGCCTTTTGAAGAACTACAGCTTGGATCTTCTACTCCTCACTCGCCTCCTGTAGAATAGGTTCTTCCTTGAGAAGGGGTGAAGTGGAGAAAACATGTGGAAGAGGAGGCAGTCTTTGAGCTAGAATTAAATGATTCTCTTCTTTCCACTTGGTCAACACTTCATCTATATCAGGTACGGCTTGATATATCTTTTGGAAATGTGTAGGTGGGGTGTGTTCAGACATAGAATGTGCTATTTGGTCTGAGACATCCATCACACATTGGCTGAGGAATCTCTCTTTGGACTCCAACTCTGCAATTCTCTTGGCTAGATCTTCTTTGAAATGCATTTCCTAGAGGTTGTTAGCATCATCATGAGTAGGGGTAGCCTCAGCTTCTTCAAGGTTTTGAGAAAAAACTTGCTTCTCTTCCTTCCTACCCCATGATTCTATTGTTCTTTCCCAATTCAAGATTTCAAAATTGGAATTTTGCTCCTATGAACAGGCAACAACTTTGTTATCTCCAAGGTCTTGGGGCTCCTCCATAAGGTCTGAAGGTTCTAACTCTCTTTCAAGAAGCAACTTCATCCTAGCCTCTAAATCTTCAATTTGCTTGGCTAGGTTGTCTTGAAAGAATATTTCTTGGAGGTCGTCAGCATGATCCTCTCCAAAGCTCTAAGTTGGTTCCTAACATTCCTCCCTCCAACTCAAAATCTGTGCATTATGCTAAAGGACTTGGGGAGGTTGGGGAATGCAAGGAAAATACTGTTGATGCACTAGAGGGGTCTTTAGAAGAGGGACGTGCTGGCTAGTATTCCCCCTAATTGAAAATTCACAATCTAAGGAGTTTAGAAGGTTCATCTCCATGGGAGGTTGTTCTGATGTCTTATGGTGTTGGAAAGCCAAGCGCACGAGATTGAGAGTGAATGCATTTGATGAGCTAGAGTGAGCAAGTGCAATTTGATAGAAAGGATTGGGTGTAAAAGAAGGGGCTTTCTTCAGATTAGGAGGGGGTGCGCAAGGCTGAATGCCTTGAATAAATGGATTTATCCATTTTGCTCTTTCCTCCTCCATAGATTGCAAGGCTTGTGCTTGCCCAAACAATCTCTCCTCTTTATACATCAGCTCTTGCTAATATCTGTACTGCTCTTCCAGCCTATTAATCTCTAATTCCAAGGCCACTTCCCCTATCATTGGAGGGAAACTAGGAGAGCTGCTTGAGGGGATTACATAAATATTTGGAGCTTGATCATAAATATACGAAGGAAAACAAGATCCATGATTTTGCACAAAAGAAATATACATAAAAAAAGTGATTTTTGATGGCACCAGGCTGCTTAACCAGTAGATTTAACTCGAAGTCGCTAGATACTAAAAATATTCGATTTGCTATAACATGACCAGCATCAATCCTGAAACTTTACTGAGTTGTAAAATTGTGTCCCACCAGGCGTGCCAAATTTGTTGACACAAGAGATTGCACCCTTGGCAAGAGGCCGAGCTCCTGCCTTCTCTTCACAACTATGGAAACTCCCCTCTCACCTGTGGGACTGGCGAAGCTAGAGGGGAGAGTCTCTAGATAAGGGCTAGCTCCCTTTGATGCATCATGTTCATTTCAACAAGTGCTAATATAGGTGTATATATCTATATCTATATCTATATATATATATATATACAGCTATATAATGGGGGGGGTGAAAAGGAAAAGGAGATTGCAGGGAAACAAACTACTCTAAAGAGGTGATGCACCAAAATGAAATGACCTTCTCACATCCACACTTAAAATCAGACAAATGCATACATACGCTTCAATCTTGGTAGAAGGACCAGGCTGCAAGAAAATGGCAGGGAGGCTCTTATGAAAACACAAAAAATAGAGACTCACCAAGGTCCTGTGAAATGCACACTGTAAGTAACTTCCTCTGTTCTACACTCCCAAATAGAGCTCTTCTCCTATCAGTTACAAAATGGCGCCTTGTAGATAACTGGTGTGTTGGTGTTGAACCTATGAGAGCATCAAAAGACAATGACTAAACATAAATTAACACTCAGTACATACACATAATATCTATCCAAGAAGAGGTAAAAATTGCGTTTATAGATTCAGGTGGGAATTTTAGCAAGGCTGTGCCTTGTAAAAATGTGGAAGATCATTTTATAAATGACAAGTTCGCAATATATATGAGAAGCAAGGAGGCCCATTTGGCACTCCTTGTTTACAATTGGCCTATCGCGTCTCTTCATTGGGAAGAACAAGTTGCTCAAAACATTAATGAATTGCACCCTTTATCTATTTGAAATCTACTTTTTCAAGGTCAATACACGGTTTGCCTACTCATTAAATGTAAAATGGAGAAATTGGCTGCATTACTAGTTGTTTGTGTCCTTTAGTGATCAATTGCAACCACTATTTCACCTACTAGAGTCACTTCTCAAATCGGTGCTTCCTCTCGCCACTTGGACTAACAGCTTGCTCATTCCATGCTTGTCTCCTTGTATTTTCTCAATTTTGTCTCTTCTAGCTCCTTCAACCCTTGGGGGTGAACATTCTAATGGGTCGCTACATTTTGGGCCCTTGGTTAGTACTCTCTCAGTTGAAAACAAATGGCCATTTCATTTTATGAAAGTTGACGTTCACGTGATCATCATGTTTTGAAAACCAATGGATAACTTGCTCTGTTAAACTTAACATCCATCGGGCCCTTCGCTGGCTTTCTGTGGCATCCTTGCCTTTATTTTTTTTCTTAGCACCTTCCTGAAGGGATGGTGACCCTTCGGCCCTTTGAAAGCATTCCTTTTGTCTGGGTCGAGAGTTCCTCGCAAGGGCACCTGCCCTTCGGGGTCCTTCGGTGGGACACTCCATTGCCTTGGTTTAAACGGATTACCCCGAGTTCTCACGGACCTTTGTGTCTGCAGACAATTTCCCCATGGACAAAAGTCTATGGATGTTTTCCCATAGATAATTTGTCTGCAGATGATTTCCCTGGGCTTTTGCCTTCACTTTTAAGCTGCGCCCAAATTCCTTCAGACTTTTTGTCTGAAGGAATTCCTTCGGGCAAAAAGTCTAAAGGAAATTAGGGCTTGAATAAATTTGAACTTTAACAATGTTGGGCTTACCCGGTATTTTCCATTGAAGTGCCTACCCTCCACAAGGGTATTAACTTGGACTAAGCCGATGAACCAATTGGAGAACCATTGAACCAGGTGCCGAACTAAAAAACTAGGCCTATCCAATCATTGAAGATGAACCAAGTGCCGAAGAACCAAGAGGTTGAACCAAAGAACTGAACCAACCGAAAAACCATGGCATGAACTTGTGCAACCTGGAAATGACCGGGTTTTGAAAAGCAAGGGAAGAAGGTGAATGATTTGGGCCTGTGAAAATTGGTCAACAAGTACCCTTTGGGACTTTTGTGGTTACCCTTCAGGAATTTCGTAAAGGCCCTTTCCCATCGAAATGTACCCTATGAAGTAGACCCTTTGGGAATTTTGACTTGAAGTAGACCTTTCATTCCTTTTGACCATGTATTTTAAGACTTTTTTCTCAAACAATTTTTCCCATGAAATAATTATCCTATAATAGTTAACCCTTAACAAATTCTAGACTGCCAAGTGGCACTCTTGCTTAGAAATAATTTCATTATGCTTGAGCTTAATTTAATATTCTGAAACCAAGTCCAAATCATATTTTATTACTACTAAGAATTTAGGCTAGAATATTCATGGAGGGTCTTTTATATATGTTTTACAAAGGTATTATGCTATGTCATTTTTCATTTATGTTTGCAAGAATAGGGAATCTCAAGGAAATGACACATGTCAGTTGACGAGATTAAATTTGAAAGTCATGTGGATGTCATATTACATTCATGAGGACATCATTTGATGGTCACACAAACATCAAATTTAACATCAGTAATGTGTTAAACTCATAAGATTAAATTTGACAGTTGCATAAATGTCATTTGATGGTCACAAGGATGTTAATTGATGGTCATGTGAACATCAAATTTAACCTCAATAATGGATAATTTATGGAATTAAATTTAACAGTGATGTGGACATCATTCAATAGTTGTAAGGACATCATTTTATGGTTGCATGAATGTCAAATTTTATCTCATAAAGTATCCATTTGATTCAAATCAAAATCCTATGATGCACATCTATTCGAGCCCATTTAATCGAATGACGTGAGAGCAAGTTAAAATGTTAAAGCTCTATGAGAGTGATAGTGTCACCATCATGGGAGCCTAGTGCATAGATCCAATGAACTATATTAACCTAGTATAAATAGATCGATAGTGCGAGATCAACTTGGAATTTTCAAAGGTCCTATAATTAGTGAAGAATTGCCTGGTGGCATAAAAATGTTCAAAACACATAAAGGCCCATAGACCTACCAAGTGGCACACTCACATTCCATCATACAAAGGATCGACAGTATGAGTCCTAGGCAGAATTTTTAAAGATCTTTGACTCAATCAGGGGGACATGCATCACATTTTGAAAGCTAGTAGGGCATTATGGGCAGAATACTTAGATCTTTGGATTGTGCATATCAATAGACATTGGATCTCACAGTTGAGCTAAAGTATGAAAATGCATGTTCTAATCTGAATAGAGGATATAAAAGTGAGGATCCATATTCTAGAAAAGGCATGGGAAAGCATGCAATACATAGTTTAGATTAGTCAAGACTAACAATAGTGCCGATGGTTCTAAAATATTAGTAAAATGCTTTTGGTACTTCATGCATATATCTAAGTTTTATTTAAAGGTGGCTAATCTATAAGATAAATAGGTTATTTTCATAACCTATAAAAGGAGGCATGTACATTTTGGTAAATGGTGCATCTATTTATAATTTACATATAGTTCAAGTTATAATTGTAAAAAATTGCCTTTGTCTTTATACACATGCACATGTTGCATATCTTTTGTAAAGGCTATTTTAAACAGATGACTATAAATAGACTTTGATATGGTTTTTGACCATAGTTAGAACTACATGTTCTGACTATCACTTTTAAAGACCTTGCATGAACTTGGAGGATGAGGTGACCCCTTCCCCAAGTCTATATAAACAATTTTAATCTAACTTGGATTTTTGTCACAGAGTTTTGAATATAGGAGAAACATAAATTTTGATCCTCAATGAATGTGTTTATGTATTTTATTTTCAATTTATATGTAATTAGTTGTTAATTTTATTAGTTGTATGTCTCAATAATCTTTAGTGTGCAAAAGCTGCAAATATATTCTTGATTATTTTGATTGATATACTAATTTGTAGGTGTGCAACAACTATTGAAAGATTGGTAAACTTATTGGTTGAGATAGTCAAGTTAAAATTGATTACTAATTTTGATTGTACATGAGTGATTTTTTGGATTCAATTTTCTATGTATGTGCAATAAATTCCTTAGATACTTCACTAGCTCGAGCCATAATATCCTGATTAAGGGTGTGCAACAACTACCCTAAAAGGAACAACTTTTATCTGAGGCTTGTGAATTTCTTACATATTTATTTACTTAGACTTCTTAGTATGTTTGACTGTGTGTGTACAATCATTTCTAGCAACAGGCATAGGTTTTGAGAACACTTATCTTTCTAGAAACTAACCAGGGAAGTAGTTCTTGAAAACCATAAAAGCTTTCTTTTCTACCTTACCTTTTCCTCCTTTTTTGAGTTTGTTTTGAGATCTACCTATTGGTCATGTTTGACCCACATACCAAACTTGCCTGAATGAAGTGTAGTTTCTTGAGGATCAAGTATGGATCAAGGCTTGGATAGGATTTAATGGCAAAATTAATGGACCAAAGGGATATTATAGAATTCAAGGCTTTTGAAACACTCTGAGCTTGTTTAAAAGTGTATCTTGCCAATTTCTAAGGGATAAGTCTATAGTTACAAAGAGTAGGTATCTAAATAGATTTTCATAATGTCTAAGACTTCAAGGGTCAAACTACAGTTCAAGCCTTTTTAGGTAAATACTTGGGAAATATTTCAAGCTTTATTTTTGCTAAGTTTAATTCTTTCTAACTTTTCATTTGGATAAGTGTTATTTATTTTGGAAGTTTTGTTTTGGGTCTTTTGGGCTAAGTGTCGAGAATTATTTTGGATATTTTGTTTGAAATAAAAAGCTTGAAGGATCATCTCTCACAAGGTGTACCAAAAAAAAAGTATGAAGGGTCTTTTTTAGTCAAGGTGGTCCATGTTGACACTTGGATTCACACCCTTGAGGAGATGCTTAGCTCTCCTCATCCAAGTGGCATAATGGAGTCATCTCTCTTACTGTGGGTGATAATTTAGTTGAGATGAATCTATAGATAAGGGGTTAGATCCCCTTGATGCACATTTAAATCTCTCTCTAACCTATCAATTATGTATGAAAAGGGTTAAGGAAAAAAACTATGAAACCAAGTGGCAATGCACTAATGTATAATGTCTTCCCAATTGATTGAAACCACTACTTAAAGACAAACAAGGTGTTTCTCAGACAAGACTCACAACTCAGGATTCGTTACTATATCAATGTTTCAAATGCTATATTCAAGAAGGTATATGATTCTTAGGAAGGGAATGAATGATTCCAAAGAGGGATACAATCATGGAACACTTCTAGGATAGCTCTACACTTAGAAAAGAATACTAGAAAAGCCTTGCAACAATCTCCTTTTTGCAAATTGGTAGACCATCAAGAGTATAAGTTAGAAAAGATAATCTTTCACTAGACTAGACCAATAAGATTCAAGTCATTACTCAATATTATAGAATATGAGTGGAAAAAACACTTGTATATTTATTCAAGAGTTATTAAAGTATGAATATATCTAGAGTTTTCCCAATAACAAATAGAGGCTCCTAAGAAGAGCTGAAAGAATGCACATATATAACTTTGAGAGAGAAATCAAGCAAAAGAAGTCCAAAGGTCACTTAGACATGTGTCACCTTGTGAATATAATTTATAATTTCATGTGAAAGAGGAGTGAGGTGAGTCATGCCATGTTAGGATGTCTACTTGTCCAAAACAAGTCATAAGAATGGTGAAAAGTGGCATAAAACCTTTAGAATTGGCACAAAAATTGCCTCCATCAAAGACCATCCATGAACATTTGAAACTAAAAATAGGAGAGTCAACACATAACAATGTTAAAGGGAAATGGAACTCATTATGATAGTTAGCAAGTGTTCCTCCTAACTACTAGCCATCTTTTAGACACTTGTGTTTATTGATTTCATGGAAGCTCCTTGATTTGGTTGGCTGCTAGCAATGACCCAAACCATCAACCTATCTATTCTTTACTTATTTTGTCTACACCAGATGCTCAAGATCCTGTCATTTGTTACTTGCACATTTTCTCTTAGGTTCTTGCCAAGCCTTTTGATGCCAATGACTATTTTTCATAGTTTGAAATTGATGTTTGTGGGCCATCACCCTTCTCATTCATTTATTATATTTTCCTCAGACACTTTTGCCTATGGAACTAATTTATTTTGGACTTTATTTCCTATGGGCCTTTTTTCCTACACTTATCAACCTTTTGGCCATTTTTTTTGACATTTTCTCCCAAGAGAATTCATTCAGATTTTTCGCTTTTAACAATTTTTGTGGATAATTTTTTCATGAATAAGGTCTTCAATTTTTCTATTTATGCCTTTCTTGAAAGGAAAATACCCTCCAAAACTCTTTAAAATTCCCTTTGGCTTTTATATTTGGTCTAATTAATTGTAGATAGGTACCTTTTAGAAACTTTGCAAAGGACCATTTCTTTGAGAAAAGTACCCTTCAGAGAAATTGAAAAGGACCATTCTCTAAAAGGAAAGTACCCTTCAGAAATTTTGAAAAATTCCCTTCAAAGAAAGTGGTTTAGGACAAATACCCTTTGGGAATGTTTGAGCTACACTGTTTCTCCAAGAAAATACCTTTTGAGAAAAATGTTAAGTGCCTTTTGGAAAAATGAAAATGACCCCTTCAAATTTTTGAAATGGCCCCTTAGCCCGAAAAAAGTCCTTTGGGGAAATTATTTTAGATAAAATCTCTAAAATAATTTATAACACTTGAACAAAAAAACCTAAAATAATTCTTGCCAAAAGAAATAAACCTTGCACTTTTTATCATGGGTTTTGAGTGGAACACCTCCTTCAAATGAAATATGCATGATAGGAAAACCTGAAGTCTTGTGATTATGGAAACCTAAAGTTGAAAACCAAGATAAATATGAAGTGAATGGCCAAGTTTGAATGACTAAGTCCAGAAATGTTTTTGAAGCAAGTCTTTGAACATGAAAAACTTTCCTTGTGCTTCAGTGAAGGACCTCAGACTTAATACACAAAAAATTTGAATCAAGATGAACAAACCCACATGAATTTGCAACTATTACATGTGCAAGATTTGGCATTTTGAAAATGTTCTTTAAACTCTACTCAGACTTGGTTGCATGACTTAAAGAAAGTAAAAGGACCTACACAACAAATTGATCAAAGCTAATAGCATTCATATTATGTTGAATAAACTTGAGATCACTCTATGACATGATATTTACCCCTACAATATCTAAAGGTTAAATTTTCATATAGGGGTGCCTAATTTTAACTTGTAGGGTTAAAAATTGGTCAAAAAATGGTGACTCATAGGGGTAGTATGCCTACTATATTGACCAGCCTGATAGCCTAAATAGTCCATTAGCATGGATTCATCTAAGGACATGTAAAATGACCCTGAATAACACACTAAATTATAAGGGAAACTCATACCATGAGATTTAACACACAACATGAACAAGACAAAAATAAGACATAAAGTAAAAAAACTCACATATGTGCATAAGCACTTAGGGAACATAAGGAAAGCAATAACTATGTACAAGGGAAGTGGAGAAAATTATTAGCAATGCTTTAGATATATCCCATTGACTGGGATATGAAGCTTCTCTCCATCAAAATTTAAGATTTGGAAGGCATTGTGCTGTTTGCATTGTGTGATCACATATGGGCCACTCTACAAAGCATCAAACTTTGTGTGTCTTCCCAAATTGGCCTTGTCTTCATCCCATTTTAAAATGATACCTCCTTCCTCGAAACTCCTTAGCATGGATTTCCTATCAAAATATTTATTTGTTTGTTGTTGGTGAGTAGTCATGGTGTTCATACCTTGATCTCTTATCCCTTCAAGCTCTATCAACTCACATCACCTGAATTCCATGCTATTGTTCTCCATCAATTGTAGATGGTAAGTAAGATCTAAAGTTGGTAACTGAAGTGAGATAGGAAATCTAGCTTCCCTTCCATGGACAAGTGTATAGGGCAAGCTTCCAATTTCTCTCTTTGGTGTAATCCTATCAGCCCAAAGGGCTATCTTTAGCCTAGTATGTTAGGTTCTTTGATTTTCCTCCATTGTCCTCTTAATGATCTTGATTAAGTTCTTATTTGTGGACTCAAATAGTCTATTCCATTGGGGATAGTAGTTGGAGGAGGTGATGAGATAGATACCATGCTTTAAATCCCATTCACTTATCCTTGCTCTTATAAAAGCTAATGCATTGTCTAAAATTATTATTGAAGGGGATCTAAATCTTGTTAGTATACATTCATAGAAGTCCAAGACTAAGTTTTCATTTTCCTCCTTAAGATATATATCCTCCACCCATCTCATAAAATAATCAGTGGTTGTCAACACCCACTTATGACCAACTCTAGAAGGTAGATTGATTAGGCTTATGAAATCTAAACCCCATTGCATGAAGGGTTACTTAACATGGATTAGATGAAGAGTCAAGGTAGATATATTTTTTCGTCATAAAAAAGAGCACAATTTTGGCATTTAATTACTCAAATGTGAGTGTCCTTAAACAATCTAGGCCAAAAGTAACCAACCCTCATAATCTTAGCAACTATGGTTCTTGGAGCGAAGTGACCACCAACTGATCCATCATGGAATTCAAATAATAATTTGTCAATTTTATCTAAATAAATACACCTCAAAATCACACCTAAAAATTCCTTTTAAAATATCACTCCATCAACAAGTACATAAGGAATGGATTACAGCCTAAAGTACCTTCTCTTGGCCCTATCAAGACCTTGTGGACACTCACCAGTTTGATGGAAATGGATCATGTATTATGTCCAAATTCTCATTTATGAAGGTGAAATTATCATAGATTCATCATTAAGTACCAAAAAAACTTCTTTTTTCTCTTTCAATTTTGAAACAAGATGCTCACATAGTCCTTTTCCTTTCACTAACTTGGTAGTTTTGATCTCCACATCATATTCCATCACCCTTGTGATCCATTATGCCCTCTTCTCATTCAAGTATCTATTCAATAGAAAGTATTTCACACTAGGATAAGGAACAAAAATGTGAATATTTTTATTAGACAACATATGCCTAAACTCCTTTAAACTCCTTATGACTCAAAGCACTTGTTTCTCAATAAATGTGTATCTTGTTTCATAGCCTTTTAAACCTTGGTTGAAAAAGGCAATAGGTTGTTCTAAATTATCTCATTTTCTTGTGTAAGCATGGAAAAAACCACCTCTTCATTCCCAAAAGTATACAAATTTAAGTCCTTGGAGGTGTTTGGACTTGTAAGAGTAGGAGCTTAGGCAATGACTTGCTTGATCTCTTCAAAACTTTCTTTCCTCCTTCTTGTCCAAGTGAATATCTCATCCTTCGTTAGCATAAATGTTAGAAGTTTGAAAAAATTAGAAAAGTTAGGAATAAACCTCTTAATGAAATTTATCTTACCAAATAAAATTTGTAAACCCTTATGTTTAGGCAAAGACAATGCCAAGATGGCATTCACCCTTTCCAGATCAATGGACAAGCCTTTCTTAGAAATAATATGTTCTATTAGTTTGCCTTCATGGATAACAAACACACATTTATTTAGGTTTAGAGAGATCCCATACTCTCTAAACCTCTCAAATATTTTCTTTAGGTGCTTCAAATGATCATTTTCATCCTTGGAGAAAACTGTCACATCATCAAGATAAACCAATACAATGTCATTGATTAGTCCTTGGAAAACCATATCCATTGCACATTAAAAAGCATATACAAAATTTGAAAATCCAAATGGAATATTCCTATAGGAATATGTGCCCAATCTGGTGGTGAAGGCTATCTTGTATTGGTCACTTACTTTCACCAAAATCTGATTGTACCCAAAATAACCATCTAGAAGAGAAAACCTCTCACTACCTACCACCACTTGCAGAATTTGCTCCATAGAAGGGAGGGGATAATGATCTCTCAAAGAGACCCTATTCAAGTCCCTAAAGTCCACACACAACTTTATCTCTCCATTATTCTTCTAATAGGGACTAAGTTGGCCAACCAAGAAGAATGCTTGATAGGAAAAATGATTCTAGACTCAATCAACTTAGTGAGCTCTTTCTTCATGAGTAGTTCAATCTTGGGATCGATTAGCCTTTGTATTTACTTGATGGGTTTGTAATTTTCATCTAGATATATGGTGTGTTGATCCAATCTTGGATCAAAACCCTTCAATTCACTATATTCCCATGCAAAAATATCACTAAACTCCTTGCATAGTTCAATGAAATCATGCTTCTCTTGATTAGTGCATAACCTTACAAATGCAATTAGCTTGTCCTTAAAGATCTCTAGATTTTTATAGTTCTCTTGTTTTCTTTAAATTCTTACCTTCTCTTTATTTATCTAATAATCATCATTGAAAATTATTTAAAGAGTCTCTAGACCTTTGGGAAGCTTATTAGACATTAATTGGACAATTTAGCCTCCATATTATTGTTGTAATTTAGACTAATATATGGAATAAAACTCAGCTTCTTCTTGTAAAAAAGTGCTATTTTTTATCACTATCAAACACATTCCAATTAGTGACACTATTTGGTATGGAGGGCCTTACAATCACTTTTAGATGAGGTTGGTTCTTGTCTTCTTTTATCTCTTTTGGAGCATCAAACTGAGCTCCAATTGTTGCCAACCTATCAACATGCTTGTGTCTTCTTTTATCCCTTTTGGAACATCAAACTGAGCTCCAATTGTTGCCAACCTATCAACATGCTTGTTATCTTCTCTTGAAATAGAATTGATGTTGAAGGCTTTTAAATCTTACACAATATCCCACACTCTATGCTTATAGGACTTAATCAAATATATTTTTAAAAAAATTTCTACCCTCTAACTTGATTGACAACAAGTTAGATATCACCAAACACTTGCAATTATTTGACACCTCTTTTCCTTTCCCACTCGAGGCCATGAATGAAGGCCTCATATTTGGCTACATTACAAGTACAAGAGAACTAAAATCTAAAGGTTGAAAAATACCTTTCCTTTGAAGGTGAAACTAACATTTCTCCACCACTAGCCCCAATCTTGCTTCTAGACCCATCAAAGAAGAGCTGCCATAAACCACTCACCTCTTCACTTGGATTAACTAGATTGGGGATGAAGGAATCCTTCTCATGCATATAGTATACCCCAAGACTAGATTATTCAATAAAATTGTAAGGATCATTCTCATAGTTGTCATCTCCCCACTTATCTAGGAATAAACCAGAAACTCCCTCAAGGGAAGATGATGGAGATTGGTCAACATGAAGTTCCTCTTCATAAATAATAGCATAATTAAAATTTTACACCTTAGGTGAGTAAGGTTACAAGTGATATCTATGAATAGGTTTTGACTCAATCTTCACTTTAGTGCCGTACTTTGTCTTAAACACCATGTAGGACCAATTGATTGCCAAACATCCACCTATTTTGGATGTGAAGTCTCTTGATAATCAAAGAGAAAAATAGGGAGGTAAATCTACCACCACCACATCATGAGGAATTAAAAAATTAGGACAATAATGGAGGATAAAATTCAACCCTTTAACTACCCCCAAAGTCCTGGCTGGTAATCCATCCAATTGTAAAACTCCTTTAGTCATTGGCTCATATTTGAGGCCTAGCTTATCTGCTATACATTTGGGCACAAATGATATGCTTGCTCCACTATATATGATGAAATTATGAACCAATAAATCACCAATGATTAGAGATAGGTAAAAATGAGGAGTCTTCTCATCTTTCTTTACTTGACCATCTATAGATTGAGTTCCATTGACTAAAACCACATTATCATTTCTAGATGGGCTAGCTTGTTTACCCAATCCATGTAATTCATTTTGTAGTATATCTTTTTTCCATAGTAATGTTAGAGAATCCCATAACTTTATGTTCATATTTATCTTCTTCATCTGGTCCATAACATTAATGGAAGGATTACTCACCTTAGGAGACTCTTTAGGAGCACTAACACCTTGTGATGTAGCTTGTGGAGATGGAGGCGTAGGAGTTGGCTTCAAGCTTTGAAATATCTAATTTTCTTATGTTTTAGGAGCTGAATTAGGCCCAATTCCCATCTGAGCTGATGTTAGGGGTCAAAATAGGTCCTTGATTGGTTTCTTGAGTCTTCTAAATAGCCCTCCTTTTGAACCTAGTATTAGAGGCAACACTAGTATAGTGATTGCCTGTATTCCCCACATAATTAATGGAAAAAAAATCACTCTCCAAATGATTTATGAGGGTATAATCAGTCTAATTTTATCCTTTTTACACCCCAAATTGCATGTATCCTTCAAATTTTAAGCTTGGAAAAATTGGCTACCTTGCATTACCATGCCTTGATCATGCATTTCATTTGCATAAGTCACTTGTTCTTGACCATGTTCAAAATATAGATAGTTGGGATGTTCTTAGACCAAGTTTTTTTGAGTAGGGATAAGGCCTTTGGAGGATTAATGATAATTAGGATTATAACTTTTACAAGGCTTGACATGGGTGATTTGGCCTTGTCCTTGTGCATTGTTTTGGAAAGGAGGTCTACTTGTTTGCCCAAACTGATTGTATGTCTGATATGGCCTATAACCTTGAGCTTGTTGTATTTTAAGGGAAACTAACTCATTTGTAACACTTTGAAACAAGATTTTCAGTTCATGGATTTCATTTTAAGTAATAATGGAAGGCCTTTCTTGATTAGGCAAAGGGCCTAAAGTAGGTAATGCACCTTGACTAGGAGAATGCAAATTAGGTAATAATGGCATTGGAGGTCTAGGAGCTATCTTTCCCACTTAGACAAGACAATTCTCAACATTTATGGCTATTTCATAGGAATTAGGTAATGTTTTTCCACCCATATATTGAATCATCATGGCAATGTTACTATTCAACTCTTTGAAGTAGTACAAAAATGCATAGTTTTAGGTTGGCCTCATAAGAGTTGGGATTCTATCCCAAGTGTTTTGGAACCTAGTATTAAAGTCTTACATGAATTCATGTGGTGCCCTCGTTATTGTGGTCAATTTCTTAGCTAGAGATAGGTGATCACTCTTTTACCCAAACCTATTAGTCAATAGATCCCCCAACTCATCCCATGAGCCAATAAAATTTATGGGTAGAGTCCCATACCAATCCAAAACTTTTCCTTTGAAAGACAAGGCCAAAAACCTAATAGATACATTTTCTTAGGTGATGTTGTGAATATTATAAAAGTTTTCTATATTCCTAATATTCTCAATGGTAGTAATATGATGTTCCCCACTAAAAGAAGGGACACTTTGAGGGCTGCTCCTGGAATTTGATCATATTAGACAAGATGTAAGGTAGATGCCCCAGTGAAAGGCACAAAAGGTTGTCTTTTAGCCATCTTGGAATGATCACTATGGATGTTAGGAATAGAATGCAACACAAAATTAGAAGCTTTAAACATGAAATCTCTTTTGTAAAGATAAGTGTTGACAAACCTAAACCTTTTGGTGGAATATAGAGGTAGTTGCACAAATTCAAAAGGTACACCTTTAGCAGCATATTTAGTTATCACCTTTGGCATGGAAAATAAGATTGATCATCAACTAAAGACTTTAATTCTTTAATGGAGTTGCTAGGTACTGAATGTAGATGCTTTTTTCACTTCAAATATGCTAAGACTAACACCAATCTTGAATAATCTTCTAGGACTTAGATGTCCCATCGGGCATACCAAAAATTGTTGACACTTGGATTCACACCCTTGAGGAGATGCTTAGTTCTCCTCATCCAAGTGGCATAATGGAGTCATCTCTCTTGCTGTGGGTGACAATTTTGTTGAGAAGAATCTCTAGATAAAGGGCTATCTCCCCTTGATGCACCTTTAAAGCTTTCTCTACCCTATCAATTGTGTATGAAAAGGGTTAAGAAAAACAAGTAAGAAACCAAGTGGTGATGCACCAATTTATAATGTCCTCCAAATTGACTAGAACCACTACTTAAAGAAAAATAGGGTGTTTTTCACACAAGACTCACAAGTCAAGATTCATTACTACATCAATGTTTCATATGCCAAATTCAAGAAGGTATATGATTCTTAGGAATGGAATGAATGATTCCAAAGAGGGATACAATCATGGACCACTTATATGATATCTCTACACTTAGAAAAGAATACTAGAAAATACCTGCAATAATCTCCTTTTTGCAAATTGGTAGACCATCAAGAGTATAAGCTAGAAAATAAAATCTTTCACTAGACTAAACCAATAAGATTCAAGTCATTACTCAATATTACAACATATGAGTGGAAAAAACACTTGTGTATTTATTCAAGAGTTATTCAAGTACAAATTTGGCTAGATTTTTCCCAATAACCAGTGGAGGCTCTTGAAAAGAGTTGAAAGAATGTATATATATAGATTTGAGAGAGAAATCAAGAAAAGGAAGTCCAAAGGTCACTCAAACATGTGTCACTTTGAAAATATCAGTTGTAATCTCATTTAAAATTTGAGTGAGGTAAGTCATGCCATTTTAGGAGGTCTACTTGTCCAAAATAAGTCATAAGAATGGTGAAAAGTGGCATAAAACCTTTAGAATTGGCATAAGAAACTACCTCCATCAAAGACCATCTATGAACATTTGAAACTAAAAATAGGAGATTTGACACATAACACTATTCGAGGGGAATGGAACTCATTACAATAGTTATAAAGTGTTCCTCCTAATTACTAGCCATCCTCTAGATACTTGTGTTTGTCGATTTCATGAAAGCTCTTTGATTTGGTTGACTATCAGTAATGACCTGAACTATCGACCTATCTATTCTTTGCTTGTTTTGTCTGTGTTAAATGCTCATGACCCTATCATTTGTTACTTCCACATTTTACCTCAGGTTCCCTCCATGCCTTTTGACACCAATGGTAATTTTCCACAGTTTGAAATTGACATTTGTGGGCCATCACCCTTCTCATTCATTCAGGATATTTTCCTTGGACACTTTTTCCTACAAAACTTATTTCTTTCAAACTTTATTTATTTCAGGCCTTTTTTCCCATACTTATCAACCTTTTGGCCATTTGTTTTGGCATTTTCTCTTTAGAGAATTCATTTAGATTTTTTGTTTTTAATAATTTTCTTAGACAATTTTTTCATAGAAAAGGTATTTGACTTTTTTGTTTATGCCTTTCCTAAAAGGAAAATACCTTTTGAAACTCTTGAAAATGCCCTTTGGATTTTTTGTTTGGTCCACTTCATTGTAGATAGGCACCTTTTGAAAACTTTGCAAAGGACCATTTCTTCAAGAAAAGTACCCTTCAGAGAAATTAAAAAAGACCATTCTCCGAAAGGAAAGTACCCTTTAGAAATTTTGAAAAATTCCCTTTGAAGAAAGTGGTTTAGGACAAATACCCTTCAAGAAAGTTTGAGCTAGGCCATTTCTCTGAGAAAATACCTTTTGGGAAAAATGTTAAGTGCCTTTTGGAAAAATGAAAATGACCCCTTCGGTTTTTTGAAATGGACCCTTAGCCCAAAAAAGGTCCTTCGAGGAAAGTATTTAGAACAAAATGTTTGAAATAATTTATGACACTTGAATAGAAAAACCCAAAATAATTCTTTCCAAAAGAAAGAAACCTTGTACTTTTTGCCATGGGTTTTGAGTGGAACACCTCCTTCGAATGAAATATACATAATAGGAAAACCTAAAGTCTTGCAGTTATGGAAACCTAAAGTTGAAAATCAAGATAAACCTGAAGTGAATGCCCAAGCTTGAATGACTATGTCTAGAAATGTTTTTGAAGCAAGTCTTTGAACATGAAAAACTTTACTTGTGCTTCAGTGAAGGACCTCAAACTTAGTACACAAAAACTTTGAATTAGGATGAACAAACCCACATGATCAACTTCCTCTACTACTATTACACGTGCAATATCTGACACTTTGAAAATGTTCTTTAAAATTTACTTAGCCTGTTAGCATGACTTAAAGAAGGTAAAAGGACCTAGACAACAAATTGATCAAAGCTAATAGCATTCATATTACATTGAGTAAACTTGAGATCACTCTATGACATAAAATTTACCCATAAAAGATCTAAAGACCAAATTTTGATATAGGGTACCCAATTTTTATCTATAGGGTAAAAAATTGGTCAATAATCCTTTCAAAAATATTGAAGGATATTTTTAAAGCTAAGTATCAGATTTATTTAAGGAAATTTGTTCGTACAATTTTCTTGAAGGCATTTTTTATTTCAGGGAAAATGTTTGACACAAATCCCAAAGGGAATTTCTACAAGAAAGTGGTTCGATACAAATTTCTTGAAGGGCACTTTTTTAGTAAAGTGTCCTTTTCAAAATTCCCAAAGGGCACTTTTTCAAAAAAAAGTGTCCTATACACTTTTCTGAAAGATATCTTTTCAAGCAAAGTGGCCAAGACAATTTTCCTAAAGGGGTTTTTCTCTAGAAAGTGAACTAATGGAAAAGCTCTGAAGGGAATTTTCAAAGGGCAAAGTGCTATTTCAAAGTGTCGAAGGGCCATTCTAAGGACATAATTACTTTAGGAAAATTGTTTGGGATAATTTTATCAGAGGCAGATTTCTTTCAAAACTTTTGTCCTAAAGTAAAAGACTAAGGCAAAATTCTTTCAAAAATTTTGTCTGAGATAGAGGCCCTAAAGACATGAATTATTTTGAATATTTTGTCCAAAATAATTTCTTAAGGCAAATTAAGGCAAACAATTTACTTCAGAGGAAGTGGTCGAGTCTCTAAACTCAAAGACAAGGTTCTAAATGGAAGGAGTCTAGGGTCTCAAATTTGCTCATAAGGATTTCAAGACACTTTGAGCTTGCTTAAAGGCATAAATTTCCATTTGATAAATACAATAATAGATTTGAATAATGCTATGGGATGCCAAGAATGCTTGGAATGGATTGAAAGAGCATGAGATCCATTTGGTTCTTCATTGTGTTCATTGAGACACTTGGGCCTAGTAATCAAATTTTTGAGTAGGTGCTTTGCTGACATCACCTTACCACATGTGGATGATTCAGGTAAATTGGTCATGCGATTTTTCTCATATTTATGCCTAGATCATATGCACCAGGTTTTAGGTCCTATACCAAAGCACATCAAAAGTTACAAAAATCCAAAGTTGGCCTCTTAACCATTTTCTACATGTTTTCCCATACTTATCTAGTTTGTAGGGAGCTCAAATAAATCCAAGTGGATAGATTGAATATGTTACATATCACACATATGCACTAAGTTTTAGATCATCTGTTGAAGCACAGTAGAAGATATGCATGTTCAAAGTTGGATCCTCAATTGGATTTCACTAAGTTTGCCATACTTAGCCATTTAAACTTGACCATCACCAAGACATCATGCAGAAGTATTTGAACTAGCCATCTTGTGTATTTAATATCTTTCTCAGGGAGCCTCACATGACTAGTGAATCAAGTGAAATTATAGATTTATATGATAAGATCATCCTTAGAATTTTTTAGGCCCATGTGAGCTTTCTAGTTTGAGTTAGAATCTTCTAAATTTAGACCTATGTAGTATGACAATCGAGTGGATGTCAAAGGATGTACTGTAGACTATCAAGTTTAAAATCATGAACTAGTCATTGGTTTTCAAACAGGTGGTCTTGACAATATCAATGACCCTTGATTAATCATGCATATCGATCCAACAATATGAAATGGGTCAAATAATCAGATAGCTCAAGAGGCCACCATGTGGTGCAAGTACATGAAATAACATTCCAATAATAGGATATTAAGGATTAATGTGCATTTGACACATGACATAAGTGGATATATAGTTATAATTTAAAGATAGATCTGAGGGATCATGTTTGTTTATACTCAGTAAATCCAATAGAGTGAGGGTAAGGATGACGTAAGTGGGACCAAGTAAATCCAAGAAGCAAATACATGGATGCCAAGTGTTAATAGTGCATTAGCTCAAGTAGAATTTATATGGCTCTCATTCCATCATACAAAGAAGGATCAATGGAGTGAGATGAGTCAAAGGGGTCAATGATATGAGTCAACCTTGATAACCAATAGAAAAAGATCAAGTTGGGACATTTTTGATTAGGGTCAATGGACTAGATTGACTGGGGCAAAGCAAATAAATCAACTCAAGCTGGTGAAAATATATAGAACCAAGCTCAAATATGATCTAAGTTGGACCAAAATTCATAGATAGGGACCAAGCATTGCCAAAAGGGTTCTACAAAGATAGATTAGCCTTTTTAGACCTAATATAGGTTAGGAATTGAGTAGAGTATGGATAATGATAGGAAAACTAATGAACTTAGATTAGTTTTCCATCTATAGGATATACCTATGATCCAGATATGGAAGTGGAGCAAATAAGTGACTAATGCAAAGGGTTTTCATCCTTTAACATGGCCATAGTCTTGACAAACAGTCACCTAAAAAGCCTGAAGCTATGATTCAGTTAAATCTATGAGCATGAAGTTTTATCCTTAAGCAAGAGATGGCATGAAGGATCAAAGAAAATGTCTAATGATGGGAAATACAACTAGGAGCATTCAATGCATCCTCAAAAAATATGGGGACTTCCTCACTTAACAAACATGGGCAATGTCTTGATTAATCAAAGAAGTAGCAAGGTTTTCATTAGCTAAAATGAAATGGTGGTAGCTCAGGTTCAATTAATGACCCAAGGCAAGTGTTATTTTTTTGATAATGTGTTCACACATCCTTTCTTTATGTCTCTCTTCTCCTATATATCCTGGTCTCATTCCCATTACACGAGTTCTCAATTTTTAGAATTTAGAATTTTATTTTGTGAGACAAGGATACTCATCGAGACTCTTGAAAAACTGTGCTCATTTGATAAGGTTAAACCCTATCCAAATATTGTAAGAAATAAATTTTGAAGTATTAGGATCAAATATTTTCTTGTGTCTTATCTTTAATTAGTGTTTAACATGCTTGTGTATGGTGAATTTTTGAAGCAGATTCTTCTCAATTTATTGTCCTTATATTTGCCTCTTTGAAGGTGTTTTCAAGCTAGCTTACATGTATAAATTAGTGTTTTATTTGAAACCTCTTCCATGAAATATTTATGCAATGAGTGAGATTGTGAGATTGAGTAAGTTATAGTTATCTTTTTCTAATATAGTGTATGTTCAAGCTTATATGAGTGTCCATTTAACTTTGGTGCGTCACCCTTTTAGTCTTTTTAGATCCATAATTCTCATTCTAAAACCCTTTTCCCTATAAAGCATTAGTCTAGCATTAGTTTAGGTGAGCATTAAGAGGAAGCTGACCTTCTCCAGAGGTTCAACCCTACCATAGGTTTCCAACAACCTAGGGTTGTTCCCATAATTATGATCAAGTAAGAAAGGGTCTAAATAACCCTCTTCCAAGGGTGAAAATTTGAGTCATAATAGTTATAGCATGCTCAATGGGACCCACTTCTTTTAAAAGTAAGATTGATCAAAGTTGATGTTGGTTTGATCAAATTTATAGTAGTTAAGCTCCCAAACAACAACATTTGGCAACTCCAAAAGGAAGAATCAACACTCTAGTGTAGAGTAGTAACTTCATCTCATGCCAAAGGTGACAACAAGGTTAGATTCAAGAGGTATTCCTTTTGATTTTGTTGGACTACCTTTAAATTTAGTAAAAATATTAATGCTTGCCAATACTCATCCATATCAAGGAACTTTTACTCCTAGGTCATTTCTAAGGCCTACCCCTATAAGAAACCATTTATTAACCCCTTGCATAGCCATGGAAGTCCCTAGATATTTTGAGGCTTTTAATAGCCAAATCCCTCTAGCCCTTGATCACTATGATCCCATCCTAGTTGTAGCCCCTAAAAGTGTTCCCTATTACATTGGAGATCAAGCTATAACACCCTCTGAGCCCCTCATGGACATAGCCCAATTTTGAAATATCCAAAATATCACTAAGGAGAATATAGATATTAGGTTTTTAGCTACTTATTTCAAAAGAAAGGTCCTATATTAGTATATATGACTTACTACTAATTCCATTCAAACATGGGACCAACTAGGGGAAGCCTTGTGTAAAATATTTGAGGACAAAAGTGATCATTTGTCACTTATTAAGCAACTAACTACCATTTCAAGATCTCTTCATGAAGTCATGCAAGACTTAAACACAAGTTTCAAAAAAACTTGGGATAGAATCCCAATCACAGTTAGACCAACCCCTAACTTTTCCTTATTATATTATTTAGAGGATTTAAATAGTGACATAATAATGATGATCTAATCTACGGGAGGAAATATGCTTCTAGATGCATATGAGGTGGCCATTAAAGAAAAAAATTATCTAGTTCAATATGGCAAACTTACACCCAAACCACCAATGCCCTTATTTCCTAAAATTAGACCACCTCCCATTGCTATTCCTCCATTAGATGTCATTATTCCTACACCAAAAATTAATGCAATCCTTGCACCAAAGTAAGAGAAAGCTTCTACTAGTAGAAGCTTTCTCTTGACTATAGTAGAAATTTTAAGAGCTCAAAAAAATATTTTAATCCTTGGGGAATGAGATAGTAAATATCAAAAGGCAACAGGCTTTCAACAGGCCTCATAAAAGTTCGTATCAACCTCAACAACAATCCTTTCAAGCAAGTAGGACACCATATAAGGGGAACTACCAAAGCTAAGGCCAAGGTTAAAACCAAGGACAAGGGCAACATGGCTATAATAGGCAAAATAAATACAATCATAATGTTACCAGTACTTATAACCCCTTGGTCCCAGTTTAAAATAATTTATCTCAATAAGTAAAGGGTACTATGCCTTGGAACTAGTCCTTTGGTCAATATATTGTCCCAAATATTGACCTTAACCAAGCTTTCAATGATAAATGGTAGCAAGTTGATAATTTTAGATACAACTAAGCTCTCATGGCCCAAAATTTAGAGGGACCTGTGATGACCAAGCTAGAGGATCCTCCACAAGGTCAAGGGTCTAATTAGGGACTAAATCAACCAGATGCTATAATGATGAACTATGAACAAGAGGAGTGATACACATCCAACCAATAGGCTAGTTCTAACCAAACCTATATTTTAGTGGTGAAAAACACAATATTTAAAAGAAGGAACATGGATGGTAATCGAGAAGTAATCAAAGATCTTCCCACCATTACTCCTTCATTGACAAAGCCCAGTGAACCTGATATCACTCCAAAGGTTTTAGTACCTCTAAAATATTAGAGCCAAGGGAATATTTTTGTGCCCCAAGGCTCATAAGTTCAACAAACAATAGTGGTGGCTTGCAAAGCAAAAACAAAGGTTGGTGGTTCACCCATCAAAATTATTGAACAAATGAAAAATTCAAATGTGAGTGTGCCCATGTGGGACATGCTCTCCATGCCTAGTTAGGTAGACATCCTTCAAGAAGGACTATCCAAGATCAATGTTGTAGACAAACCATCAAACAAAATGAATGAAGTTCTCACTAATGTAGCCAAAGGAACAAATCAAGGAAAATAAGGTAAAGCAATCAAGCCTCCTCCTTTCTATATTTTAGTAATCATTAGCAACTCTTTGGTACTTAATTGTTTACTAGACAGTGGGGCTAACACCTTGGTGATGCTAAAGTCCATAGCTGATCAGCTTGGTCTGAAATATGAGCCACAATCTAAAGGAGTGATACAACTTGATGGTTCTTATCCAAAACCATTTGGTATAATTAGGGACCTCAATATGACCCTACAAGCTTATCTTAGTGCCTCAATGATTCAAGATGTATTGATCTTGGATGTGCCTCCTCACTTTGCACTGTGATTATCTAGAGAGTTCATAACAAAGATAGGGGTTATCCTAAAATAGACTGGTCCTATATGACATTCAAGATAAGGTACGGGGCCAAAGTGTTGATCAAAGCTGAGCCCATTACATAATTCCATATAGAGCCCTATGGACCAAATAATGTCAACATCAATTACACCATCATTGATGAGGATAAATTTGCAATGGGGTAGGATTTAAACACTCATATAGAAGAGGTACCAGAGATGTTCTTAGATGAGCTATGGAATGATAGCTAATTGGTGGACCCCTTATAAGGTGTTGAAGAAAAAGACTTGGGTGTCTTTTATTTACATGAAGAAAACCATCCCATGTCATCCCTCATGAGGCCTCAAGAAGATCCTAGTGGTCTATGGAAGTTGTTATTTGAAGGCACAAGAAGTAAGCACAGGGTGGGTATAGGTGTCATGCTAATATCCACTTCAAATGATAAGTACTTATCTTCATATAGGTTATAATTTAGCTACTCCTACAATGTAAAAAAATATGAAGGTCTCATCCATGGCCTTCAATGGGCCAATAAGAGAAAGATCAAGCAATTGCAAGTTTATAGGGACAATGAATTGGGTGTGCGCCAAGTCAGAGGATAGAATTCCACTAAAATCCCTTTAATGAAGTCCTAAAAATATAGAGTGTGGGACCTCATTGAGGAATTTGAGGCTTTCAACATCTGATTAGTGTTGAGAGGTCAAAATCAACATGTTGACAGGCTAACAACTGTGGGGGTTCATTTTGACATCCCCAATGAATTGAAAATGACCAAGGTTCAACCACATGTTAAAGTGGTAATAAGACCATCAATTCTAGATAAAAAATCTCACTAGTAGGTCCTTGAAAATGATAAACAAATTACATGTTTCTTATAGTAAGAAGCAAAGTTATCCTTCCTCAACCAAGAAAAATTGTAGCATTAGCATGGGGAGCAGATTGTTCAATTAAGGTCCAATAAGTTTACTAAAGGGAGAATCACCCTAGAAGGCCTCTTTCATGAAGGAGACCATATGAGTAAGGATAAATTAGTGATGTTAACTAATTAAGATAACTATGACAGAGTTATTATCTTTGAAGAGAAGATCTTCAAACCTAGAAAGGTAAGCACTAGATCCAAAAGGCATGATTTCATAGAGATATATAAGGAATACATAGACCTTTTTTATTGGAAATATAGTGACCTAAGGGGATTTGATCCTAATCCAGCCCAATACACAATAGAGCTAGAGGCTAATGCCAAGACTATCAGGTAGAATTAGAGGCCCATAAATCCCAAGACTGAAGAGCTCATGAGAAAGGAGTTGACCAAGCTTGTTGAATCTAGGATCATCTTCCCAATCAAGAAATCCTCATGGGTAGCTAATATAGTACCTCTTAGAAAGAAGAGTGGGGAGATTAGACTATGTGTGGACCTTAGGGATATTAATTGGGTCTCTTTGAAGGACCATTAACCTCTATCATCCATAAAGAAACTCCTGCAAGTAGTTGCTGGTTTAGAATGCTATTCTTTCTTAGATGGATATTCAGGTTATAACCAAGTGCTAATGAGACAAGAAGACCAATACAAGACTGCCTTCACCACCAAGTGGGGATATTTACTTATCAAAATATGCCTTTTAGATTGTCCAATGCGATGGAAACCTTTCAAATAGAGATGGACATGAAATTTTAGGGAATACTAAATCAAATGGTGTTGGTCTAGTTAGATGATGCTACAATATTCTCTAAGAATACTAGTGAGCACATGTACCATTTGAGGCTAATATTCCAGAAATGTCGAGAGTATGAGATATCTCTAAATCCCCAAAAATGTGTGTTCTCTATGCATGAAGGAAAACCACTAGGTCATATTGTTTTAAAAGAGGGATTATCCATTGACCCTGATAGAGTAAGTGCTATCTTATCCTTATCCTTTCCAAAACACAAAAAGGTGATCCAAAGCTTCCTTGGAAAGATCAACTCTGTGAGAAGGTTCATACCTAGTTTTGAAAATCTAGTCAAGCCTATCACTGTCATGCTAAAGAAGAGCCAAGTGTTTGATTGGTCTAATAAAGGCAAGGTAGCTTTTAAAGCCATCAAGTAGGCCATTACCCAAGCACCCTCACTCTTGAATCTTGATTTATCTAAGGAATTCATCTTGTACACCTTTGCTAACATTGACAACATATCAACTATGATGATGCAAAAGAATAGTGAAGCAATGGAGTAACCAATTGCCTTTTTTAGTTAAGGACTAGAAGAATATGAGGAGAGGTACACTTTCATTGAAAATCAAGTTATTGTAGCCTTGAGAAGCCTCAAGAAGTTCAAGCCCATGCTCTCCAATAGTAGGATCCATATTATGGTGTCTCATCCTAGAGTTAGGGATTTACTCCTTAACAAGGATTTTATTGAAAAGAGAGTAGGCTAGATCACAAAGGTCATGGAATATGATGTAGAGATCAAGGTCACTAAACTGGTCAAGGGTAAGGGCTTGTGTGAACACATGGTGAATGACCTCCAAGGAGATAAGGAAGCTATCTTGGTGACCCAATACAACTCACAAGCATCACTTCCACTTCAAAAGAGATGAATTCAAGATATGGCTCACTTCTTGACAACAAGAGAATGCCCCCAAGGTTTGGATAGAACCAAAATTAGGTATTTTAAGAGATGAATTCATTAGTTGATGGTGTTATTTTTATAAAGGACCTCAATGGGGTAGCCTTTAGATTCATAGATGACGACCAAGTGACCAAACGCTTGGAGCAGTTCCATGATGGACCTGTAGGAGGCTATTTTTCACTAAAAACTACAATAGCTAAGGTGATGAGAGCTAGTTATTACTAGCCCAACCTCTTCAAGGATGCTTATGCATGGGGAATAAAGTGTTAATAATGTTCTCTCTTCAAAGGTAAATAGATATTGGTAGCCTTCTCCCTCAACCCAATTTAAGTGGAACAACCTTTCATGTAGTGGGGTCTAGATTTCATCAAAATGATTAACCCTCCATTAAGTATAGGGCATAAATGGGCACTCAATATAATTGATTATTTCACCAAGTGGGTGGAAGCCACTACTTTGAAGTAATATAGTGAAGGCATAGTTCTAGACTTCTATTATAGCCTTGTGACTAGATTTCATGTCTTAGCCACCATAATTTTAGATAATGGATTGGCATTCCTTGGTATGAAGACAAGTGAGTGGGATCTCAAATTGGGCATCTGCATCAACACCTCTTCCAACTACTATCCTCAAGGAAATGGGTTAGTAGATTTCATGAAAAATAACTTGATCAGGATCATCAAGAGGACCATGTAGAATAATTAGAGAGAATAACATTTAAAGCTAAGAATGACCTTATAGGCTAACAGGGTAACTCCCAAAGAGGCCATTGGTAATTCTCCATATGTTCTAGTATATGAAAGGGAGTTTGAGTTGCCCATCTCTCTTGAATTTCCTACACTAAAGTTAGGTCATCATCTTGAGTTGATGGAGGATGAGCCCATGAATGTGAGGTTGTTAGAACTCATGGAGCTAGAAGAAACTAGGTACCTTGTTATGAAAACTTTGGAATCACACCAAGATTAGGTCAAAAGGGCCTTTGAAAAAAGAGATACAAAAATGAGTTTCAAAGAAGGGGACTTGTTCCTCAAATGAGACTCAAATAAGGCCAAACTAAGTAACCATACTAAGTTTGACAACTTATAAAATGGTCCTTATTTAATCCATTGATGCAAGGAACATAATGATTTTTAGCTTGCCCAACTAGGTGGAGAGGTATTACCCATCCCGATCAATGGAATTCATTTAAAAACCTATTATTAAATAAAATTGCATCCATTGTAACATATTTTACATAGTAGAATAGCTTTATGCTTTCCTCTAAGTTCTTTGTGCACATTTCTTTTCTGTTATATTGTTTCCTTTTCCAAAGTGCCTCGGGAATTTTATTTTATTTTATTTATTTTGATCCTTATTGCTTCAAGAGAGGTTCAAATCAGTTGTAGAATCTAATGAATCTATGTCCAAAAAAATAGATAAGGCAAATGGTTTGGGTTCTCAAAGCATAACATGCACGCTTTCCTGTGAGTTGCCAAAAATGTTGGCCATGTTTGGCCCACATACAAAACTTGCCTAAATGAAGTGTCATTTCCTAAGGATCAAGTATTGAGTAAGGCTTGGATAGGATTTTTGGATGAAATTAATGGATCAAAGGGATATTATAGAGTTCAAGGATTTTGAAACACTTTGAGCTTGTTTAAAAGTGTATCTTACCAATTTTTAAGAGATAGGTCTATAGTTACAAAGAGCAGGTATCTGAATAGATTTTTATAATGTCTGAGCCTTGAAAGATAAATCTAAAGTTCAAGCCATTTTGGATAAATCTTTACTTGGGAAATATTTTGGGCTTTCATTTTTATAAGTTCAATTCTTTCTAACCTTTCATTTGACTAAGTGTTATTTCTTTTGAAAGTTTTGTTTTGGGTCTTTTGGGCTAAGTTTCAGGAATTATTTCAGATATTTTGTTTGAAATAAAAATCCCAAAGGATCATCTCTCACGAAGTGTACCAAACAAAAATTTCAAAGGGTTTTTTTCAACCAAGGTATTCCATTCAAAAATACTAAAGGATATTTCTCAAGCTAAGTGTCATATTTCTTTTGGTAAAATTATTTGCACAATTTTCTCAAAGGCATTTTTTCTTTTGTAGAAAATGTTTGACATAAATCTTGAAGGGCATTTCTATAGGAAAGTGGTCCGATACAATTTTACTGAAGGGAATGTTTTTAGCAAAGCATCCTTTTCAAAAGCCTCAAAGGGCACTTTTTCAAGCAAAGTATCCTATACACTTTTTTGAAAGATATCTTTTCAAGCAAAGCGGCCAAGACAATTTTCCTGAAGGGTGTTTTTTAAGAAAGTGAACCGATGAAAAAGCTATGAAGGGCATGTCTAAAGATAAAATGGAAATTTCAGAGGATTGAAGGGCCATTATAAGGACATAATTTCTTTGAGAAAATTATCTTGTATAATTTTATCGAAGGCAAACTTATTTTAGAGTATTTGTCCCAAAGCAAAAGGCTAAGGAAAAAAAATTTTAGACATTTTTTCTGAGATAGAGGCCCTAAAGACATGAATTATTCAAAAATTTTGTCTGAAAAAATTTCTCAAGGCAAAGTAAGGCAAAAAATTTCCTTCAGAGGAAGTGGTCGAGTCTCCAAACCCAAAGACAAGGTTCCAAATGGAAGGAGTCTAGGGTCTCAAATTTTCTCATAAGGATTTTAAGACACTTTGAGCTTGCTTAGAGGTGTAAATTACCATTTGATAAAGATATGAATATATTTACATAGCCCCATGGGATGCCAAGAATGCTTGGAATGGATTGAAAGAGGATGGAATCCATTTGGTTCTTCATTATGTTTATTGAGACATTTGGGCCTAGTAATAGAATTTTTGAGTAGGCACTTTGCTGACATCACCATTTCCACGTGTAGATGAGTCAGAGAAATTGGTCATGTGGGTTTTCTCACATTTGTGCCTAGATCATATGCACCAGGTTTTAGGTCCTCTACCAAAGTTCATCAAAAGTTAAAGAAATCTAAAGTTGGCCTCTCAGCCAGATTCTACATATTTTCCCATACTTAGGCAGTTTATAGGGAGCTCAAATAAAACCAAGTGGGCATATTGAAGATGATATGTCTCACACATATGGTAAATTTTATAGGAATTGATCAAATAGGTCTATTAAATTTTGATCATAGAACATATATACTAAGTTTTAGATCATTCACTGAAGTACGATGGAAGATATGCATGTTCAAAGTTGGCTCCTCAATCAGATTTTGCTGAGTTTGCCATACTTAGCCATTTAATCTTGACCATCACTAAGACATCACATAGAAGAATTTGAAAAATACATCTTGAGTATTTAATATCTTGTTTAGGGAGCCTCACATGACTAGTGGATCAAACACAATTTTAGATCTACATGCAAAAAACATCCTTATAAGTTTTTAGGTCTGCATGAGATTTTTGGTTCAAGTTAGAAGATTTTAAAATTGAACCTATGAAGTATGATGATCACACATATGTCAAATTACATCCTATGGATTATCAAGTTTAAAATCATGAACTAGACATTGGTTTTCAAATAAGGGGTCCTGACAAGATCAATGACCCTCACTCTATCATGCATATCAATCCAATGATGTGAGATGGGTTAAATAGTTAGAGAGCTCAAGAGGCCAGCAAATAGCATAAGAATGTAAACTAATAGACCGATATTAGGACCCTAAGGATTAATGTTAATTTGACACATGGCATAAGTGGAGATAAAGTTAAAAATTCATATATAGATTTGAGGGCTCATATTTATTCATACCTGATAAATCCAATGGAGTGAGGGCAATGATGACATAAGTGGGACCAAGCAAATCCAAGAAGTAAATACATAGATGTCAAGCGTCAATAGAGCATTAACTTAGGTAGAAGATCCATGGCTCTCACTCAATCATATAAAGAAGGATCAATAGAGTGAGCTAAGTCAAAGATGTCAATGATCCAAGTCAGCCTTGACAAAAATAGAAAAATATTGATGTAGAATGCTTTTGACTAGGGTTGATAGACCAACTTGACTCAGGTATAACAAATAAATCAACTTGAATTGGTGGAACTATATATAAGTGATCTCAAATATGATCAAAGTTAGACCAAAAGGCATAAATAAGGACCAAGCATTTCTAGTAGGGTTTTGCAAAGATAGATTAGGCCTTTTAGACATAATATAGACCAAGCATCAAGCAACGTATGGACAATGATAGGAAAAATAATGACCTTAGATTGGTTTTCCATCTATATGATAGACCTATGATTTATATATGAAAGTGGACCAGACAAGTGACTAATATAAAGGGTTTTCATCCTTCAACATGCCATAGTCTTGACAAGTAGTCACTTAAAAAGCATGAAGCCATGATTTAGTCAGATCCATGAGTATGAGGTTTTCTCCTCAAGTGAGAGATGGCATGAAGGATCAAAGAAAATTTCAAGTGACGGGAACTAAAATTAAGAGCATTTAATGCATCCAAAAAAATTGTGGGGACTTCCTCACTTAATAATCCATGGGCAATGTCCTAATTGATCAAATAAGTGGCAAGGTTTTCATTGGATAAAATGTAAAGGTGGAAACTTAGGTTTAATTAATGAACTAGGACAAGTGTTATTTTTATGATAGCATACTTGGACATCCTTTCTTTCTGTCTCTCTTCTCCTATATATCTTAGTCTCATTCTCATTGAAGGAGTTCTCACTTTTTAAAATTTAGCATTTTCTTTTCTAAGACAAGGATACTCATTGAGACTCTTACAAAAGTGTGCTTTTTTGATAAGATTAAACCCTATCAAAATATTACAAGAACTACCTTTTGAAGTAATAGGATCAACTCTTTGCCTGTCTCTTATCTTTAATCAATGTTTAACATGATTGTGTATGGTGAATTTGTGAAGGAGATTCTTCTTAGTTTATTATCCTTCTGCTTGCCTCTTTGAAGGTGTTTTCAAGTTAACTTACAGGTCTAGATTAGTGTTATGTTTGGAACCTCTTACATGAAATATTTATGCTATTAGTGAGATTATGAGATTGAGTAAGCCATAGTTGTCTTTTGATAATCTAGTTTGTGTTCAGGCTTATATGAGTGTCCATTTAACCTTGGTTCGTCACCATTTTAGCCTTCTTAAGAGCCTTGATTCTCTTTCTAACCCTTTTCCCTACAAAGAATTAGTCTAGCATTAGTTTAGGTGAGAATCAAGAGGAAGCCATCCTTATCCAGAGGTTTAACCCCACCATAGGTTATCGATAACCTGGGGTTGTTCCCATAGTTTTTTTCAAGTTGGAAAGGTCCTAAATAACCCTCTTCCAAGGGTTAAAATTTGATTTGTAACACTACCCACTCTAGATTAACAACCAGCCACCTAGCTAACTCACATAGAGATTCACTACCCCTATTAAAACTACACCTTCATCCAAAAACCTTATAAACAACTTGTGTGCCCTACCAACTATTCTATCAATAGGTTAAAACAAATTGTATACCTATAAATCATGCCTTGGAGTGGAGTTTACCTCCATTGAGATCTTAAAATGTTAGAGGCTACCTAATTATGACTATGGTATGCATAAGAACTACACTAATAATTAATTGGTGATAAAAGGAGGGTCATTACCTTTGATAGTATTAGTTATCCTTTGTGTATAGTTGTGATGGAGTCACCCAAGAGAGTGACCAAATCTAATTCCCAGGTTGGTTTATTAGTCTCACCCTTGATAAATCATAGGAGACCTAGAATTATGTCAACAAACCTAGTTTAGAATAATCCTCCTCCAGTAGGGAACCCCTTACCTGTAAGGAACCCTTTACTATTAATCAACCAATGGCTCAATAATAGCCCTGGTTTGGTGGATTTTCTATTGCTATCCCATGAGATGTGCATGATTTAACTCAAAATCTCAAAATTACTTGCCATCCTTTTCTCCTTCAAGAGAAAGGACAATAAGGGAACATAATAAGGGAACATATCAAATCAGTTAAAGCTACTTTAATACCAATGAATATCACAGATGAGGATGTTAGATGCAAATTTTTCCCTTTTACTTTGATGGATGCTGCTTATGATTTGTATTTAAATCTAATGGAAATTTCATAACTTTTTGGGATGAATGTTAAGCAACTTTTCTTGTGAAGTTTGGATAGGTCACCTATCCTAGTTTGGTATACTAACACATCACCAGCATGAAGTGGGAAGCCAATGAGCCCATCAATGCTTTCAATGTGATATGGCAATAGATGTATAACTGGTTGACCCCAAGGTATAAATTAGAGGTGGTATTAACATTGAAAATATACAAGAATGCCTTGGACCCTATCACTGCTATGTTCTGAAGAAGGGCAATTATGGCCAAAACTTTAGCATTAACATTCAAGGAGGCTATCACCATAGATAGGCAACTCAATCCTTAGATTCTTGGAATGCCTAATGTCAACAAAAATTTTCTAGTATTGAATCCAGTTCCACATGTAAGGTAGAATGTCTTGGCATTCAATCAGAATTAATTATACACATTACCTCTACTAATGCAGACACCATAGCCAAATTTCAAATAATTGAATAATCATGTGATGAGAAATGGTTATTAGCACAACCAGCTACCAACTACACTTCCCACTACCATTTTAAAAAGTATGGATTCCATAAAGGAAAAGCTATATTCTATTTAGAAGATGATTCAAAAGTTGAGAAATGATTTCTTGAATATGCAAAGGAAGATGGGTAATGTAAATGGCCTAACTGGAAATCAAAATAATGGATTCTAGAGATATTATTGTTGGGTGAATATTTTGTCAGTTAGCAATCTGATTAAGCAAAATAGGTCTTATCATCCACAACAAAGGAGATTGGTCGGCCCAGTGTGTAGGTTTACTACATCAAAGGTGGACAAATCTCTCCTCTCATCAAGGGGAGGTTCCCTATAAGTACGTAGGAGCTATATATACTATAAATATGTAGAAAATAACACTCAGGGGTAGGATACATCATCCATCTCTCTTTTTTCAAAGATGATGTTAAAAAACAAAGGAGAAAACCCTGGTGAAAACAATGAAAGCATTTCTCTTCTTTCAGAAATGTTCTTGCAAGAAATAGGAGTTCTTTCCCGTAGTGAAAGTAACTGGTAACCAAGGGCATAGTAACCAGTAGCCTGAGATGTAGCACAAAGTCTCTGCCTTGACTACCCAAGAGTGAGATATAAAGGACAATGAGGGCACAAAGTCATCCCAAGGTCCTTTACACAGAAACAAAAAAAAACACACTAAAGGCAATTGTGGGGGCACAAAGTCTCTCCACAGTTGGCTTCAAGACACCTTCCTGATTACTTCCACTAGTTATACTTGCCAAATTAAATAAATAAGAACACATTCAGAAGATAGACATAAGAACAATCTCCTAAAATGATACAAGCTATGACAACACAAAGTCTGCAAACAACTTACTTTCTCATTTAGATAAAATGATATGAACAACAATCTGAGCTCAAAGTCTCAGTATTCACCTTTCAATTTGGGCAGAGTTTTGATTTTGGTAATGGGAAGATCTCCTTAAAACAATAAAAGAGATTACAATATATAGCAGCCAAGAAATACTTGGCACTTTGTTTCATGGAATGGCCCATGCTGTGCATTTAATGCCTTGAATGCATTTTTGGGTTTGTCAAAGGACTACATTGAAAATAAGGTGACTATCTTAACTATGGCATGTCATTTCATCCCATATGTCTTCTCCTAAGTCTGGATCATTTGGTCTATCCCCTCTAACATCTGTGCAACTATCCATTTTGTCTTTACTCCAAAGGAGACCAACATGCCATGCCTTCAATGTTTGCAAGCTCAAATATCTACTTTATAGACTATTCCACCTATTGGAATAACTTCTATGTAGATATTTTGTGCTTTTCCCTCTTTCCACTTTTGTCCTTTCTAGCTTTGTCTCTTCTTGGAATTTAGGCTCTCGGGCTATCTTTTTAGCTAGTTACTTGGTTCTTCCTTTAAGTTTTGCACTTTATTTGGAATTCAACGAATATTCCCTTACTTTAAATTTGATGTCTGTGGGGCTGTCAATGGTCACTAGCCGCTTGAACCATGTTGAACCCACTAAAAGTACATTGGTTCATTGGTTCATCAGTTCATTTTGTCTCTTTTGTTCCATCGCTTCCTGGTTCAATCGCTTTCCTACTCCTTGGTTAAACCATCTGTTGAACCCCCTATTTGTTGCTTCTTTCCTTGACTGAGGCCGCCTTTGAACCTTTGAACCCATGAACCATTGAACTTTGAACTCTTTTAGTTCAAGGTTCAATCGGTTCATTAGTTCATCCTTTGTTCATCACTTCCTTGTTCTTTCTAAGCTCTTTGATCTTCATCGCACTAGTTGAACCTTTGAACCTGTGAACTCGTTGAACCTTTTGGTTCAATGGTTCAACAGTTCAATGGTTCAAGCCTTCTTCTCTTTGATAAGTGTTTTGAAGCTTTTGAACCTTAAAGTGGTTTAACTTTGAACCTTGACAAATGCACTTAACTCTTGCTGATGACGTTGAACCTTTGAACCCATTGAACCCATTGAACCAAAATGGTTCAAGGTTCAACGGTTCAATGGTTCAGTGGTTCAATCCTTGCTTAGAAGCTTGCCAATCGACATTTTGGTTGAACCTTGTCATTAAACCAACCTTGAAATCACCTAAGTGTTGAGAGCTTGCTTCTTTCCTGTAGAGTCTGTAGATTCAAGCCTGCAGAGTCTGTAGATTCAAACCTGTAGAGTCCGTAGAAATGAGCCTATGGAGTCTGTAGTTTTAAGGCTGTAGAGTCCATAGATTTTTGAAAAGCTTGAAGAATGGAGAATTAGAATGCATAGAATAATTTTTGAAAAGGGAAGAGATAATTTTGGTCCTGCAGGACCAAAATAGTTCATATGTTGTCCCAAAAATGGGTGATATTTTTGTGGACAACAGCTGGCTCCAGTTGGGGAACTTCCTTTAGTTGAAAACTTGGAACAACTGAGGGGAATAGAAACTAGAATCTCTAGTGCCTTAAAGTGTGCCATTGGGCTATGGAGTCATGCTACCCAAAAAGAAAGGCTCCAAAAAATGAAAACAAAAAGCACAAAATAGAACTAAAGACTATACAAATGTACATATGTACAGGTGAACTTATTTTATGCCTCAAGATTTGAAGCACTTTAGATGCCACCCATTGTGAGATAGCAAAAATGGCATTCCATCCTAATAAACTAGTAAGAAACCATTTTTTGTCCAAAATTGGTGATGGGCAAATAGAACTCTCCACCAGGAAACCAATTTTATGTGTCTTCCCTTTGGTTTTCTCCTCTTGCCCCATAGCAAGACTTGACTTTTAATCCAAAAACCACAAATTTTTGCTCTCTTGGTAAAGAGTTCTTTATTCTAATTTTGGTGTGCAGAAGCATGGTCCATTACCATAATTGGTTGCTCTTTTGGTTTAGTCCAGTATATGATTTGATTGTTCCCATTTAACACCTGCCAATGATTGGCACTATCAAGCATACTTGGTGTTGTTCCGTCTGAACCAATTCCTATATCGTCACCTACAAGATTTTCACTTGTTGAAACATGAATGTCTTTAGTAAATAGAAAATAATTACCCCTGCCTGAAGACTCAAATAGAATTTGAGCTTCAGGCCTTGATGTCTGAGTGACAACATATTTTGCCTCCTTCTCAGGAAGCAACCTCTACATTACACCTTTCATAGGGATTCTTGCCTGAGACAAGTCCATGCTTAATTCCCCTCCAACATCCTTGTAGAAGTTCCACCCAAGAAGGATGCCATATGATGCTGGGACATCGGCCACTAGGACAGTCATCTTGATTCGCTTGTCTGGAAGGCAACAAATGCAAATTGGGTGTCTTTAATTTGCCCCAATAGTGGCACTTGTTTGTTTTCCATGGAGAAGCATCTACCAAAGGTTTTGGTCAGTGTAAGGCCAAGGGATTTAGCCACTTTGGCAGGCATAACATTATTCAAAGATCTAAAATCGATGATGTAGTTATTCAGCATATGTCCATTTATCAACAATGAGACAAAGAAAGGTTCAGTCCTGCCAGGAGCAACAGGGGGAGTGGTGACAAGGTTGTTCCCAGTGGGTGCATTCTTGGGGGAATTAGGAGTCACCTTGGGAATTGATTATCCTACAGGGGAATTTTGGTTCTTCACACACTGAACTAATTTATCTAATTGCTTAGGATGGGACTGTAGAAATTCAAATTTAGACATTTGAATTTTAGTTTTCTTTATATGGTCAATTATGACAAATGCCTGGAATGAGCCAGGAGTAGAGGATGGGAATTCATCCTTTTGATTTTTGAAAGGGGGAGGACTAGACTACGAATTTGAAGTAAAAGGCGTAGGGGCATTTGAGGTACTTACCTTTCTTGCAATCACTAGGTCCTTTGGCTAGAAAGGAAGAGTGGATCCCTGCTTAGCAATTGAAACTGCTGGTTGAGGTCACTCCTCTACTTTCTCCTTATCAGCTTGTTGAGTTGATTTATTCTTGGATTGGGTGAATACAACATATGACCCCTCAGTTGCATTACCTTCACCTCTGGGTTCATCCTAATAATTTAGGAAACCAATGTGGGAGTCACCAGCTGACTCTTCTTGACCCTTTGTGAAGAGATCAACGCCATTTTCTTGATCAAACTCAGATTGGAAAGAGAAATCATGTTGAGTTTTGAGATATCCAACTATTGAGTTGGTTGGAGGTGCTTTAAGGGCAAGGTTCCTCTATGGGGGAGGAAGATGATTTGGCTACCCTTGATTCTTGGCAACATTGCCTTGGTATGCCTAATTTTTAAATGTCCTCCTTGGCATATCCTGATTAGGAGGAGTAGACATAACTTGGGCCATTTGTCTTTTCAAGGCTTGCAGTTCATTTTCTAGCTTTTGCACCATTGGGTCAGTGGTGGTTGTAGGTGAGTATTTAGAAGATGAAGAGGGTTTACCTCTGTTAGGGTCTCTCTTTATCTTTCTTGCCAAGATAAGGTCATATTCTACCTTAGTAGCCAAGTTCTGAGCAGTAGCAAGGTCTATGTGTCTAGCCCGTCTCAGCAAAAAACTCACTTTAGGCAGTTATCAGTTGATGAAGAAACACTTGAGATTTTGAGGTGTCTGCTGGGTGATCATGGGAATCCTATGCCTCAGCTTGTCAAACCTGGCAATGAAGTCCCTCATAGGTTCATGGGGCTCTTTCTTCATCTATGTGAGCTAGGCCAACAAGGCATGCACATCTTCTACAAATTTTGAACTTGGCTTCAAATTTGTCTTTTAGGGTATTCCAGTCTGTCACTGATCAAGCTTGCAGATGGTAGAACCACTTTGCAACAACACATTATAGGGTCTCCACAAAAATCCTGACTACCACATCTTCAAATTCCACCCCTATCACACCATAGGCTATGCTGAAGGCTGTAATGTGTTCATCAGGGTGAACTCTCCCATCTCCAAAGAATTTGGGGAAGTTCTTTCTTGAGCTACGTGGAAGTTCATGCAAAGGTGGAGTCAAGTTGAGTGGGAAAAATGAGTTAGGCCAGAGGCATTGAACTACCATGATGGGATTATGAAAAAGAGGGATAACAAATTTGGGTGGAGTGGCTAGATTGTAGCACAAAAATGGAAAAGAACTAGCCCTACTTTAGCTTGAGGCTTAAGGCTTCAAACTGTGCACTCTTTTCCAGTAGCTCTAGTTTTGTAGACCAGATAAAATAATGGAGATTGAAGAAAATGGTAAGGCTATAATGATAATGGTTAAGACACAAAATGGAGTCGCCAGAGTCTATATAATGGATAAGGTAAGGAACTACTTCAATCTAAAACTTGAGGCTTCAAACTACAGGTTCATCCCTAGTGGAATCACCAAAATGATTATTGGGTGAATATTTTGTCAGTCAATAGTTTGATTGAGCAAAATAGGTCTTATCATCCACAACAAAGGAGATTGGTCAGCCTAGTGTGCAGGTTTACTACATCAGAGGTGGAAAAATCTCTCCTCTCATCAAGGGGAGGTTCCCTATAAGTACGTAGGAGCTATGTATACTATAAATATGTAGAAAATAACACTCAGGTGTAGAATACATCATCCATCTCTCTTCTTTTAGAGATGATGTTTACAAACAAAGTAGAAAATCCTGGTGAAAACACTAAAAGCACTTCTCTTCTTTTAGAAGTGTTCTTGTAGGAAACAACAGGAGTTATTTTAGGTAGTGAAAGTAACTGGTAACCAAGGGCATAGTAACCAATAGCCTAAGATGTAGCACAAAGTCTCCACCTTGACTGCCCAAGAGTGAGATATGAAGGAAAATGAGGGCACAAAGTCATCCTAAGGTCCTTTACACAAAAATAGAAAGAAAACACATTAAAGGCAATTGTGGGGGCACAAAGTCTCTCTGCAATTGGCTTTAGGACACCTTCCTGATTACTTCCACTAGTTCTTCTTGCCAAATTAAATAAACAAGAACACATTCAGAAGACAAACATAAGAAAAATATCCTAAAATGATACAAGCTATGACAACACAAAGTCTGCAAACAACTTGCTTTCTCATTTAGATAAAATGATATGAATAACAATCTAAGCTCAAAGTCTCAGTATTCGCCTTTCAATTTGGGTAGAGTTTTGCTTCTGGTAATGAGAAGATCTCCTTAAAACAATAAAAGAGATTACAATATATAGCAGCCAAGAAAGACTTGGTGCTTTGTTTCATGGAATGGCCCATGCTGTGTATTCAATGCCTTGAATGCATTTCCAAGTTTGTCAAAGGACTGCATTGAAAATGGGGTAGTTGTCTTAACTATGGTATGTCATTTCATCCCATATGTCTTCTCCTAAGTCTAGATCATCTGGTCTATCCCCTCTGACATCTGTGTAGCTATCCATTTTGTCTTTACTCCAAAGGAAACTAATAGGCCACAGCTTCAATGTTTGTAAGCTCAAATATCTACTTTATAGACTGTTCCACCTATTGGAATAACTTCTATGAAGATATTTTAGGCTTTTCCCTCTTTCCACTTTTGTCCTTTCTAGATTTGTCTTTTCCAGCTTTGTCTCTTCCTAGAATTTAAGCTCTTGGGCTATCTTTTCAGCTAGTTGCTTGGTTCTTCCTTTAAGTTCTACACTTTATTTGAATTTCAACAGATGTTCCCTTACTTTAAATTTGACGTCTGTGGGGCTATCAATGGTCACTAGCCGCTTGAACCATGTTGAACCTTAAACCTTAAAACCCACTGAAAGTACATTGGTTCATTGATTCATTCTGTCTCTTTTGTTCCATCGCTTCCTGGTTCAATCACTTTTCTACTCCTTGGTTGAACCATCTATTGAACCACCTATTTTCTGCTTCTTTCCTTGACTGAGGCCACCTTTGAACCTTTGAACCCATGAACCATTGAAATTTTAATTCTTTCAGTTCAAGGTTCAATTAGTTCATTGGTTCATCCTTTGTCTGTCACTTCCTTGTTCTTTCTAAGCTCTTTGATCTTCATTGCACTGGTTGAACCTTTGAACCTATGAACTCATTGAACCTTTTGGTTCAAGGTTGAATGGTTCAATTGGTTCATTCTTTTTATTTGGCTAAGTCCTTTTGATCTTTTTAAACCAAACATGTTGAACCATTTGGTCGTTGAACCATTGAACCCATTGAACCTTTGAACCAAAGTGGTTCAATGGTTCAATGGCTCAATGGTTCAAGCCTTCTTCTCTTTGATAAATGTTTTAAAGCCATTGAACCTTGAAGCAGTTAAACTTTGAACCTTGAGAAATGCACTTAACTCTTGCTGATGACGTTGAACCTTTGAACCCATTGAACCCATTGAACCAAAATGGTTCAAGGTTCAATGGTTCAATGGTTTAATCCTTTCTTAGAAGCTTGCCGATGGACATTTTGGTTGAACCTTGTCATTGAACCAACCTTGAAATTGCCTAAGTGTTGAGAGCTTGCTTCTTTCCTACAGAGTCCATAGAAATCAACCTACAAAGCCGTAGAACTTGGCCTGCAGAGTCCATAGATTCTCTTCCTATAGAGTCCATAGATTCAAGCCTGTAGAGTCCATAGATTCAAACCTATAGAGTCCATAGAAATGAGCCTATGGAGTCCATAGTTTTAAGCCTACAGAGTCCGTAGATTTTTGAAAATCTTGATGGATGGAGAATTAAAATGCATAGAATAATTTTTGAAAAGGGAGGAGACAATTTTGGTCTTGCAGGACCAAAATAGTTCATATGTTGTCCCAAAAATGAGTGATATTTTTGGGGACAACAAAAACAAACTATTTAACAAGCCTAAACAACCTAATAAGACTCTAGAGATCAACATAGCAGAGATGACACTTCTCAATTGGTGACAAATTCACAACACTTTCGAGCATGGTGAGCTCAACTATGTTAAATTTTTCACAACATTCAAAATTTTTCAAGAAGAGGTGGTTAGACAAGATCAAATGCATAATCTACCTAAGCATCATCTAGATCCAGGTCCTTCCAACAATACTATATTTTTTAAAAATCATGAGTTTCCCTTTCCAAGTGAAGATGAAAATGAGCTGGAAGACAACATGTATGAAGTTCACACTTTCTAGTAGTTTTAGAGAGGTGCATATAATCTAAGGAATAATAAGCCACTCACAACATCAACTCTTCCAAATACCATGGTAATTCCTCCTAATCCCAAAGTAGAAAATAATCTCTCCCTCCAAAGGGGAACAATTAGTAACATAGTAAATCAAAACCAAGCAAAGGAGGATATAATATTGTTGAGGATATGAAGAAAATCAAGGTGAATATAACTCTTCATGAGTTAGCTCAGATCAGACAACAAAAAAAGATACTCTATAAGTCTATTACTGGAAATGCACCTGTGGAAAAAGTGAAAACAACTATAGGAAAATTGAAAACTTGCAACACCAACATCATCTACAAGAGCAAGCCATAAGCTCCACCCTTTCTATTGACTATTCGGTCATTGGTAAGAAAATTCATAATTATTTGGTTCATTTTGGAGCATTTGTAACTATCATGCTTACATCTATATGCTAGAAGCTTGGTTTAATGCCAAGCCTTTCAAAGAGGATAGTTTCATAATTAGACAAGATAGTGGTCCTAGTAGTTAGAGAATTGAATAATGTGTGCATTAAAGTAGCATCTGATCTAAGATTATAAATGACCATTGATATTATCATGGTGGACATACCTAAAGTCTAAGGTCTATTATTGAGCAGGGATTGGTCCAAAATGATCAAGGAATATTTATATATAGACTTTTCTCAATAATGGCTGCCATGAGGAGTTACGAATCAAATCATAATTGATAGAGAGTAGAAAATGAGGTATCTCATTATGGAGTATAACATCAAGAATGAAAAGGTAAATTGTGAGTCTCCTAATCTTCATATTTATACTTTTACTACTTAAAATCAAGTATAGAAGCCAAAAATTGAAGGTTCCAATCAACTATGGACTCTACACTTTGATGGTGCTAGATCCAAGCAAGAATTAGGCATGAGAATAGAGTTAGTTAATCCACAAGATAAAAAATTCTTGGCAGCATTTAGATTGCAATTTCCATGCACTAAAAATAGAGCTAAGTATGAGACTCTAATTGTAGGATTATAGTTTGTACTTAAGAATAATGTGAAGTAGATATCAATATTTAGGGACTCATAACTAGTGGCCAATCCAGTCAAAAATAAGTACCAATGCAAGCTATTTTATTTGAATAGATATAAGCAAAGAGCATGGGACTTGATTGAAAGCTTTGAAGCTTTCAACATAGTAACACTTCATAGAGAGAAAAATTAGACTACTGATTCGTTAACTGCTACTACTACTACTACTACTAATCTAGAACCACTACAAGAATCTAAGGTAAAGAAGTTCTCTATTGAATTGGTACCATGCCCTTCTATGTAAAATTTTTTCCATGTCTTTGATGATGACCAATAGATTATCTAGTTTCTAACTAATTCAAGGGAATTTGAAACCCAAATCATCGATGATAATGACATTAATCACCTATGTCAAGAGGAATTAGATAAAGAAAGCATTCTTTAGCTCAAATAAAATTGAATTCTAGTTGGTTTGGTCTCCTTGGAAAGACCATTTGACATAGATCCTTAGGCATGACAACCAAGACAACTAAAATTCAATAAATCAGATTTCAAAAGAGAAATTCTAGGGGATGTGCATAGCCCACATTATGTTAATATTGGTATTAGTTGTACCCCAAAAGAGAGACAACAAGTGAAGGATATAATCACTCGATGTAGGGATGTCATTACTTGGAAATATAAATATATAAAAGTTTATGACCTATAGGTCATTACTCATACAATTCCATTGAAGCCAGATTGGAGACAATTTAGATAGAGGCAAAGACTAGTTAATCCTATTATGGAGCTCCTCATTTAGAGAGAAGTGGAGAAGCTTTTAAATGCAAAAATCATCTTCCCAGTCTAACATTCTACTTGGGTGGCCAATTTTGTCCTAGTAATAAAGAAGAATAGTGAGATCAGATTATGTGTGGACTTCAAGAACCTAAATAAGGATTCTAAAAAGGAAAATTATCCTCTACCTTCTCTAGATGAAGTGATACAAATAGTAATTGGTTCTGAAATGATGTCCTTCTTAGAAGTATTTTTAGGCTACAATCAGGTGCGAGTGTAATTTAATGATAGAATGAAGATGCCATTCACTACAAAGTGAGGAACTTATGCATATAAGAGGATGCTATTGGGCCTAATAAATGTAGAAGTAACCTTTCAACATTTCATGTATCATGCTTTCAAAAGAATCATAGGAAAATGCATAATCATCTACATGTATGATCATATGATATTTTTAAAGAATTAGAAAGACCACATAAGTCACCTGCAGTCCATATTAAAAAGATGTAGAAGGTTTGGTATTTCATTGAAACTAAAGAAGATCATATTCATAGTGAATGAAGGTAAGCTTCTAGGGCACATCATCACCAAGGATGAGATCACAATTGATCTAGACAAAATTAAGGTGATTTAAAAAATTCAACTAATAAATAATAAGAAGGAGCTCAAATCATTCTTCAAAAAGATTAACTTCATAAGGAAGTCCATCTTAGGATTTGTAAGGATTGTCAAGCCACTAAATTCCATGCTCAAGCAAGATGCCAAAATAGAGTGGATAGATGAAGCCCAAAAGTTATTCTAGGACATTAAAGATGTAATATCATAGGCTCTAGTGTTGATCAATCTAGATTTTAATAAATATTTTAACCTATAGTCATTTGCTTGAGATCGTTCGATTGATGTTGTCATCATGCAGAAGAAGGGATAGACTGAGCATCCAATCATGTTTATAAGCACAAACTCAAAGGATACATAACTCAGGTACTCTATGATTGAAAAATAAATTTTTAACCTTGTCAAAGTCATGAAAACATTTCAACACTACATCTTGAGGAATAAAGTCATTACCATCATGCCTAATCCTAATTTGTCACCAAACAAACTAGGAGAATGATAAGGCAAATGGATGGACAAGATACAAGAATTTGACATAGAATCAAGCCTACAAATATTGTTTGAGGGAAAGGCATTGTTTAGCTTATGACTGAACCATATCTTTGCATCATAGTTAAAGAGGTATGTGAAGCTCAAGTATCTAAAGGAGAATGGTATACTGTTATAATATAGTATTTAATTAAAGGAACTTGTTCCCCTAAGTTCAATAGAGAGAGGAAGAGAGATTTGAGGCTCACATCTACTCATTACATGATCAAGAAGGGAGTCCTCTACTAATAAATTATGAAGGTATTTACCTCAAGTGTGTATCTGGAGAAGAAACTAAAGAAATTTTACAAAACTTGCATAAAAAAATAGGTAGTAGTCATCCTTCTAGGAATACCATAACCCATAAGATCTTAAGAATGGGCTAGTACTAGCCAATAGTTTTCAAAGATGCTCACATTTATGTGAGAACATGCCATGAATGCCAAGCTCTAGTTAAGAGAGAAGTGCTTATAATTTTGCTTTTATAGCCAATTGTTGAAGGATAACCATTTGCCTAGTGGGGTTAAAACTTTATTGGTTTCATCAACCCAAACTCCTCAGTAGGCCATAAATTTTTACCTACTACTATAGATTATTGCACTAGATAGACCAAGGCCATATCCATAAAGAATTACAGATCACAAGATATGATTTTTTTTTTGTAGGAACACATAACAACTAGATTTGGCATGCCTATTTATTTGTTTTGTGATAGTAGACTAGATTTTATATCAACAAAATTTACTAAGTGGACACACAATAACTAGATCATAATCAAGTCTAATTTTAACCATTACCCTTAGGGAAATGAATTGGTAGAATAAATGAAAAAAATTGATCAATGCAATTAAGAAATCAGCTAGAGATAAGCCTAGGGACTGACATAATTTATTGAAGTATGATCTTTGGGTAGATTTAACTAGACACAATAAATCCCTTAAAGATTCACCCTACCTACTGGTGTATGGACACAATCTTGTGTTCTCAACTATGTTGGAGTTATCCACTTATCAGTTTATGTAAGACTACATGGAACTGAGCAATACAATAGAATAAAGGTTATTGGACATTATCAAGATGGAATATTCAAGGACTAAGGTCTTACAAAAATTCAACAAACACTAAGACATGGTCAAGAAGTGGTTTGACAAGAGAGCAAAAGTCAAAGCATTCAATATTTTAGATGTAGTGCTAATTTAGGATAAATCCCATGAGAAGAAAGGACAACATGACAAGTTTGCCCCACTATGGATTGGATCATACCATATTTTAGAGATCATGGGCAATAATGTATTTCATCTGAAGGACCTTTAAGGCAATGAGTTGACATATCTAGTCAACATACATTTCCTAAAACACTAACTTAGGGCTATACCATTGGTTGATGTTACTAAGTAATGAGGGACAGATGAATGTAATTATAGGATTATATTAGATTTTTCACTTTCTTAGAATAGTTCCCTAATTTCATAGATTATATTTCTTACTTTCATAGACTAGTTTACTGCTTTCTAGATTAATCTTTCCTTATTTCAATATTTTGATTTCATATATTATATTTCATGTTTTCTAGATTAGATTTTAATGATTTCTTAGTTTAGTTTCTTGCTTTCTTAGATTAGTTGTTCTTTGCTTTCTCTAATGATCAGAATTGTGTTTCTGTAACTATAACCAAGTTAAAATCCAAACCAACTATGCTTATGACTTGTGAAAAAGAGGAAATTAAAATCTTGACACTTTGGGACTAGTCTACAAATTAGGTGTATTTTTGTGTTTTTCAGTCTTTAGGATGAAGGTAGGTAATCATGGATTATTATGAATGTTGTCACAATTGAATACTTTTATTAGGCATGTGGAATTTACTTTTAGATTACTTCATAAAACTTTAGAAGTTTTCTTGTTTTATTGGATCAAATGCACTTATCACATTGAATACCTGTTGGAAATGATAATTCTACAAATAGATGTAGCTGGTAGTGACATTCTAGTAATGATTTATTTTATAATTATACAAGCTCACTAGGGTTTTATCTCTTCTCTTTTCATTAAAGAACAAAATAAAAATAAAATAAGAAAGAACTAATGGATTCAAAAGAGTGAAAGAAAATATAAATAAAATCAAAAAGCTTACATGATGAAATAAGGTCAATGTACCACACATCATGATCAAGAGAAAATAATGGAATGAGAAGAGAAAGATCCTAAGGTATCTCTATCATAGATATGGGTATTTGGATGGTAGTAGAGTAATGCCTGAGCTTCCCTTATTTTTGATCTTTAATAGATACTAGAATGAAACCTACATCCCCATCAAAGCCTTTGAAAAACTCCTCATAGTAGGGGTTGAATAAAATACATGTTTTGACACATAGAGATCCAAAAAATTAGAAGGAAAGTATGTTGTGTGAATTAAATTAGGAGTCTCTTTCATGTTTTTGATTTGAGTATTCTTATATGGCACACTTCATGATTGATTTAGGATTTCAAACTAGAGTTTTGGGTTATTGAATACTTATGATAATTCCCCTTGTAATTTACCATTTATTGTACCTAACACACCTCTTATCCCATAAAGAAATAGGGACCCACTTTTTTCATATTATATTATTATATTGTTACTTCGATCTAGTTATTGTAGACTTATATTTTCATGGACTATCTCTATTATCCTCTTGGGACTTATTATTTTGGGGCCTATTGTATTTTTAGACTTATTATGTTAGACTTATCCTATTTTATCTTCATCAGTATTTTTACCATGTATGAATTCTTATAGACTTATCTTTATCGGAGAAATTATTGCAAAAATTTTGTCTAAAATAATTCCTCTGATCAAATTGGTTTGTGGGCTTTTTTACTATAGGCATTTTTCTTGACATAATTGACTTTACCTTTTCCCCCCATTTAACCTACCTTTAGGCCTTTTAAGATTTACCCTCAACCTTTATGAAGTAGAGCCTTTGAGAATTTTATCATGAACAAATGACCTATGAAGTAGACCCTTTAGACTATCACCAAAGTACACTTTGGCATTTTGGAATTTCCCTTCGGAGCTTTTGAAATGCCTTTTTGCCTAATATAATTCCTTTAAGACTTTTACAATTGCCTTGCATCCCATTCAAACATTTCCTTCAAGAATTTTATCTTGTATCCTTCCATTTTTGAGCCTTTCCTTTAGACATTTTGTCCAAGACATTTTCTTCAAGACAAATGTTCCTTCGAACCTTTTGTCTGAGAAAAATGATCCTTTGGGAGAATTATTGTGGATATTTTTTTTGAATTAATTCCCTCGATGGAATTCCTTTGGGACTTTCAAAAGGACACTTTTCCTCTAACTTATCCTTCAAAATTTTTATCAAGGGCACATGCCCTTCAAATTTTTTGAACATACCCTTTAGCCTTATGAAAGTGCCTTTTAGGAATTTTGTGGTTACCCTTTGAGACTTTTGTAAAGGCCCTTTCCCATTTAAGTGTAGCTTACAAAGTAGACCCTTCAGGAATTTTGACATAAAGTAGACCCTTCATTCCTTTTGACCATGCCCTTCAGGACTTTTATCTCAAATAATTTTGCCCTATGATCCTCCTTCGAGACCTTTTATTTGAGGCCAATTCCTTTAAATTTTTTGTTTCAAATATTTTTTCCAACACAAAAGCTCTAAAACAATTCCCCTAAAGGGCAAATAACCTTTGAAATTTCTAAACCTACCCTTCAAATATTTTGAAAGTGACCTTTTAGCACTTTTTAAAGTGACCAAGTGCCCTTTAGGACTTTCTCCTAGGACCTTTTCCATCTGAGACTTACCCTTTAGGAATTTTGTTCTAGTCCTCTTATCCTTCAACCAATTCCTTAGGGATTTTTGTCCTGGTTATTTTATCCTTCATCCAATTCCTTCAGACATTTTGTTTGAGTGATCAAGACCCTCCAGGAGAATTATTATATATATTTTATTCAAAATAATTCCCCTGAAACAATTCTCCTGCAACAATTTCCCCTAAATAAATTCCAAACTACCAAGTGTCACCCTTTCTTAGAAATAATTTCATTATGCTTGAGCTTAATTTAATATTCTTAACTTAGGTCCAAATCATATTTTATTAATAATAAGGCCTTAGGATAGAATATTCATGTAGGGTCCTTTATATATGTTTTCTAAATGTATTATACTAATTCATTTTTTGCTTATGTTTGTAGGATCAAGGAGTCTTAGGGAAATGCCACATGTCAATTGATGAGATTAAATTTGATATTCATGTGGATGTCATTTGATGATCATGAGGATGTCATTTGATGATCATGTGAATGTCAAATTTAACATCATAACCATGTTAAACTTTTGAGATTAAAGTTGACAGTCATGTGGACATCATTTTATGGTCATAAGGATGTCAGTTGATGGTTGTGTGAATGCCAAATTTAACCTTGATAATGGCTAATTTATGAAATTAAACTTGATAGTTGCATGAACCTCATTCAATGATCTTGAGGATGTCATTTGATGGTCATGAAAACATCATTTAATAGTCACATAAATGTCAAATTTAATCTCATAAAGTATCCATTTAAATTTAAATCAAGATCCTATAATGTGCATCTATTCAGGCCCATTTGATCAAACAACATGAAAGTGAGTTGGAATGTCAAAGTTCTATGAAAGTGACAAGTGTAACCATTATGGGAGCTCAGTGCATAGATCCAATGAACCACATTAACCTAGTATAAATAGATTGATGGTGCAATATCAACATGGACTTTTCAAAGGTCCCAAAACTAGCAAAGAGCTACTATGTGGCATAAAAAGTTCAAAAACATAGAGGCCCATAGAGCTACCAAGTGGCACACTCACATTCTATCATGAAAAGGATCGACGATGCGAGTACTAGGTGGACTTTTCAAAGATCATGGAATCAATCAGGTGTTGACACACATCATATTTTGTAAGCTAGTAGGGCATTATGGGTAGAATACTTAGATCTTTGGACTGTGCCTATCAACAAGAATCAGATCTCATAGTTAAGATAAAGTATGAACACACATGTTTTAATTTTAATGGCGAATATAAAATCTAGGGTCTAGATTCTATAAAAGGCATGGGCATGCATGCAATGCATATTTTATATTAGTCAAGACTAACAATAGTGTCGCTAGTTCTAAAACATTGGTAAAGTGATTTTTGTACTTCATGGATATATTTGAATTTTATTTGAAGATGGATAATCAAAAATATCAACAAGTTGTTTTCAAAACTTATAAAAGGAGGCATGTGCAGTTTAGTAAATAATGCATCTATTTCTAGTTTGCATATAGTTTGAGTTATAATTGTAAAAAATTTCCTCTATCTTTATACACATGCAAATGTTGCATATCTTTGCCAAAGGATATTTTAAATAGATAACTACAAGTAGACTCTTATACAATTTTTGAGCAAAGTTAGAACTACATGTTCTTACTATCACATGTAAAGACCTTGCATGAACTTGGAGGATGAGGTGACCCCTTCCCCAAGTATATATAAATAATTGTAATTCAACTTGGATTTTTTTCAAATAATTTTGAATACAAGATCAACATCAATTTTGATCATCAGTGAATGTGTGTGTATTTTCTTTCCAATTTCTATGTAATTAGTTATTGCTTTAATTGGTTGTATGTTTCAATAATCTTTAGTGTGTAAAATATGTGAATAGATTCTTGATTATTTTGATTCATATACTAATTTGTAGGTGTGAAACAACTTCTAAAAGATGGGTAAACTTATTGGTTAAGATATTCAAGTTCAAACTAATTCATAATTCTGATTGTGCATGAGTACTTTCTTAGATGTAGTTTTCTATGTGTGATCAATAGCTACCTCAGATACTTCACTAGCTTGAGTCATAATTTATCAATTAAGGGTGTGCAACAACTAATCTAAAAGGAGAAACCTTTGTTTGAGGCTTGTAAATTTATTGCATCTTTATTTCCTTAGATTTCTTATCCATGTCTGATTGTGTGTGTGTAATCATTGATAACAACAAGCATAGGTTATGAGAGTGCTTGTCCTTCTAGAAACCATCCATGGGATTAGTTCCTAAAATCCATAGAAGCTTTTTTTTGCCTTATCTTTCTCTCCTTTTTTGAGTTTTTTTTTTAGATCTACCCTATCTAGATTAGAAACCAACCACCCAACCAACTCACATAGAGATTCACTACCCCTATTAGAACCACACCTCTATCTAAAAACCTTGTCAACAACCTATGTGCCCTACCCATATTCCATCAACAGGTTAAAATAAACCATATACCTGTAACTCATGTCCTAAAGTGGAGTTTACCTCTATTTAGATCCTAAAACATTTGAGGCTATCTCATTATGGTTGTGGTGTGCATAAAACCTACACCAACAAATATTTTAATACTTTAGACCTAAATATGTTTTGTCTATGACTAGTATGATAATAAAGAAGCTTTGATCAATTAAATGCTTGATAAAGTGCTTTATATAAGTTGCCTTGGTATCTTTAGTATTTTATAGGTGGTGCATAAATGAGGGTTGATCATGTATTTATATCAATCCCTTTAGAATAATAATTTGCATTAAAGTACTTAGGTTGACCATTAGGATATATTTTATTTACAAATTAGATAAGTTTAGGGTAATAAACACTTACATCGGGACATGACAATAAAGTCGATGTTACTATCTATCCTCGATATTAGTGTGCAAAGAGAAATAAAGTAGGTATATGTTATGAACTTGTAGAGATGGAAGATAAGTATATTTTAAGCATTTTGGGCAAGATAGAAGATATGGGTCATCAACATAAGACTGGTCAAATTAATAGATGTAGGTCAAGGGGTAAAAACATAAATCATATGCGAGACTTACATAAATATAAAAGGTAAAGAATTAAAAAGAACAACCAAGGTCTAATTTTGCCAAGTGTACAAGATTGAGGTGATATATAATCATAAAATATTATATACATTCCCCCCTTTAATCTAGTAATGAAATTGTTAGTTTTAAGGAAAGGAATGCATGCCTTGGTGTGTATGCACACCTTACCTTTACATGAACCCAAATTGAGTGTTTTGTTGGTGACTAACCTAAAATAAAGATTATGTTACGATATAAAATCAATGCATATAATCTGGGTTAAAAATACTTGAAATAGATTAAAATTGAAAGATCAAGGTTTAGGAGTACACGTGTGTCGATGTAACCAATTTATCTATTAGCAAGTTATTTTGAGAAAGATATATCATTATAAGGCTCTAAAACTAAGACTAGGATATATATATATATATATATTTAAAATGCATATATCCAAAGAGATAGAGAGGGAGATTGTAAGGCACATGCCCCCAAATTTAGATCAAAAGTGAGTTGCAACTTAGCAGTTGAGATTAGCTCAATCGTGCAACCCAATGATACTTATAACTTGGTGAGGCTGGATGATCAAACCCAACTTAATTTTTTTTCAAGATTGAGTGATTTGATCACCTTAGTCATACCAAAAAAGTGAACTAAATAATGTAGTAGATTGACTCAATAAAAGTCTATGATATGATAAAAGTCCATAAAAGAGTTTTAAAATTTGAAAATGATTTAGATTTTATAATATTAGACACATGTTGCATATCATATGCACCTTAGATATGTTTCATGCTAAAACTATGTATAACAATAGTACCAATGTATATAATTCTATCACAACTATGAATCTAAATCATATAATTATGTGCTTTGATGAAATCAGATAATTATGTAAGTTTGGAGATCTTGGTTCCAAAACATGCCCCCACTATAATCTAGAGATGTTGAATATTGAATAAGCATGGATAACATGCTTCTAAAGCATGCCTCCATAGAATTTGGGAACTAATATAAGTATAATATACTAAATGAATGTGGAGAACATGATTTCAAAACATGCCCCCACTAAATTTAATAAATGATATAAGTATCATATAGTGAATGAATGAAGAGAATATACTTCCAAAGCATTAACCCATTGAATCTAGAAACTATATCGAGTGTGGAAAACATGTCTCTATGACATGCCCCCACTAATACCATCGATGCCAATATCTAGATTCGGTGCTAGTGTCATGTACATGATGTTTGATGATACAAGATGTGACCACCTAGATGCTTTTATATTTTTCTTTTCCTTTACTTCGGTGCATTTAGATCTAGGTCATGGATTGTCATTCCTTGTGAAATGATAAAACCCTAATTTTCCATCTTCAATGTGACCTTGGAAAAAATGGATTAGTAGGCACATGGTATCAATCTAACCTCAAATATCTTATTGTTAGAGCATGATACCTACATAGAAAATACTTTAGAAGAGGGCTTCAGACTCATGTAGCTCTCCCCTACGTGTTGGCTTGTGTGTGAATCACAAAATATGTGCAAAGAAAGTACAATAATGACCTAGTTATAACTTGGAAAATCAGGTTTTTAGGTACTTCTTTAGTACTTAAGACCTATAGATGTGTTGTGCCTATGACTGGTATGAAAATAGGGAATCTTTGATCAATTAAATTCTTGATAGAGTTCTTTTGATAAGTTACCTTAGTCTCTTTGGTATTTTCTAGGTGGTGAATGAATGAAGGTTGATCTTGTATCTATATCAATCTCTTTGGACTAATAACTTGCATTGAAATACTTATGTTGATCGTTAGGATACATTTCATTTGAAAATTGGATGAATTTAGGGCATTGGACACTTACATTAGGATAGAACAGTAACATCGATGCTACTATCTATCATAAATATTAGTATCTAAGAGTAGAAAAGTAGGTACATGTTCTAAACTTGTAGAGATGGAAGATAAGTAAATTTTAAGCATTCTAGGCAAGATAGAAGACTCGAGTTAATAATATAAGACTGGTTGGACTAATGGATATAGGCAAAGGGGCACAAAGATATAAAAATGCAAGACTTAAAGTGAGAAAGGTAAAGAACTGAGAGGAACAACCAAGGTCTAAGTTTTCCAAGTATACAAACTAAAGTTTTACATAATCATTAAACATAATTTACATTTCCCCTCATTTACTCTAGTAACAAAATTACTAGTTTAAAGGAAAGGAATGCACACCTAGGTGTGTATACACACCTTATCATTTTGTGTGCCCAACTTGAGTGTTTTTTGGTGACTGGCATGCAACTCAGAGCATGTTACAGTTTAAAATCAGTGCATATAATATGTGTTGAAAGTACTTGAAATAGATTGAAATTTAAAGAGTAAGGTTTAAGAGTATAGCTGTGTGTCGATTTAATCACCTTACCTATTAGCAAGTTGTTTTGATAAAGATGTATCATTGAGGATGTAAAACTAAGATTAGGATAAATATAGATAAAAATTTAAAGTGCATATATCCAATGAGATAGAGAGAGAGAGAAAGATTGAAAGGCACATGCCCTTAACTTTGGAGCAAAAGTGAGTTGCCACCTAGCAGTTGAGATTATCTCAACCGTGTAACCCAATGATACTTATAACCTAGTGAGGGTGGATGATTAATTCTAACCTAAAAATTTGGAAAGATTGAGTGATTTGATCACCTCAATCATATGAAAAATGTGAACCATCTACTATAGTAGATTGGCTCAATAAAAGTCCATAAAAGTTTATAGGGTATCAGTACCAAAAAGTAAATGACTTGGTAACAATTCATAAAAGAGTTTTGGAATCTAAAACTAATTTTAAATTTACAATATTAGGCACATTTAGCATAACATATGCACCATATATATGTCTCATGCTGAAACTATGTAAAACAATAGTACTAATGTATAGAATTCTATCACAACTATGAATCTAAATCATATAGTAGTATGCTTTGGATAAATGGGATAACTATGTAGTGTGTATAAAATTCTTCTGAATCATGCCTCCATTATATATGGAGATATATGAAAATTAATATAAGTACCAATTTGGAGACATGTTTCCAAAACATGCCCCCACTATAATCTATAATTGCTGAATACTAAATAGGTGTGGAGAACATGCTTTCAAAGCATGCCCCCACTAAATCTAAGAACTAATATAAGTAAAATATAGTAAATGAATATGGAAAACATGATTCCAAATCATGCCACCATTGAACCATATAACTGATATAAGTACCATATATTGAATGAATGTGGAGAACATGCTTCCAAAGCTTGCCCCTATTGAATCTATAAACTATGCCAAGTGTGGAGAACATGCCTCTATAATATTCCCCTGCTAATATGCCCAATTTTGAGGCAAAGGAAATATATGAATTGGTATTTACCCCACCTTAAAAGGATAAGACAATTGTATAATCTATGAATGTAACCATGTATCATATAAAAAGAACATGTCTAAGTAGATATAGCATTGAAGTGCATAGAACCAATGTGATCACATGAAGTCTTAAGATGCATGATAAGGATCATGTCAATGTCTAGATAGTAATAGTACAATCCCAACAAGAAAATAAGCACACATACTCAAGAGAAATAAAAATTAAGTCAAAAGGCAATGGTGTAAGTAGACCACAAATAAAGGGCATGTTTAAATTATGCACAATCGAAGGGACATGACTTAGTTAAATGTGTATAAAAGAAAGGATGACATATTCAAATGTACATACAACAAACCATGACATATGTAAATGTGAATGAAAGCATACATAGGAATGGGGTCCACAAGCAAAGGATCATATTTAAATGCTCAAACAAGAAAGATAATATCAAGGTAGGATACTCAAAGAAGTGCATGAAGTAAATCATAAGCAACCAACATAAACATTTCATAGTAGCCCATGGATCAAATGTGTTAGGAAAAATAATGTCAAGTGTATAGCATATAAAGTACCCTATGTAAGATGTAATCATGGATAATAGGCATGTGTAAGTACATATGTAAGCTTAAATATAATAATGTAGATTGATCATCAAATTATATAAGCTATGTGTATTAATATCAAATAAGAGGATGCCCTCAATGTCCATATGACATGAGTAGAGATAAGGCCCAACATGCAAAATAAGAATGTATCATGTATCTGTTTATGCATGTATCAAACTCAAGTAGAAGTGTGACACACATGTGTATGTAGGAGTAATTGAGTATGCCATCCATCAACATGGAACTAACACATGAATGCCAAGGAGCCAATAGAACATGTAGGTGCCAAAAATATTTTTGGATTTTTGAATGTTTTTGATTTTTTTTTTTTTTTAAAGAGGAAAGATCATCCTATGATGCCATCCAATGGATGATCATAGATATCTACCCTAATATGAACCTTAAAACCTTAAGTTGGATCATTTAAATTATTTTCATCATGATTAGATAAATTGAATAGGTACATGGCATGTTTCTCCTCATGTTTTGCATTTGTAGTAGAAGATGTAATGCTATCATTTGGAATATGTATTAATGTGCCTTCATGAGGAAAGGAAATACCATGCTAATTGGGATCAAGTTTTGCTTCTATTTTGTATATCCAAAGAGTTTTTAATGTAAATGCATACAGAGATTTGGTAGTCATAACCCAAACCCATGTTTGAAGTACTTTAGGACCACAAGTAATTGGTATTATTGCCTAAGGAGTCTTTCCAACCTCATTTGTTTTGTAAGTTTGGTTTAATACCATTTATTTTAAATGTCTTACATTGAAAGTAGTTTTTGCTTATCTAGGATCAATACAGTTATGCCAAAAATAAGTACTACCTATATACAAGGTAATTATTAAATCTGGTTGGCATGGATGATTTTTATGTTGTTCATTTTGATATTCTTGAATAGGATGTGGACCTTAGATTGGCCCCATGTTAAGTAGTATTTGTAACCTAGTCATATAAATATTATGAATACCACAATTTTGTTCATAAATCTCCTTAAGTAATCTATCTCCATCCTTCATGTGAGGGATAAATCTTTTGTATTTGGAGGGAGATATGTGAAGTTCCTTTTAATGAGTAATTATAGAGGATGCATATCTATGCACATCATGATATAAATGGGTAAATGATTCATATTATTTATGTAATGTCCTTTCCTTTAAAGGGGAAATAAGGCATTTACTAAAGATAAATTTCAATTCCAAATCTGAGGGTCTAAATACTAGCTCATATTATGTAATTTTGAATCGGATAGTATAATCTTGAAGGGACTCATCATCACATCGTTTGAAATTGTGAAAATGCTCTAATGTAAGTTTTAGAACCTTATGGATATTGAAAGCCATGAAAAATGCATCTTATAATTGTAATAAAATATGTAACCCTTTGTTAAACTATAGAACCAATTTTGAGCCTCATCATAAATATTCATTTGGAAAAGTTTTAGCAATAGTTTGTAATCTTGTGCCAATTGACTAGAAGAATGTACATAGCTAATCAATGGTTGAATGAGTCCTTGTGTCTCAAAAATAGAGGTAAATTTAGTAAAATATTATGGATAAGGATATTAAAGTATACATTACACAAGATGTTGATTATTGAATGGGGTAACATGTGCATTATCATTATGGAAATCCTTTTGCATTTGGAGTTTATAAACTTGATTTTGAAGTTCCCTAATAGTGGTCATCATAGACATTAGATATTATATTGGGGATAGAGGTGTTTTTCATAGGTGTTATCATTGGTTGCAATCCACCACCTCTTTTAAATCTAGGCATATGAATATCATCATCTTTATATATAACAAGTGCTAATTCATGATCACTAAATTTAGGACATTTTTGTAATGGTATGGGATATTTAAACTTTGGTACATTTGGTATATCATTTGAATAGTTTGTACCATTTGAATAATTTGTTTCATTTTTATTTGGTAAGGGTATAACAATTTTAGCTTTGGAAAAGTTTGGTAAGGATACCTCTTTTGATATAAAATTTATTTTAAATAAAGGTAGGAAAACTATCACCCTTGAATATAGGGATATTGATTGGAAATGTAGGAATGTTTGGGGGTTTAATAAATTTTATTGAAGACATTTCCCCCTTATTGGTGGTTTGCACGTCATCCATAATCTCTTGATGTAGCTGTTAGAATTTTTGATGATCAAATGAAAGAACCTCTTGGTCATATGTACCCACTTTTTTGGTAAAATGCACAAGTTTAGTTGGATTGAATGGTTGGTGACTCAATGATGCTTTTGAAAATCCTAACCCCCACCTATTTTTATTTTTATGTTTAAGAGATATAGGGTGGGTTATACCTTTCTCATGTTTTTCCAATCCTTGGCTATGGTCCATACTTTTACAAGTATCGAATGCCAAAGTCATATAATGGTGGTATATGAATTACGACTAAAGGTTTTGTATCTTAATTAAGATGGATGAACACACCTATTGAAGTGGTGAGAACATATACATGATTAGAGGGATAAAAACTCTCATCATTCAATTTTTTTATATTAAATGCTTTATCAATAAGAAGAATGCAAGAGCAATCAATTTTGATTCCTTCCTTGAGGGATAATTTGATAGTTTCATAATCATAATCATAAAGGCAATCAATATCATCCATGATAAGAGATATGAAGTAAATAAATATTAGGACTGCTAGGTTTATGATCCAAAGTTACTTAGTTTATTTATTATCTTAGATTAATTAATTTTTGTTATTTGGGTTAGTTGAAACGTGTAAATTAGTTATAACTTCCTGTGAAAGATTTATATATTTTCACTGTCATTGTTAAAAGTATCCTAAAATAATATTTTACAATTTTATGTGAAATATAATGTTCACAATGTAATATTTAAATATTTCCCTACCATTCTTGGTGCAAATAGTGGTATCAGAGCCACATAGAAGAAATGAATATTAAAGATTTGGTTTGAACAAAATGTATGGTGCTTCAAAACATGTTGAATTGTATGGTTACTGAAGTATTTTGAATTTGTTTATATCTTTCAGATGAATTTTTACAGTGACAACCTAAAATTATAGAGCATAATAAATTTATTTACAAATTTCCTCTAGCACATTTCAACCAAATTCATTGATGTAGTGGCCTATTATTTGTGAAAATTTGCATTATATAATTATTACGCTTCAAAGATAACCTATATGACACTTGTATATATATTTTTTGTTTTGGAAAATTCTATCAAAGCCTTGTAGCGTGTTTCTTTAAATTTGAATTACACGACTCTCCAAGTTGATGTGTTTTGTGTTTCAATGGAGCAATGGTAATGGTGTATGGTGATTAAGAAACATTTTAAACCAAAGACAAATAATATGCCATGTAGATCTGTACGACATGGCCTTGGACAAATCCCATTGTATTTTAGAGAAGTATGCAAGCAAAATGATAAAATTAAAATCGATGGTGCAACAAGTTTTATTTTTGAGTTTTTTTAAAGTTTTGAATAAATTTTTTTTGGTGGGTCCTACGAAGGAAGAAGAGGTGCAATTATTATTTTGATGCAAGTGAAATTTTTTAAAAAAAGGGTTGGGTGAAATAATTTTACATGCATATATATATATATATATATATAATTTTTTTTTGAAAATTAGGAAACACAGTTTAAAAGAAAAATCTTCCTTTGATGTTTCTAAATTGTTTATAGAGGAGTTGGTGCCAAAAATTTTGTAACTAACTGTCAAAAGGAGAGGTTCTAGGTTCAAAACCCTCCAACTATTATTTTGGTTAGAGGGAATATTTTTAGAATATTTTGTTTTATAATCGGTGATATATGGGTGTAGTTACGGCTTCTTGAGTCAATTTTTTGACAAGTCAATATTTAATGTAAAGGTGGTCATATGACCAGGTGATTCATAGGTTTTAAAACATTCTAAACATAATGGAGTAGTTTATTTTGTGATTTGACAACTTTTTATATGATTTTTACAATAAATGTATTGAAATTGATGTATAAAGGTATATTTTTGATTGAAACTGACACCTTAAAAATGAAGTTTCTCATAATGTCACCTCATGCTTGTGTTCTCAGAGACAATACCATCCATTACATGTTCCGGGATCCTTTTGATTGACATCATCTAAGTGAAAATTGGAGGTTTGAAGATCCATGGAGGTTGGAAGATAATTTCCCTTCTCTAGTTTGCTATTCACTCAGAGTATGGGTTCATTATTGGGATAACAATTTTTGGTTTGTGTAATTTATTTTCAATTTTGATTTTATTTCAGTGTGTTGATATGATTACAGAGGAGAAAATAGAGTTGTTTGAATTTGTTTTTATACTACACAACTTCTCACCTCTCATCTAACAGGGGAGATATTATATAGTGGCCTTTGATTAGCCTTTGGTGGTTGTATGAGTCAGCATTAGATTTGATATAATTTTGAGTGTTGAGCAAAGGCATGCATGTGATGTTGGTGATTGTTGGGAATTTGAGAGATGTGCCATATAAAGTACTAGAGGATCACTTGGATGGGTTCTTATGTGGGACCTTATGTGGGTCAATGTATTTGGATAGGCTTTGGTCAAGTTCTATATAGTACAATATAATGATCATAGGGGATGAGCAGGGCTTGATCGTGTTCATCATCCTTTTATGCCACAACTCATAGGGTAGGCTTCTGTATGGAGTGGCATCAATTCTTATCAATACCATGATGTACAATATGCTAGTTTGTAGATGTAGCAGATATTGATTGATGACTTCATAGTCATAACTCCAGATCTTCATCATCTATACCCCTTTAGATCAAGGGGAAGATTGTTGGGTTTATGATCCAAAGTTACTTAGTTTATTTATTATCTTAGATTAAAAAATATTTTGTTATTTAGGTTAGTTGAAACCCATAAATTAATTATAACTTCTCATGAAAGATTTATATGATTTCACTATCATTGTAAAGAGTATCCCAAAATAATATTTTTCATTTTGTGTGAAATACAATGTTCACAATATAATATTTGAATCTTTCCCTCCTATTCCTGGTGCAAACAAGGACAAAACAAGTAATCAAAATATGATAGGGTATGTTTAGGTAGAATGGCATTCAAAGATTGGGTTTACTAAATGTTTAACACTATAATGATTTAGATTAGGGTTATCTAGATGTTAAAGGGGTATATAAAAATTAAATGGCATAATGGTGATAATTAGATCTATAACAAGCCAATTAGATGTTAAACTTGGATATAAGCATACACTGAATTTATTATGTTGAGTGTTGTAGTAAAGGGCACACAAAGTTATCTTAGTCAGGCACAAACATGAGACATTACCTTTGAGATCAAAATTTTAACACTCAATTATGATGGCATTAATCCACATAAGGTACAAGCCTTATGCACTCACCTGAAGTGAACTAAGAAGGAACCAGGGCCCACATTGGGTTAGTTCTACCATGGTACAAAATATCAATTATGGGACTTGAGCAATTCATAGAAAGATTAAAGTAGATCCATAAGTGCAAGTCTTTTATGGACTAATCCTAGAGTCACATGGGTGCTTGAAGAGTCAAAAGGCTACGTTCACTCACCTTACTCATGCTAGACTCACACTTCTAACAAGGATGGGATCACTTGGTGTAGGATCTATACTTATTCTCTCTACAAATTTATGATGATGTCACCATCTATTATAGAGACTCCATTAACAATGCAAACCATAATCTTTGCATGAACACTACTTATCATAAATGCATTTAAAATATGAAATCACATCCATTACATAGTTTATTTACAATATAAAATATGCATAGACTAATTCATCATGTTTTACTGCATTGATATTCACCATTAATCATAATTTAAATAAAGTATAAAGTTCATAACATTTAGAATAAGTAAATGCCTAGTTTAAACTACTTAATGACCCAGAGGCTCACAAGTGAGCTTGGTGCTTAAAAATAGAGCCTTCATGGTGTCCATATTACTCTTAAGTATAATATATGATAGAGTAAAGTATATAAAGTAATTCCAATTTTCCAGAGCTTCACTACACTATCTTCCATCTCTCTAGACCAATTGGCTCAAGCTCCTTAAATAGCTCTTCAAGAGCATTTTCGTTATGGTGGAGCATGCATACTAAGTGCTAAGATGGAGATTTAGTGATCATTCCAACTAGATCCATGATTCCATTAAGTTCATACTGTAGCTACCATGTTTCCCAAATCATTGAAGATGCCCTCAAGATATGAGAACTAACTATACGCTTACCAGTTGGTGTATGGTATGTGCTATAACTTTTAGCTAGCACCAAAATGCCAAAATGTCAATAATTATGTAGAATGATCTCTTCATGCCCATGTTTATGTCATGTTAGCATGAATCTAAGACTTAACAAAATAAGGGACCCAACATCACCCCATACAAAATTTTTAGTCCATCCTCAGACTAGGTTGTTAAGCTCTTCAAAGCATAAAATTTGGGTGAACCTTCTTTGAGTTTAGCATTGAAGTCTTTAAATCCCTTAATGGTGAGATTGATTTATTCAATGGTGTTATCTATTTTAGTGGATGCAACAATAAGCGTAAGCACATTAGTCTTCTCTAGCTCCTTTCAGAAGGCCTTTGCATTTGCTTTGGCCTTTTCCACACTATCATTTAGGTTTTGTCCTTGCTCATAGGCCTTGGTCTATAGAGCATAAAAGAGTGATTTAAAGTTTTTATCTTGACCCTTAATCTGATTACTAATTGCATTAACATTCACCATGATTTGTGCCCATTCTAACCTACTCATTGAGTATACTTATGGCATCAACTTCTCCTTCTCTTTTGCTTACTTTAGGCACACATCTATGACTGAGGCTTGGTTAAAGAAGCTTAATAAAATGGCATAATTTACATTCATTCATTAATTTAGTTTAAATAAGAGGTGTTCTACCTCTTTGAGCTTATCAACCAACTCCTTATTTAGTACAACATAGGGATCTTATTCTTCTTCTTGCATTGACTTGAGTTTTAACCTTGGGAGAATATGCTCCACTAACATAGATATTTTTTCAACCTTTGATAGGTTCAAAGTATTGATGCCAACCGGAAGGGATGGTTTGGATATATCTATACACTCACAAAGTTATTGTAGTTTGAATTTGGTAACCTATAATTCATCTTTGGCTTCTTTATGGAGCTTTTTTCATTTTCTCACCCTGCAATCATTGATGATGTCAGTGCACAAAATCATGGCCATTTTGATCAATGCATTCCTAGATCAGACTGGGTTCATGACATGAAGGTTTATAAAGAGGGAGTCCTACCCCTCCTTAGGCTCTTTCAAGATCAAATTAGCTGCTCTAGGTACCTCAAAATGAGGCTCATCCATATAATGATTAAATGCAAATAAGAGTTATTTGTGCATCCTAGTTGTGGTAGTTTGGTGGGGTATAGTATCATACATGTAAAGTTCTTCATCCACCCATAATTTTTGCACCTTTTCTTTTATGCTCATCTCCTTATTATCCTTCTCAATGATGGCCATCTTTATTTTTACTACCTCCTCTTCACCAGCACCATCTCTTTCTTAGGTGCTCTCCTCAAAGGATTCACCTATTTGATCCTTAGGGGTTTCTTCCTTGGACTTTTCCCCTTTGTTTGCTTCTTCCTCTTGAGGTTTCTCAATACTCACGTCCAGGGTAATTCCTTTAGCACCAACATTACCTTGATGTTGTTTGGGTTCCTCTACTATCTCTATTTATTTTTTTAAGGCATCAATATCACCTTCTTTTTCTTCAGGTACCCCTTCACTACTTGGGTGTGCCTCTTGTGCAGTTTCTTCTTCCTTATTAGTGGGGGAGTTTGGCACTTGATTGATCATTTTAACTACTGATCCTATGCTTGTGGGAACCTTCATGGCATTTTTATCTAACTTATCCAATTCCTATTCTTTGGCAAGTCTCTTCTTCTCCTCAAGTGCTATTGTTTTGTTACTGTCTTCCTTGATCAAGCCCATTTTCTTCCAAACCCTTCTCTTGTCCTCTTCTATTTGAGAAGGCAATGTGAAGGGTTATTTGTTAGATGAGGGGCTTGTCAGCTCCTCTACTTCTCCAAGTGTGGTGGTCATGTCACTTTATAGGGATTCCTATACATCCCTGGTGCTTATATCCTCCTCTTCTTCTTCTTCCATCTATAGGATATATTCCTTGTTCTTTCTTCTTCAGTCTCCTCCTCCATTCTAGGTGTAAGGGTCACCTCTTTCTCCATCTCCACTAGAGTTATAGTAGGGAATGTAATGGGTCCCTTAGTCTTTTTCTTGTGCTTCTTTCTAGAGGAAGCACTTTCTATCATGAAGGTCATGCACTTCTTAGGATTTTGGGGCATAATTTTCTCCTCAAGAGCAATTTTTAACTGGATGCACTCCGTGATTTCTTAAAATTTATTTCCCTACTTCTTCTAGAGGGTATTATCCTACATATTTAGTGTAACCTTTACTTCATCACTAACTAGGAGGGGGTGACCATCATCTTTTCCTAGATTACTGCCCTTCTTGTAAAACTTCATTTTGTAGTAGAGGTTAAAGATTCACCCATTTATTATCTCTCTCTAGAGGGGATGAAGATCCATTCTATCAGAGTCATCCTCATATTTGGTGGCCTTGGCTCTAGGGAACACAAATAGGCACCTTAACCTATCTTGATCCATGGTCTTGACCAGGATATCTAGCTATTGCATATTAGGAATCCTCCTTTGTGCTGTTATGAAATACTTGGCAAAAAAATGCATAAGGTAACTTAAGCCATCTAGATAGGTTTCCATGCATGAGAACTAGGCACACTACATAAAAATGTTACATTATAATAAAGGTCACCATTCATACTAGATATTGGGTAAGCTCTTTAAGGATACACCATTCAATCCCAAAGGCTTTGATGTACCTATTGCACCACCCCTACACCCTTATCTTATACTTCTGTAAGAAGCTGGGTGGGTAAATGAAGTCTTGATACTTCATTGTAGGGGACTCATGGTTGGGTGGGAACACCCATACGTTGTTTTCATCACCATCTAACTCACTTATCTCCTCTATTATGATCAATATCAGCATATAACCCCACTTAAAGGTTTTATGTGCTTGGTGGCACTCTTGCACATTCTTAACAATCTCCTCAATAATGAATTTGGAGATGTTAATTTTTACCCATTACACTATGTACATCTGATAATTTTGGGCCACCATCTACCATGGCATAATTTGAAACTAACTAGGTCCACTACTACCCTCATATCGAGGTCCTAGATATCCTTGATGGGGAATGCAAATCCTAACTGTTAGTAGCCCAAGAGCTTCATGACCCTCTTAACCTCCACTTCATCCTCCATAATTTGATGTATGTCTACCCCTATGAATGGTAGCCCCATGATCCTACTAATGAGGTGCATTGAGATCCTCATGTACTATCTTGTGAAGTAAAAATGGTCACCATGGACTTGTGAGAGGAGTAACTATACTAATTCTTCTGACTTGCCAAAGATTGGTAGCTCAAATAATTGGGTTGTACTAGTTGTTTCTATTTTGTATTTGATGAAGATGTTATAGAGTACGGTGCCTACCTTTGCCTTCTTCCCTATGTCTACCATCTAATCTTGGTTTAGCTCTTGTACATTGATCCCTATCTGGTGGTTGTAATCTTTGAGCTTGCACATGTGTGCAAATAACACCCATATCCCCCACCATGACCTCTAGGGGGAAATACATATCTCTATAAACAAGCTTTATGCTTTATTCTGGGTCTATTACCATGATACTTATGCCTTTTACTATATATGCCTCCCATTTCACAATGACTACTTCTTTCACCATCCACACTTTATTTACATCTTTATGCACTTGCAACATACTTATACTTAAAAATTTTCTTACCCATTCTAAACCAACCACTATTAAATCATGGTTGGTTTAAATTTTCAAATCCCTTAATCATGCTTGACACTTTTTCACAATCATTAAAATTGTGCCTGTCTTCAAATCTCAAGCTTCTTGCACTGTTGATGGTGGCCTCATCATTATATAAAACTTATAATGCCCTATTTCTCTCCCAATCCCTATCCACTCACCTCTTTTTAAATTCAAAGTAGAACACAATCTTTCCATGGTTCAACCATTCTCACTTGGGGGACTATGGATGCTCAAGTTTTCACTGGTATCATTTCTTGGTCTTTGAGTGGCTTCGACTCTATTTGGATATGTGTTTTGGTTTGAATAATGAAAAAGTTTGTAACCTATTAACATTTGTTGTTTCCCCCTTTATACTATGTTTTATCTACCTCTTTAATGATTTGTGATTAATGGCTTGACAGTACGTGGATTTCTTGAAATTTGCTAAACCAACAAAATTTGCAAAAATATGCCAGCAACTGTGCATTTATTGCATATTTTTTGTGCTTCCATCATCATAGCATTAATTTTTATAATGGTTTATTTGGTGAAGTGATAGGTGATTTAAATGGTCACTTCCTATCGACCATTGGGTGCATGCCAACTATCTCGATGATATTTATCTTATGATTTGTTCACCTTGGTGAGACCTTTTCTCTTCTTATAATAACCTAGGCATAACACTTCATATGTACATGATTTAACCTCCTTGATTACATATTTTATTAATTTTTCACTTCTTTTCAATCATGCCTCTCTTTATTGGTTGATTTCTTTGTGCTTTCATGTTTCTTGCTTTGGCCTTTCCTACCCATACAAAACCTTGCCCTAGTCCTCCAATGCTTCATTTTATCTTCTCAATTTATTACACACAAGCATATTGTGTGCCTTCACTTGTCAAATTATAATCATAGATTTATGAATCTATAAAACTTTAGGAGCCCAAAAACTTAGGTGTCTAGCCTTAGGCACTTAGAGAGCATCCATGCTTGACTCACTCAATTAGATTTATGCATATAAGCACCATAAGAGTTCTCCTATGGGCCTGAAAGTACCACACTTATTCACCTAACACAAATGAAAAAAACATAAGGAAATATTTGGCTTGCAACAAATTTTATTATGGTCAACACAAAAAAATTGAATTATGATTGGGAATTCAGTGTCTGATGGCATAAGCACCATCTTAGTGACTATAAGGGATTAAATCTATTGCTATTGAAATACCTAGGGAGAATTTCACCCATTAACATGTACAAATTACATGCGATAGTCTCTAATATATTATGGATGACATAAGGTCCCATCCACCTAATCTACAATTTTCTTAGGTGCTTGAGGTACTTTGAGTCATATATCAAGACTAGTGTACCTTTGATAAACACCTTACACTTGATGTGATTATCATGCCATAGCTTTTGGTGCAACTTTTCTATTTATTAGATTCATCTTGATTGGGTGCATGTCTCATCCAAGTGCTCCAAGTCTTCTAGATGTGTGCTCAAAGATTCTTGGTCATCTAATCGATCAATACACATGATGCACAATGAGGGCACTAAAAATTCCATTGGTAAAACAACCTCTGTGCCAAAAAATAGTTGAAATGGTATCACCTTATTTAGGCACTTGTACATAGTGTGATAGGCCCATAATATTGTTGACACATGCTAATCCTATTCTATGCGACCAATGCCATATATCTTTGTGTGGCATGTTCTCAATTTCTTATTAAATGCCTCATTGGTGCCATTTACTTTGGGATGATATGGTGTCATTTTATGGTGTGTCACTATATATTCAGTCAGTAGGATCAAAATAGTTTGGTTGTTGAAGTACATGCCATAGTCGCTAGTCAAGATAAATGGGCATCCATAGTGAATAATGATATTCTTCCAGATAAACCTTACTACAATGGTGGCTATATAATATTTATTTAGTTCTACTTCATCCCACTCAATGAAGAAATCTATGGTGGCTAGAATGTATCGTGCACCTATGCACCTTAAAATAGGAGTAATAGGCCCAACAAAGTTAATGGCCCATTTTTAAAATGGTGTATGGGCAAGGATGGGGATGAGAGGCATCTCATCTTGATGGTTCGGTTTTCCCATATGTTGGTATATGTCACATGCTTTGGCACATTATTTTATGTCTTGGAATAGGGTTGGCCACCACAAGCCTAATTATAGTACCTTGCATGTTGTAATATCTCTAGTGTAATGGCCTCTAATAATCCCTCATGCACCTCTTGCAAGACTAAATACCCTTAGTGCTCTATGACACATTAGTTTATGACATCATTGTGGCTCAATTTATATAACTCCTTTCCAATGAGTTGAAAAGGGGTAGCACAAACTATGATATCCTTCTTTTCCTTAGTCATCATGGTTTGGGGTATAGATCTAGAGGTAAAAAATGTAGTGATGTATATCAAGTCTTTGGGAATGCATTAGACTCTATAAAGTTGTGTGTTAGTCATATCATCTTTAATAGGTGTTGCTGTATCACCAGAGTTGATGTAAGATAGATGGTCTAGGCTCAAGTTCTATTTTCTAGGCTTTACTACAATAGAGAATTGAAACTCTTAAAACAAAACAATCCATTGACAAATGAATCCATGCAAAATGGGATTCTTCACTAGGTACTTAAGCACCTCATGATTAGTGAATAAGATGAAGAGGGTCACCAACAAATATTGCTAAAACTTCTGTAAGGTGTAGACCATGGAAAATACCTCATGCTTAGTTGTGGTGTAGTTCTGCTCTTCCTTGGTTAACTTTCTACTTGTGAAAGGAATGAGATGATCTATTTTGCCTTCACTTGGTTGTGATATAATGGCACCAATCACAGTACCAAATACATCAACATGGACATGAAAGGGAGTAATCTAATTGAAAAATTATAATATCAGTTCGCTTGCTAGTTTGAGCTTCAATGTCCCAAATGCATCTTCCTATGATGCATTCCAATAGAATGGGTCATCCTTTTGCAATATCTCTTCTAGTAGCACTCCATTCTTGGAATAGCTATTTATGAACTTCCTATAATACCTATAATGTCCAAGAAAGGCATGCACATCTTTATGCATTGATGGGGTCTGGATCTGAAGGATGATTTCAATCTTTTCTAGATTAATGAGTAGATCATCCTTACAGATGATGTACCTAATCAAAGTGCCAAATAACATTTCAAAAACACACTTCTTAAGGTTTAAATAATTTTTCAACTACCTACACCTTTGAAACATATGGCACAAGTTGTCATAGTTATCCTTCACTAACCCATACATAGTCCAATAATCTAAGTATACATGGAGGAACTTGTGAATGAAGTCTTTGAAAGTGGTGATCACTACTTGGGAGAACATGGTTGGAATTTTATTAAGTCCAAAGGGTATCAAATTGTAAGGGAAATAACCCAATTCTATCACAAAGGTGGTTTTTGGATTGTCCTTCTCCTCAATCTAGACTTGATGGTATCCTCAGAACCCATCAATAAAGGTGTATATTTCAAAACCTACGATGCCATCCAAGACTTCATCAATGAATGGAGTTAGAAAGGGGTCAGTTATGTAGGCAACATTCAATAATTTATAGTCAAAAAAAAGTTGGATGCACCCATCCTTTTTGATGCTAATAACCATGGGGCTAATCCATTCAGATTCATGCATAGGGAAGATGATACCTGTGACTAGCATACCATCAATATCCATTTTGACCTTGGCGTGAAGATTGGATTTCATCTTGTAATGTTGTTTCTTGATGGGTTTTGTGACATTAACTATTTTTATGCTCACCTTCCCAAGGGATGGGTTTTTGCATTTCATATATCTATAGTTTTGAGGGAACAAGTCTTGGAACTCCTTCAGGAGATCAACAATACATGCCAACTTTGTGTCAGACTAATAGTTGACCAAAATGGTGATCTTTGGTTCCCATTTTGAATTGATTTCTACCTTTATAGTTTTTAAGGATGCATAATAGGGTTAATTATTCTCTTGGTGAAAATCCTTGACTTATCTACTAGTCTCAATTATTTTTATCCAAATATGGGTAGGGTCTTCTTCTAGGGTGATATCCTCAACTTGGCACACTAACATTATTTTGCCTATGAAATTATTCTAGTTGCATACCTTCCATGTTTCATCATCTTCATCACTAGAGTCACTATTAAGAGTTTTCTATTTGAATAAGGTTAGGAACACTAACCTCTTTTCATCGAACATGTCTTTTAGGTGCTCCTCCAATATTTCAATGTTCTCAAACACTAACCTTCAAACTACCTATAGTGGCTCAATCAATTCAATGTTTTGAAAAGAAAAGAATAAAGTGTGAACAAATGGCTCCTTAAATACATCCTAGATGGCTATCTCATGATGTATCTCATTGAAAATGCACCATACCTGTGCCGAAGTCTTTAAGATCCTATAGAAGGCATGCACCCATAGATTCCTTGGGGCATTTTCACCATAGACAATCCACATTTATTCATAAAGGTAAAAATGTATTATAACATTAGAGTCACTAGAGTAGGCTGAGATGTATAAGCCCTCATTTCTCTTTCTAAATCTAATGCAAATGGATGCCTTCACATCTTGCCAAGTTGGTAATCTAGGATTGTAAGCTACCCACCAATGAGTGTTAATGCTCTTCAATGTATACACTAGTGCACCCATTCTATATACCTCTTTTAGGATGCATGATTTGAGGTCATGGATATATTATTCCATTGTATTAATCCATTTATATCTTGGAAGTGCTACCCTTACTAAGGTGAAACACTATTTTCCCCTTCTTCTTGGTGTAAGGGACCCATCTTTTAAAAGTGTGATCAATCTAGACCCAACCCATTTGTATTAGTTTTGACACCTTCACATGCATCAAAGGGCACCTTTGACTAGTGTCATCATATGTTTCCTCGACCCATCAGTCATAGGCAATATTAGTTGTGTCTGAGGCTAATTTTCCATCTTCCCAAGAGATAACTCCTTAATCATTCAGGTCTAAAGTCTTGATGCCTTAAATCATGATGTTATAGATGTGGTTGATCTCATCTTTGATGTCCATGTTCTTAACATAGGGGGTTCTTGGTCATTTGAGAGGGGCATATCTACCCTCTCTTTTCAATTATCATAGGTCATGTAACACCTTTTGAAGTGCATATCTATATTATTTGCATAACACTATGGCCTTTATAGAAGCACTAAGTAGTTGTCCTACTTTACTAACCCGATTACTTCAAAGTTAGCATAGAATTTGATGCCCATGATATATACAATTGTGCTCTTCAAAATTATGATTGGTTGTGCCTAGGTCTTATTGGACATGGAAATTACATAAGGGTAAGGTCTCAAGGCTGGCCTACCCATTTTCTCACAGGCATTCTTGGTCAAGATGTTGACCTCAATGCTTGTGTCTACAAGGACCTTACATAGATCATCCATCAATAGTAGTATCCATGAGGATTTCTTGGTCATATTCAAAATTTTGTGTATATCAAACTTCTCGTGCCTTCTCCATGCATGGTGTGAAGACCTCAACTTAATTTTGAATTACATGCTCCAAGAATGAGTTCTTAAATAAGGGAAACATTCCCTCTATTTTCAAGAGGCATAAGATCTCAATTAATTCTTGCATCTTAGTTTCCTATCTATCTTTATTCATATGAGAGGTGGAAACCTACACTTTTAGGTCTCAAGCTAATTGGAGCTCCCCTTTTAGGTTTTAGATGACACTCATAAGCTACTACAATACATATTCTAGTATATTGGGTCTGGGTATGATGTAGCTTTTGGTTTAGGCTACATTATACATTCATTGCAACCCTTATCCCCATATTCTAGGCATAACTTAGGTATTGACATAAATGATAGCTGAGTGGTGAATCCACTTTATGTAGTTGCCTATGTGTTGACTACTTAGTGAATGTAGGTTGTGCCGTCAAATTTCATTTTTCCATTTTTGACTCATGCCTGATCATTTTCATGCCCTTATCTACACCAGGTCTACTTTGGGTTAACTATTTATACAAGTTAGGGAATTATTTAACCTTATGGGATCCTAAAAAATACCCACACATGAGATGTATAGGGCAATCATGTTGATAATGCTTTGTTGAGCCATACTTATAAGATGAGCATGATGGGAACCTTCCACCACTGCATCCTCCACCTCACCCTCTAGTATCTCATTACATTTTAAGTCTTGTGTTCTATTGGATGTATCCTTCATTACCTTGGTTTGCTTGACCTTTGATTGTTTTAATGGCTTTTCATGCACCTCTTTCCATGTTCTCATGCATTTCATCAATCCCTTGATAATCAATAGTGGTATGGGTATAGGCATTGCACAACTAAAAATAGATGATTGTGTTGACTTAGCTAGTGAATTTCAACAAAGGGTAGTTGTGGACATCATGTTCCTCTTGATAGACTTTGAAGCTTAGAAGAAAAGTGTGTAAATTATTTCATGGTCAATTAATCCTATTATGGTCTTTTGCTTCATAGTCAGTATACCATAGTCCACTTCGAGCATCATGTGATGAGATAACGATAAGCTTTTGGAGTTGGGAGGCCATAGATATAATTTTTGCCTCTATAAATGGTCTAATTTTGATATCTACACTTCTAACTTATTTTTCTCTGAGCATAGCTTCAATTGCTTCTTGAGGACCTGTAAATGTCTTCATGGAAAGTGCTCTTTGGAATGGTACAAACACCCCTCCAATGAACCACTACACATGTTAAGAAGGGTGAATATCATATGGGATATTTTATAGAAGAGTTTTGAACATTACATCATATAAACACACACTTTATGGGAGTCCTTGGGTAATATTTTGAGCATGAAGATGCTTTATTGTTTAAATTACAAAATGTCAAATTCCTTTAGGGATGCATCCTTGAGGGTATCATAGTCAACCATATCCTTATTAGGATCAAAATTTTTATACCATGTATGGGTGTGATCAAGTAGAATGGTCACAAAATAGGTAGCCTTATGCTCTGATTAGGTTATGCCTTGTGCATGCCACTATAATTCACACTTTAAGACATATTCTATGGCATTCTCTACACTGTGATACTCAAAAAAGTGCATAGTCATTTCATAGTAGATCTATTATGGGGGAAAACTAGTATCTAAGGTGTTTGTCCCCTTGATTTCTATCTTAGTGGAGGTCCTCCAATGCCTCTAGCCACTTGGTTAAGAATTTATCCTATCATTACTACTGATGTAGTTAATGTCAATAGAACTATACTACTTGTGGCATGGGACCATTTCCTATGGGTTGCTACCCACTTTGCATTGCTAAAATTAGTTGAGTTGGTATGATTTCACTCAAGTTATTTGGTGGTGAGATAGCACCCACTATTATATAGGTAGTTGTGCTTACCTCCTTATATGGAATAATATGTTCAATCATAAAGTTTCACTCCAAGTCTAAAAAACATCTAAGATCAAAGTTATCAATAGAGTCAATTATTAATTTTGTACTTTATTCAAGTGGGGGATCCAACACATGAGCATGAGTCATAGGTTCAAAGGAGGTAGGAACATAAAGCATATATGTAGTCACCAAATCTTGTAGGAACCTAGTGAATTATACACCTATCAAGTTTTGAGCTTGATCCATTTCTTCATTATATTTCTCATCCTCATGTTGCTATATTTCAATAGATCCTTCCCCATGCTCTTCCTACTCACTACAGGTTCTCTCAACACTTTTAGGTTCCATATCTTCCATTAGTCTACACCATTTCTTATTATAGGTCTATCTTTTGATCTCTTAGGTGTTAATTTACTCATCCCCTTTCATTATGCTTCACCTACACATCCCCTTTTCCCCCTTTGTGCTACCCATATGTGAAAGGACTTTAGCTTTCCATCCCCAAAGTTTAAAAATTTATACTCCGTAATTAAATTTTTGATCTCTACACCAAATTCATTCACAAAAAAACCTCTATGGTCACATAAAAATTGGTACTCTACTTTCTCAGGGCACAAGTATGTTGACATTATGAACTCAAGTATGTATCTATTCAATAGTCCTTACCACCATTTATCCATTATTCTAGTCCAAGTAGCATACAGGGTCTCAATCCTCTCTAGGAGATCCTTTATCCACTCATGGAGCTATCTATAGCTTCTCATTTTATGGGTTGAATATGTAGCCAACCACTAGTACACATGCTCAAGTAGCTCATAGAAAAAGACTTTGTATAAAGCATCATATAGGTTGTTCTGAACCCATTTTCCTAAATTTTATACTTTACATGTTGGATGATTTAGTGCAAAGCTATCTTCCACCTATTATATCTAGCAATAAATGTTTTTGAGAGAAATTTGGTATATCATTCTGTCACACCATCACAACAATAAAATTCAACATGGTGTCTCAATAATGGAACTAAAATGTTGTAGTAAAGGGTGCACAAAGTTATCTTAATTAGTTTTTTATTTATTAAAACCAAGCACAAGCATGGGATATTCATTTTATGCTCAACATTTTAACACTTGACTATGCTGTCATCAATCCACATAAGGCACATGCCTTATGCACTCACCTGAAGCACAACTGAGAAGTAATTTGGCCCTACATTGGGCTAGTTGTGTCATGGTGCAAGATATCAATTATGAGACTTGAAAAATTCATAGAAAGTTTAAAGTAGATTTATAGGTTAAAGCCTTTTATGGACTAATCCTTGAGTCATATAGACACTTGAAGGGTCAAAATACTGCATTCACTCACCTTACTCATGATAGACTTGTGATCCTAATAAGGATGGGATCACTTGGCATATGATCTATACTTATTCTCTTTATATATTTATGATGACATCACCATATATTATAGGGACTAAATTAATGATGTGAACCAAAATCATTATATGAATACTACTTATCATAATTGCATTTAAAATATGACATCACATATACTACATAATTCATTAGCAATATAAAAGACACATAGACTAACTTCATCATGTTTTAATGCAATGATCTTTGCCATTAATCATAATTCAAATGGAGTATAAAGTTCATAACATTTAAAATAAGTAAATTCCTAGCTAAAACTATTTAATGACCTAAAAGCTCACAAACAAGCTTGGGTGCTTACAAATGGAGCCTTCATGGCATCCATATTACTCCTAAGTCTAATAGCTACCAAAGTAGTGTATATAAATTAATTCCAATTCACTAGAGCTTCACTGCACTATATTCCATCTCTCTACAAAAAGTAGCTTGAGTTCCTTAAATAGCTCTTCAAGAGCATTTTTACAAGGGTAGAATGTGCATGTTAAGTGCTGCATTGGAGCTTTAGTTATCATTCCCACTAGCTCCATGACTTTGTGAAGTTTGAACTGTAGCTACCATGTTTCTTATATCATCAAACATGCCCTAAAGATATAGGAACTATTTAACCACTTGGTAGCTGGTACAAGGTATGTGCTATAAGCTTTAATTGGTGCCAAAATGTCAATCATTATGCAAAATGATCTCTTTATGCCCATGTGGATGTTGTGTTGGCTTGAATCTGAGACTTAAAGAAATAAGGGGCCCAAAATTGAGATAGTCTAAATATGGAAATTACAAATATGATAAATATACAAAATATAAAGAAGTGATGTACTTAACTTGTTTTGATGTTAATATAGTTATAGATATGGAACATACCAAAAGTAGGTTGGAAGATGATTCTAGAACCATCATCATATTTTAGTCTTAATGATTTTGGCTCCATGGAAGGCAACGTCATCCTATGATGGTTGCATCAATACTACTATCTAGGTTTGATTCTAGTATATTATACAAAATATATGTTGAAATAAGATACAACCACCTAGATTATTCTAGGTTTTGCTTTGCCTTCACTTTGGTGTATTAAAATTTGGGTTATGGACTAATACTCCTTATGAAATGGAAAAACCCTAATTTTCTATATTCAATGTGACCTTGGTAAAAATGGGTTAGTGGGCACATGTTGTCAAGCTAACCTTAAAAACCCCATTGTTAGAGGGCATTTCCAACATAACCAATAATCTAGAAGAGAGCCTAAGACTCATGTAGTTCTTCACAATGTGTTAGCATGTGTGTGAATTCTATAATATGTGCAAATTAAGTGTAATAGTGACCTAGATTTTAACTTGGAAAATCAAGATCTTGGGCTACTCTTTTAGTAATTAAGACCTATAGATTATTGTGCCTATGACTGGTATGGAAATAGATAAGATTTTATTAATTAAATTCTTGATAGAGTGCTTTTTATAAGTTGCCTTGGTCTCTTTGGTCTTTTCTATATGGTGAATAAATGAAGGTTGATATTGTAATTATATCAATACCGTTGGAGTAATAACTCACATAAAATCACTTAGCCTGACCATTAGGATATGTTTCATTTGTAAATTTAATGACTTTAGGGCACTTGAACTTGTGTTTGGATAGGATAATAACATCGATGTTATTACCTGTATCATATGTTAGTGTTCAGGGAGTAATAAAGTAGGTACATGTTCTACACTTAAAGAGATGGAAGATAAGTACATTTTAAACATTTTGGGCAAGATAGAAGACTTGGATCATCAACATAAGATTGGTTAGACTAAGACATATAGGCAAAGGGGCATAAAGATAGAGCAAATGTGAGAATTACAAAGTAATAAAGGTAAAGAATTGAGTGGAACAACCAAGGTCTAAGTTTTCTACGTGTACAAGATTGAGGTGCTATAATCATAAAATATATTCTACACTATTATAGACTCAGTGCATCCAAGTCTGATAACTACTAAATTAGGATATGTCATGATCCCCTTAATAAAAATGATTAGATTCATCCATGTCCAAAGCAAGATCAAGATAGTCAACCCATTATTGACATTTTTATCGAATCACCTATCTTTGACCTGTTAGAGTGGGCCATAATTGAGGATCAATAAATGGATAGTATCAAATGAATGCAGTTAAAACTGTATGGAGTAATGAACTCATAAACATATGAGAGAATAAACTTCACAATGTGAAAAAGCATTCAAATGTAATAACTAACTAGGTTAATTAGCCAAATAGCTTTAGGAAAGGTATATATAGGTAGAAGATAAACATGTCCTCATATATTTAAGAATTGAGGATTATATTCCCCAATAGCCTTTATTAAACACCTAAGTGACACCTAAGCAAGGTAACTAAACCATGTAGGTAAAAACACATAGTGAGAAAAAACCTACTAAAATAACCCCCTTAAATGTAGCTTAGGTGGGTAGAAGAATTGGGTCCTAGTAATGAGGCCTTATGGGGCACCCAAGTACATAAAAAATAGATAACTAAGAAGTCCCCATAGAAGATGCTAAAATTATGTGCATGTTTAACCTTAAATTGGATAAGGATCCTACTTAGATAGATAGAATTAATAATATAAAAATGAGAATGTAAAAGTGTGATGATTAGATTTAAAGTAGGCTAATTGGGTGCTAAACTTAGATAAATATATACTAAATTTATTAAATCAAGATAAGCTAAAAATAGTAAATACAACTATGCTAGATATGGGAATAACAAAGAAGTAATGTACTTATATTCTTCTAATGCTAATGTAGTTCTAGATATAGAACAAGAATAAATTAGTCTAGAAGAAGATTTGGAAAAAGTCATAAGATTTTAGATTGAGTGCTTCTAGAGACGTGGACACTAGCATCTACTTGGGATGATTGCATCGATGCTACTATCTAAACTTGATGTAAGTGTCTTGTATAGAATACCTACGAGAAAAGGATACAAATACTTAGATGATTATTAGTTTGTCTTCACCTTCACTCTATTGCATTTAAAACTTGGTGATGGATTGTCAGTCCTCATGAATTTGTAAAACCCTAGTTATTCATCGTTATAATGACCCTGGAGAAAAATGGGTTAGTGGGCACATGGTGTCAAGTTGACCTAAAATACCCCTCTATCAATGAACACTACCTACATAGCCAATATGAATAGGGCCTTATAATGATTTAGGTCTCTCTTATGTGGTGCCTTGTATGTGAATTATTAAATATGTGCAAAGAAAGTACAATAGTGACCTAGCTTATAAATTTGAAAATCTAGCCTTTGGGATACTCCTTTAGTACATCAAATCTATTTATGTGATGTCTCTATGACTGATATGAAAATAAAATAAAATAGGAAAGATTTACTAAATTAATTGATTGATTGAATGCTTTTGATAGTTTGCCTTGGTCTATGCCAAGTAAGAAGTTTTTAGGTGTGAATGAGGGTTGATCTTGTGTTTATATCAATCTCTTGAGAGAAATAACTTGTATTAAATCACTTAGGCTGACCATTAGGATATGTTTCATTTAAAAATTAGATAATTTTAAGGCACTAGACACTTATTCTAGAGTAGGACACTAGTGTCAATGCAAGTGTTTGTCCTAGATGCTAGTGTCCAAGGAGATAAAAAGTAAGTATAGAATTATAACTTATAGAGGTGGAAGATAAGTAGGTTTTAAGCATTATGGACAAGATAAAAGGCTTGAGCCATCAACATAAGACTATTTAGACTAAGAAATAGGTCAAGGGGCGTAATATAGAGAATATGTGAGACTTTAGAAAGTGGAAAAGGTCCATAACTAAGAGGAACAACCAAGGTTTGAGTTTTCTAAATGTATAAGATTAAAGTGATATATAATCCATAAAATAGTGTTTACATTTATCCCCTTTAATCTATTAATGAGAATTCTAGTTTAAAGGAAAGGAATGTGTACATGGGTGTGTATAACACACCTTACCTTTACTTGATTTCAACTTGAGTTCTTTGTTGGTGACTAACCTACAACCAAGAATATATTACATCCAAGAACATGTTACAATACATAATCAGTGCATTTAATCTATAATTGAAATTACTTGAAAATATTGAAATTGAAAGAGAAAGGTGTAGGAGTACACCTATGCATTGATGTAACTACCTTGCCTATTAGAAAGTTGATTTGAAAGATGTATCATTATAAGGATCTAAAACTAATATTAGGAAAAATATATCTAAATCTAAAAATTGCATATATCTAAGGATATACATAGAGAGATTGGAAGGCACATGCTCCCAACCTTGGATAAGAGGTGAGTTTCCACATAACAATTGAGATTAACTCAACCATGTAACCTAATCATAATTGTAATTTGGTGAGCATGAGTGAAAAAATTCAATGGATACTATCAAATTTGTGAGTCTAGATGATATAATCAATTCCACACTAGAAAATTGAAAATATTGAGTGATTTAATCACCTCAACCATACCAAAATTGAACCAACTACTATAGTACATCAGGTCAATATAGTATGTAAAAGTACATCTTTGGTATTAGTCCTTAAAAGTACATTTTGGTGGGTGATGATAATACCTAAGAGTGTTTTGAAATATGAAATTGATTTAGATTTTGAAATATTAGGTGCACATTACATAGCATATGCAGCCTAGATATGTCTCATGTTGAAAGTATGTATAACAATGGTACCAATGTATATAATTATTCCACAACTGTGAATATGAATTATATAACTACGTGCTTTAGTAAAAATTATGTAAGTATGGATAACATGCTTCCAAATCATGCCCCCACTATATATGTAGAAAACTAAAAACTAAAATAAGTACCAATGTGGAGGACATGTTTCTAAAACATGCCCCCACTAAATCTAGGTGTGTTGAATACTGAATAAGTGTGGAGAACATGCTTCCAAAGCATGCCCCCACTGAATCTAAAATTATGAATGTGTGAAATCATGCATATGACATACCTTCATTGAATTTGAAATTGTAAATGTGTGAAAGACATGCCTATATGACATGCCCCCACTGAATCTAAAAACTAATATAAGTATTAAATATTGAATAAACAAGGAGAACATGCTTCCAAAGTAAGCCCCCACTGAATCTGAAAACTATGACAAATATGAAGAACATGCCTCTATGACATGCCCCCACTGATATGCCCCCTTTAAGGTGAGGGAAGTATAGAAACCATTATTTACCTCACCTCAAATGGACAAGATAAATATATAATATGTGAATATAACCATTTAGCATATAGAAAGAACATTTATAGGTAGATGTAACATTAATGCACATATAATAATGTGATCACATGAAGGCTTAATATGTATGATAAAGATTATGACAATGTTTAGATAGTAAAACTACAATATCAATAATTAAATCAACGCACACACAATAACACTCAAAAGTAACTCAAAAGACAATGGTCCAAGGAGACCATAAACAAGGGGCATGTTCAAATGTTATACAATCGAAGGGAGATGACTTAGTCAAACATCCATAAAAGTAAGAATAACATATTCAAATGTCTATAAAATAAATAATGGCATATTAAAATGTTAAAGAAAGCATACATAAGCATAGGGGGTGTAAACAAAGGAACATATTCAAATGCTTGAATAAGTAAGATAATAGCAAGGAAAGACACTCAAGGAAGTGCATAAAGGTAAGCATAAGCAACCAACATAAACATGTCATAGTATCCCATAGATCAAATGTGTTATCAAAAAATGTCAAGTGAATAACATATTAAGTACCCTGTATAAGATATAATCATGGATAAAGACATGTGTAAGTATGTATAGAAGCTCGAAACATGGTAATGTAGAGTGACCATAGAGTGGTATAGCCTAGAAGTGTCATGATCATAGAGGTGGATGCCCCCAATGTCCATATGACATAAGTAGAGGAAAGACCCAATATCCAAAATAGAAATAAATCATGTATCTGTGTATGCATGTAGCAAACTCAAGTATAAGCATGACACACATATGTATGCATGAGTAATTGATATTTCATTCATTAACATGGAATTAACACATAGATGCCAAGGATCCAATAAAATATGTTTATGTTGAATATATTTTTGAATTTTTGAATGTTTTTGATTTTTTTTGGTATTTTTAGAATATGCAAAAATAAAGAACTACCATATTATCTCATCCAAGGAGTGGTATACCCTATCCTAAATGAGATGTGCCATATGTGTACATAATATAAGTAAGAAATATATCGTGGTCTTTTGGTAAATTTACATTTGGTACCTTTGTAGTGTAGTTATTTTCTTTTGTTGCTAGTAACCATGGTTTTCCAAATTTTGCATTATATTTATAAAATGGACTAATATTTGTGATCATAGTAATCCAATAAGGGAGGTTAGTAACATGTTAGTTCAAGCAATAAAAACTCTAATAAACACACTAACACTTACACTCCAAGCCTAGATCTTAGGGGTAAGCTTAGTAACAAAAGATAAATGAAAGCATAACTAAAATGCAAAAAACACAAAATCCTTTACTTTCCTTAAGAGATCCAAATGTTTTTGTTGAGTGGATTGCTTAGATTGTGCATCAAGAAATCTTTGGAAAATGAAGCTTGTTAGATCCTTTTCTCCTTGGCACCTTGGCTTGGCTGTTTTTGCTTGGCTTAAGATTTGGGCATGGTGACATTACTTGTATGAGGCTTATGGAGAAAATCCTACATAAAAAATATATAATATCCAACCTCTTATCTCTCTCCAAATTTATATTATATCTTTATATAATGAGAGCTTAAAAATGAATGGACATGGACTTGTATTTATATATTTAGGAACTAACTCTCATCCAAGGTGAGTTAAGATTGAGTTGAGTTAAAAGTTGTCATGTAATTATGAATTTTAGTTACTATTCGTAGTTCTCAAATTAGAAGGTTGAGTTGAGATTAACTCTAGTTGAGTTAAAAGATGTAATGCAATTATGACTTTCAGTTACTAGTCATAGTTTTCAATTTAAACATTTTGGGATAATTTGACAACTCAAAGATAATTATGAAAGGCTAGGATATTTTGATTTTTAGAATTTTATTTTTTAGATATTCATTAATTTTAAATGGATAATTAAAATAGGAATTTAATATTATTTAATTATTTTTTATTATCCTTTTATCTCTTTCAAGATTTAATTTAGTGTGCAAGTGCCCCACTTAATAGGTCCATATGCCAAATTGATAGTTATGATGCCGCAAGGTGATTAGAGATGAATTCATGAGAGGTTATTATTACATATGGGATAATACCCCAAATAGGGATACATCAACATGATTCTAAGCTTTGATGAATTATGCATAACCAAATTTAGGATGTTTAGTGATTCCTAAGCTTAATTTGTAATATTTGGTAGGAATCAGTATGAAGTTTGATCAAAATCCAGTTATAGCCAATTTTAGGTGTTTATAGTTTTCCCCTATTTGGGAAGGCATTTAAAGCTATAGGCATAATAATATCTTCTCAAAGAATGAAAAGGTCCTATATGTCCACTGCTTCAATGACAATTAATGAGCTATAGATGCCCCCTTGAGGGAGCTATTGACAACGAGGTCGGTAATTGATCCCTCAAAAGGAGGAAATAATTAGACTAAAAATATGAAATGGGGTGGATTGGATTGATTTTTCCATAAGTAGTTATAATTAGTGGCATATGGAGTTTCCCTAGTTAGGTTGAACAAATAGGATGATTTTCCCATAGGTGGTTATAATCATCAGTAAGAAAAATAATGATTTGCCCATAGGTAGTTATTATCATTGGTAGGATAAAAACATGCCCTAATTAGGTGAATAGAGATAATGGTTTGGCCAAAGGTAGTTATAAGCATTATCATAAAGAAAATGTTCCCCAGTTGGGTAGAAGAATGAGAATGATTTTCCTATAGGCATTTATAATCATCAACCTTCTAATGGATGGAAACATAATGATTTGACCATAGGCAGTTAGAATCATTGGTAATGCAAGTGGGATGGTATACAATGGTTTTCCCAAATGTAGTTATAATCAATGTACCATAATAGTGGTAAAGATGATATGGAATATGATGGAAAAGTGGTACAAAGGAGAAAGATTAATTTAGGTAACCTACGATTAGGTAGATGCTCATCTAAACTAGCAAGGATGAAAATTCTTTCATTGTTTAATTAATCTATGTACGATATGATTTAGATTAGATAAAAAATTGTGTGGTGCTAAGGAGATATATCATTACCTCATTGCCATGTACACTCATAGAGCTAATTTTTTTTTTAGCATGTGATGGTAGGCATCATGATATAACACCATGATATCTTGGTTGAAATATGCATAAGGACTAACATGTAATCCAATAATCAAGTGAAACAATACACCAATGATAAAAACCATGATGAAAATGTTGACATATGAATATGGATGGATTCAAGAATGATGCATAAGGAATCAGCCAATAAATGCATATAGATTTAATCTAGGCACAACAAGAAAGAAATTAAACATGCAAACAAATAAACACATAGAAAGCTAAAACAATAAACAACCAAAATAACACAAAACACAAACAATGGTTAATCACAATGTTATCATAAATAGAGAATAAAAAAGATGATGAACATTACCCGTAGACCAAAGGAGATAACAAAATAAACAAAAAAATGGGTAAAATAAAAGAAAAAGAAGGGGGTGTCTAAGCTAGCTCTAGATGCACTAGGTAAGTGGATGCTGCCTACATAGTTCCATGCATGTGATATCCATCAAAAACTTTAGGCCAAATATAGTTCTCCTAGGAAATAGGATAGAATAAAATGATGATAAAAATAAAATGTGATTATGTTATATAAGAATATAGGTATGGCTTTACATAATGTCGAGGGCATGAAATGCAAGGCCAATAAGGATGGGAAAACTAAATGATAAGTGTCTTCTTGTGACTTAGAAAAGGTTCCCAAAATCCTTAAGGAAAAGAAGTGGTCAATGTTTAGGATTTTTTAAATTAGTTTTATAAATGTTTTTATAATTTTTGGAGCATCTCAACTAAATGGATAATGAATAGATACTAAATGGTCCAAGCTCATAAAATGGTGAGAGCATTCAAACTTAGAATTGCTCATAAAATGAAGAGCATATATTAGGTTGCTCTCATAATGGTAAGAATGTTCAAATGTATAATTTCAAAAAATGATGAGAGTGTCAAACTAAAAAGTGCTCATAAAATGGTGAAAGCATGGTAAAAGTTGACTGAACTAACCTCAATGTGAATTGAGCACTGCCTACATAGTCCCAAGATGAGACCTCAAGTCACTTTACTTCTACCAACACAAAAGGTGGGGAGATCCAACTAGGTAATAAGAAATTTGCAAATTGAGGTAAATGGCAAGGTAAATGAGAATAATAATGGCAAGGATATGTGACAATACATGGTAAAGGTGTTTTTCCTAATTTACCCATAGGTAGTTATAATTATAAAATAATGGCATAGGTTTATGCTACTAATTTGACCATATGTAATTATAATTAGTAACACAAGGTGAAATATTGATTTGTCCATAAGCAGTTATAATTAGTGACACCAGTCAAACATAAAATGAAAGATAACTTTCTAGATCCACTATCACACTACTTTCATAGACTGTCTTTAAAACTACTAAAACTGGATTTGAATCCCCTCGTAGAAGGTGTGGGAAGAATCAAAAGAACCAAGATCAAAAGGGTTGGGTAGGGTGACTAAAAATAGGCTTTGGTCAGTAGTAAAGGTATGGTGAGATGGTATAGGGTATGGCATAAAAAATATGATAGGAATGAAATTGGATATAATGGTAAGAGGGTTGCCCCTAAATGATAAGGCAAGGAAAATGGAAGGGTATGAAACAATGGCAAGAAGAAGGGAAAAATAAACAGGCAAGGTAAATGGTAAGACAAAGGTATGGTTTTTGGCAATGTATATGTTTCTATTATTCTTATTGATGTGGAGATGCACATCTTAATCAACATATGATACAACTAGAATAGTCAACTATGTAAATTTCTAACCCATACCTCTTTTGAATAGCTCATCTATCAAGAAATTGCTTCAAATTTGGATGCCAAGAATGTTGTTGTGATCTTTATTGGTCATTGATTCTATTTCCTTCAAACTTCGAGACAAGATGTCTTTGTAGCATTTATAAAAGAAAGTACAACCAAGGATGGTAAATAGGGATAAATAATAGATGATAGGTTTGATTTGGAAATGTAATGGTGGATGATAATGGAATGTATAATGGTCAGGCAACAAATAAAGATCAGGATTTTTAGACACACATAATGTTGTTGATTTTAGATTTGATATAACTTTGGATGTGGTGGGGCCTAAGACTTATAAATATTATCTTGATAGAACCTTACTATTTTTCTTTTGTTTGGGCTTGAGAGTAACTAACATCTGATTATGTTATAGAGTGGAAGTTGTAATGATTTGATCTTTGATAATGTATTCATCAAGTAGTGAGGAATAATTGTGCTTATCCATTGGCACCTTGATGAGGTTTTCACCAATGAAGTTATCTTGATTATCCCATAATGCCTCTAAGAAAGTTTCACTAAAGAACATTGAATGTTGACTTTGATTATATTCTACCAAAATATTGGTTTATGCATTTCCTTATCATCCTCAAAAACCATGGAAGGATCACAAAATATATTCAAATTAATCTGCTAGGCATGCATAATATTTTAACAACCATGAATGAATTTTGATTTTGAAGTTGATTCTGAATCTAATGTTAAGACTAGGATTGATGCTAATTCTGATGCTAAATCTAATGTTAGTTTAAAAAGAGAACCTGACTCTAATTTTTATTCTTCATCTGGTGTGGATGCTACTACAATGATGTCTTATTGAATGTTTAGTTTTGAAGAAGTAACAACCTATGATGGCATGATAGGCTCCATAAATATTGGTTTGTCATAGTGAGACTTTTATATGAGAGGAAATATGTCAAAATAAAATTCCTTAGAGCCTGGCTTGTCAAAGGGAGGCTCTTTAAAAACATGCATATGGTCAAGATAATGATTTGTCCAAAGATGGTTATAATCATGAAGAAGTGACTCAACAAAAACTGGCTTATCTGAGTTGAGACTCCTTGATAATAAGTATAATACCAAGATGTGATTCATCATAGGGTAAATTATCTCAAATGGTTGGTTCGATAAAAATATTACAGATTGGTTGGTTGTCTTGGCCTTAGTTTATAAGTAGCTATAAAATACCAGTTTTGAATATATCTTGGTCTTCAAATGGTTGGATCAGTTGGAGAGGTAATGATTGGCTTAATTGGGGTTAGGTAATTGGAAAAGGTTTTTTAAAGTGGGAAATATTTGTTAATGAATGAATAATGTTTGGTGGTTAGATAATGATAGGATTAACAAAGGTTGGTTATGACCTAGGACAGTAACTATGACCTGTCTAGTTGTGATTGGATAACTTTGTGGTAATGAGCTACCATACTTGGAAGGGCCTGAAATGGTAATGGTAGGGAGTTGTGAAGTGTGGTTACTATCATGATCAAAAGGACTATAGATACCTAAATCTAGCCACCAATAACCTCCAACTAGGATTTTGACCAATTTCCACCGAAAATGCACAATTTGGCCTAAAAATACTAAAACATGCTAAATGATGTGAAACTGACATATTCAAGTGTCAATTTTGGCCAAGGTATCCATAAATGGGGCAATGTAATTTATGAGCCAAATAACTTTGGTTAGATCATTCTCAGTCAAAATGCCAATTTTGCACCTAAGTGCTCTAGATTGCTCTTTCCTATCACATATTCTGCACAAGATGTGTGCCTTTGTTATTTGTTGTTGGTAGCATCCTAAATGGGAATATAGTTCCAATGCATCTAACATCACCTTATAATTATAATATAGTCAAATTTTAGACTAATAATAAGGCATTTTGATCAATTTGAGTAATTTGTGTACAAAGTGCCTAAACATGCTTAAGAGCTAATTAATCCAGATTAAGGCCTAATTAATAATTCCATAGAAATTTTTTGAATAAATTATTTTGGAAATGAATATTGAATATATACATCATCAAGTGACTTCATTTCTTGGGAAGATATCCCTAGGTCATAAATACCATAAATATTAGGATTCATGCCCTCCATGCCTCATCAATCCCTTCCATGATGCCCTCTATGCCTCATCAATGCTTTCCATGATTACCTCCACGCCTCTTAATTAACCCTTCTTCCAAGGTCATGATGAGGATAATTATAAACTTAATTCTAAAAATTGAATTAATCCTCAACCACACATCTCAATCTCAAGATGGATGGTTCAAGTTGATTCTAGACATTTTTAAAAATCTATAAATAAGAGGTCTTACCACATCATGTCTAAGCTATTTTAATGCAAAGTTATAATGAAAAAATGATTCCAAAATCCATTGCAATTAGTGTTACCATTCCAAATTGATTCCAAGCCAAGTCAAACCATAAGCCACAAGGTGCCAAGGATAAGATGTGATAGCCAAGCCTCCTTTGATGAACACAAACTGAGCAAGCCACTACAACAAGCATTTTGGAGCATCCAAGGAAGGTAAAAGAGGTTTTTTTTACATTTTAGTTGTGTGTTTTATCCATATTTGCTAACTAAGCTCTCCTTAGTGTTTAGGCCTAGAGATGTTATGCTAGTTAGTGTGTTTCTTTCATTTTGGAACTAACACGATACTAACCATCCTCTTTTGAGTCAAATTCCTATATCACATAATGGCATGCCCAGTGGGACTAGACTAATATCACACCTAAAGAAGATCATTTTGAAACTTTAAAATATTCATTTAGACCTTTAAAACTCTTTTAAATTGATTTTCTAACTTTATTTTGCCATTTTTATTTACCACACTTTTACACAGTAACTGATGTCAGTAAGACTGACATAGGTTACATATCTTAACCAACATTGATTAGAAAAAACAACATCAGTTAGATACCTATCGATATAATCACATTGGTATAACTGATGTCGATTAGATAACTAGCATTGGTTAGCCAAAGCAATCATCGTCAGTTGTATATAACTGACGTCAGTCACTATGTTTTTATTAAAACATAGACTCAAGAGCTATTTTTCTAAAGTTCATTATTTCAAACCAAAAAGAGCTTCAAAACTAAAGGACATGCTAAAAATTTTACTGCAGGACCAAGCTTGACATTTGCTCAAAACATGTTTAGATCACCGTTTGCATGCTTAAAAATTAAATAGGAACCTTGTTTTGGTGTTTAACAAAGAATTTAGATGTTTATGGTGAATTTTTTCAATGTTTGCAACTAAGACCAAGGGGTAAAATGAACACCACCTCACTTTTCTTTTGGGCTTAAAAATGAACTCATCTTTTTAAAGCTTTTTGTATTTACTTAATTGTTTAATTAGATTTTGTTTGGCAAAAAGAGGGATGTTGCGTGTATGCTTTTCCATTTGTCCCCTTTAGGGAACCCTTGGAATCAAAAGAAGAATTCTTATTTCAAAAATCCTAGTCCAAGGCTTCGAAAGAATGTCATTTAAATCACTCCCCAAAAACTCATTAAAGTTTGGGTGACCTTGAAAATGACCCTAAAGTATTTCTATTAGTATTTTATTTTCATGCAAACTTGGCTTGTGAGAGGGACATCATTACCTCCCATAAGTTCTTTAGGGAAGCTTTGACCTAGGGTTTCATCTCTCAACATTGACTTCACTTACTCCTTTTGAGTTTCACATGGGACGTATTTGCATTTGGACATCGCACTACACTAAGTACACAACAGGATGTAGTGGTTGTAAAAAAGACTAGACCTTTTTACAAATAGCTAATGCTGTGATCACCCAATTTCTATGCTTTTATTTTGCATTATTTGACATGAAAGTCATTGTGTAATTGATTCCCCTAGAGATGTTTGAATCTTGATAGTTTAGTCAACCCCATATTGACATACCCTTGCTAGGATTTGGATGATTATACTTAGTGTATTTTGGTCATTTTTTTGGGGTATGTTTTGGGACTAAAACTTATTTGTTTGTTCATAAGCCATGTCAAAACTAATTTGTATATACATCACTCTTTTGTCTAAAGAGGCATTATGTTGGCCATTTTACACCATAATTGTACCTTGAAATTTTTGCTAAACTTATTTGTGTATGTGTCATTTGAGTTGCAGAGGGTAGCATTATGCTGACTAAAATCATGTCAAAACATTTTGAGCCTTTTTGAGTATTTGAAACATAACATAGATCACATCATTTGAGCATGCTTATGCCGTTAGGTTTCTCAATTTATTTCAAAACTAGTTTACCATTTATCAAAAACCATTTGTTTCAAACCATGTCATGCATACCATTTGGATTGTTGTCTTGTGCTGTCATGCTATCCAATCTTGTCTAATTTGTTTAGTCAAATAATAGTTTTCAATGTTGAGTTTTTAATTAGCCTTCTTAAGTTTAGATCCAAACATTGATTAATTTTTGTTTAGGCCTCAATTCTTAGAGCTGATACACAGTGTTTTCTCTTTTGGGTTGTATAACTTCGGTTAATTGATTACCCAAATTTGAAAACTATTGATGGTTTGTTTGTTTAAATCTTATCCTCATCATTGTTTGTGCCTTTATTTGGAAAAACATAGTATTTCTTCAAAGTGTCTTTTGTCTTATGCCTTATGCCAATTGATCATATTTATGTTTAATTCTGTGTGTCAGGTCTATGTCAAAGTTGTTTCTAAACTTGTTAGATTAAATCAAATCACACTAGCCTTTGTTTCAAGTCTAGATTCTGATGCCATTTAGACAAAATTCCTAGCACATGCATATTTTTTTGAGCCTAGCTTTTGACTCCATGTTTGGGCAAAAGACCTAGTAATTCAACTTTTCCCTTTCCTAGTTAAGATCTTGTTTGGAACACTTTGACCTAGACCTTTAATATGCTAGTTTTTATTCGGATGCTTGACCTTTTGTGTGTATGACATTTGATCTTATATGTTTTATGTTAGGATATTTTATTCTAAGTCTTAGCATAAACCATTTTGGAGATACAACTCTACTTTCAAACCACATTGGAGATACAACTCCACCCTTTCGACCCAGTTGGACCAATTTTGAACCATTTGTCTTTTGGATCATTTTTTAGAGTTTATAAAACTCTAAGCCTTTTTATTTTCAGATATTTCATCATTTATGTAGATATGACTAGCTATCCTTATGATAGATTCATGTACAATCCAACTTATGATAGAATGGTTGCACAAAATCCCACTAGGAACCCCTATAGAGAGATTTTCTAAGGAGTTTTATTATTCCCCCTACAATAATCCATATGGGTAACATAGTCAAAATCCACAAATTATAAATAGAGACCTTGATTAGCATGAAGAGGCTTATGAGGAAGACTTTAAAGACCCAACTACTAATAATGTTGTTTGGGATATAAATCCATACCCTCTTTTCAATAATTAGTACATGGAATACAATAAAGAACTAACTTATGAGCCAACTCACAACTGGGATGATATGGTTTAGGATGAAGACTTGGATACTTTGGTTTATGTGAGTAATCAGGCTCCACTACATCATACCATTTCTATTCTAGGACCACAATGTCACACCATTCCCATACCAAGACCTTTTCTTTTGGTTTATGTGAGCAACTAAGCTCCACAACACCCAACCATTTATATATTAGGACCCCATCCTTTGGTTTATGTGATAGATCAAGCTCCATAATACCCCTTCATTATTCCAACACCTAGTCCTTTGGCTTGTGTGAGCAATCAAGCCCCACAATGCCCTATCATTACCATCTTCGGACTTTGTCATTTGGCTCATGTGAGAAATAATGCTCCCTAAGGCCCTACCATTATCCAACCATAAGTCATTCATCATCCAGTACCAATCCCATCCAAACCTCAATCGATCCAATCCTTCAAAGACCAAGTTGTGTTCAAAACTAGTATTTTCCAACTCATTGGAAACCAAGGCCAAGAAAACCAACCAATCCAAGATATTTCTATTGAATCAATCATTTGTGATAAGTCAATCTATGATAAATTGCCTATTGATCCTATAGCAGTTATCGAGGAGTCTCAAACTAATGAACCAATCTTTGTCGAGACACTTCTTAATGATTATAAACACCTTTGGGCAAATCATTACCTCAACTAGTGCCTATTTTTAAGAGCCTCTTATTGACAAGCTAGTCTTTGAGGAGTTGTATCTTGACCTATTTCCCATCCTAGATGAGTCTCACTTTAACAAACCAATTTTTGTGGAGCCCATTATGCCATCATAGGCTATTAATTGTCCAATACCAAATATTCAATAAGACATCATTGTAACAGAGTACCCATTAGATTAAAAACTAGAGTTAGAGTTAGGTTCTATTTTTAAATCAACATCAAATTTAGCATCAAAATCAGAATCTAAATCAACATTAGTCTCAACATCAAATTTAGAGTCTCTTTAGTTAGAATTAAATTTAGATGAAGAATATGTTTGTGGCTATTACAATATTGGTTATGCATGGCTCATAGATCAGTTTAAATACATTTGTGATCTTTCTATGGTTTTTGAGGATGAGTACTTTAATATCGACACAAGTTTTCCTACTATCTTCTATGAAGATTGTGAAACCTCTACCCATTCTATTACCATTCCACAGGACATTACCATCAACCATAATAACCATATCATTGACATTTCATCTCCCATAAGTGTCAATTAGGACTAAAAAAATTAGACTTTGTTGAACTGCATTCATGGTGACATAGTAGTTGAATAAGAGCAAGGAGACCATATTCATATAGTAAAAGAAGACTCTCCTCGTGAAACCTTTTTAGAGGCACTAGGATACAATCAAATTCAAAACTCAACATCTTCTATTGAAACTTTTTTAGAAGAACTAGAAGACAATCAAAGTCAAAAGTCAATATTTCTTAGTGAAACCTTCTTTAAGGCACTATGGGACAATCAAGATAACTTCATTGGTGAAAACATTTTTGAGGCACCAATAGCTGAGCACAAAATTTCTTCACTACTTGGTGAAGACAAAATCAAAGATCAAATCAAAATAGCTTCCTATCTATAGCCTAATTAGATGGTAGTTGATCTCAAGATCAAACAATAGAAAATTTTGGTGGTCATATCGAGAAAACAAGTCTTCAGCCATGCCACAACCAAAATTATGTTAAATCAAGCATTAACAACATTACATGTGACTGAAAGTCCTGATCTTCATTTGTTTCCCCACCATTATACATTCCATTATCATCAACCATTCCATTTCACAATCAAACCTACCATCCATTATTTTTCCCTATTTACTATCCATGGCTGCACTTTCCTTTGCAAAGACTAAAAAGATACCTTGTCTTGATGCTTAAAGGAATCAGAATCAATGACCAAGGAAGAACACAACAACATTCTTGGCATCTAAATCTACAGCCAATTCTTGATAAAGCATCTTTTTAGATGAGGTGTGGGCTAGCAATTAACATGATCAAGTATTCTATTTGTATCATTCTTTTATTAGGATGTGCATGTCTCCATTAGTAGGAAAAACATAATAAAAATCCATACCTTGGCTAAAAACATGTACCATACCATTTCACATTGCCATGCCATTATCGTTGTTACATATCCATTTGCCATTATTGTAAATTCCTGCCATTCACCCCATCACTTGGGGGAAACCCTCTTATCATTTTAACCTAATTATCAAACCATCATTATCCTAAGTAAGACCATACCATCCTATCATTCCATCCCTATCTAAACCAAAGCCTATTTTTAGTCATCCTACCCAATCCTATTTTGATCTTGGTTCATTTGGTTCTTCCCACACCTTTTCATGGGGGGAATCTGATCAAGTTTCAACAATCAATCCAATCCATGTTTACAATGATAGTCTATGAAAGCAATGCGATAAATGATTTAACAAGATATCTTTCATCTTATATCCAAGCTTGTTTATGTGAGGTTGATTATAACTACCTATGGGCAAATCGATGTTTCACTAGTCTTGCTACTAATTATAACCACCTATGGGCAAATTAGTATCATTGACCTATGCTATTTTATATTAGTTATAACCACCTATGGGTAAACTAGGGACAAAATTTGTTTATCATGCAATGCTGCATCACCTTGCCATTACTATTTTCATTTTACTAGCCATTTTCTAGATTTGAGAACTTGTTGGGACCTAGTTGGTTTTTCCCCACCTTTTGTGTGGATGGAATTATAGTGACTTGAGGTCATTTTGGGACTTTTTAGGTCATGATTAATTCATGTTGAGGTCACCTTAGTCCCCATTTCCATACACTCTCACCATTTTGCGAGCAGGTATCTTGTCATTATCTAATGAGTTAAGATACCTCAAAATTCCAAAAACATTCAAATATTAAAAAAAACAAAAATATTTGTCCTATCTAAGCCTAGTTTTATCCTCGATTTGCCTTACTAGGGTATTGTCATTGTTAGGATGTAATCTTTTGCTTTTATTTTTAGGCTTTCTCTTTATTTATTTATTTATTTTAGTTAGTTAGTTAGTTTATTTACTTGCCTATTTATTTGATTTTAGCACCGTTGCCTCGATTCGGTCTATATGTATGCATTAGGTGATTACTTGCACATATTAATCTTGAGTCTATCCATTTTCATATGTCAACATTGTCATCATGGTTTTTATTATTGGTGTATTATTTTCAAGTGTTTATTAGGTCGGGAGTCAGTCCTTATGCATATTTTTTCCAAGTCTTCATGGTGTTCTATCATGAAGCTTACCATCACATGTTACAACTAAAATTAGCTTTAGGAAGGTCTATAATCAATAGAGCCACAAAATTTTCTCCTTGGCACCTTGGCAAAACCCTTCCATCCCACCCTTGATCAAATTAACCCAATGACCATTCTAGTTGTATCATTACTACTCAGGATGAGCATCTCCTCATTAATAGGTACAACTAAATCATTCACACTGATCAATCTTATTCTTCTATTCATCTATTTCATCAATTTGCACCTGATCATCTTTAATATGTATTCCAAGTTATATCATTGAGTTATGATTGCTAATCAACCCTAATTAGGGCACAATCATCTTGATCTAATCTAGGTCCTCTTAATGATTATAATTGCCTATGGAAAAATCATTATTTTAAATTTTATTCCTGATTATAACTACCTTTGGGAAAATCAACATCCTTTTTTTTTCAATACATGCAAGCATTTTCTCATTTGGATTAATCTCAACCATGGGTTAATTCCACCTTTATTCTTGTTTCTTTTTGAGGGACCAGCCATCAACAAATGTGATGACCACTCCCTCGAGGGGGCATCATCATAGGCTTCCCAAACACCATTTGAAGCTTTTTTCTTCAGTCATCATATTATTTTTGGCATACAAGTCATTTATTTGCCTATGGTTTGCAACATCTTCTCAAATAGGGGAAAATTGTAGACACCTAAATCTGGCCACCAATAACCTCCAACCAGGCTTTTGACCAATTTCCACCTAAAATGCACAATTTGGCCTAAAAATAATAAAACATACTAAATGATGTTAAACCAACATATTTAAGTACCAATTTTGGCTAGGGTATCCCTAAATAGGGAAATGCAATTTATGGGCTACCTAACTTTGGTCAGATCATTTCGAGTCAAAATGCCAATTTTGTACCTAGGTTCTCTAGATTGCTCTTTCCTATCACATCTTCTACACAATATGTGTGCCTTTTTTTTTTTTTTGGTAACATCCTAAATGGGAATATAGTTATAATGCATCTAATATCACCTTCCAATTTCAATCCAGTCAAATTTTCAACCAATAATAAAGCATTTTGATCAATTTGAGTAATTTGTGCACAAAGTGCCTAAACATGCTTAAGAGATAATTAATCTAGATCAAGGCCTAATTAATAATTCCATGGAAACTTGTTGAATAAATTAATTTTAAAATGAATATTGAATATCTATATCATCAAGTGACCTCATTTCTTAGGAAGACATCACTAGGCCATAAATGCCACAAATATCAGGATTCATGCCCTCTATGCCTTATTAATGCCTTCCATGATGCCCTACATGCCTCTTAATTTCCCCTTATTTCAAGGTCATGATGAAGATAATCATAAAATTAATTTCAAAAATTAAATTAATCCTCAAACACACATCTCAATCTCAGGATGGATGGTTCAGGTTGATTTTAGACATTTTAAAAAATCTATAAACAGGATGTCTTACCACATCATTTCTAAGCTATTTTAATGCAAAGTTATAATGTAAAAATGATTCCAAAAGCCATTATAATTAGTGTTACCATGCTAAATTTATTCCAAGCCAAGCCAATCCACAAGCCACAAGGTGCCAAGGAGAAGAGGAGATAGCCAAACCTCCTTTGATGAAGATTTTATGAGCACAAATCGAGCAAGTCACTATAATAAGCATTTTGGAGCATCCAAGGAAGGTAAAAGAGGTTTATTTTACATTTTAGTTGTGTGTTTTATTCATGTTTGTTAACTAAGCTCTCTCTAGTGTCTAGGCCTAGAGATGTTATGCTAGTTAGTGTGTTTCTCTCATTTTGCTTTCATTTTGGAATTAATGCGATACTAACCATCCTCTCTTGAGTCAAATTCCTAGATCACAAGGACAAGGTCCTAAGATATAAATGGTAGGGAATCGTGAAGCTGGGTGGGTTAAATAAGATAAAGGATAAGGTCTTGGTATATAAATAGTAGGGTATTGTAGAGCTTGGTTGCTAACACAAGCCAAAGGATGAGGTCTTGGTATAAAAATGATAGGGCATTATAGAGCTTGATTACTTGCAAAATCCAAAGGATGAGGTCCTGGTATAGAAATGGTTGAGAATCATGGAACTTGTTGCTCACACAAGCTAAAGGACAAGGGCCTAATATAGAAATGGTAGGGCATTGTGGAGCTTGGTTACTCATACAAGACATAGGATGAGGTCCTGGTATAGAAATCCATAGACGTTGTGGAACTTGGTGACTCACATAATTTGAAGGAGGGTTAATGGTATTGGTATGGGATCAAATGGTCATAAAAGGGTGAACATCATATTCCAACTAGTTAAAATAAGGTAACACCAAACATGGTGATTGAATTTACTTCCTAGATTGAGCATTACAAGGAGGATATGGATCTATCTCTCAAAAAAAGTCAATTTATGTGGCCATTCTATCATAACTTGGATTGTACTTAACTCCACCATAATTGTAGTATTGACATTAATTATGAATGTTTTTCAAAAAGTCTTGGAGTTTTACAAACTCTAAAAAATAATTTCCAAAGGACAAATTGTTCAAACTTGGTCTAGGGGAGCCATAACTCCAAAATGGTCTATGCTAAAACTTGGTATAAAACCACCTAACATAAAATGTCCAACATTTAAATATCTCACACAAAAGGTTAATTGGATGAAATAAAATCAAAATGTCAAACTCTAGGTTCAAAGTGTTCCAAACAAGTCTAATCTAGGAAAGATAAAGGTTGCTAGGTCTTTTGGCCAAACACGGCATCAAAATCTAGGCTCAAACAAAGGCATGTGCTAGGACTTTTGGCAAAACAAGCACAAAAGATAGAATTTAAACAAAAAGATGATTTAATCTAACAAATACTTTGGCATAAACTAGGCATTTGAATTTAGACATGAACTTAGTCAATTTGGTATGAGACATAAAATAAAAGGAACTTGGAGATAGACTATTTTCTCCCAAATAAAGGCACAAATAATAGTTTTCAAATTTGGATAAAGAATTAACCTAAGTTACACAATCCAAAAGAGAAAACTCAATGTCTAAGCCTAAATTACACAAGGCATAAATAGAAATCAATCAATTTTTAGACTCAAACTTGTCAAGATTAATTGAAAACTCAACTTATGAAAACTAAGATTTTTTATTAAACAAGCTATACAAAGGTGAGTGACATAACAATACTAGATAAAGACTCAAAAGACACACATGGATTGGTTTCAAATTGGGAACTTGGACACAAGGAAAAAAATTTATATGAAATGATTTGAGTAGTATAAGGATGTTATCATGATCTAAAAATATGATCAATGGTTTGTTTCAAGAGTCATAAGGCACAAAACTTGAAATGGATTGGGTACCGTAATGTTACCCTTTTCAATTAAGTGAAACACACACACACACACACATAAAGTTGATAGAGGTATACTCCACTGAGGGGGGGGTGAATCAGTGGTTACAAACCTTTACTTCAATCCTTGTTATCTTCCAAACCTTTTAAACAATCTTATCAACACATATGAGAAGCATAAAATAGATATAACAATGAGTAAACAATCATCAGAGATAAAGAAATCTAGACACAAGATATATAGTGGGAAACCCTCATGGGGTAGAAAACCCACTCTCAAGCCTACAACAACAATGGACTACTATCTTATAAAGATGGAGCAAACAAGATATCCTTTTGTGAAGCACCAAATCCACAAGGATCACCAACCCCTTAAGGTGACAAGCATCAACTTGTCTTGATGATGAGAACCAACACCAACAATTTGAATTGTCAATCTATGATGAATACTTCAGATCTGATGTCTTCTATACCTGATCATGAACTTTTATTGTTGCAATACCAACTAAAAAACCTTCACTAGACACTTCTGCACAAAGAAGTCAACACATATTCAACTTTGGTCAACCATATCTAAATATTTACAAACATTCAAGACCTTAAATTTACTTTTCTATATCCCCATTAGAGTCCTCAACCACTTTGGTTTTTACTTCATCCTAAAATTCCATCTCCATCAAAAGTTATAGAAAGATAACTGAACTTTGGTCATCTTTAGCAAATTCAAATTTTTAAATTCCAATGGTCATGAGAAAAACATCAAAATTTGACTATGTTAGCATGTGCAAATATACTTGGCAAGTCAAATTTTACCCAACACAACTTCTTCACCTTAGCACCTAAAGATCTGAAATTTGGAACATAGCAACTAGTCATAAAACTCTACAAATCCATATGACCAAATTTGTATGAATCCTCTATACATGCAAATGATGATGTCATAAATATACCTACTTAGCCATCTGAGACACCTAGGCAACAATGAACAAATTAACTCAAGAAGTTACCAAATGAGGTCCTTTTACTTCCAAAGTTACTATAAGCACCCAAGACACCTCATAGGCCCTCTGAGGCATCAACACATTATCCACAACCTTCATCAACCTGTCAAACTAAATCAACCACCCTTTTGACCAAGCATGAATGCCAAATCTCACGAAATATTTGACCTTGATAGCACATCAAGATGAATAAACTAAATTATATGCTCTTATAAAATGTATCCAAGATTCCTAGGCCTTTATGGGACCCATCACTCATGCATACACCATCATAAACATACTGAAATTCCTCTTTGACCCTTTACAAGGCCTCACAAGCCTATTTAGGCCAACTAGTTCAATGGCCAAAATACCTTTCAAACCAATATCCACATATTGAAAACAATCTATCTAACCTCTCAGAATCCTATACATGTCCAACATGCATATGCCAATCACACTAAGCTCCTCATCATGATATACAAGCCAAAGTACTCCAAAACCCCATAGGCAACCACACATGGTCAAGCCCACAAGGCATAAACTAACCTACACACTTCATGAAGGAGACATGATGTCAACCTTTGAGCATATAACACATCAAGAATAAGTCAAACATCATTATATTAGGCTCCATTCAGCCATACATCATCTACCTAGGACACCCATGCACACCCCTGTAAGTATCACATTACTCCAAGTATATTAGGTCACCATGCTCTATCTCACTCTGACCTGTTAGACCACTTTTTCATCACCAATTCCACTTGAAATCAATTAAAACACATATAAAATCAATATCCCAACAATCTCCCCCTTTGTCATTGATGGCAACACTGTAAAACTTCTCCCTCTTTGCCAAAATGACAAAGTGGACTCTCTTCAACACTAGGCACCATAGAAAACAAGCAAATGAGTTATAGTAAACTCATGAAATCGTGATCACCTATAGGAATACATCTAAAAATGGATCATTCAGTCCTCAAATAGGCACAACTCCCCCTTGGAAGATGCTCTCACTCAGAAACTGCTCTTGAACCATCAAGATCCTTGGACTTGTTTAGCAAATGTAAGCTAATATTTCTCCCCTAGGACCCTACTCCATCTTGAAGGATCCACATTAGTATTCAAAACCAATGCATACCTATCTATCTCATCTTTTAAAACTCAAAGTACGCCAACTATCAGCATCAGATCACAAAGTAACCATAGTGCTCCCTCTTAGACCAAGCTCCCTTCAAGAACCAACTCAAGACATAGCTCTATAAGATCTATAAGATCCTTGGAACTAACCACTATGAAATGAAAAAATATCCCTATCAGAACACTGTCACTTTAGAAGCATTGAACTAATCTCCCCCTTTTTCTATTATCAACTCATACAGTAATATGAGCATGAAAACATCATGCAAACTCACTTACCATCATTCTCAAGGCACCCTTCAAACCACCAAATACACTTCAAGAAACACTCCAAATAATAAATATGCTTAAAGTAAACCTAATAAATTATTAAAGATCAAACATACCTTTGTCTTTTTAAGAAAATTGCCAAAAACTACTCATTTGTTCACTAGGCCTATTAGAACTCCTTATAGTCCTACCTCGCCACTACATACCTCATAAATCTCCATGTGTGTAATTTTAGATCATGAAATTTCATATATGTATAATTCTCATATGAAACTTTATTCATGCCAAAATTCATCATCCAGATCCATCTCTGCAACATACTTCCTTCACAAAGCTACTAGTTAATTAACCCTCCATTTGGACAAATTCACCTCCATAGAACCAACTGTACACTTTAAAAAATATGTGAGGAAAATTTTTATCACCCATTATTGCATTATAATTTATAAATAATCCTTAGACCCTGAATCCATATGAAAACTACTTTTCTAGCATACACCAAAACACAAGAATCTGAAGAGCAAATGGGTCAACTTGCCTATATTTGATCAACGCCATGCCTTGAAAATACTTCCACACCTGTAGGTAACCTATCCAAACATATGGACCAAATTTAAAGCTCCCACTCCATGAGGAACATAGAATTCCTTAAGCATATGCGGTTTTGACTTTCTCCTCCTTGGGTCAAAACAGGGTCAACAGTGAGCACATAAAATTCAAAATTTTCCTTAAAAACACATTTGATGCATGAATAAACCTGAAAAATATCATAATGAGTTACTTAAATCTTTATAGTTCATTTAATCACCTATCTACCTCATCAAATTCCATTTTCCATATGTAATCAATCAACTCTGCATTCAAAAAGAGCACATACAACAGTCAACTCGATCAAAGCACCAAAATCTGACCAAATCAACATCTTCACATCTTATAGGAACTTCATCTAATTTTTTTTATCAATCTCATTCAACCTTACCATTTTATTTGCCTCTAATAAAACATAAACATCATCTTTGCACTTTGGGCTCTTACAAGTCAAAGAACACTACTAAAATTTGTCACTCCATACTTTTGACCATAAAATACACATCTGAGCACCATAGAAGCTTAAACCACCTAGAAATGATAAATTAAAACCTTATTCATGTTATCATACAATCCAATTATTCCTTCTCTTTCAAGTCACCACTCAACCAAGGCATCAAAAAATTGATCAAAATGACACGTTAGGACCAAAAGCCCTGAACATACCTCTTAAACAAACAATCTTGTTTCTTCATCTACAGGATTCTCTTGTGAAAAATAGATAGATAAATTCACTCTTTCAATTTTCAAACACATCAAACTTGTTAACAATAGACCATTTCTCACTCCAAAAAATATCCATGCTACTTGGAACACTAACTCATGTCATAACCAAGCCATTTTAGCCTACTCACCATTAGGCCTTAAAACACAGAAAACATTGTCTCACACATCTAAAGTGTATGCTCAATTATTCCACTCAACCATATGATTAAATAAAATTAATGGGTCCTCCATGATCTCATAAAAAATTCCACTTCCTTTAGGCATCACCACTTAGGCCACAAGGCCTTAAGAACTCTCCTCTTACAAGCTTATTCACAACTGCCAGTGCACCCAAAAACTATCTTGACAAACTGAGATAGAAACATGTCTTATCATCTTATAAAATATTACCCAATCACTCAATAAGATGATCCAATACTTCACCAACTTCATCATGTGATTTTGAAATAACAACACAAGGTAAAGTACCTCAAAAACCATACTTGCAAGAAGCTTGCTCTAGTCTGCCAATGTACTTTAAAACTTAGTCAAAAAGCTTTGACCCTCAACATCAACATGAGAAATTATAGCTACACTTAATGTATCCATAAGAACCTTAGACATATTAAACATACCTTTATGTAATTAGCTACCAAGGTTAGATATCACATATTGGTCTTTTAGACCAATCTCATTGTCTTTCTTCTCATAGTCGCTTATACAATTAGGGCCTACAACTTCCTTGAATAATTATTATCATCACATATAATTAGTGACAACTCAAAAATCATGATAATATGATAAAATGATACTAATCACACTCCATTATCATTGGTTTATCCCTAAACCATGATTTTACATCCCTAAATTTCTTCACTCAGACTAGCTTTTTGTCATTGTTTTCATTGTCTACAGTCTAGTGATAGGATAAATTTATTGCTCAAGATGATTGACAAAGTGAAAATAAATTTCCAAATAAACCCCATGGATTTCCAGAGAAATTCTTGACCTTCAATCTCCAATGACTCTCATGCATTGACTCAGTCAAACCTACCTGTAGTATAAAAATATTTAGAAACAAGCATATTTATATATCTTTTGATCACTACCCTATCACACCAATTCCACCCAATTATTCTTGGAGGATTCCTATACACCTTTCAATTTTATAATTTGTTCAAAAAATCCATTTATGGCCATATCCAACTAGCTTTCTCCAATCGAGTCACTATAAGGGTTTTGACTAGTTTACATTCTTAACAAATGTTCATAAAGCTCTGTCCCTTAATCCACTAAAAAATACATGGAAATCCTTCTTAGGTCCATGTGATACCTCTACCAAAAGGATCAGGTCACCATACAAAATCTATATGTGTAAATCAACATCACAAACTTCTTCTCGAGATAGGAAACCTCTATTTTGCATGCACAAAATACTTCCCAATGTACTATCTTGATTTCTCTTCCTCTTCAAGGCTTAAAACTTGGTCAACACATTTGAAAAACCATATCATACCATAATACATTCTTACATGAGTTATATCATCCTATAATCTTACCTTGACCCTCCATTTGGACCTCACTAGGTCACTAGCCATACTATGTCTAGGACTACAAACTAAGGTAACCACCTTGAAACTTCTTTAAATGTTCTCATAACCTCAGAGAAATGTCATACAAATTCATGCCATGATCCACATATTACAACCTTCTTCTTCCTAGTCTCATCCTAATCAACACACTAGGATACCAAGCCTTATGTCAACATACTATTCACATTTCTTCTTTGCAAGATTTCTCTAAGCACATTTCCTCACAATAGCTTCTTATTATTATTTTTGTCCATTGTCTTATGCTCAATTTTTTTGAAAATGAACCAATAACCAAAGGAAATAACATACCTTATAGAAGAACCAATATATTTTTCCATACCCTTTAACCTATGACAACCATTCAAACTTCCTTTAAGAGTTTTACCTTGATCATCAAGATGCATATGTCTCAGCTGATGATTCTTATTTCTTTACTTCTTCATGATTCAAAGAATAGTTATGACCTCATCATGATCAAATTTTACCTTTTTTCCATGGTAACCAACTTCATTTCACAAGACATCTTCTTCTTTGGAGCAATCTTCCTTAGTCAAATGAAGAACATCATCTTCGGCTTGTGTGCACTCATAACCAACCATAACTCACTCCTTAGGATCACCTTTAGGTTGTTATACCCTTTCTAAAGGACTTGAGGGGGGGTGTGAATTAGTGGTTACAAAATTTTTATTCAATCCTTGCTATCTTCCAAACCTTTTAAATAATCTTATCAACACATATGAGAAAAACAAGATAGATATAACAATGAGTAAACAATCATGAGAGATAAAGTAATTAAGACACAATATATACAGTGGGAAACCCTCATGGTGTATAAAAACCACTCTCAATCCTAAAAAAATAATGGACTACTATCCTATAAATATGGAGCAAACAAGAGATCCTTTTGTGAAGCACCAACTCCACAAGGAACACCAACCCATTAAGGTGACAATAATCAACTTGTCTTGATGATGAGCACCAACAAACCACCAATCTGAACTATCAATATATGATGAATAATTTATATCTGATGTCTTATATACCTGATCATGAACTTCTCTTGCTGCAATACCCTCAAATATGTCTCTCACAGAGGCATATAACTCCTCTTCTTCTTCGCTTACTCAAACACTTCTCATACCTAGAAATATCATCAAATCATCATGAAGACACACCCTTCCAGACTTTAAAACACAATGTCATATCTTTAAAAAGACATTTTTATTTTTTCCATGGTCTCACACCTCTCTGCTCTTCCTCCTATTCTCTTCACCTCTCTTGTACTCACTCTACAAGTCTACCTTCAAGTATCCAAATACCTTGTATATATACAAGACCTTTTGAAACCATGTCACCCATCCAAGTCAGCCAAGTATCATGCCTTATCTCTTAAATAATTCTTAAATACATTTATAAAATATCAATTCATCAAAACAAGTCATCCTCAAGAATCATACACTTTACTATGTCTCAAATGGTCCCAAATAGGTCTCAAGAAGACCTTTTCAATTTTTCCACTCTACTATGAAAAAATGAACCATATGACCAATTAAAAATGAATAGGTCTACTTTAAAAGATGCATGTAACACTATTAAATCATCACATGCATTACTAACCACTTCTACAATACCAAAACCTATCACACTTTGCCAATATACATCAAAACCCCATGGGTGAAGGTACCTTCAAATTGTAATAAGTGTTTGACCAAAAAAACAATTAGTCAAACCTCCAAAATAAATAAAAATCACTCACATGATGTATAAAAAACTTTCAAATAGTTATAACATCATGAAAAATCCATTTGATATCAATACGAATTGAAAAACCTTTATTAGACACTTCTACATAAGGAAGTCAACACATAGTCAACTATATATGAATATGTACGAACATTAAAGACCTAAAATTTACTTTTTTGGATCCCCCTTATATTCCTATACCACTTTGGCTTTTAATTCATCTTGAAATTCCATCTCCATCAAAATTTATAGAAAGAAAATCAAACTTTGGTCATCTTTAGCAAATTCAAATTTTTGAATTCCAATGGTCATGAGAAAACATCAAAATTTGACTAAGTGTTGGAATGTTCAAATATACTTGGGAGGTTAGATTTTACCCAACAAAAATTATTCACCATATAACCTAAATATATAAAATTTGAAACATAGAAACTAGTCATAAAACTCTACAAACCCATATGACCAGATTTGTCTAAATCCTCTATACATACAAATGATGATGTCACAAATCTACCTACTCAGCCCTCTGAGACACCTAGGAAACAATGAACAAATCAACTCAAGAAGTTACCAAATGAGATCCTTTCACTTCCAAAGGTACTCTAAGCACCCAAGACACCTCATAGGCACTCTAAGGCATCAAAACATTATCCACAACCTTCATCAACTTGTCAAACCAAATCAACCACCCTTTTGACCAAGTATGAATGCCAAATCTCACTAGGTATTTTCCCTTGCTAGCACATCAAGATGAATAAACTGAATTCCATGCTCTTAAAAAATATATCCAATATTCCTAAGCCTCTCATGGGACCCATCACTCGTGCATATACCTTCAGAAACATACTGAAATCCCTATTTGCCAACTAGGCCAATGGCCAAACTACTTTTAAAACCACTATCCACATCTTTAAAACCATATATATAGCCTCTTAACATCCTATACATTTCAAACATACATATGCCAATCGTACTAAGCTCCTCATCATGATATACAAGCCAAAGTACTCAAAAACCCCATAGGCAACCGCACATGGTCAAGCCCACAAGGCATAAACTAACCTGCACACTTCATGAAGGCCACATGAAGTTAAAATTTTAGATTATAACACACCAATAACAAGTCAAACATCATCATAATAGGCTCCATTTAGCCATACATCATCCACCTAGGACACCCATGCATACCCCTACAAGCATCAAATTGTTCCAAGTATATTAGGCCACCATGCTCTATCTCATTATGACCTGTTAGACCAATTTGTCATCACCAATGCTACTTGAAATCAATGCCAACACATATACCATCAATATCTCAACAATTTTTTTGTCAAAATTCTAAGGCAATAACATGGTGTCAAATAGATGATATAACGCTTCCTCAAACAATGGAGTGATGTGAACACCAAACTAGTTTTGATGTGGCTTAAACAAATAAATGTTTTTAAACTCAAAGACCAAGTAAGTAAAGGAAAAAGACCAAATATAACTATGTAAATCATTCTAAATCCCTAAATTGACAAGGTTGCTTTGTATTACTAAAATCTATCTATATACATGCTCTTGGGACTATTTACCCTGCATCAAAAATATGTCCAAGACAAATGGGGTTGGTCTAAAAATTAAATTTTTGATTGTCTAAATGGTCCTCAGTGTGATTAACACTAGAGATGCCTCATTTAAATTGAGTTCATATTGATTAAATTACTATGTAAGGGTCTATTCCTTTGCATAATTATTCCATCTGTGTATTACTTAGTTGAATCTCCTGGTTAACCAAAATTAACTCAAATTTTTATTATGAAAAGAGAGGTTAGCTTCTCAACCCCTTAGCTCTCATAATATCCATACCCTGATTTATATACCCTACCATGGAGTGGGGTTGAAATAATGTCGGAAGATGAAACCCTAGGTCAAAGCTTCCATAAATAACTCATGAATAAGCTATGAATTTTCCTCGACAAGCCAAGTTGGATAAAATAAAACTAATTACAAAGACTTTAGAGACTCATTTTAGATCACCCAAACCATATGAGTTTTGGGGAGAGCCTAAACAACATTATTTTCACATCTTGAACAAAGGCACAAATTACAAGGAATAAGCACTTTTGGTTACCTAAGTTCCTTAAAGGGGATGGTGGGATAACATACATGCATTCTTATGTTTTCTAAAAACAAACCAGTATAAAATATCTAGCCTAAAACAAACATTTTTAAAAACTTGCAATTCAAGTGAGTGTTAATTTTATGCACCAAATGAAGTGTTTGTGAAATTCTTGGTCCCTTGGCATTAGTTACAAACTTATAAAACTTTCATAAAATGACTAAACAGAAACACATGATTCCTTTTAAGCACTAAAATGAAATGTTCAAGACTTAACTAAATTCCTTTTAGGCACCAAAATGAAATGTTCAATACTTAGCACTTGCAAATTTATGTCATGTTTCCCGCTTTGGTCTTGCAAATGTTAGAGGGTTTTGATTTTTTTTTTAGGAAATATTGAAAAATAAAAACCTAAAAAATTAAAATATCAGAAATCTATCAAGTACCAAAAACCTACAAGTTAGAAATTACAAACTTAAAACAACATTAGAAAACAACCAAAACAAAAATTAATAAATAAAAGGGACAGTTAGTAAAATAATAACATCTAAAAAATTATAAGTCATATTTTGATGAAATTTATATAAAATATATATAGCACAAATTCCCATCACTTTTAAAAAATTTAGTAAAAATTAGTGTATAGATTAAAAAATATGATAATTTTAATGACTGTTTATTCAGAAAAAATACTCAGTCGCTAAAAGAGTCATAACTTCTAAATTACATATCAGATTTCAATGAAATTTTGAGGTAATTAGGATGAATCAAGTAAGAACAACCTCTAAAAAATTCATAAAAAATAAATAAATTAAAAATTAGATATATTTTAACAACCTTTTTTTTTAGTAGGAAAATAAAAAACAAAACACACTAAAAGCCATTATGATTACCTCCTTATCTGTCCCACCAGGAATGCCATTTGTGACCACATGAATTCAAGAAGGGATGCTAGTAACATGTTATTTCATGAAATAAAAAATTTAATACACACACTAACACTTACACTCCAAGCCTAGATCTTAGTTTCACACTTAGTAACAAAAGATAAATTGAAGAACAACTGAAATGCAAAAGACACAAAATCCTTAACCTTGGGAGATCAAAATACTTTTGTTGAGTGGATTGCTCAGCTTGTGCATCAAGAAATATTTGGAAAATGAATATTTTTGGCTCCTTCTCTCCTTGGCACATTGGCTTGGTTGTTGTTGTTTTGCTTAAGATTTGTGCATGGCAACATTACTTGTATGAGGCTTATGGAGTAAATCCTACATAAAAATGCTACAATATCCAAGATTTTATCTCTCTCCAAATATATATTATATCTTTAGATTATGAGAGAGTAAAAATGAATGGGCATGGCCTTGTATTTATATATTTAGGAATTAACTCTCATCCAAGGTAAGTTAAGGTTGAGTTGAGTTAGAAGTTGTCCTTCAATTATGACTTTTAGTTACTAGTCATAGTTCTCAAACTAGAAGGTTGAGTTGAGACTAACTTAGTTCAGTTAAAAGATGTCATGCAATTATAACTTTCACTTACTAGTCATAGTTCTCAATTTAGATATTTTGGGATATTTTAACAACTCATAAATATAATTATTAAAGGCCAGGATATTTTGATTTTTGGAATGTCTTTTATTAGATATTCATTAATTTTAAATGGATAATTTAAATATGAATTTAATCTTATTTAATTAATTTTTATTATCATTTTAGCTCTTTCAAGATTTAATTAAGTGTGCAAGTGCCCTAATTAATAGGTCCATAAGTCAAATTGATAGTTGTGATGCTACAAAGTGATTAGAGATGAACCCGTGAGAGGTTATCATTGCATACATGATATTACCCAAAATAAGGATGCCTCAACATGATTCTAAGTTTTGATGAATGATGCACAACCAAATTTGGATAGTTCAGTGATTCTTAGGCTTAATTTGTAATGTTTTGTAGGAATCGACATGAAGTCTGATCGAAGGTTATTTGTGACCAATTTTAGGTGTCTATAATATGTAATATAATAGATCATGATTTGGATCCAAGTGCGACACTAAATTTAATACATCTAACAGAAGGATCAAATGCAATAAATTTATTAACATGTTCCATGCTATATCCCATATATGTAAATAATTCCCAAGTACATGTATTGAATTCACAAGTTGGGTCAACTACAATATTTTGACCTTGCTTTCCATCTATGCAAGTTTAAATGATTTGATGTTTTGAGGAATAATTGGAAATTTATTCATATGAAGGCACACATTTGACATTACCCTTCTAGGTAATTTTTACAATTTATGTACTTATTCCTTTTGTATCATGTTTAAAAGATTAGATTTTTCAAGTGTATCTTACTTTTTGACATATTTTATTAGAAACCCTCTTTTGATAATTCTTACTTATTTTTATTGAGTTTGAGTTGGCAAATTTTGTTCTTTCTCTTTTTTTAGAATTGCATTTGGAATCTTTTCTTACTCTAATTATTGAATTTTTAAGTGTTTTTGTTTTAAATCATCCTTTTGATCCATTTCTTGTTCTTTGTGAAATTGTTCCTTATGTGCCTCATTTTCATTTATAGGTTCTTACTCTTTTGTATGAGAAAAATGTATATTTCAATTATTTCAATTAGTATTAAAAATATAACCCAAGCCTTGATAGTAATTTAGATCATATGTGGAAATAATATGAGTGATGCCTTGAGAATGTTTTCCCAATCCTTGATCATGATAACCATTTTTTTGTAAATATTTCATTTCAAAACCATACTATTTTGAAAATTGAGTATCATTATTTAGAGGTAAATTTGTATCCTTCTATTAATTTGATTTTTTGTTTCGAGACTTTTATTTCTCTATGTTTAACATTGATAACTATTTTTTCTCTAAATTTTTCTTTGATACCCACATTTGTTATTTTGGTATCTATTCTGTAGGAGAGGTACTCATAATGCAATTGGTTTTCTTGAGTGTTGTATCAATTATAGGATCACCACTATGTTTGATAAATTGTATTTTATTTTATAGTGCTAAATAATAATATTTATGATGGCCATGCATTCTATGATATGCACATTAGTATTTAAATATCCTTATAGGATGTGGAGGAGGTAATTTGATCACTTTGTTTCAAAGCATATTTCTTCAGATTTCACTTGGACTCTTAGTAGCCTTTGGTCACTTTTAGAGTCACTTGTTTTGGATGTATTTTATTTTACATTTTCATTTGGATATGAAACCTTTTTTGGCACAACATTGGTAGCCGAAGATGCAAACACATGATTAACACTACCATATGTTGGATTTTGGGCACATGGAGTCATATTTTTCAATAATGTGATTTTTGAACTGAAGTAACAATTTTAATTTTGTAAATAATCTATTAAATTTCTCGTAAGGATGATTTGATAATTTATGGATTTACAAGCACAAACCCTAGGCACCTTGGTTTGAATATGAATGCATAAACCATCTACTTTCCCCTTAAAGTAGTGATAGATTGAACTTGGTTAAAGGGATGATAATTATCACCCTTATTAGGGTTAGGAGGAAGAGTCTCATAAGATTAGTAAAGAAAGGTTTGAATTTTATATCGATTGTGATCATTCTTTGATTTGGTTGTTTTGAAGTGATTAGATTTTTAACTACTTATATATAGGGCCTATTTAATTAAGCATGAGATATACCAAGTAACAACCATTATAAGGTATTGGAACATGAAATAATTGAGAGATGTATCCATATTGGATGTGATTTTTGAAAATATTAAATTCTGAATTTTAAATTTTTAACACTTTGAAATGAACAATCAAAATTTATAAACTAGTAAACCATGAAATCTTAGGTCAACTAGAGTTTTGAAACTAAGGTTCAAGGTCATTATAATATGCCAAATGAAGATAAATAAATATAAAGTGATTAGATAATAAATTTTTTAATCTAAAATATATTTTTAAATAAAAATAGGAAATAGGATGAACCCATAAAAATAGGGAAACAAAAGTACAATGTATGACCTATAGGTCTAACTTTGCTAAAAATAGTAAAATTCTAAATTTAAAACATCTATACAACATTTTTAAAAAAATAGGGGTTTTTTATATCAACATAATTATGAAAAACCCCTACAATTTTTTTATTTGATCTATTATGAACCATAAATTGACCAAATAAAGCGGAATGCTTCACAAGCAAAACCCTAAAATATTCCAAATAAATATTCAAAACTTACAATAAATAAGGAATAGTTCTCATAGATAAGAAAGAATTTTTTTAATAAAATATTAACTTTAACAAAACCCATAAATTAATTACAAAATAAGTACACCATTCACCTTGTATGCCAATATTCATTATAAATAGTAAATTGCAAATATTGAAAAATATGTATCAAATTTTAGAAAACAAAAAGAATTTTTTTAGTATAACAACCTGAGTAGAAAATACCTCTAAGGAGTTTTAAAATGGATCTATTTTAAGGGTGTATACACCTAAATATTTTCTCCTTAGTTATTTCACTAATTTCATTATTTATCCTAATTAATCCTATAACCATAGTCTTAATTAAATAATTAAATAACATCCCCCTTTATTATTCTTCATCATACTAACCTTACCCCTTCCCACTTCTTCATTAATTCATCTAAATAACTATTATCTACTAACTAATCCCACTTGTATAATACTTGGGAATTTAAAATTCCCATGACCCACCTACCTACTTACTCTTAGACTTTCCTATAAACCTAACACTGATCCTCACCTAATCCCCTTCTAATCTTAATTTAGTCCTAACATGAACCTAGAGGATTCTACTCTCTAGAAGTTTGTCTTATCTTGAAAATTTTATAAAAATCTCCATTTATAGAGAATTCTAAGAAATTTTAAATTCCTTAGAATTTTTCCTTTTTTCTAGATTCCTCTTCTCTAGAACTTCCAATGAATTTTCAATTCATTGGAAAATCTCCTTCCCTTGCCTATTTAAACACCAACCAATCCTCCATTAAGACTAACTAATTAATCCATAATACCTTCATGTCAATGTTATCAATCACCAATTTATGAATCCATGATATCATTCAAGTTAATTTATCAAGCCAACATCATGCTAAAATTTTGAGTCTTTGGTAAGCAATCTCCATAATCCATAATAATTTAATATATATTTTTATGGAATCTTGATTTGGAGTAATTAGCTTTTAGGATATGATTTGGGTATGAATGTTTCATTTATCTTTGCATTTTATTCCTAAATGGCTCTAGATTTTAATGGTAGATTGATGTTTTGAGTGATTTTGGTTAACTTGCATATCTAAATCTATCTGCTCAAATTTTTTATCTTACATTTAGCAACCAAAATGGGAGAACTCATTCAAATTAACTATTTTTATTGTTAAAAGTGTTTTGATAGATTTTAGAACTTATTGGATGAATTAAACTCTCTGGATTGAATCAAATTTTCACGTCCAAGCAAAAGGCAGTTTTGCTTTGCAAATCACTATATTGCATCGGTGGTATTGCCTAATAATCTATGATTTTTCACTAACCATACCTGTTGACTAATTTGACCCCATAGTCAAATAATTCAACCTCCCTTATAAAATCAAACTTCCATAGGCACCCCTAGGTTGAGAAATGTCCATCATGGTCTTTTTAGGGTCATAAAATATGTTTCATCCTTAGTCATCTTGTATAGTTGTCTTAAGTGTCTTTTAGGTCACTTTTGAGTCATTAAATGAGGTTGTATGATTTTCATAAGAATAAAAGTGTTTCCAAGTGTAATTCAATGTCTCATGTGTTAGTATATGTTAGAGAAACTATTTCATAGCTAAACATTTGTAAGGTTTCATGTTGAAAATAAGAAAATAGTTGAAAAAGAAAGATTTTTGGGAAGTTGTAAGGATTTTACAATAGTCATGACATGTGTGGAAGACTCGAGAGTAACCCTTTAGATCCAAAAAACTCATTTCCACATTTAGTTTTCCTTGACAAGTCCAAAAATGGAGAAAAACCAGTCTACATTCTCTATTATTATCTTGTGTGAGGTTAAACAGGGCATTAGGTTTTTTGTTGGTATGAGCAAACCAGGTATAGTTGAGGGAAGTAATTTTGGTGGATAAAATTATTATCTTTTTAATCTGACTCCATGTTTAAAGTTTTTAATTTGGTAGACTATACTTCATGAATTATCTTCAAGAATGCTACTGCCTCAAAACTAACTGTACATTCCTATCACTTGTAGATTTTCTCATTTGATTTTATGGTTTGATGATCCTAAGAATTATGTGTTTTTTAGTAGAGCATGATATCCATTTAATGTTGTATTCAAGTTTTTTGGCCTGTGTAATCTAGATAATAACATATCCTTGTGTTGAAAGTGCACATACTTGTCTGTAGGGTATGTTTCCATAGTTGCAGAGTTGTCTTTATGTAGTGACTTCATATCAAAGGTAGTATACACTATGTTTCTCTTCCTAAACCATATAAAGTTAGTTTCTCCATGGTATCTTAAAAATTAAGGACTTGGAGATTCTTTTAAGTGAGTTTCTCAAGACCATAGGTAAATACTAAGCGACATTATAGTATACACAGTCATATGCAATCATGTACGAAATAGGAAGGTCATTCAACATCCATGACACAAGTGATATTCCATCTCAAGACTTGGATGTGATTCCCAAGTCACTCAAAGTTCACAGACTAGTTATAATACCTCACAAAATAATGTATGTAGGTGAAAAGTTGATAAAGTTGTTCAAAGGGAACATTTACCTTAAGTTCTCTGAGTAAGTGATCTTGCATCACATTTTAAGCTCTATTGGTGAAGTTTCTTGAGGACTGAGTGGATATAGTTGTTTATTGGTAGTAGCCTGAGCCTAGAAGAAACATTTTAGAATGAGGGGAAGTGGTCAAACCAAAAATAAAGGAAGATTGAGTGAGTCCCAAATTAGGCAAGTGTTCACTATAGGTATTTAGTGATACATAATGTTTTGAGCTCAAATAAGCCTATGACTTGCAAACTTCTAATGCATTGGAGGTTAAGATATGAGAGTATGATTTGTAGGTATGAGATGAGTTCACTAAGTGAGGAAAGTTATTAATTACCTCAAGAATAAATTAGGTGTGAAATATAGTGTTCAAACCCAATTGACACCTACATGAATATTCTTTTCCTCCCTAATGGTCACCTATAGGTGACATAGTCCCAAAAACACTACAGACCAGTCTAAGTAGCAAAGATGTTAGTGACAAATAAAGGTATGAAATGGTATGACCTCACTGACCTCAAGGTAAGATGGTAAGGGTGTAAAACATAAGGTCTAATGCATGAAATAATCACCTAAAGGCCTCATAACCTCCTTGGAAAGTGCACTTATAGTCGAAGTGCAATTTGTAGACCTATAGTACATTTATATTATGGGGAATTATGCATGGTTTTAAAGTAGAGAATGGTGCATCTATATGAAATAATCTTGATGACTTAAGATATAAGTATAAGAGTGAAATACAAGCCTCTAACACTAATAAACTCTTATAATAATCTTTGTACCATTAATTTGCTACTTATAGTCTAACTGCAAACTAACTCATGCTTAGGAGGATTGATTGGTGAGTTGGTAGAAGTATGTCTTGAAGATGAACCAAAATGAATATAATTCTAACAAAGACATCACATCTTCATGTGACTCTCCTATGGCAAGGAAAAAAGTAAATTACTATGTTTTATTCCATTCAAACACATTCATCTAAGACCTTGCATGGTCATTAGTCCTGGAACGAGTCTTGAGGAGTTCATGGTGTAAAATGATTTAGAAGCATGAACAAGATCTGAGAGTTTTTGAAGATGGTCATGATGACCCAAAATAGCTCCTCAGGGTACCCTCAAGTCATAGGACTAGGGGAGATTCCCTCTATTTTATCTCATATAGAGGGCACTCCATTCAAACATAGTCTACAGGTTAGTGTAGGAAGGGTAAAAAAATGAGTTGAGAAGTCCTAAAAATCATGTTAGGATGTTGTTAAAGGTTTTTTGGAAGGTAAAAATATTTTTAGGAAGCCATTACAACTATTGGAGACCTATAGATGGTCAAACATTTAGTCAGGCATAGTTAGGCCTATTAGGCCTAGACTTGGCCTAAACCCTACAAAGACCTAAACTCATCTAGATTAATTTAGAGAACTCTCCAAATAATTTTATGAACTTAAAGGGAGAGTAAAAGGTCAACATGATCCATTTTTTTGTAGAGAGAATCCAATCCTCTAGGTTTAAGGGCCACCCCCAGATCCTTGCATTGTGGCTCTTAATTTAAAGAAGTTATAGAGCCAAATCATGATTTTTAGTGTTTTTTATTAATTTTTATTATAATAACATTTTATTTATTTTAAGGTGAATCTAGTATAAATTTTCACTTGCTAACATCCTCTCTTGCAAGTCATTTATTTTATCTAACATCTTGTCTTGAATGTTACCCCTTTAATATTTGTAATTAAAACTAATAATCACTTATCTTGTAAGACATTTGTTAAATATATTTTGGCATTTTGAAAAATCATCTTGTAAATATATTGTATATATCACATCTAAATTAATCGATAAATAAATATTTTTATCTAACACTCTAGGGATATAGTGGTGTATGCTCTCCTCCTTGCATCCTTGCGATGATTCTTGGAGGATAAAAAACCAAAAACAAACCCTCCCATTTTTCATTTTTAGGGGTAACATGCCATAGAATTGACACCCACACACTTTCCATAGTATTAGGGGGATAGTGACCTGGATGTCACCACCACACACTAATCCACACTCCATGTTCTGGCAAAGTAAAAATATTGAGAAAGATATTATTAGTTTAAGTGGTTGACCCTATACAAGTCCTTCATGAAGGGGAATAATTAATTATCTAAACTAGGAATTAGACAACACCCTATACAGACTTGGGCCCCATTAAATCTAGTTTATATCGAGGATTCCCCTAGAGAACCTATATAACCTAACTTAAGACATTTTGGCCATAACATGTGACTTGCTACTTGATTCAATATTAGCTCCTATGTGATTGTCATGTGTAGATGAGGTTGATATTGTTTGGATATTTTGTAATTGGTCATTGGCCTACAACATCACCCATGAAGCTATTGGATGGTGTGCTCATTGGGTTATACACTTATTAGTTTCTTAATCTTACATTTGTGCTTTTCCTGATTTGGCAAATGTTGTGCTAGATTTGTGTTGTTTTTAAACTGAGTCAACTTTTTACCCAAGCCTATACACATCTATATCATTATATTGTATATCTTTATCATACTCTTGTACATATTTTCTTTATTTATCCTTTTAAACATTATTTCATCTTGCATCTTATCCTATTTCTCACCACCTTGTTGTCTTAGTCACATCCTATTCTAGTCTCATCCACCAATCATTAGTCATACCCCCTGTTCTTATCATATTCTAACTTAGACTAAGTACAACTTATCCATAACCAATCATTTGTCTTGATTTTATCTTTCCTAGTCACCTTATCCACCATATTATCAACTTAGTCCTAATCTTAGTCAAACTCAACTCATCCCATTGTCTATAATTATCCTCTCATCAAGTATTTAGTCATAATCCATGTTGGAAAACAAATATTTCATGAGGGTCCTTATTGTAAGATTACTTGTGTCTAATCAAGTTTGAATCATAATTACAATCCTCCCAAATTATCAATCAAATCATCTCATCTTACTTGAGTCAATCATCTTAGTATTAAATGAGTCTTAATCCAATCAATCCCTAATCATAATTAGTCTCTTGGGATAGTCTAACCCCCTATTGAATCTTAGAGCTTGTCATAGCTCACCTAGTCGAATCCATTCAGGATCATCATAGTCTAGCTCATGTCCTAATTTTGTTTACTTGATTTTCTTACCTTATTAAATATCACATCACATAAAAAATACAATAAAACTTGAAATTATACCATAACAAACATTTTTCCAATTTTTTTCCATACATCCCATCTTCATCCCTCAATCTTTCCATTCAATCCCCCATACCTATTAATTGGAGCCAAAAAGCACATCATTTATAGATTTTCATATCTTTATCTATGGCATCCAAAATAAATTTGGTAAATACCCTGATTAAAAAATGCCTCATGGACTGACCTAAAACTCATAAGCTTTGGTTGAAAGATAATTCAAGAAACAAGAACAACACAATTATAATAATGCTATCTCTGAGAAGAGATGTTTTATTGATCAAATTTGTAGACCCAAACATATGCCTATCTCTTAGAAGATATTCCTCCTTTCCATTTTAGGTTAAGTATTCATTTATAAACATTTTTAAGGTAGGAGGAGGATGTGGAAGGTCACCAATCTCAAGGGAGATTAAGTGGTTTGACTTCCATGATTTACAACAATACATAATTTGAGGAATTACTATTTTTAGAAACTTACTATTTTTAGATTGCACTACTAAAATTAAAATTTTGGGAAATTCCATTTGGTTTTTAGGGGTCAAAACCCACTAAGTGGATATCAGTTCTACCTCATGGTGTTTCCCTCATTCTTAGCTTTCCAACAATTCAAATGGGGAGTCAAACAGAGCTATGGTGTAAAAGTTATGGCTCCAGGAAGTTTGACCACCAATTAGGGTAGAACCATCACTTGAATTATCTCCTAAAATATTTCTCAAATCATGGAAAATAGGTATATACTCCTATCTCACCTCATAGAGATGAGAATTCCATGTTCTACAAACTTTGACCCCATCCACCCAATAATACCTCTAGTCTACACCCATCCACGTATTACAACTCCTAATATTCATAATACCTAGTCCCATTCAAATCCTCCATCCCCCAATAATAAATAGTTGTTTACCCTATCCTCTATTAGCAAAGGGAATACAATCTATCCACCATACCTAATACTATTACACCCACCTAATCACATCAATAATCATCTGATCTAAAGCCTAATGCTTCCACATTTAAACCACAAAATGAAGAGTGGCCATATACTACTCTTCCTATATATTTCAAATCCCTCTTCCAATAAATTTTTTACACCAACATGATGGTATATACACCCATATAAAATCTTAATCCCAAAAATCCTAAGCCTTCTTGGTATAATTCTAATCAATACTATGTATATCACCAAACCTAGGGGCATACCATTAATCAATGTCATAATTTTCAAAACTATATCCAAGACCTCATCAACCATGGTGACATTGAAATTTAGAAATAATAAAATGAGTATAAATCCTTGGGTTAATAAGAAGAGGAATTTGAATATTCCATTCCTAATCATGATCAAATCCTTCCCTTTTCAAGCCAAGGTCAAGACACCACATCCATCTTCCAAGGTCCCCCCACTTTGACAAATCCTCCATTGAATATGAGTCCATTCCCCATGAGCCTATTCCTCACTTCTATCATGAATCCTTATTTTATGGGCCTATCCTTGGTGAGTCCAATGTTCCTCCAACATCTCCCCCCATTCATCATATCAAAGACCCCACATTGAGAGGTCATTTGTAGAAAATGAATCTTCTACTAGTAATATTGTATCCTGTAAATCAAAGTCAACACAAGTATTATCTGCATTAGGATTATGTTCAACACTAGTACCTAAATTAGATACCTCATCAAAAACATCATATCTCATAGATATTACAATAGATGATGACTATGCCTCCCCTTTTGAATATACCTCTAATTTAGATGATAATCAATCACCAGACATATATTTTGATCCCAATAAAGATAATAAAGTTATAAAATAGTTATTTCAAGATTTATCTATTGATTATTGTCAAAATGAATCTGATCCTAAGTTGGACACATATCTTACAACTAGTCTTAGTGAACCTTTTACTGAGCTTGAGGAGATTTTCTCTAATGTCAAAACTAGGTCTCCTAAGAATCCCTATGAGGACCATGCTACCCCACCACCCCTTATTGACCTCATCATACCATCTCCACCACCTTCATATATCATAGATCCTTTTCTCCACATCAAAGATCATTTAATCACCTCCCTCCATAGGGATGAACATGAACATACATTATTGGACACTTCTTCAAGCAACATAATATGTATCACAAATACAAAAGTCCAAGACCATATTCAAAAGGTCATACATAATGATCAAAGCACCTTTGATCTAATAAGTTAAAATTAATAAATGTTAAATTGTCATCTTAATCAAAAGTGTCTTCCCCTAGTGAAAACCTCATTAAAGCACTATCAGACTATCAAAGTCAAAATAATAATCATCTATCAAGATCAATCTCCTCTAGTGAAGCTCAATTTTAGGCACCAAGAGATAGTAAAAAAATAATCAAGTCTAAAAATAAAAATAATGTCAAAAACACTATTAACACGACTGATAATCCTTCAAATAATTAGACCAAAGATGAACCACAAAGTCAAAGCATATTAGATCTCCTACAGTCTTTTATCATATGGCACCAATCAAATATAGAATGTCTAACATGTCTAATGGTGTGTTTTATTGATAGTCCCACCTCCCAAACACCCACCACACCTTACTATCATGTTCCCACAATACCATAAATTCCTATTATCCATTTAAAACCAATACACCCTCATCAGTGTCAAGATCTAATCTAATCCATACCTGACATCACCTTCTTGGGAAACATTGTCTCTCATAGAGGTGACAAAGACACTTGGTCTAGATGTCTAGAGGGTTCTCAATCAAGAATTAATGAAGGTCACAAGGACATGAATACATTTAGTAGAAACAACATGGTCATAACATCACACATCTTTAGAATAGGTGTCAACTAGAAATTACACAAATATTGACATCCTTACATCTTTCCCACCTCTAATAAATTGAGATGATTCAAAAAAGTCAAAAAATAAAAATGAATCAAAAAATCAAAAATTCAAAAATAAAAATAAAATAAAATAAAAATCATTCATCGAATGGTGAAAACTAGTCTTCTAGTGCCTTGGGTAAGAACCATGATGAAAACTAGTTTTTGGTATCATGGTAAAATAATCTAATATCCACATTATACCTCAATAATTGGGGGAAAAATCCACTTCATCTCTACAGTCATATCCCACATTCCCTACCAACCCCATTCATGTCATGGTCTAATCATCTTTGTATATCATGTTCATATATTCTATCTGGTCCATCATTCCTTCCCATCTTGACCTTTGTAATGATGAAGAAGGTGTCTTGAGAAATGTTATGGGATAATCTTGGCATATCCTCTAATGGACACTTGGGCAAATTATATATTTGGTTCCTTCATGATGTGGTCATCCTCCTCCCCTTTTTAGCATTTTCCTCATCCTTTTATCATCCCATCCATTATTCCATCCATCCTTATCCTGGTTACTAGTATTTGTAATCCATTTTCTAGTAACCCCATTTTTATAGTGTACATACATATTCCAAAAAACCTTAAAAATTGAAAAAATCTCAAAAAACCCTAAAATTTATAAAATACACAAAATCCAAAAACATATAAGTTATCTTGTCATATGTCATCTTGTCCTATATCCTAAATATCCTAGTCATCTTATCTAAAGTCTTATCCATCTTATCATATTATAATCTTGAATTATCCTAAGATCCTAGTCATCTTGTCTTATGTCTTTAGAAACATTATCCAAATCCTAGTCCCTTGTCTACTCCAAGTTCATACCTTGTCCAAGTTCCTATCCTTAATCCATACTCTACCTAATCCTAATCCAAGTCACTAGTTTACTCCAAGTTTATACCTCTATCTAAACCCATATCCTTAATCCACTTTCATTTCACATCATGATCATCATGACCCACTTCATATAATTCATCACTTGATCATTCATCCCATCAACTCTCATTAGGACAATTAGACAGGACACCATAACACTACATGTAAATACTTGTGTGTGTTGTTTGTCTGATCTTTAACTTGTTTGTCTTATGTTTTATTTGTCTATCTGTCTTTTTTTTAGTATTTTGGCATGCATATTTTTGTCTGTTGAGAAATGAATGAGGATGTTATGAAAACACCAAAAGATACAATGATTATTTTAGGTGCCCTTGATAATGTAGAGTTCACTATTTCCCTTTTTTATGCACTTTGGTACAATATCCCCATGGTCATAATTATATAATGGGGCATACTTCCTAGTGATATATTTACATAAGATTGCTTAGAATATGATGAGCCTTATTAAAATAATGATGGATTGATAATGGACCACCCCCATCACCTACCTAATCATTTAATCATCATCTTTATCACATCAATAAGATATCCCATCATTTCTCCTAATTTTTTTACCTTCATCTAAGTCACATCCTTTATCTAACAACTAACGAGTCTAACAATCATCATCATCCTACTCTAGTATACCTTATTATTTTATCCTTGAGTCTGAACTATAATGGATTGAGGTCTTTTTAGACTATATAGGTAGTGCTCAGTCACATAACATGTCTGAGGTCAGCTCAACCACTCTCTCCTCTTCCCCATCATTAGTCATCACATCTCTTTTATTTATCATCATGTTCAAGTCTTGCATTAGTCAAATCCTTGAGCTATAATATCAATCATTAATTAATCTGTCTATTGATTAATCACCATCCTCACAATCATTTCCTTAATCTTTTCATCAATCACCCACACCTATTGACTAGCCCCAATAAATAACATCCATAATTTCTTCCATCAATCATTCATTGTCATTAAAATATTATGGTTTTCTCCATCGATTAGGGCATGAATAGGACCATAATTCTATTTTTGTTCCTAAAATCTATCACTTGTTTTTGTGGACAACATGTCGACCATTTCGGTCCTGCAAGCCAAAATGGTCTCTTAATTTCTCAAAATGTTCTAAGCAGTCAAGTTATTCAATTGCACAAGCCTTTTCGGCTAAGGAAATTGCAGGTTCAAAAGGTGGGCTTTCATAAAGAAAAATCTCAAAACACTTAAGGCATTTCCTAAAAAATTATAAGGATGGTTGAACGCCAAGGTTGGATTTGTGATTTTTAGATTGGAGATCAAGTCTTGTTATGGGACAAGAGGAGAGAATCAAAAGGAATGCATGGAAAATTGGATTCCTTATGGAGAGGTCCATTTGCCATTCATTGATTAAATGGTGAAAATAGTTTCTTGCTGAAATACCAAGACATAATACCATTTTCACTACCTCACAGTGGGCAGCATCTGAAGCACTTTAATCCTTGAAGTATCAGATAAGTCTAGTTATACATTTGTATAGTATTTATTTGTTTTGTGTTGTTCATTTAGTTTTTGGCATCTTTCTCTTTTTGGGTGACTTGACTTTGTGGCCCAATGGCATAGATGAAGGCACTTAGAGTCTGGATTCTACTCCTTTTGATTATTTCAAAATACAATCGATGGAAGTTCCCCAACTGGAGCTAGCTATTGTTTCCAAAATCCATCACTTGTTTTTATGGAAAACATGTTGACCATTTTGGTCTTGTAGGCCAAAATGGTCTTTTTCTTTCTCAAAATGTTCTAAGTAGTCAAGTTATTCAATTGCATAAGCCTTTTCAGCTAAGGAAATTATATGTTCAAAAGGTGGGCTTTTACAAAGAAAAATCTCAAAACACTTATGACATTTCCTAAAAAATTGTAAGGATGGTTCAATGTTGAGGTTTGAATAAAAAGGTTAAATGGTGGGGTCAATGAGTTGGAATGAAGCTTTGAACCATTGAACTCTGCCTTTAATAGGTTCAAAAGTTTAAAGAGTTTAAAGTTTGAAAGGTTCGAGTGGAAGGTTTGAGTGAATGGTTCAAGCAGAAGATTCCAGAAAAAGGTTCAAGCAAATGGTGAAAACAATTGGTTCAACGACACCTTAAACTCATAAAGAATACTAAGTGAATGTGGCTCTTTACAAAACATTAAACCACTGAACTACCAAACTGTTGAACTTTGAATCATTGAACCTTGAACCATTGAACTCTGAAAGGTTCAAAGGGTTCAAGGTTAAAAATGGTTCAAGCGACTAGTGACATCCCTGTGGATGTCAAATTTAGGGTAATGGAATAACTATTGATTTTCAAATAATGCAAACCTGAAGACAAACTCAACTATCTGCTGAGAAAGGAGCTAAAGAAACCAACAGAAGGTGAGAAGATAGCCCCAAGAGATCAACAGAAAGAGACAAGATATAGCAAGGAAAGAGGGAATCAAATAGAGAATACAAAAGCATCAGTGGAAGAGTTATTCCAATAGGTGGAACAGTCCACCAAGTGGATATCAGAGAGTGTAAGCATTTAATGGTGTGACCTATTTTTCTTCATTTGAGTAAAGATGAGTGGACAGTCATATAAGTATCATAAAAGGGAGCGGCCTTACCTTTCAGAAGATCAGGTGACCCATGCTTTGGAGAAGACATTTGAGATGATTTAGAATGCCAAAATTTAAGGTCAATGACCTATTCTAGCATGGCCCCTTCACAAAATTTCCAATGCATTCAATGCAGCATGGGCTATTTCATGAAAACAAGTGCCAAAGTCTTTCTTTGGAGGCTATATATTGTAATCTCTCAGTTTGTAGAAGGGAGATCTCTCTATTATTAGAAGCAAAACTCCACCCAAATTGAAAGGCATTCCTAAAACTTTGAAGCTCAGACTGTTAATCATATTTTATCAAGTGAATGAGAAAGCAAGTGACCTTTCAGACTTTGTGTTGAAATAGCTTGTGTTATCTAGGAAATCATTCTTATGTCTTTTTCCTAGATATAGTCTTGTCCATTTAATCAAATAAGTAGAATAAGTGGAAATAATCTAAAATATGTCCTGAAGTTGATTGTGGGAGACTTTGTGCTACCATAATTATCTTTAGTCTATGTGTTTTATGTTTTAAGATATTAGAGAGACTTTGAGCTCCTCTTATCCTTCGTAATATTTTACTCTATTGTAGTTTTCAGTGGAGACTTTGTGCTACACTTCATACTACTATGTTACTTTGTCCTAAATCAGTAGGAGAAATAATGAAAGACTTTGTGCTTTCATGGGTTTCTTGTGGATCCAGTTACTACCCACAGAAGAATTCCTACTATTTACTGAACATCATTTCTGAAAGAAAAGAAATGCTTTCAATAACTACACTAGAATTATCCTTTATTTTGTGAACATCATCTCTGAAAAAAGATAGATGGATGGTATGATTTCACCATTGAATCTATTTTCAATTTATATTAGTATATTATAGTTTATAAGGAACCTCCCCTTGTTGAGAGGAGAGATTTATCTCATTGTGCTGTGGTAACCACACCCATTTTACCATATAAATCTCATTGTGTTGTGGTTGATATACCCATTTTGTCTTCAGTTAGTTGAAGACAAAATATTCACCTAATAGTTTTTGGCAACTCCGTTGCGGAAAAACATGCAATTTGAAGCCTCAAGCTTCAAATTGAAGCATTTCCAATTCTTTCCCATTCTACACTCTGGCAGATCCATGGTATATATGAAGCCAAAGAGCTTAAGGTATTATTGTTCCTATGTTTGAGTTTGTGCAACAAAATAATTTTGACCTTTCTCTTCCACAATCTCACCTTCAACAAACCAAGAGTTTTCCTCCTATAGAGGTCAAGTAACTAATACCCAAAAAAGCTTCTCTTTCCTCTGCTAGTAGAGCTTTGTCTATACGTACCCTAAAAGGTTTGTTATCCCTCCTTTCAATCAACATATCATGGCAGCCCAAGGCCCTTGGGGTAATACTTTAGGCCCCCTAAATCTAACCCCACCTGTACATGAACTACCCCATAGATCAAGAAAAAAAATTCCAAGTTCTGTGGTGATGGAAGAGTTCATCCTGATGAGCATATTGCATCTTTCTGCATAGACTGTGGTGTGATAGGCATTGAATTTGAAGATATAGTAGTCAGACTATTTGTAGAAACATTGTAAGGCACTGTCGTAGACTAGTTTTATCATCTGCAAGCACAAATAGTAACTGACTGAAACACTCTCAAGGCCAAGTTTGAGGCTAGTTTCAAACTTGTAGAAGATGCACATGCCCTATTAGCCCAGCTTATGAAAATGAAGAAGGAGCCTCATGAACCCATGTGAGACTTCATTGCTAAATTTGATAAGTTGAGAAATAGAATTCCTACAATTACTTAGTTGACACCAGAAAATCTTAAGTGCTTCTTCATTAATTCTCAGCTTCCTAAAATGAGTTTCCTATTGAGGTGGGCTGGCCACATAAATCTTGCTATAGCTCATATTTTGGTGACTAAGGTTGAAGATGATCTTATCTTGGCAAGAAAGATAAGAAGAGAATCTAACAAAAATAAATTTTCTTCATCTTCTAAAAATTCCTCTACAGGCACCATTGATCCTATGGTGCAAAAGCTAGCAAATAAATTGCTAGCTATAAAAAAGAAAATGGCACAAGGGATATCTACCCCTCCTCCTTATCAGGATATACCAAGGAGGACGTTTCACAACTAGTCATATCAAGGCAATGCTGTCAGAAATCAAGGGAAACTAAATCATCTCCCTCCCCCACAAGGGAAGCTTGCCATTGAAGCAACACTAGCTAACTCAACAGTTGGTTATCATGAAGCTAAACATGATTTCTCTTTCCAACCTAAGTTGGCCTAAGAAGATGACACTGATATCTTTATAGAAGGTGAATAAGAATTAGCTAGTGACTCCAACATTGGTTTCCTAAATTACCAAGATGAAGCTAGAAGTAAGAGAGAGATGTTTGATGGATCATACACTATTTTTACTAGGTCCTAAAATTAGTCAACTCAACAAGCTGATAAGGGAAACATAGGAGAAGAATCTCAACCAATAATTTCAATTTTTAAATAGGGGATTGACTGCCTTTCCAATCAAAGGACCCAGTGATCAATAAAAAATTAAGTACCTCAAACAACCTTGCACCTTCTACTTCAATTTCTTAGACCAATACCACACCCAATAAAACCCAGAATGATGGACTTCTTTCCTTTATTTTTAGTTCATTTTAGTTATTTGACATAATTGATCATACTAGGAAGACCAAGATCTAAATGTCTGAGTTTGAATACTTACAAGTCAACCTTGAGCAATTGGATAGGCTAGTTAAATGCATAAAGAACAAAACTCCCTGCAGGGCAAGATGTTTCAAAGGTACCTCATAATCCCCCAAAGAATACATCTCCCCTAAACAATCTTGTCATTACTCCTATTTCCCCTAGGAAGATAAAACCTTTCTATGTTTCTCTATTGATAAATGGTCATAAGTTGAACAACTGCATAATAGACTCTGGCACCTCTGACAATGTGATGCCCACCAAGGTGGCAGCTCTCTCAGTCTCACTTTGACTAAAAATTTTGGGAGATGTTTCTCCATGGAAAATAAATAAGTGTCACTTTTGGGTCAAATTAAAGATGTCTAATTTGCATTCATGGCCTTCCAAAAAAAAAAGGATTAAAATGACAGTCTTGGTGGCTGATGTTCTAGCTTCCTATGGTATTCTACTTGGATGAAATTTTTGCAAGGATGTTGGTGGAGAATTGAACATGGACCTATCTGAGGCAAGGATACCTATCAAGGGCATCATGCAAAGGCTACTTCCTGAGAAGGAGTCAAAATACATTGTCACCCAAACATCAACCCCTGAAGCTCAAATTCTATTTGAATCTTTAGGTATGGGTAACTATTTTCTAGTCCACAGAAGATGTTTCTATTTCATCAGACGAAAGTTCTATAAGTGAAAATCCAAAAAATTTAGACAAGACGTTAGAAGAATTGGTGGAGCATAGTTCAGATAAAAAAGGACCTTCCCTCTCTAATGAAGAGAAGTCTAAAAGGATATCAGATTCTAATAATGTCTAGATTCTAGAATTTGATGGAAACAATTCTTCCATTGATTTTGGAGCTAAAATTGTTTTGATATCTCCCCAAGGAGATATTTTCCCCTATTTGTATAAGTTGTAGTTTAGCAATACCAACAACATTGCTGAGTATGAATGTTTATTGCTCAGATTGAAAGTTTCTCAAGCTAAAGATGTTAAGCTTCTTCACACCCGAGGAGATGCTGAACTAGTGGTTTATCAAGTGAGGAATCTGTATCAAACTAAGAACAAAAGATTGTGACATTATCGCAATCTGGTGTGAGACTGCCTTGAAATTTTTGAGGTTTTCAATATTTCTATGATGCCCAGAGAATTCATTGATTGAGCAGATTCCTTGGCCATCTCTGTGACTCTCATTGTTCCTCACCAAGATTTTAAAGGGAACAAGTACACTATTGAGTTGGTATTTTGACCAAGTGTACCAAATAATGCCAATCATTGGTAGGTGTTTAATGGTGACAACCAAATCATTGATTTTTTGGAACAAATGGATAGCTTTGAAGAGCTTTATTTTGAAGGCAGTGAATCTCTATCATGGGAATCAACTCTTGAAATAAATTTAAACACTAGTGAAGAGTTCCTTCAACTTAAAGGGAATAAAATTCCCAAATGGTTAGTTTCTCTTGAGAAGCTATTCGATAAGCATGATACGTTTATCAAGAAGCAAAAAATGGATTCAAGTTCCTTCAAAGATTTTGATTAAATAAATTTGAGTACAAAAGATAATCCCAAAATGGTAAATATTGGGTATTGTTGCACCTTTGATGAAAAACTCAAATTCATTACTCTGCTTTGCCATTACATTGATGTTTTGGCATACTCTTATGATGATTTGAAATCTCTTAGGCCTAAAAAAATTTGGCACAAAATTCCTCTCAAGGTTGGGTCATTACCTCACAAGTAGAAACAAAGGTAGTACAACCCCAAGATATTAGGTACTATTCTTTTTGAGATCCAAAAAATGTTAAATATGAGGATAATTTTTCCAATCCATCATTCCACTTAGATTGTGAACATAGTCCATGTGAGAAAAACTAATGGATAAATTTTATTTTGTGTTGATTTCATAAATCTAAATCAATCCTCTTTAAAAGACAACTACCCCCTACCCATCATGGATCAACTACTGCAGACAATGACTGGCTCAGAGATGTTATCAATGTTAGATAGTTTTTTGGGATATAATCAAGTGGAATTTGGTGAAGTAAACCAACATAAGACCACTTTCACTACACCTTGGGGAACCTTTGCATATCACAAAATGCCTTTTGGTTTGATCAATGCTGGTGCCACCTTCTAGAGAGTAATGGATCTTGCCTTCAGAAATGAAATGGGGAAGTTCATTGTGGTATATCTTAATGACTTGAATATCTTTTCCAAATATAATCTTGATCATGTGCATCATTTACAATAAGTGCTATAATGATGTCGACAAATTGGCATTTCTCTCAATCTTAAGAAATTAATTTTTAAGGTTATAAAAAAAAAACTTCTCGGTCACACTGTATTTTGAGAAGGCATAAAGATTGACCCAAAAAGAGTCAAATCCATCCAAGAGCTTACTCTTCCTACTAGTAAGACTGTAGTCCATTATGTCTTTATAAAGGTGAATTTTTTATGAAGGTTCATTCTTGAATTCACAGAGAAGACTCGCCACATTGTCAACATGATGAAGGGTAAAGCTACTTTCCACTAGATTGAAGAAGGCAAGTCAGCATTTCAAGAGATCAAGGAAGCTATCACCCATGCCCTAATCTTAGTTTATCTAGATTATACCAAAGACTTTGTAATATATAGTTATGATTTTGAACACACACTTACAGCCATTTTAGTTCAGTAGAACAAAGAAGGTGTAGAGTCCCCCATATCTTTTATGAGTCATCCTCTCAAATCTCATGAGATAAAATATTCAAACATGGAGAAGCATGCTTATGATATGGTTAAGGCAATAAAAAACTTTCATTTTTACATCCTGAACTCACACACTGTTACTATGGTTCCTAATACAATAGTAAAGTCCATTCTAACTCAATAGGAGTTTGGAACCAAAAGGGGCAATTGGATTGCTAAAATCCAAGAGTTTGATCTTGTTATCAAACCTATAAAGATTGTGTGGGGAAGAGGTCTCTGCTAGTTAATTGTTGATAATATACCAAAAGAAATAGAGGTTGAAGACATGCCTATAGTTCTCTTTGTCACCACTACGAATGAGTGGTATTCCAATATCGCTCATTTCCTTACCTATGGTGAGTGTCCTGCCCACCTGTCTCATAAAAAAAAGGGGACTGTTAAATTGAAAGTTGCTAACTTTGTCCTATGGGACAATGGTTTGTACAAGAGGAGCCTTGATTGGGTATTTCTTTGTTTTGTAGATAAAGTGCAATAGAGTAAAATTTTGGAGTCTTTCCACAATTTGGCTTGTGGAGGACATTTTTTGCGCCTTTGATTGCCCATAAGATTCTATGAGCTAGGTACTATTGGCCTACTCTATTTTGAGATTTATACACTTGGGTGTGTAGATGCGTGCGGTGTCAATAGTTTATTGGGAAACCCAAGTTGGCCACATTACCTCTCAAGCTGGTGGTGATCACAGAGCCATTTTAGTAATGGGGTATTGAATTCATTGGCATTATAAACCCATCCTCGAGTGCTGGACATGACTATGTTCTCACAGCCATAGACTATTTTACGAAGTGGGTGGAAGCCATTCCAGTCAAGCATGCTATTTCAGAAGTGGTATGTAATTTCCTCAAGGAAAATATTATTTTTTGGTTTGGATTCCCAACTAAGATTGTGACAAACAATGCAGCTTATTTCTCTTCTCATGAGGTTACCTAGTTCTGCTATTACTATGAGATTATCCTCTCCCACTCTTCTGAATATTATTTGCAAAGAAATGGTCAATCATAATCAAGCAACAAGAACCTGGTGACCATTATCAAGAAGCTGGTAGATGACAATTAGAGAACCTAGCATAAAGCATTGTTTGACGCTTTATGGGCAAAAAGGATTACACCCAAAAGGGCGATAGGTATGTCACCATTTCAACATCTGTATGGTTTGAATGCAGAGATACCAATCACCCTTGAACTACTAGCATTGAATTTGGCAAAGGTAGTCAAAGATCAAACATTTGAAGATTCTATCAATAAGAGGATCATGTGCTTGACTGAACTAAATGAGCAACAAACTATAGTGGTGGACCGTATTGTTGCACATCAAAGTCTGGTAAAGAAACTCTTTGACCAGAAAGCAAAGATTTGTGATTTTTAGATTGGAGATCAAGTCTTGTTATGGGACAAGAGGAGAGAATCGAAAGGAATGCATGGAAAATTAGATTCTTTATGGAGAGGTCCATTTTCCATTCATTGGTTAAATGGTGAAAATAGTTTCTTACTGAAATATCAAGACATAATACCATTTTCACTGCCTCACAATGGGCAGCATTTGAAGCACTTTAATCCTTGAAGTATCAGATAAGTCCAATTGTACATTTGTATAGTATTTATTTGTTTTGTGTTGTTCATTTGGTTTTTGGCATCTTTCTCTTTTTGGGTGGCTTGACTCCGTGGTCCAATGGCATCGATGAAGGCACTTAGAGTTTGGATTCTACTCCTTTTGATTGTTTTAAAATACAATCGATGGAAGTTCCCTAATTGGAGCCAGCTATTGTTTCCAATATCCATCACTTGTTTTTATGGACAACATGTCAACCATTTTGGTCTTGTAGGCCAAAATGGTCTCTTTATTTCTCAAAATGTTCAAAGTAGTCAAGTTATTCAATTGCACAAGCCTTTTTAGCTAAGGAAATTATAGGTTCAAAAGGTGGGCTTTTGCAAAGAAAAATCTCAAAACACTTAAGGCATTTCTTAAAAAAATGTAAGGATGGTTCAACGCTAAGGTTTGAATCAAAAAGGTTTAACGATGGGGTCAATGAGTTGGAATGAAGCTTTAAACCATTGAACTATTGAACCATTAAACTTTGCCTCCAAAAGGTTCAAAAGTTAAAGAGTTTAAGGTTTGAAAGGTTTGAGTGGAAGGTTCGAATGAATGGTTCAAGCAGAAGATTCTAGAAAAAGGTTCAAGTGAATGGTGAAAATAATTTGTTCAACGACACTTTGAACTCATAAAGAATACTAAGTGAATGTGGCTCTTTACAAAACATTAAACCGTTGAACTGTCAAACTGTTGAACTTTGAATCATTGAACCTTGAACCATTAAACTTTGAAAGGTTCAAAGGGTTCAAGGTTAAAAATGGTTCAAGCAACTGGTGACATCCCTGTGGATATCAAATTTAGGGTAATGGAATAACCGTTGATTTTCAAATAACATAGACCTGAAGACAAACTCAACTATCTACTGAGAAAGGAGCTGAAGAAGCCAGTAGAAGGTGAGAAGATAGCCCCAAGAGCTTGGATCAACAAAAAGAGACAAGATATAGCAAGGAAAGAGGGAATCAAATAGAGAATACAAAAGCATCAGTGGAAGAGTTATTCTAATAGGTGGAACAGTCCACCAAGTGGATATCAGAGAATGAAAGCATTTAATGGTGTGGCCTATTTTTCTTCATTTGAGTAAAGATGAGTGGAAGTTCATGTAAGTATCATAAAGAGGAGTGGCCTTACCTTTCAGAAGCTCAGGTGACCCATGCTTTGGAGAAGACATTTGAGATGATTTAGAATGCCAAAAGTTAAGGTCGATGACCTATTCTAGCATGGTCCCTTCATAGAATTTCTAATGCATTCAACGCAGCATGGGCTATTTCATGAAAACAAGTGCCAAAGTCTTTCTTTGGAGGATATATATTGTAATCTCTCAGTTTTTAGAAGGGAGATCTCTCTGTTATTAGAAGCAAAACTCCACCTAAATTGAAAGGCATTCTTGAGACTTTGAAGCTCAAACTGTTAATCATATTTTTTCAAGTGAATGAGAATGCAAGTGACCTTTTAGACTTTGTGTTGAAATAGTTTGTGTTATCTAAGAAATCATTCTTATGTCTTTTTCCTAAATATAGTCTTGTCCATTTAATCAAATAAGTAGAACAAGTGGAAATAATCTGAAAGATGTCCTGAAGTCGACTGTGGGAGACTTTGTGCTACCATAATTGTATTTAGTCTATGTGTTTTATGTTTTAAGATATTGGAGAGACTTTGAGCTCCCCTTATCTTTCATAATTTTTACTCTATTGTATTTTTCAATGGAGACTTTATGTTGCACTTCATTCTACTGTGTTACTTTGTCCTAAATCAGTAGGAGAAATAATGAAAGACTTTGTGCTTTCATAGGTTTCTTGTGGATCTAGTTACTACCCACAAAAGAATTCCTATTGTTTATTGAACATCATTTCTAAAAGAAAAGAAATGCTTTCAATAATTACACTAGAATTCTCCTTTATTTTGTGAACATCATCTCTGAAAAAAGAGAGATAGATGGTATGATTTCACCCCTGAATCTATTTTCAGTTTATATTAGTATATTATAGTTTATAAGGAACCTCCCCTTATTGAGAGGAGAGATTTATCTCATTGTGTTGTGGTAAACACACCCATTTTACCATATAAATCTCATTGTGTTGTGGTTGATATACCCATTTTGCCGTTAGTTAGTTGAGGACAAAATATATATCAAGTCTGTGTGTTTTATGTTTCAGGATATTGGAGAGACTTTGAGCTCCCCTTATCCTTTGTAATATTTTACTCTGTTATAGTTTTCGATGGAGACTTTGTGCTGCACTTCATACTACTATGTTACTTTGTCCTAAATTAGTAGGAGAAACAATGAAAGACTTTGTGCTTTCGTGGGTTTCTTGTTGATCTAGTTACTATCCATGAAAGAATTCCTGTTGTTTACTGAACATTATTTTTGAAAGAAGAGAAATGATTTCAATAATTACACCAAAATTCTCCTTTCTTTTGTGAACATCATCTCTGAAAAAGAGAGATGGATGGTATGATTTCACCCCTGAATCTATTTTCAGTTTATATTAGTATATTATAGTTTATATGGAACCTCCCCTTGCTGAGATGAGAGATTTATCTCATTGTGTTGTGGTAACCACACCCATTTTTTTGTTAGTTAGTTGAGGACAAAATATTCACCCAACACTATTATCATCTCTTATTCCCTTACATGTGTCCTTGCTAGGTGCATCATCACTAGCAATCACATTATGGCTCTTTGATTTGATGTATCACACTAACCAATTTTTCCCCTTCATCTTTTGTTCACTTAATGATATAAATTTATTCTCTCTCATATCATTCATCATAACACTTGACTTCAAATTTGAGTTACACTCATTAATCTTATCAAATTAGTATTATCCTAGCCTAAAACTCTCCCTTCCATGTGTCCTTACTTGGGACATGTTGAAATCTTGCAACCTTTTTATCTTATCATCATCATATTATTTTTGATTCCCTTTAATATGTACCAAAAAATCATCACACAATCATTTCCATTCCCTATGCATATATATTTATCAGGGGCATCATATATTTTTAGTTCACTATTGATGTTGAGTTCATATTCTTCATCTTTAGTCCCACATCTCGCATCTCATCCCTTTTTTTATTCATCACATCTTTGCCCTCAGTTCTTCTTTTCGAGTGGCCATCCAACTCCTTCCTCCCCACATGTCCCCTCGAGGGGGAATCATATCCATTAACATAATTTACCAGCATTTATCCATAATTGTCTTTCTTCTTTGAAAAACCATTATTCCTTCCACTCCATCCACTTGCAATTCCCTTTCAAAGAGGGAAAAAATGTATACACCTAAATTATCTTACCCTAATTATTCTATTAATTTAACTATTTATCCTAATTAATCATGTAACTATAGTCATAATTAAATAAGTAAATCACATTACCCTTCATTATTACTCATCATACTAACCTTACCCCTTCCCACTTATTTCATTAATTCATTTAAATCACCATTAACTACTAACTAATACCACATTTCTAATATTTTTTTGAGAATTAAAAATTCCCATGACCCACCTACCTACCTACTCCTAGGATTTCATACAAGCCTAGCCACTTATACTCCCTTAATCCTCTTCTAATCTTCATTTAGTCCTAACATGAACCTAAAGGCTTCTACTCTCTATAATTTTCTCTCATCCTCCACATTTTCTAGAAATATCCATTTCTAGATAATTTTAAGTAATTTTAAATTCCTTAGAATTCCCCATTTTTTTTTAGAATCCTCTTCTCTATAAACTTCCAATGAATTTTTAATTCATTGGAAAATCTCCCTCTCTTGCATATTTAAACACCAACCAATACTCCATTAAGAATAACTAGTGAATCCATAAGACCTATATGTCAATATTATCAATCATAATCTTATGAATGCTTGCTATCATCCAAGTCAATTTATCAAGCCAACATCATGCTAAAATTATGAGTCTTTGGTAAGCAATATCCATTATCCACAATCATTTAATATTTTTTTGTTTAAATCTTGATTTGGACTAATTAGATTTTAGGATCTAATGCTGGTATGAATGTTTCATTTATCTTTACATTTTATTCCTAAATGGTTTTAGATTTTAATGGTAGATTGATGTTTTGAGTGATTTTGGTTAACTTGCACATCCAAATATATTTGCTCAAAATTTACATATTAAAAATGGATAAATTCACCAACCAAGGATGGATCCACTTTCAAGTATATTCACATGATTCCTTATGACCATAGGAGTGTAAAACCATAGGGTAAAGTTTTAGATATGAAAATACATTATAACAAGCTAAAACCATAGAAGGCTTAGAAGCCATAAATCATAAAAAAATGTATTCACATGAATTAGGTTTACCAAATGTTTAACCTTAAATTGGATAATGATCCTACTTCGGTATATAGGGTTAAGAATATATAAATGATAATGTATAAGGGTGATGATCAGATCTCTAATAGGTCAATTGAGTGCTAAACTCAGATAAACATATACTAAATTTATTAAACTGAGATAAGCTTGAAATAGTAGGTAAAACTATGATATATATGAAAATTATAAAGAAGTAATGTACTTAGCTTATTATGATGTTAATGTCATTCTAGATATGAAACATGTAGAAATAAGACTTGAATAAGATTTTAGAATAATCATCAAAATTTGGATTGAGTGCTTCTGGAGCATAGACACTAACGTCAGCCTAGGATGGTTGTATCGATACTACTATATAAACCTCATTCAAGTGTCTTATATGGAATACTTATCAAAAAATGATATGACCATTTGATGCTTTTATGTTTATCTTCATCTTCATTCTAGTGCATGAATATTTGGGTTATGGACTATCATTCCTCATGAATTTGTAAAACCTTAGTTCTTCATCTTCATAATGACCTTGGGGGAAAATGGGTTAGTGGGAATATGATGTCGAGCTGACCCCAAATACCCCTCTATCAATGGAATTTCCTATATATCCAATACTCTGAAGAGGGCCTCAGACTAATGTAGTTTTCCCCTATGTGTTGCATTATGTGTGAATCATACAATATGTATAAATGAAGTACAATAGTCACCTAACTTATAACTTGATAAATCAAGCTCTTGGGTTACTCCATCAATAATTCAAACATGTGTATGTGTTATCCCTATGATTGATATGAAAATAGGGAAGATTTTTTTATATTTAGTGCTTAATTGAATGCTTTTGATGGGTTGCATTGGTCTATGCTAGGTAAGAAGTTTTTAAGTGTGAATAAGTGTTAATCTTGTATTTATATAAATTAGTTTAGAGAAATAACTCATAGTAAATCACTTAAGCTAACCATTGGGATACATTTCATTTTTAAATTACATGAATTTAGGACATTGGACACTTACATCAAAGCAGGGCACTAGCATCGACATAGGTGTTTATCTTGGATGCTAGTGTCCATGGAGAAAGAAAGTAAGTACAAAATCAAAACTTGAAGAGGTGGAAGATAAGAATGTTTTAAGCATCCTAGGAAATATATAAGGTCTGGGTCATTAAAATAATATTGGTTAGACTATGAGATAGGTCAAAGGGAATAAGATAGAGCATATGTGAGACTTTGGAAAGCAATAACGTATATAATTGAGAATAATAGCCAAGGTGACAAGTGTAAAAGACTAAGGTGCTATATAATCCATAAAATAGTGTCTATACTATAGTAGAGATCATAAAATGATGAAGTTTTATGATGAGATCTCTACCTGAAGACTAAATAAGATCCATCCACATTGAATAATTTTTCTTTGCTTTGACAGAGAAATAACATGATGAACATAATGAAATTGTGTCCGTTCATAATGGAAGATGAAGGAAATAGTATGGATATCTCTGAGTATGGTCCAAAATTGAAGTATGGCATAGGCCTAGTAAGATCATACACAATAACTGAATGTAATGACTCTAAAGTGAACCTATGAAAATAAGGGCTTGGAAATTTCATGAAAAGAATGTCCATGTAAAGTGTGTAACATGGCTCATAAATTGAAGAAGGATAATGCATAAGAAGATATAAGTTATTAGTGATCACAATAAGTGCATTCACACTATCTATTAATATGAGATGACCCTCCAAAGAATAAATATTTGATGGCTCTATAAGAGAAACATTTTTTATTTTAATTTATGTAGATTCTAAAAAATGAGAACTAAGGTTTGGAAGAAACTTGTCCACTATTGGTGGCTTGATAAAAGGAAGAACAATGTCCATTTAGAATGAATCATCATAATAAATAGGAGTAGGAAGGATTACAATAATATTTGAAGTTACAATAGGAAGATGAGTTATAAAAATATTAGTAGAATATCCAAAAAGAGTTTAAAGAGTTCTCCAAATGGTGGAGAGACACTCTATGTGCTCTACACGGTGACATGGATCCCATGAACTATGCATCAATAAATTACCATACACATAATCACAAGAGTTGTCCCTATCATTAAATTGACTTGGGTTAATGGGGAGAGTAATATATCCATATATAAATGGAATGAGGTCTCATTTTATGAGAAAGCATTCCATGTACATCCACTGTGAAGCATGGTTGGTCTTTCCAAGAAGAACCATTGGAGTAGAATCAACTATCCTCATATGGTATCTTAGAAATATGCACATAGAAAACTTAGATCTATAAAAAATGGTACAATTTCATCCACAAGTAAGAAAGACCCACTAGGTTTTTGGAAAAACCTAGTAAAACCTAGAAATCTTATTTTTATTTGACTTGTATATGGTATGAATATGCATGAAATCCAAAAATTGCCTTCAAACCCTCTGAAATGGTCTAAACTGGCCTTACATGAAACTAGTTCATGTTTATAACCACTCCTAGGGTTATAACACCTTATGAATCCAATGGTGTTGTCTATTTTTCATCTAGCTACTTTAATGATTCATTTTACACATATTTACATGAAATCCAACCAAACCCTTAAAACAACCAAGATCATGATGAACACTAAGAAAGATATATAATTCAAATGATATCACAATAGAATCCAACATTCATCTACCAAAACTACTATGATACCATTTTATAATGGGTCAAACTTGAGGATCAATAGTTGGATATGATCAAATGCATGAAGGTGAAACTATATAGCTTAGTGAACTCAAAAACACATGATAGGAAAAAAACTTGACAATGTGTAAAAGCATTCAAATAAAATAATATTCTAGGTAAATTATCCAAATAGCTTTAGGAAATGTACATATATAGGTGGAAGATAGACATGTCCTCACATCCTCATGAATGTGGGATTATCTTCCCTAATGACCTTTATTAAACACCTAAGTGACATCTAAGCAAGCTAACTAGACCATGTAGGTAAAACCACATAGTGTTAAAAAGCATATACCAACATGATCAAACCCAAACCATTTTTGGTCCACCTTTATTTGATGAAGGACCTATCCTAGACACAAGAACCATCTGTATCAAGCCCATATTTGAACAACATGTTATTATTGAGTAACAACCCATTATTTGTCCATTGCCAAACATTCCCATTTTAGAAAATTTATTCATCCCAAATCCTTTATTTTAAAGTGACAAGTGAAAAGGGTATTTATGGACAATATAATTCAACAGGACATTTTTTTAGACACATTTACATCTAAAGCAAGTTCCCCTTTAGAACAAACATTTTTGTCAGCATCAATTAGAATTATGTTATATTTTATAACTAATATCAAATGTAACATCATAATTAGAATCAAATCAAAATCAAATTAATATCTCCTTGAGTTATAATCATCTTTAGAATCAAAATACAATATTGGATATCACAACATTGGTTATAAACTTCTACCATATACATTAAGTTTGAAATCTTATATATTTGAGTGTATATTGTAGACACTAGAAAACCACACATAATAGTTCTAGATGTCTAAATACCCATAAACCACCTTGGGACCTATAGGGACCATCCCCCAACCCTTTGACCACAAACTTGAGTCTAGCTAACTAATTAGCTAAACCAACTTACTAACCCACCTTAAAAAAACTTAGTCTTTGACCCTCAACCATTGACAGTCACCCTAACCATCAATGGTCAGGCTTGACTATTGACAGTCAGGTTTCCACCACTTGAACATTAAACACCCACTTTAACTACAACTTGCTTTTATATAATTTTCTTGCTTAATTCACTCATGGATCAATATGTGTTGAAGTTAAAATTAGATAATAATTTAAACCTCTTCTTATACCTACACTTCCACCTCCCCCCTCCTATAAAAAGAGAGGACTAGGAGGTGAAAAAGGATCCACAAATATCAAGAGATTCTTGTATCAAAATTTCTTTGGTAGGTCATTCTCTGAGTGAACTAGAGAACCAAAAAGTGTGATAGAGATTCGAGGTGTTACCACTCATCAGTCAATAACCATGTACCATTACTCTACCATAATTGCTCTAGATCCCATTCAAATAGTTCATCAACCAATTGCCTCAACCATTCTTTAGATCAACAACCAAAAAATCTAAGTCTCTATTTTCACTCATTAGTCACTTTATTTCTATTTTGTAACTAACCCAACCTGAACCCACCTTTTAGATTTTCATTCTATAAACCTCATCCATCAGTCTATATTAAATGAGACAAAAATCCATAGTAACCATCGATGATCACTCTGACCATTGACGGTCTATCCTAACCATCGATGGTCACCCTAACCATTGATGGTCACACCTAACTACTGATGGTCACTATCAGACAAATAAACAACAAGCTATTTTCACCCACTAGACCTTGACCAAATCTTAGTTTTTTACCTTTCACCTAATCATAGAGCCTCACCCTATTTTTAAGACTATACCCAATCTATTTATCATTAATATTAATCTATTTATTTATATAATTAGTCAAATATATCTTCTTGTATTTCATTTAAGTATCTTTTGTGATATATGCAAGTAATTTATCTTTTAGAGCTTGATTGTTTAAAAGTGTGGATGATAGCCTTCAAGGAAATTCATGCTTCTTGGATCTAGCTTGCTAGGCAATCCACCCTACTATCTAACTAATCAACCATTTCATTGAGTGTTTTCTTATCTGTAGGTCATTCCTCCCAAGCCAAAGAGTAGTATCTACAACCATCTAGATTAATTCATGCACAATATACTAGGTTCTACTAACCATACCCTTCTTGAGTTTCTTTTCTCTTTCCTCTAAAGAATATAAGCAAAAAAAAATTGAATTTTTTTTGGCATACCTAATGGGACTCTTGAGTCTTTTATTGGGTTTATAGTTGCATCTAAGTGCTTCTTCTTCTTGTTTTTTACTCATACAATGAAATTAAAATTTCATTTTTGGGCTTAAAATTGATTGCATACATTATTTTCTTGCTTATTTTAGATCACATAGCTTAATTAACCAAATGAATTAATCATAAATTCACTCTTATCACACACATAAGACCAAAACACTTACATCTAATCAAGCATCAAACATTGACATAAAGCTTGACTGAGATTTCACTACCTAGAAATGACCTTTCCTAGCCATCCTACTTGGATTTCATCACCAAGGGGAGAACTAACTTAGCTCTCTAGTTGAGTATAATTTTTAGTAATTGGTATATCTTGGCTAAGCACCTGACACCTTTATCATTGTAATGTGTGAAGTGAGGGGGTAGGACCCAATATCAAGCCACATACTGATTCTAATATAGATCCCTTTGAGAGCCTAAACAACTTGAAACCAACCATAAACTTCTATTTTAGCACTCACTCTACAAGCCAATTTCAACCACACAATTCTTAAACCTTAAGGCATAAGCCACATGAGAGACTAAAAAGAACCATATGATTTAGTGCGTGTTTTATTTCCTTGAATTTTTCTTGTCTTTTATTTGTTTGAGTTGTGAGATTGCTTGTATCTTCCTTCTTTCCCTATCTACATGGTTTTAACTAGGAAATAACTAAGAAAACAAGGAAACCAGGACCCACCTCTTAATTATCTATCTTCCTCTTCTACCTCATCCATGGAGTACTTTTCAAATGTAGAGAGTTATCCTCATCCTTTTGAGAGTCCTACCATCCCTTAAATAGTTTCCCAAGGTGATGAATACTTCACCACCTTTCTAGATAACAATCCCATAGCCCTCTAGTATTACCTTAACACCATATCACACTGTACCCCTACTTCAGTTCTACCTACTAACCTACCCTATGGAATTCCATCCCACCTTATGGGTGACATTCCTATTGCCATCATCTCCACCCAACCTTTAGTCACTTAGACATCATCCTCTACTAATAACCCTATCGATACTACCATCCAAAACTAACCACTCAACCAAGTAAGACCCAGGTACCTTTTTCCCCAACTAATAACCCTCTTAATATAGGAACAACCCAACCTTTGGGCTATAACACTTCCCTTCCCTTAGGATTAGCCTCTACTAGTGTCACTACCATTCACCTTGTTCCTAACCTACCTACCTCTACTCCATTTCAAAGCTTGGTGGTCCCCATACCTTCCACCTATCAGTACCAAAGTAACACCTAAGCTCTATCTACTAACACAACCATACCTCCTACCCAACCTGCATTAATGTCTCAACAAGGGCCTATTGTACAAAACCTGAGGTATGTCCCTAATTCATAAGGGTATGTACCTTTACCTTCCACCTAACCACCTATCTCCATGTATTCATATGTGGCATCATCCTAACCACCCATGTACACATACCAACATGTGGCAGCTTCTCAACCCCCTACCAACTATACATATGTTATACCTACCTAAACCCAACACAACTTGCCTTATACCTATGGGGGTGCACAACCCCAAACTGACCTTGTCAAAATGTTAATGGACAAAATGACTACTTTGGAGTCATACATTTTTGGAGCTCATAATATTTTGTCATATGACCAAATCTATAATGAACTAATTCATCCATCCATCCCCATTTGACCATATCCTCCCCAATGGGAACTTATAAATTTCTCAAAATCTTAGAGTAAAGAGGACCTTCAATAGCACCTAAGAGTATTTAGGCATTTGTGTTATATGATTTCCTATGATGATGCTCTCCTTATTTGTACCTTCCTCATATCTCTATCAATTCTAGCACTAGATTAGTATAGTGCTATTACAAAGCACTCCCTCTTTTCTTTTACTCAACTAGGCCAAATTTTCTTAGATCACTTTTCTATAAACATATCTAAGAAAGTCCCCATCGCTAACCTCTAATCTATTCAGAAATTTGATGATGAATCTATTTTTGACTTCATAGCCCATTAGAGAAGTCTGATAAACCAAATCTCTTTATCTCTACCCCAACCCAAGTTGATTGAACTCTTTACCTGGGCTTGTGCCAAACACATCTCCTTTACTTGATGGGTTTAAAGCTTTAGGACCTTTGATGAAGCTTTCACCATGGCACAAAAAGTATAAAACATGGCCATTTATGAGGGGAAGTTGAAATTGAGAAAAAATAATTCCACCTTCAAATCAAATGAGGCTTCCTCCTCTAAACCCAACAACTAAACCAACACTAACTCCAAAAATAAGGGAACTATGAATGTGGTTGTCTTTAAAGAAATTTAATCCACTTAGAGAGTCATATGATTTGGTCTTGGAGAAAATTTTAAAGGCCAATATCATACATCTTCTTTTGATGAAACCTCCACAACAATTTGATTCTTCTCATCCTGTACTTCGTTGGTACAAGGAGAATGAATTGTGTGCCTTCCACCAAGTCATTGGACATGACATTAATAAATGTAACACCCTCAAGACCATTATCCAAACTCTCATTGACAATGGGGAACTTGTGTTGGATAACCCCAATGTACCCCCAAACCAATCTTTTGACATCTTTAGATAACCATTTTTTAACCATGCTCCTCCTACCAATAATGAAAACAAAGAAGAATCCTCTCATAATCATGAGGCCCATATTGTCAATATGATTCTTGGTGTACTCACTACTAAGAAAACCATCAAATAGAATCACCTCTTACCCCACTCCACTTATTGAGGTAGTGAATTCACCAACCTCCTCTTTGATATGCGTATCAGAGGAGGAAACCATTCCCACTTCATCATTTTCCTCAATCATACAAAAATCCACTGTTCCAATAGAAATCACTCCTCAAGAAGAAACCACTTTACCTAGACCTCTCATTGAGGAGTTACCTTCCTAGATATTAAAACCTCTTAATCAAGAAAAGGATGAGGTAATCGTTCCTCCCCCTCAACCCCTAGTTCTATCCTTTGAATCCACTATCGATAGATTCAAACCCATCTATGAACCCTTCTCTAGATTGGTTTAAAACTTATAAATCATATCTAACCCTAACATGGATTAGGCCACCTTTTGGCAACAACTTAGACTCCCATATAGAACTAAGTAGAAGCCTTCACCATCAGAATAACCTACCCTTTCCCCTACCAAATACACTATCACCACAACCCAACCATCAAATGCCTCTACCCATCAAACTATGACAACACCATCAGAAGGAAACTCACACAAAGTCACCAAATCACCCCTACCATCCCAACCAAACCCACCAAGATCCTTGGCATATTACCTACTCATAACATTACTCACCTATCATTAAAGTTAGATCTAAGCCCTCTAAAATTATCAAACAAACCCCAAACTAAGCCAAAAAATAAAGTAAGACCACCTAAAAGCCTAAAAACCAAAACTCTATGTTCCCTATCCACTTTTCCCTCTATTCTAGGACCTCATCCCTCTACCTTAATTGGGAAACCAACCATCCCAATCAAAACCCAAGCACCACTTTTGGTTACACCATCACTCTTGCTTTCACCCACACCTATTTTAACTGAGCCACCCATGAACATACCTATTATCTCCCAATTGAGTATAAACAAACTACTTATCTCCCAAACATCTACCCCAAAACTTTCTAACCCAAAACTATCAACCACTCTACCAAAATTAAAACTGTCCACCAAGAACACTCATTTACCTAGAACCTATACCACCAAGTCCACTCCTAAAAGGGATTCCACCTCAACGCCCAAAACTAAGACCCCTGCACCTTTACCACTATTTGTTGAGTCTTACTCAAACATCTTACATAGGCTACTGCAAGCATCTTGATTAACCTTCCCACTTATCAGACTATATGAACCACATAGTCTTAAACCATCTTGGCACAATGAAAAACTGATATGTTCATACCATAGGACACTAGGCATGACATGAAGAACTACAAATCTCTCTAAGTGATAGCCCATCAACTATATCATGAGGATGACTTATTATCAAATGATCCCCATATGAGCCCAACACTGATCCAAAAACTAGTAGCCATCTACCAACACCTACCTACTCCTCTACTCTCACCTCAGAGTGAAGAGGAACTAAAATAATCACCTGGCTTGACTCCTCCCCCAATATATACCATCCATGTGGTCACACGATGACAAACACAACCAAAAGATAAGTGAAAGATGAATGTGTCAATTCCATGGACATATCCCTCTTCCACAACCTATCCAACACCAAACACCTTTACCTTCAACAAAACCCAAAGTATCCATCTTAGGACCCTCTAACTCCAATCCATTTGAATCAATCCAATGAGTAGTTCTAAAATAGATTCACTAAACATCAATAAATATGAGTTTGTATGAACTAATCAACACCTCACCCCATCATCATCAGATAATAATAGAAGCATTGTAATCTATAGAGGTTTGGTTGGAAGACCCATAACCTTTAACAACTTTTATTAGAGCTCTATAGTTTTCCAACCTTATTACCTTTAAGGATTAAAAAATACCCTCTATCCATCTAAATGATCTAGACCCTCCTCTATTCATTACCTCCTATATCAACTAGACCCACATCAAAAGGATTATGATTGACAAAGGAGATAGTATCAACATTATCTCCTCCCATGCCTATAACCAACTTAAATTACCTAAGAACATTGTGTTGAAAACTTTAGTCGTGCTTTGATCATTCAATGATACCATGACCATGAATTTAGGAACTATTGTCCTTCATATTTGCCTAGGACCTCACACCCTTCTTGAGCTCTTCTATGTAGTAGAAGGAGAGTTCTAGTATAACTTTTTGATAGGATGGCTTTGTATTCATTCCATAGTTTATATGTAATCTACCCTACATTGGTGCATCAAATTTGAGAATGAAGGTAAAGTTATCACCATACAAGCTGACCTAAGCCCTTTCACATCATGTAACATAATGTACCAACCCAATGACATTCTCCTTCCCCTATCCAACAAGCCTTTATCAATAAAAGTTGAAACCCCATCTTCTTCTACCAATGAAGAATCCACTAGTTATTCCATCCCTTCTACCCAAATCCCCATAACAAACCCTTTAGAATCAACCTTCCAACATATTTCATTGGGGAAGTATCACCTTCTGACCCTTGATGTTTTCCTTATTCCCCAAGAGTATGGGAAACTTGACCACCAACCTAGTTATGACCCTAATATTGGAAACATTATTCCTTTTAGACCCTCAACTTGTCAAACTAATTTATTTTATGGGGGACTTGATAAACCCCTTGACACTTTAACCACCTCCTTTTCACCTCAACCATTCACCTCTAGTTTCTCCTATTTAGATAAACCAAAATTTGCGTAGACATACCCTTATATGTGTGGTTGGAAGGGATTTGGTCTAGGTTAGTATGAACATGAGCCACATGAGTTGCTTCCAATAAAAACTTAAAAACCTCATAAAAATCATGGATTTATTTTCATGCCACCTAAACAATAAACCAACTGACCTCCCATTACCATCATTGATGAGTAACTCCCATCCTCACCATCTACTCCAGCATCAATAGCTAAGGATTCTGATAACATCTCCCCTAATTTTTTTCATCAACATGATCAATGTTAGACCCCTAATTTATCAAAAATATGGGGTGACCATAACCATTCCTCTGACCCATCATGAGATGATAGGAGATGACTCTCCTACATTAATAATGCTTAGTGTCAAGATGATGATTCTATATCACCTATCTTGGTGCACTAAATTCCTCTATCCACAAGTCTCTTCCTCCTGAGAATTTAACCATGCTGAATGAATCCATGATGGATATCAACTTCGGTACTCTAGATATTCCATGCATTGTCAAAATTGGCTGATCGCTAATTTTTGAAGAGCTTCAGGACTTCCCCTCGGTCTTGCAAGACTACAACATAGTATTTTCTTAGTATTACAATGACATACTAGGAATCAATCCCTCCATCGCTAACCACAAAATAGTCACCAACCATGATGCCAAGCCCATTAGGTAAAAGCTTCAATGAATGCACCCTCACATAACCCTTCTCATTAAAGAAGAGATTCAATGTCTCATATCTATCAATTTCATTCAACCCATAGACTATCCCCAATGAGTCTCAAATGTCAATCCTATCTCCAAATCCATAGGGGAACTTCACATTTATGTGTAATTTCATGATCTCAACCTTAATTTCCCAAAGGATGACTTTCCTCTACCAAGCATTGACCAACTGGTTAATCTTATAACCAATCATGAGATGTTATCTCTTATGGATGGATTATTAGGTTACAATCATATCCTAATTGCCCCTAAAGATCAACACAAAACTACCTTCATCACCCCATGGGGGGAATTTTTTCTATAGGGTCATGCCTTTTGGACTTAAGAACACTGGTTCAACCTACCAACATGCCATGACCTACATTTTCCATGACCTTATTCATAAAATTATCAAAGACTATGTTGATGACCTTTTAGGAAAATCCAAATGTCATAAGGATCATTTGGTTGTTCTTAAGATTATATTTGAGTAACTCATCCATTACCATGTTTGCCTTAACCCTAAGAAGTGTATTTTTGGGGTATTGTAAAGAAAGTTCCTTGGCTTTATCATCTATGTATGGGGAATCGAAGTCAATCTAGACAAACTCAAAACAATCTTTGGCATGCCTCCTCCTACCCACCTCAAGAAACTTCATATTTTGTAGCAGAATCTCTAATCTATTTATCACTTTATCTCTCATCTCTCAAATTGATGCCAACCCTTTCATCACCTTCTGAATAAATATGTATCTTTTAAGTGGAATAACGACTCTCAAAAGGCCTTTGATTTGCTTAAAGAGTACCTTTTGTTTCCACCTATCCTCATTCCTCCCAAGTAAGATCAACCTTTTTACCTTTATATCTCCACCATCGACCACTCCTTAAGGGCAATGTTGGTTCATGAGGATGAAAAAAATAAAGAGAAAGTCATCTACTACATTAGACACATGCTTGTGGAGTATGAAACTCAGTATACCCATACTAAGAAACTTTGCCTAGTTTTGATATTTGTGGCCACCAAACTTTGCCACTACCTTCTCAACCACAAGACCTATGTCATAGCCAATATTGACCCACTCAATTATATGCACTCCAAGCCATACCAAAACCAATGTATGGCCAAGTGGCTCATGCTTTTAGCTAAGTTTGACCTTGATTTTCTTTAGAAAAATTCAATTAAGGGGTAATTCATTTCTAACTAATTAGCTAAAGCACCCTTAGTAGATAATCAACCTCTTCCTCTTGAGTTCCTAGATGAGTCCATCATGGCCCTCTCTCAGGCAGACTTCACCTATCAAATTACCATATTCTTTGACGAATCAAAATGTCAACATGGTGGGGGAGCAAGCATCATCCTTATTCCCCTTCATGGTGAACCTCTTCCTTTATCCTTCAAACTAGATTTTGAATGTACCAATAATATGGCTATGTATGAAGCTTTAGTGATATGCCTCCAAATTGCATTAACCTTAGGAGTCAAAATGATCAACATATTTGATGACTCCTAAATCATGGTCAACCAAATCAATGGCTCTTACCAGTGCAAAAATGATGTTTTGTAATAGTGTAAATAATTATCTAACATACTTATAGCATAATTTGAACACTACCATATCCAAACCACCCTATGACCTATGAACAAGTTTATCAACATGATGGATTCCCTCACTTCTTAAATCCCATCCATGCCCTTTGAATCTAAGCTATATATCATTATCCATCAACTTAACTAGCCTTCTTTTGTCAAATTAGACTCTCCCACTATATTTAATGTGGAGGAGACCTAACTTGACCTTTGGTATTAGTAGATCATTGACTATCTTAACCTTTCCATCATTCATGTCGACCTTTATAAGAATGATTGAAGAACATTTATCCATAGTACTTCATTTTATACCATACTATGGGAATCCTTTATAAACATGGCTTTGATAATCTTCTCTATTATTTCCTACGTAGTCAAGAAGCCTCTCATGCTATCAAATAAACACATGATGGGATCTATGGGGGACACTTTAGTGGCCTAGCCATCGTTAAACACATCCTTGGATATTACTGGCCTACCCTTAACCAATATTGATGTGATTATGTGAAAAAGTGTGTTAAATGACAACAACATGCCAATTTACATCATGCACCTAGCCATAGCCTTCATATATTCATAAAATTTTGGCCCTTCTCACAATGGGGTTTGGACCTTATTGGTGAAATTAACCCCTATTCTTCATAACAACACCATTAAATCATCACTGTGAATAAATATTTTACTAAATGGGTAGAGGCTATTCATATTGCCTCTACTAAAGCTGAAAATATTGTTTACTTTATCAACCATCACATCTTCTATCGTTTTGGTATTCCTCACAAAATTATCATCGATAATGGAAAATCTTTCAAAAACAAATAAGTCTAAGGTCTTTGTGATGCTTTTGGTATCAAGTTAAGTTTGTCATCACCCTATCATCCTCAATAAAATGGATAGGCAAAATACTCTAAAAAAACTCTCAACAACATGCTTACTAAAATGGTTAATGCATCTAGTCAGGATTGGCATTTGTACATCCCCTTTGCCTTATGGGCATATAATACTAGCATTAGAACCTCTATGGGTGATACCCATTTCTCTCTTATGTTTTGAGCAGAGGTTGTCTTTCCCCTCAAAGTCTAAATTACTTTTTTTCATATATCCCTAAAATATATCAATTTTGAAGATGATTACCGTCAAGAATGTTTAGCCCAACTTGAGCTACTTGATGAGCATTATTTAATTGCTCTTACCCATCTTCATTTATATCAAGAAAAAATCAAACATGATTATAATAAACACATTAAAGTGTGAGAATTTAATATCAGAGACCTCATCCTAAAGGAAAATTAACATTTTACCAATATGGAGAAAATCAAGTGGGGTATGTTTACTTTCAATTAGATTGGACCTTATATATTAATACACAAGTATAGATGAAGAGCTTATCAGTTGTTGCTATGCCCTTAACCTATCACATGTATTAGGATATGAATATACAACTTATGGCTTACTTATCCCTCTTTAATGATATATCACATTTCTCTATGCATTCATTTGGTTAGTGGGTCAGCTTATGGAGTTTTATGGCCTAGATAGACTATATATACGAGGTAGTGGGTAATTTTTTATCATCATATTGTGAATTCTGCTCTTATTGAAATTTATGAGGGTTTCCCCCTTGAAGTGTCTTATATATTATGATATCGTTAAGTCATATTTGGATCTATTTCTTCTATTCTACTTTATTGTTGAAGTAATTTCATTACAAGTGGTATTAGAGCTGCGATTTGGGCAATCTTATGGGTGAAACCCTAATTTTTTAAATTTGGATATATATATAAAATGTTGCTAATTTATCTTCAATTTTTTTAATGGAGGTGATAAATAATTAAATTAATCTTCCATTAAAATTTCAGCTCATTCAGATCTGTTTTACAAAAGTTATTGCCATTTTAGGGTTTTTCATAAAATTTCTCTATAGTGCACAATTCAAAGAATTTTTTTGAGCTATTTACATTTTTTGAAAGATCAGAAAAATTTGGAAATGGTATGTTATTTGTATGTTTTTATTTGAGGCTGATATAAGTCTAAAATCTCTTGGTCAAAGTTGGGTCAAAAGTGCCAATCAGGGTCGACATCGTAAAGCCCTTTTATGGAAGTTCCACAAATTTAGGGCTGAGGAAAGGGTGCTAAAACTCTAGGTAAAACTCCTAACAAGGAATAGATGGAGTCAGAATGGGGATGTACTAGATCCTTTGTACCAGGGTTCTCTGACATAGATCATAAAATGAGCTAGCTTGACTATAGTGTGCAAGGCATTCAAAGTGAGGTGCAAGGCATACAATCTAATATGAAATCCATATAAGATAGTTTGGTAGATATCATGATGGCTTTTAAAAATAATTAGTCAAATCATGCAACTATCACTATTGCAAAACCACACTAGGGTGGTTCTCCCAACCAATCTACTTCAAATATAACTACATTTACATAGAGGAACCTGTTACCAAAGGTGGATATGCATAAATTTAATGGAAAAGATACACTCAATTAGATCAACCAAATGGAGAATATTTTCAATTTGCATAAGATCCCAGGTGGATAGAAGGTTACCATGGCATCCTTATATCTTTAAACTGATCAATTCATTTGGTATCATTGGTTGTGTGCTCAAAATAAAAAGATGACTCGCAGTGTCACCTGGTTAGTTTTTATAGAGGCGCTGCAATTACACTATGGCAATAGTGTGATAGAGAATTAATTCAACCAACTAGAAAAATTGTGGCAGACTGGCTCCATCAAGGATTATATTCATCATTTTTAGAACCTATCCTTATGTGTGGAAACAATTTTTGAGGAGAACCTAAATGACCTATTTTTGGGTGGACTCAAGGACCACAATCAACATGAGGTACGCATGTTTAATACACTTAAGATTTATAATTATATTATCATGGCACATAGAGCTAAGGAAAAATTCATAACCAACAAGAAGTAGCCATTAACTCACTTCAAATATCATAGTATATCGACACCAACATTTCATCCACCTACCAAATTGACCCCTCAACAAATTGAAGAGAAACGTGCAAAAGGATTATGTTTCAGTTGTGACAGTAAGTGGAGTAAAGGACATAGATGTGATGAGAAGAAGTTATTATACATTAAGGGATCTAATGAAGATGAAGAAGAATATGATGCATCCAATGATGATGAGGAAGAGATAGAGGAAGTACCTAAAGATTCCCAACCTACAATCGCTTGTCATGCACTTACAGGTATTAGCACTCCACAAACTCTTAAGGTAGTGGGCTTCCTCAAGAAATAGAAGGTGACAATGTTGATTGATTTGGGGAGCACACATAACTTCATCAACCATAATTTGGCCACTCGATTAAACTATTTCATCTACCCAACACTAGAATTTTAGGTCATGATTGCAGATGGTGACACAATTCATTGTTCAAGCAAATGCCATAGTATTAAGCTTGTTGTGGGTGAGTACAATCTCGATTTTCCTATGTTTGCTATTCCCATGGGTATCACAAACATTTTTTTGGGAGTCTAATGGCTCATAACCTTGGGTACCATTGAGATGAACTTATAGGAACTATTCATGCGCTTTGATTCTGAAGGTAGAAAAATTGAACTATGTGGATTATAGGCAAAATATCCATAATTGATTAGTTCATATTAGATGACCAAGATGATAAAAAAGGGGGCAGAGGGAATTATTTCATGATTATGTTCCATAGAAGTTTAACCCACACAAGCATATACACATCCTGATTCTATAGATGATTCTTGATGACCACCCATCTATTTTTGGGGTCATGCCAAAAGGACCAAAAAGAAAACATGATCATGTTATTCAACTACTTCTAAGGAGTCAACCACCAAATATCAGACCATATAGATATCCATATGCATAGAAGAGTGAAATTAAAAAGATGGTCCATGAGATGTTGGAGGCAAGGATCATCAAGCATAGCCAAAGTGCATATTCATCACCAGTGGTCATGGTGAGGAAGAATGATGACACATGGAGGATGTGCCCAGATTATAGGGAAATCAACAAGTACACCATCAAAGATAAGTTTCTTATTCCTATAATTTATTATTTACTTGATGAGTTGCACGGTACTAATTATTTCACAAAATTGGATCTTCGCTTAGGGTACCATCAAATTAGAATCAAGGATGAAGATGTTCATAAAACTACTTTTAGAATGCATGAGGGCCATTATGAGTTTTTGGAAATGCCCTTTGGTATTAAAAATGCACTATCTACTTTTTAGAGCTTGATGAACATTATTTTTAGGCCTTTTTTAAGGAAGTTTGTGTTGGTTTTCTTTAACAACATATTGATTTATAGTCAGACATGGGAAGCACATCTGCAACATGTGAAATAGGTGTTGATAGTTTTGGAGAAGCATCTACTTTATGTGAAGCTATCCAAATGTGATTTTGGAGTATAAGAGGTAGAGTACCTAGGTTGCATTGTTTCCCATGAAGGTGTCAAAGTTGATCCCTAGAAGATCAAAGCTATGATGGAATGACACATGCCAAAAACTCTCAAAAACCTTTGATAGTTCCTAGGACTAATTGGTTACTACCAAAGATTTATGAAAGGTTATGGCAACATAGTAGATTCACTCACTAAATTAATAAATAAGGATGCCTTCTATTGGAAGGATGCCACCACAAATGCATTTGAGAAACTAAAAGTAACTATGTGCACCACTCCAGTTTTGGCTACTCTAGACTTCTCAAAGACATTCATTGTTGAATGTGATGCTTCTGGATCCAGGTTGGGAGAAGTAATAATGTAGGAAGGCAGACTCATTGCATTTGAGAGTCATCAATTCAAAGGTAAGAATATACAAAAATATTTATATGAGAAAGAAATGATGGCTATTATTCATGTAGTTAAATAATGGAGGCCCTATCTAATGGGTAGACACTTTAAGGTGAAAATGGATCATGATAGTCTCAAATACTTTTTGGAGCAAAGATTATCATCTGAGAAACAATAAAAGTGGGTAACCAAAATGTTGGGTTATTATTTTGAAATCATTTACAAGGGTGAAGATAATGTATTAGTAGATGCACTATCCAGATGGGATACATCCATAGAAGCATTACTTTGTGCAATGACCATGTTGCAAGTAGATTGGGTGGATAAAGCTAGGTTAGAATGGGAGCAAGACAAGGATACATAGGTTCTGATTCAAAATCTATAGCAAGGTAATTTAGCTTCTAAAAAATTTGAATGGAAAGGTAATGTCCTGTGGTATAAGGGTAGGTTATTGTTTCTTGAGCTAATTCGCTTTCTACATTCAAAAGTTGAATAAAGAAACTAAAGAAGATGGACGAGGCAAGGAATACCTGGACTAAAGACTACGCACCGTAATCCAAACGCTTGTGAGCACCCCTCTTTGGCTGTGGAGGAATGACACTTGCAACGAAAATAAACTTGGACAAGAGGATGTTAGATAGATAGGCAGTGGGTTGCCAAGCGAAAGCTTGTTCTCGGAAGTGTAAAAACTTCCTCAAAGGGAGGTCAACCCACAGATAACAGACAGATAAAGACTAAGAAAATATAAGATGCCAGAATATAGAAGTGATAAATAGATTAGGAATGAAAGAAAACACCAATGATTACCTGAAAGGAGTAGTCAGGCTGATGACAGTCGCCGAGGTCGGAAATGCTGCCGGCGTCGGTTAAGAGGTCTGCCGATGTCGGTTATCCTACCGACGTTGGTTGGGGAAGTGACCGGCGTCGGTCGGGGTAATGGCCTGTGGTCAGGTCTGGGATGTGTTCTGGACTGTGGACAGGTCCAGGATGCTAAGAGGGTCGAGACAGAGTTTGGGGATGGGTCTGAATGGACTGTGGAGTGATCTTGCCCTGTACAGGGTCTTTGTTGGCAAAAGGGGGATGAGGGAGTTGTCTGGGATTGGTATGAGGAGTGGGACAATGTGAGAGGAGGATGGACAGAGGACAGGTCCTGAGAAGGCTTTTTAGCCTCTCAGGGGGAAGGATGGAGGGAATAGGAATAGCAGATAACTGAAAACTTAAAGAACAGAATCAATTAACAGACTTGCTTACCTTTTTGCTTGCTGAATGAAGAGTTGAAGAAGCTGTTGTTGAAGCCACAGAGGATTCTGCAAGAAGAGAACTCTGATGAAGAACCTTTGCACCTATTGCTGTTGTTGCACGAGGTCCAAACGAAGACAAGACGAATGCCAAAACACCAAGAGAGATCTGTTTGCGAGCTCAAGGGTTCAGGGGGCTGCAACGGATGCAGAAAAGGGTAATGAAGGATGCCGACGTCGGCAGTTTTGTCGACGTTGGCCGAAGGGTCGCCGACGTCGGCGGTCGCAGAATGGGGACAGAGGCTAAAAATAGCCTCTGCCCATTCTTGCACGCCGCCGAGCGAGGGGGAATGGGAAGAACGGTCACAAGGATGCCAAAATGGGCGTGGGGGGAAGATAATGAAGAGATTTGGCCTAATAAATGCTAGGGGGAAGGTGGAGGGATTCAAGGGAGGATCCAAGGTGGCAACGGTAGGGTGGAAAGGGGGCCAAGGTCAAGGGTTAGGATAGGGGTTTAAGGCCAAGGGGGAGGACCAAAGTGCAGACACGTTTGCAGTGTCTACATTTGCCCCTTTTTGTCTTGTTGGTTGTTCTAGATGAACTGCAAGACAAAAATAGGAGTTGGTTGCCCCAGAAAAGGGATGAGGTGTTCCCCCTCAAAGCGATAGTCGAGAGAAGGGAACCGAAGATTGAGTGTCGATTTGACAGAGAAATGGATAGAAGAGAGTGAGTGAAAACGCTGCAGTAGTCGTGATTGCACGTAGTCCACTTCACGAGAGGGTCGGGTCAAATTGTCGCATGTCGAGGGTCAAGGAGTGCCAAAATTGAAGTAATCGGGCCCCAGCATTTAGTCGTCTGCTGATCGGGTCACTCAATTTAAGCTGAAGCTCCAAATGGTCATCGTGTTCCAGGTATCCAGGGCTCAAGAAGTGCTCCCAGAAACACAAAAAAGCCACAAGTAGTAGGGATCAACTGGCTCGCGATCCTATACTTGCAAAGGGTCAAAAATAGTCTGCAGACAATTCTGCTAACCAGCCGTGAGGTAGCACACACGCAAAAACAACCAAGGTAACATTGTCTTGGAAGTGGTTGAAGGTCGAAGGATGGTCATTGGTCAAGGGGATGGATGGACGAAAGGATGCAGCTGAGCTAACCCCAGAAGACCCCATGTCAACTGAGTGCTGCCTACATAGCCCCTGTCGTAGGGGCCTCAAGCCGATGTAGTTCTCCCTAAAAGGGAGGGAGGGTCAGAGGGATTGATTGGTCTTGGTCAAAGTCGATGATTGGTCTTGGACAAAGAAAATGATTGGTCTTGGTCAAAGAGAATGATTGGTCTTGGTCAAGGTCAAGGTCGCAGAAGAGAAGGTTTGTTCATCAAAGAGACGAACAAACGGGGGTGGTCGAGCTAACCTTAGAGGATGTGTTATCTGAGTGCTGCCTACATAGCCCTGGTCATAGGGCCTCAGACCAATGTAGTTCAGACTGTGAGGGTCAAAATGGTCGATGATGAGATTGGTCATGTGTTGAAATGACGAGGGTAAGATGAGGATAAAATGATGCTACAGATGGTGTATTCTGTAGAATTGGTCGAGAGTCTTTCATCCCTAGCAAGTTTCCATAGTCGCGATGGATGTATGCCAAGAATGAATAGAAGTCGATTTATGCTTCAGCAAGTATTGGTTTATGCTTAACATAAATTGGGTCTAGTCAGTAGTTTCCATGTGTACTGGTGTCCATAGAAACTATGTGAAATGGTCTAGGATGATGTCAGCTGAAAATGATGAAAATGGCTGGGTTTGAGATGAGTCGCTAATTGATGTGGTTAAATGTGACCAAAGCGAAGAGAAAAGATGAAAGGCAAATCACTCTTTCATTGATAAGGACCAAAAAGGAATCATAGATAGGGGTTTATTAGAACAAAAGCCCCGTTCATGCATTACATCGTTGACCAGTGTTGAGTTAGAATGGTAATCGAATCACTTTGACATTAAAGTGAGCTCAAAGTCCCTTGAGCAGGTGATAGGAGGAGGATAGGTTAACCCAGTTTAAGAGCAAGAATAACCTTGCCCCTTTTATAGGAGACTCTGAGACAACTACAAGCCAAGTCCATGACCCATTTTTTTTTTTTTGGTTCAGGCTGATCGATGCGGGAAGCCTACATAGAGATGTCTTTTGCTTGGTGGTCATGTTGTGAAGCTGATCAATGCGGGAAGCTTCTAAGAAAGGTGCTGTTTGATAGCCATCCTTCGAGGGAGTGGTCTATATTTTTGCTTTATAATGTTTGATAAGTTGGCCTAGCTGTCCTTCGAGGGATCAGTCTAGTAATACAGTAATGATAGTACAGCTGTCCTTCGAGGGAGCAGTCTGTCTTTTTGATTTTGACTTGATTTTGTGATCATGGATATGTTTTGACATCTTGATATATATATATATATATATTTTTTGATTTAGAGTCATGGACAAGGCTGTAGAAGTTCAAGGACTCCCCTTTTTATTAGGACAAAGCATTACTGCTTGACAAAAAAGGGGTTGACAAGGGTTAGGAAGCAGGGTTGATAGGAAAAGGAATGACAATGACAAGGGGTTGCTCAAGGGACGAGCTCAAGTAAAACGTCAAGTGATGGAGCACTCGACTAACAGAAGAAAGGTCGAAGACGCAAGACATAAAAAGGGGTTTAAGGTCTAATAAGACCCTGGGCCATGCTAGTATGTTAAGGTCCAAGTCAATTAGGAGCGGACTTGCCCCATTTGGCTCTTTCCAGATTGGTCAGATGTTGATTGATGGATGTGAAGTTGGTTGACATTGTCGTTGGTTGGTTGAGAAAGGTTGAGAGGTTAGGGTGATTGATATTTGGTTGAAGTTTGGTTGAGACTAGTCGAATAATTGGTCGGGGGTTGGGTCGGTGGATACTTGGTCGGGTTTTAAAATAAAATGAGTGATTGATATGTGGTAGAGACTGGGTTGAACAGTTGGTCGAGGTTTGAATAAAGGATGATTTCCCCCAGTGGGTAGGGAGAATGTTTGAAAGGTTGGTTAAGGTCGGTTGAGGTTTAGTGGTCAGATGGACGGTGTTAATGTCGAATAAGGGGGTCAAAGGCGGTAAAGGGACCACAGTCTGGCGTGGAGATCCCGATTTAGGTGATGAGGTTGGAGAGGCATGAGTCGAGGTTGATGTTTTGTCGAAAAGGTGGTCAAGAGGACCCTTGATGAGAAGGGAATCCTTTCTCCGTTGCTGACGAATGACAGCTTTAAGAGCGCAACAACGCTCAGTGTCATGTCCTGGAGTGTGATGATAATGGCAGAATGTGGAGTTGTCAAACCAAGATGGTCTTAATCCGAGAGTTGATGAGTGGAGTGGTGTTGAGGGTTTGTTGATAACGTGGTCGAGAAGAAGGGTGTCATTCCCAAGACATTGGCGAATGGCGACCTTGAGGGCATGACAATTCTCCGTGTCGTGCCCAGGCGTGCGATGATACGCACAAATGTGAGTGTCATCGAACCATGGTGGTTTAGGTCTGAGAGATTGATATTGTCTAAGAGGTGGGAGGTCGATACGAGACGACTGCAACAAGTGCCATAAGAGCAAGACATATGAACCTGCTAACGGGTCTGGATGCTTTATTGCAGTGAGGGTTGGTGACGTTGGTTTGGGAGGTGAAAGAGGCATAGGTCGAGAGTTCGGATGAGATGTATGTCTGATGGGATGAGGAAGTAATGGAGGCGATGTGCCTCTGTGAAGGATGGGAGTGGGAAGCACTCCTATTAAAGTGGACAGATGCGGGCCCAAGATTGAAGGTAATGACAAAGGTGGGGGAGGAGTTCTCCGGTGTGGTCTAGTAGCTTTTGTGTGTTTGGGTCGAGGGCCACCATTGTGCGAGGTGAGGTTAGATGTGGGTTTGGGTTTGGATGTGGACGAAGGTGAGTGAGATGTAACAATCTCAGGCAAAGGGCAAGAGGAAACTGTGACCGGGTCTTCCTCGATTGAAACGGGTGGAGAGACTGGTTCTTCTCTTGGTGGAGAAGAAATAAGAGAGTCTGGCTCCTCAAGTGGGCAGAGGGCATGGATGATCGTGCCTTCTACTTGTATTTGAGGAGTAGGTAAGGTAGGGTCTTCGGATGAAGGTGGGCTTAATGGCATTGATGTGGTCAAAGCGTCCTCCGATATAAGAGAGGTAGATGGAGGACTAGTAGGAGAAGGAGGTTCCTCATCCTTTAATGGAAGAGGTTGGTCAAGGACAAGAGGCAAGATAGTGCTAATCGTGTGAATGTCATGGTCTGGAGGGTCATTGGTCAAAGTCTGGACATTGTTTTGAGTAGGCGGATGATTCGGAAATGGTTGTTTGAAGATGTCAATATGTTGGTTAGGTGGGGCGTTCAGGTTATCTAAAATAAGATCCCCCTTGTCGATCATGTCTTGGATGATGTTTTTGAAAGTTCGGCAGTTGTCGATGTCATGGCCTTGGACGCGATGAAAGGGATAGAAGTCGGCCTCCCTATACCATGTAGGGATGGCCTTTGAAGGGTCAAATTGAGGTGGTCGGATTGGAGGGAGATTGAGGACCCCCTACTTGAGAAGTTTTTCCAAAATGGAAGCGTATGGTTCTCCAAGTGGAGTGTAAGAACGCTGGATATACCGTTGTTGGAATTGTTTGGTAATGCTGGAAGATGTCGAAGGTTGAGAGTAATTCGTTGGTGTTGAGGATGGTGATCTAATGACCACAGTGTTGGCCACTCCTTTAGACTTAGAGTTGGCAGAAGAAGAAGGTCTGGAAGAAGAATGGTCAGTAGATTTTGCGTTGGTATTACGCAATTTGACCTTATCTTCTTCAAGGGCACGTAGTTCAAGCTTTCGAGCCATGATGAAAGCTTCGTCAAAAGTGTGAAATGTCTGAATCCGCAAGGTAGAAGAGATGTGTCTGGCACATGCTCAAGAGAAGAGCTCGATGAGCTCGGGTTGAGGTAAAGAGAAGGAGAGCTGGTTAATCAAGCCTCTCCAACGAGCGACAAAATCGACTACAGATTCATCGTCAAATTGCCTGATGGAATAAAGGTCTGTGATTGAGACTTGTTTGGTGATGTTGATTGAGAAATGGTCAAGAAATAGTTGGGCGAGTTGGATGAATGAAAAGATAGAGTGTCTGGCAAGAGAACTATACCAGTCAAGGGCAGGGCCAGAAAGGGACATAGGGAACGTGCGTAAAAGTAACGCATCGTCGTGGGCGATAAGATAACAGGCATGTCTAAATGCCCGTAGATGTTGTTTTGGGTCTTCCTTACTCTGAAAGCGAGTGAATTTAGGAAGCTCCCATTGGTTAGGATATGGTCGAATAGGGACAGAAGGATGGATGGGCTCATTGCAAATTTGCTCATATGACAAAGTATTGCTTGAACCAGAAATGGAGGCTTCGAGACTAGACATTTTATCCATCAGCATCTTGATAAGATCTACTGACGGATTGGTGGGTTGAGCGCCCCCTAAGTTGTAAGGCGCTTGGAAGAGGTTAGAGGAGGTGTGCGACATAGTCGGTTGTACAATGTACGGATGACTAGTCGCAGGAGCAGAAGTGGAGGCTAGAGGTGGTTGCGTTATGAAGGTCGAAGGTATAGGTTGACTGGGCACTGCCAAAGGTGGTTGAATGGCGGCACTGGTAGAAAGACAAGTTGGCACTCCTATATTTGTGGGCGCAAGAGTACGAGGGGTCGAGACAATCAAGTTATGATATGATGTAGAACTTGGTTGAATTGCAGGTAGTTGAGGGGGTAATGGAACCCCGATGGAGGTCAGTCTAAAAATAGATGGGGAGGCCAAACTTTGCGTATTGGCCATGGTTGGGTTAATAGTTGAGGTGAAACGCTGAGTCATAAAGGGTTGGGTGGCGAATGGTGTGGATGTCATCGCCACGTCACCTGAAAGGTCTCGCGTTGGGTTTTTCGAGAGATAGTTTTGGAGGGCTGCGGTATTGAGGTCCAAGAATCTCTCAAAATCTTGGTCCCCTTCAGGGATGATGGGAATTTGAGTCGGGGTCGGGGTCGGGGTCGGTCCTGTAGGAGTTCTTTCAGTCTCCGAGTGGAACTCCATGATAGGACTGGTTAGAGACAGGATAGACGGAAGCGGCTGTTGGCTAAAGTGGTTAAGAAGAGAGTCTTGGTTCTAGAAACTGTGTTTTTGCAGTCTCAGAAAACCAGAATGGAGTTTTTTGACAGAGAAGGGATAGGTTTCAGGCTGCTGGTTTTGAAGAAAAAGGATAGTGACAGAGACCGACGTCGGTTTAAAAACTGATGTCGATAATAAATGTGGCCGACGTCGGTCAGATAACCGATGCCGGTAACATATAAAGCCGACGTCGGTAGTAGAACCAATGCCGGTGACAGGGAAAGGCCGACGTCGGTGGAAGAACCGATGTCGGTGACTGTGTTTTCTAGAGAACCAAAAGGTTCTTGGAAAACAATGAAGAAAGCGACCTCACATACTCAAACAAACAGATGAGAAGAGGAAAACAGAGAGAGACACACAAGCCTAAGCGATAAATCCTAGGAATTAACCTTAGAAATTGTGGCTTATGCCTTAGATGGATGTTTGGGGAGATTGGCTGAAAAATGGGTCCTAGAAGAAGGCAGTCTAAAGATGGTTTCGGGTGTTGTTTTAGGTGCTCAAAAATCTGTGTTAGGGTCTGGTACGTGGCCTGGTGCTAAGGAGCAAGCTCCCCTCACTTCACGATTCCAGTGGTTAGCTGGTCTCGCTTAGCCAAGATATACCTCGCCTAGAGTTTATCCTCCGCCAGAGAACGGAGTGGGCTTCCCCCTTGGTGATGAAATCCAAGTAGGGTCACCGGGACGGGTAAGGTATCCGCTGGGGGATGAAATCCCAGTCGGGCCTTGTCTCAGGTAAGTTTTATGTTTGTTTAGTGCATGTGGTTTGGTAGTGTAACATCAAGTGTCTACGATTTATTCAATATGCGTCTAAGTTACTAGATGTGGACTAATGCAAGCACAAGCAAAAATGAAAGTGCAATACGTTTTAATGCCCAAGTCGAAATGTGATGTTGTGATGCAGACAAGTTTTGAGAAAGGGTCAAGAGTATGATGTTTAGACTAGTCTAGAATGTGCAAGAAAGAAAAGAAGGATTTGTTTTAGTTCTTGCTTATAGTGTCATTCGGAATAGAAGAAAGAGACAAGAGAGAAGGAGCCTAAATGCACCTAAATGAATGAAAAGGAAAAGGAACCCAGGAGGAACCTAGGGTCCCACCGGGCGTGCTAGAATGTTTCTTGAGCTAATTCACTTTCTACATTCAAAAGTTGAATAAAGAAACTAAAGAAGATGGACGAGGTAAGGAATACCTGGACTAAAGACTGTGCACCGTAATCCAGACGCTTGTGAGCACCCCTCTTTGGCTGTGGAGGAATGACACCTGCAACGAAAAGAAACTTGGACAAGAGGATGTTAGATAGATAGGCAGTGGGTTGCCAAGCGAAAGCTTGTTCCCGGAAGTGTAAAAACTTCCTCAAAGGGAGGTCAACCCACAGATAACAGACAGATAAAGACTAAGAAAATATAAGATGCCAGAATATAGAAGTGATAAACAGATTAGGAATGAAAGAAAACACCAATGATTACCTGAAAGGAGTAGTCAGGCTGATGACAGTCGCCGAGGTCAGAAATGCTGCCGGCGTCGGTTAAGAGGTCTGCTGACGTCGGTTATCCTGCCGACGTCGGTTGGGGAAGTGACCGGCGTCGGTCGGGGTAATGGCCTGTGGTCGGGTCTGGGATGTGTTCTGGATTGTGGATAGGTCCAGGATGCTAAGAGGGTCGAGACAGAGTTTGGGGACGGGTCTGAATGGACTGTGGAGTGATCTTGCCCTGTACAGGGTCTTTGTTGGCAAAAGGGGGATGAGGGAGTTGTCTGGGATTGGTATGAGGAGTGGGACAATGTGAGAGGAGGATGGACAGAGGACAGGTCCTGAGAAGGCTTTTCAGCCTCTCAGGGGGAAGGATGGAGGGAATAGGAATAGCAGATAACTAAAAACTTAAAGAACAAAATCAATTAACAGACTTGCTTACCTTTTTGCTTGCTGAATGAAGAGTTGAAGAAGCTGTTGTTGAAGCCACAGAGGATTCTGCAAGAAGAGAACTTTGATGAAGAACCTTTGCACCTGTTGCTGTTGTTGCACGAGGTCCAAACGGAGACAAGATGAATGCCAAAACACCAAGAGAGATCTGTTTGCGAGCTCAAGGGTCCAGGGGGCTGCAACGGATGCAGAAAAGGGTAATGAAGGATGCCGATGCTGGCAGTTTCGCCGACGTCGGCCGAAGGGTCACCGACGTCGGCGGTCGCAGAATGGGGACAGAGGCTAAAAATAGCCTCTGCCCATTCTTGCACGCCGCTGAGCGAGGGGGAATGGGAAGAACGGTCACGAGGATGCCAAAATGGGCGTGGGGGGAAGATAATGAAGAGATTTGGCCTAATAAATGCTAGGGGGAAGGTGGAGGGATTCAAGGGAGGATCCAAGGTGGCAAGGGTAGGGTGGAAAGGGGGCCAAGGTCAAGGGTTAGGATAGGGGTTTAAGGCCAAGGGGGAGGACCAAGGTGCAGACACGTTTGCGGTGTCTACAGTTATACTTATGAAAAGATTCAGAGATTAAGCATAAGATTCTTTTGGAGTTGCATGCATCTCCAATTGGGGGACACTCAGGGTTCTTGAAAACTTATCATAGAATTAAGAAAGAATTATTTTGGGAAGGACTCAAGGGATATGTACAAAATTTTGTGGTATAATGCTTGATATGCCAACAAAATAAAGGTGAGATAGTTAAGACCCCAGGTCTGTTACAACCGTTAGCAATTCCTAGTCAAAGGTGGGAGGAGGTTTCCATAGATTTCACCACAGGGTTGCCTTGTTCTAAAGGTAAGAATGTTATCTTGGTCATTGTGGATAGGCTTAAAAAATATGCCCATTTTTGTACTCTCTCACACCCATTCTCAGCAAGTATATTAGAAGTTATTTTTTTGGAGGCAGTTCTAAAATTACATGGAACCCAAAAAATAATTATATGTGATCATGATACTATTTTCACTAGTAATTTATAGACTGAACTATTTTTTTGTTTGGGTACTCAGCTAGCTCATTTCTCATCTTACCACCCCCAATCTGATGAACAAACAAAAGTGGTTAATAAATGTTTAGAAGGGTATCTCTATTGTTTTGTATCAGATAAACAAGAATGTTGGGTTAAATGGCTACCACTTGTAGAATGGTGGTATAACACATCTTTCCATACCTCTTCTAAAATGTCTCCATTTCTAAAACTATATGATTACCATCCACCTTCCATCACTTCTTCATTAAAGGTGCAAACTAAGGTTCGAGATGTGGAGTACATTCAACATCAACAAGAGGTTTTGGCTAATTTGAGAGAGAATTTGGCCTTGGCACAAAATATGATGATGCAACATGTAGATCACCACTTTAGTGAGTGAAATTTTGAGGTGGGTGACTGGGTATTTTTACATTTGCAGCCTTACAAGTAGATGTCCTTAAAGCAATAGAAAAAGGACAACAAACTTGCTCCTAAGTATTATGGCCCTTATCAAGTTCTGTAAAAAATTGGAAGTGTATCTTATAGGCTCGAGTTACCTCATTCATCTCATATACACCCAGTATTTCATGTTTCTTGTTTGAAGAAGGTCATTGGATAGAAAGTTTCAACCCAAATAGAGCTCCTAGAACTAGATGAAGAAGGATGAGTCATTTTGGAACTAGAGAAGATCCTCCAAACACGTACTAAGAGGTTGAAAACTAGAGAGATTAGGGAATATATGATCAAGTGGAAGAACCTGAGTAGTGAAGATGTAATGTGGGAAGGTGAAGATTTTTTGCAACATCTGGAGTTGTTTAACATTGAGGACAATGTTGGTTTGAAGGGGAAGGGCATGCTACGCCCCTAACCTATCAGCATTAGGATATGAATAGCTGACTTATGGCTTACTTATCCCTCTTTGATGCTACATCACATTTATCTATGCATTCATTTGGTTAGTGGGTCAGCTTATGGAGTAACCATGGCCTAGATAGACTATATATATTAGGTAGTGGGTAATTATTTATCATCATTTCATGAATTCTACTCTTATTGAAACTTATGGGGTTGCCCCCTTGAAGTGGCTTATCTATTATCTTATATTTTGATATATTTCAATCGTATTTGGATCTATTTCTGCTATTATACTTTATTGTTGAAGTAATTTCATTATAGTTGTCCTCTCTTGAAGGTAACCCAGAACCTGAGCCCCTTAATGTTTTGCATCTATGTCCTTTCTTTTGTTAAAACAAGATTAAACTCACCTTTTATCTAACTTAAGCTTGCCCCTTATTTTTTAAACCACATTCATCTCCCTATTTTAGGAACAACTAATTAAAATTTAATCACGTGATTATCTACCATAACTATAGCCTAATCTTTAACAATGGGTACCATGTCTCTACCCATGGCATGATTCTCATGGTACTTTTTCCCCCTTTCCTAGGATTGATTCCCATGGTCATTTCCACCTAAACCTCTTTCACACTTACTCAACATTCTTGTGCTTTTGGTTTTGCCTTCATAAAAGGAGAACCTTTAAGCCTATATAATCAAGTCTATGTCAAGTAAAATCATAAGTAAAAATAATCATGAGTTATTCCTAGCATCCATAGACTACTCCCTTAAATGATATCTACCTAGAACATATAAAAAATTTCTCAATACAAGATAGACTGCTCCCTTGAAGGATAGCTATCAAAAGCATCAAACAAAGCACACAAGACTTAGACCACTCCTTTGAAGGATGGTTGAGTAAGCATTTGTAAAAGAATAGAAATTTAATGGAAGCTTCCCACATAGATCAACATCTCCAAATCCTCTTAAGCAAGAACAAAATAACAAAGTACCTATTATCAAAATCAAACAAAAAAATAATTTGGAATCCACAATTGGATTTCATAAGTAGACTTTCTGCATCGATCAGTCTATACCTTATATGATGTGGAATTATTTATACTAGATATTTGGTGACCTATAAAAGAGGTAAGCTAGTCTCCCAAGAAGGTTCTATTTTCATCTCCCTCCCCTTCATACACTATAAGCAGGGATTTTTGAGCTCACTTGACATAATGTGATCAAGACACCTTTTTAACCAACTAATGAATGTTAATGCAAAGAATTCAAGGGGATTATGTTCCTTAAGCCAATCCAAATTTGGTTGGTTTTAGTCCTTGCCAAAGAATAAACATCATGCCTCCTTATTCTTTCATACCGGTTGATATATTCACTTAGACATTTATCCCTTGATTATCTTCTCTTTCTCACATCTAGTTTTGTTATTTAACTTAATTTATGTATTTCACTTTAATTTAAATAAAATGACCACAATAATAACCACATCAAATAATATCATCATCAAAATCCATAATAATATCATCATATCAATATCATAGCATAAATCATCCATGATCATAACTGCAATAAACCATATTCACCACATGTCTAAATCTAATGAGGAAGCATATACTCATTAAATTTTAGCATCAAAATCCATAACAATATCATCATGTCAATATCATATCAAAAATCATCAAAAAATGAGCATCAAGAACCATAATCATAAATGTCATAAACATGATGATAATCATAAACAACATCACAATAATATCAATCCATATCAAACATCATCATAAACATGAATAAAGAAACATATCATCACATGCCAGGCTAGGTGAGTCCACATCCACATCATTATGAGCATAAACTTAATAAAAAATAATCAACAAGAACATCATAACCATGAACCATAATACATATGCAAAGATCATATCTATAAATCATGAGTCGATACTCACATAATCATCATCATGTATACAATAATATACATATCTTTCTCAAAATATACACCTCACTACATCAACTCGTAGGCTAGTATAAAAATCATGTAATACCTCAAAATATCATGTCTCATCATAACTCTAAGATCCTTGGGCACCACTGCCTCTTGGAGCCTATCCTCTTGTACCTACTTGTCCACTTACAAATGTGACCCACTAACCTAATGTCAGTATAATAGCACCTCTTACAATCCTAGCCCTGTATTCATCCCATCAAGGCTCATCTAAACAATGACTAAAGACCAAGGCCTTATAGTACCATATCTCCTCCACCATTACTTTATATCTTTATATTGAGGTAGTCCTTATTGGTGCCACTGCTACTAGTATTCCACCTCTTGCTTGTTAAAGAAAATCTCTCTCCTAAATCACTAAAACTAGCTACGACATAACCTAATCCCTCTCCCTTATAATAGTGACCAATTGAACCTACACCATTACCATTGATGCATGTGATACTACCAAGGATGATTATGATATGGCTAAATCCACTTGTGCCTAGTCTCTCTTAGTCATCACTTCTTGTATATCTAGAGCACCAATACCCTATACCTAAACCTGCTAACCACCTCTACTAGCTGGGTCAACATCCATAGCTTGGTGACCATCATCATCAACCCCAAAATTTGTCATAGAATAGAGTGCATGGTATCATGTAGGATAACCATCTATGACACCTACATCATCTATCTCTATCATCACCAATAACTCTTTGTGATCCATGAATATATGAAATGGTTATGAATCAAATAGTGGAAACTCTACATCCTCCCTCTTGTACCTCATGAACACCCTAGGGATACCCTACACCAATCTAAATTATCATCATACCCTATCAAATGATATCAACTCTATCTCACCATCCCATCTATTGTATAACTATTTGTATCTCTATAGGGATAGAGTATGTCTCCTATAATGATCCCATCTTGGAAACATAACATATGGTCTCCAAATCACATTTCTAACAACCATGGCATCTGATAAGCCTTAGAACCAGTATATGTTATGTGCCTCTCCTCTTAGTCCAAAGAGGGCATAATCATATCTCTAGCTCATGAATCCTACTTTGAAATCCATCTGTGCATAACCCTCCCATGACATCATCATAGGTCTCAGCACCTAGATGTGCTCATAGGCCCATTAATGTAGGATGAAGTTGACATTAATCCCATATCTCTTATGGGAAAAAAATCCCCATATCTCTTAATAAATTTTAACTAACACCATATGTACCCATGTAAACATTGTGCAACCCAAAAACATCTCCATAAGTACCCCCAACAATAAATAAATAAACCTCTCATTGCTAGAATCAAGTAATGCATAACACATCACTGCTATCATAATCATGGTGAGAAGCCTCCTCACATCCCTATCCCTTTGATAGAGTGGTGTGTAATAGAAACCTTCAAAGTGCCACTTTGTAAAATTCATGTCATCTCTATACAAGAGCTCCATTAACTCATCCCACTCATCCCTCTCAAAATGGTAGATCAATCTCCCCCCATATGGGTAGCTACATGATCTTATGGATTTCCTTAGGTAGGATGGTCATATCCTTTGTAGGCAAAAAGAACTTATTAGTGGTAGGATCCCATCTCTTGATGAGTGCCACTAATATTTCCACGTCTTAAGGTACATGCTGGTAATACATCATTCCACCAAGGGCCACGTCCTCCATGTGTACCCAGTCGTTAACAATCATACCTCGATAAATCTCATCAAAAATCCAAGGCACTTTATCCCTTATCTAAATACTCTCTTGTGCTTGTAAGGTTTTATAGCCAACACACTTAGTTCTCTATACTATTTTTGCCTATGAACTCAACCTCTTACACCTACCTCTTATACTAATCTCTTCGACTCATAACATTTTCCTACCATGACCTATACCTATGACTCATCTAGATCACTGACCTTAACCTATCTTATCTAAACAATCCACATTAACTATTACCTATCAACCTTCAATCATTACCCCAACATTTAAACCATTAACATTATTTATTCATAACCCTCACCCCTTGACATTTTACTACTAAATTTTACACTAACACATAGCCATTACCTATCAAATCATTCACTATATACTATTCAAAAAAGCCTTTACCTATAAATCTCTTACCATTAACCTTAAGACTATCTATTCAAATAAACATTTCCAACCTCTATCGACTATTGATGGTTAGGGTAACCATAGACGGTTGACCCAGAGGGTCAACCCTGACTGTTGATGGTTAACTTTTTAAGGTTTTTCTCCCCCCATAACTTTATCAACTACATCTTAATCTAACACACCAAACCAAGTACCCATAATAGGAGATTTACTTATCTAAAAAACATAACTATACCACATTGACCTTATCAGTTGTCATTTTGTCCCAAATTATCGCATATTTTCTATTGACCTTGCCTTGGTCCTTTTGACCACACTAACTACATTGCCATATTGCACAATTTTTTTGAACTTGTGTTACCTTGTGCACACCCAACTAATTTATGTTTTCATAGGATCACTTCCTACCTTAGATACCCATGATAACACTAACCTTTTTTAGGAGACTTGAGTTTACGAGTGTAGCCCAACTATCATATACGGTCACATGGTCCACTTGTCACTTATCCTTCTAGTACCGACCTTAATTTTTACCAACTATGGAAACCTAATCATTGCATAATCTTAGTTACCACACTTATTCATAATTTATGCATGTATTCACAGTTCAGTTCCCAACCTTCCAACTTACCCACTTATAAAACCTACACCTAATTCTAGTTCACCTCATTGATTCTAGGTTCGAGGGGGAACACCTCCTTTCATGCTTAGGGTAACCAAACCTTTGACCCGTAATATATTTTTTATGTTGTCGCTTGTTGATACAAACTACATAATAAAAAGGGGCAAAATATATACTATAAACTACACACAATAGTTCTAGATGTTGAAATACCCCTAAACCACCTTAAGACCTCCTAAGGACCATCCCCCAACCCTTTAACTACAAACCTAAGTCTAGTTAACTAACTAGCTAAACCTATTCACTAACCCACCTTGAACAAATTTAGAATTTGATCCTTGAATATTGATGGTCATCCTAACCATTGATGGTTAGGCCTAATAATCTATGGTTAGGTTTCCACTGCCTAAACATTAAACACCCACTTCAACTACAACTTGTTTTTATATAATTAGCTTGCCTGATCCACTATTAGATCAATTCATGTCAAAGTTAAAATTAGATAGCAAGTTAAACCTATTTTTAGAACTACACTTCTACCTCCCCCCTCCTCCCATAAAAAGAGAGGAATAGGAGGTGAAAAAAGATTTGCAACTATCAAGAGATTCTTGTATTAGAATTTTTTTGGTAGGTCATTCTCCCAGTGAACCAAAAAGTGTGATAGAGATTTGAGGTGTTGTTACTTATCGACCAATAGCCACATACTATCAATATGCTAGAATTCCTCTAGACCCCATCAACCAACTACCTCAATCATTATTCATATCAACAACTAGGCAAGATAAGTATCTATTTTCACTAATCAATTACTTTCTTTCTATTTTACAACTAACCCAAACTAAACCCACCTTCTGGATTTCCATTCTATAAACCTCACCAACTAGTCTTTATTGAACTAAAATATAATCCATAGTAACCTTTGATGGCCACTCTAACTATCGACGGTCTATCCCAACCATCGATGGTCACCCTAACTATTGATGGTTACACCCAACCACTGATGGTCACTATCAGACAAATAAATAACAAGCTATTTTCACCCACTATACCTTGACCAAATGTTATTTTTTGACCTTTCACTTGATCACAGAGCCTCACCCTATTTTATAAACTATACCCGATCCATTTAGAATTATTATTAATCTATTTATTACTATAATTAGTCAAATCTATCTTCTTATATTTCATTTCAGTATCTTCTATGATATATGCAAGTACTTTATCTTTCAAAACTTGATTGTTTAAAAGTGTGGATTGATAGCCTCCAAATAAGCTCATGTTTCTTGGATCTAACTTGTTAGGAAATCCACTCTACTATCTACCTAATCAACCATTTCTTTGAGTGCTTTCTTATTTTTAGGTCAATCTTCCAAATCCAAAAAGGAGTATCTACAACCATCTAGATCAGTGCATATATAACCATACCCTTTTCAAGTTTCTTTTCTCTTTCCTCTAAAGAATATAAGCAAAATTTCTCTAAAACACATCTACAATCAACATATTTAAGTATATATATAATTAACACACATATATATAAGTAACACAAGTGTGAAAAATAGAAGAATAATTTCAACTCCATTAAAACTATAAAGGTTCAATTTTACAAGGGCTAAGAATAATATAAATGCATAAATCTCTAAAAACCCACACTTTAAAAAAAATGGTGCTTGAAAAGGGGTTAGAGGCTAAAAATTATGTGACTTTGAAATTCTTAAAAAAACTTTTCCTTGTAAAAAAGATATTATAGGATTGAAAAATATTTGACTCAACTTTTCATGGAAAAGTTAAGCCCCCTTGGGTTGGTTATTACCAAGGACTTAAATTATCATGTGACCAGGGGCTAAGAGCTAAGACGAGTGCTCCCCCTTTGATTGATGTGGGAGTGATTTCAATCTAGAATTGCATCCCATTTCTCATGAATAGTGTTTTGCTTTATTGGTTTAAGTTTTATGTGCTCACACATGTCACAAAGTCTAAGAAATGTCAAGGTGTTGTCAGGAAGTTGTAGAGATCCACCAAGTTATTGATACAATCAGTCTAGGTCATAAAGAGAAGGTCATTTTATTAAACTAGTAGGTTGGTAGGGAGAAGGTTGTGCATCTAAACAAGTAGGTCAATAGGGTTTTTCTTAAACATTGGAGTAAATTCAATGTTATAATTAGGTTCTATTTTAGAACTAATATTATAATTGGGTTCCATTCTTGAGGTACTATTATATGTATCATGCAAAAGAGAATAAATGTCAATATGAATATTGGATTTAGAGCTCTTTAAGTTAGAATCAACTAAAAAATCAAAATACATTAGTGGATATCATAACATTAGTTATACACTTCTACCAAATCCACTTGAGTATGAATAAACTTCAAAATAAACATACATTAATAGTTATTTTAACATTAGATACATACTCGGAGGGCAATCGTGCCCTAGATGTTGGTGTGTTTTTGATTGAGGGTGTGTAGCTGTGGTAGGTGAAGCGTGGAGAGTGTCGTGGATAGTTTAAACGCAAGGAACAGGAGGTGGTTTATGGTCTGGTGTGGGGATGGCGACAGGGGAACAAACCAGGTTTAGCGGGGATAGGAGTTTCAGGGATGTGGTGAGCAATTTTTCTCAAAAGAAGGATGTCGGCTTCAAAGACTGGTCAGCGGCAAGTCAGAATGCTAGTTTACAGGGCTCAGGTGTTGCGGGAGGATCAAAAATTTCCAAAACTAATGGTTGTCTGGAATGGTGTGAGGAGTGAACCAAGCTCATTATACCTTTTGAAATGATTGCGAAAGATGTAGAATATTATTCCAAACACTCTTTATACTGCAAGTTTCTGGGGCTAAAAGTGTCTCTGCCATTCTTGGAAAATTGGGCTCGAAGGGTGTGGGAGCCGGAGGGGGAAATGGAAGTAGTGTTGTTGGCCAACAACTACTTTATGGTCTCTTTCAACTACCTTGCTGACAGAAACTAGGTTTTCGAGGGAGGCCCATATTTATACAATCAGGTAGGCCTCTTTATGAAGCCTTGGCATACAGGATTCAATCCCTCTGAAGAGTTGCCTAACAGAGTCCCGGTGTGGGTTAGGCTCCCTCGAATACCTATCAAATGTTGTAGGGAGGATGTCTTACAATTGATTGCTGCAATGCTCAGGAATTCGATGGGATCATCCTCTCAAACCACAGGTAAGAAATTTATGTCCTTTGCTCGTATTTGCGTTGAAATTGACTTGAGCAAGCCTATACCGGATGCCATAGAGATGAGTGCAAGATCTTATTTGTGGGTTCAGCAGCCAGATTATGAGATGCTGCCCTTTAGATGTCACCTGTGCCATGAATACAGACATTTGGTTAAAAGATGCCCAAAGGCAAAATCGGAAGGGTAGCAACACTCTTCCACTCCTTAGGAGAAGGTTGCTACCTCTGATGATAGGAAAAAGAAAAGTGGAGTAGGTGGGGATAAAGATGTGGAGGGCTTTGTGTAGGTCAAATCTCAAAGTAGAAGTAGCAGACATAAGCGTACCTTTAGGGAGCAATAGGAGGGAGAGATTTTTAACAGGTTTGAAATTTTGGAAGAATTGGGACAACAAGTGATTGCCCTAGGACTTCCCATTACAGAGCAAATAGACAGAGAAATGGGATTGGATGGTATAACCTCCTCTTCTCTTGTTAGAAATACTGAGGTACCCCCCTTGCCAATGATTTTAGAGGAGCAAGGAGAAGGGCAGTTTCTTTTAGAGGCGACACGGGAGGCAAATCAGGACTTAGAAATGGAGAGGGTGCCAACATCACAGCCGGCTATAGTAGGGGAGAAGAAAGGGAAGATGCCTCCTTGCTTGGGCATTCTCCAGAAGGAAGGCAAAAAGGGGGCAACTGATAAAGGAACAAAGGCAGGTAGGAGAAAAGATTTAGAGAAGTTAAAAATGATGGGGGAGAATTTGGTGGAATCAGGGTCGGTCAAGACCTTGGATGAGCACTTCACGAACCCTATGAAATGATTACAATCTCTTGGAATGTGAGGGGCTTGAATAGCAGCCCCAAACAAAAGGCTATTCAGGATCTCATTAGAAGTAGACGTCCTGATATTCTCTTTCTACAAGAAACCAAAGTGTCTGTGGATTACATGTTGGATTTAGCTCCAAAACTATGGAGGCAGGGTCTTTGTCAGTGTATTGGAGCTCATGGGACAACAAGAGGGTTAGCTTGTTTTTGGAATCCTTGTAAAGTTCAGCCGGTTGCTTGGATTGTTTTCAGATGTGTGATCTCCTTGGTTGCTATGTGCACAGAGTCAAGAGAGTATGTTCTATTGTCAAACATATACGCTCCCAATGATTTACAGGGTAAGTAAACAGTGTGGAATAACTTGCAGGTGCTCCACCAGGAATATCCATACCATCCTTGGATCATAGCAGGTGACTTCAATGCGATTTTAGACTTTTCTGAGAAAAGGGGGGTAACACTAGAGTGGAGCCATCTTCTCTTCTACTTAGGGAAAAGATTTTGGAACTTAACTTAGTGGACATTAAGCCAAGCAATGGTAGATTCACCTGGAATAATAGGCGGCTGGGAGATGAGTGTATTACGAAGCGTCTAGATAGATTTCTTACCTCATGCTTTTGGGTGGGAGGGCATTGGAATCTGAATTTTGAGATCTTAGACTGGTGTGGATCAGATCACTGGCCGATTCAGCTAACCATCTCTTCGGCCCAAAGGCAACGGAAACCTCATTTCAAATTTTAGCTTATGTGGCTGAGAGATTAGGAGTTGTTTAATCACATTGCTGATTGGTGGAGGGAGGGTCATCCAAGAATGGGCACGGCAATGTATGTTTTTTCCAAGCTTCTTCAATATGTAAAATACCAGCTCCAAAGGTGGAACAAGCAGACTTTTGGAAACTTATTTCAAGAAAAGAAGGCTGTGCAACCGAAGTTGAATGCTATTACTAGAACAATTAGAGAGGATGGGTTGTCAGCGCTTCTACTGCAGGAAGAGGGGAAGGCAGCCCAAGTGCTGGAGGAATGGGAGTTGAGAGAAGAAATATTTTGGAAATAGAAGGCTAGGATTGAGTGGTTGCAAGAAGGGGACATGAATACGGCATTCTTCTTCAATTCGGTCCAAGCTAGGCATCATGGTAATGTGATCTCATCTCTGAGGATGGAAGAAGGTGAGATGGTCTATTCTACTAGTGCCATTTGTCAGGAGGCGAAATAGTACTTCAGTTCCCTTTTTTAGGACAATCAGATTTGGGATGAGGCTATGGAAGAATTGATTTTGTCCAGCATTCCGTCTATTGTTTCTCTTGATATGAGGACACAGTTGATGAAGCCCATTACAATGGATGAGCTGGAAAAGACGGTTTTTATGATGAAAAAAAGCAAAGCTCTTGGTCTGGATGGTTTCCCGATTGAATTTTACTAGGGGTTTTGGGAGATTATCAAAGAGGACTTACTGGCTATTGTCTATGAGTCCCGTGAGAACAAACAAATGTTGTGTGCCTTGAATGCTACATTCCTCGCGCTTATCCCCAAGGAAGAAGGGGTTGATCGCTTCAGCAAGTTCCAGCCTATCTCTCTTTGTAATGTGATTTACAAAATTATTTCAAAGCTGATTGCCAAAAGATTAAAGGGATGTTTGAAGGGGCTGATATTAGATGAGCAGAGCAGCTTTGTGGAGGACCGGCAAATTTTGGATGGGATAGTAATGGCTACGGAAGCTATCCATTCCATGTCTAGGTCAAAGGAGAAGGCTATGTTTATGAAATTAGATATGTCCAAAGCATATGACAGGGTTCGATGGCCTTTTCTTCAGAGAAGTCTAGAAGCTTTTGGTTTTGAGGATGGTTGGATTAAGTGGGTAATGAGCTGTATTACTTCTAATTCTTTCTTAGTTCTAATCAATGGAGAACATTCGAGCTTATTTGGGGCAACTCAAGGTATGTGGCAAGGTGACCCACTATCGCCCTACTTGTTTCTTCTATTGGCAGAGGGGCTTGGGAGGAGAATGATGGCTTACACTAGGGAAGGAGTGATACATGGGTGGTGATGGGGGGAAGGGATTCCTATTCTCTCCCATCTTTAGTTCGTTGATGATGTGGCTTTAATGGGTCTGGCCACTATAAAGGAGGCCAATAATATTTGTAGGTGCCTGGATGCTTATCTGGCAGCGTCAGGATAGAAGATTAATGAGGATAAGTCATCCATATTCTTTTTCAACATGCCTCATGCTATTCAGAGGAGAATTGGGAACATTTTACGGTTTTAGATTGGGAGCTTACCGGTTTTGTATCTGGGAATGCCTATTTCTTTGGGTCGGTTGGCCAAGGAGTCTTGGTAGGGGATTTTGAACAAATTTAGGACCAAGGTTAGTCATTGGACTCATAGGTGGCTATCCTTTGCCGGTCGAATCTAGTTGATCCAGTCTGTTGTCCAAGCCTTGTCTATCTATAGGTGTATGTTACAGATCGCGCCGGCTAGTTTCATTAGAGAGCTTGATGCCATGGCTAGATAGTTCCTATGGGCTGGTAGTCTGTCTACTACCAAGTGGAGCTTAATTCGATGGGATGTTGTTTGTTCTCCTAAGTGGTATGGCGGTTTGGGGCTTAGACAATCCATGCTTGCTGGGAAGGCTATGGCAGCAAAGTTGTATTGGAGGTGGTGTAATGAGCAGAGTAAGCCATGGGCAAAAAATTTATCCCATAAGTACTTGCCAGGAGCATCCCAGGAGGATATCCCCAGGTATGGCTTAATGGGAAAAGGGTCAGTGATTTGGGATATGCTCAAGAAAGGAGCGACTTTGATTAAGCGTGGCCTATTTTGGATTTGTAACAGCGGGAGGAATGCCAAATTTTGGGATGATTCTTGGGATGGATACGCTCCTATTGTTTCTCAATATCCACATTTGTTTGCTCTTGCCCAGAGGTTCAAAGAGGTGGGTTGGAATAGAGTTGGCGAATTCAAAACCTATGTTACCCAGGATCAGCTTATTTTGGTGCATTAGAAGGACAGGGTAGACTGGCCGATCAATGAGATGGATGTGGATTGTGCTGACCTAATTTTAATCCTGGCTGAGTGCAATTACAGTGCCCTTAGGGGTGAGGACGAGCTGGCCTGGTTCCTAAATCCCAGAGGTAAATATACTATCTCTTCAGGTTACCAGGTATTAATTGAACAAAATTTATTTGTGGATGGGGAGATTCCTTGGTGGCACAAGGCCTGGAATAGCTTCAGATGGCCGAAGTGTAACTATTTTGTGTGGTCACTGGCTTGGAACCGTTGCTTGACATGGGAAAATATTCAGAAGAGAGGCTTTACTGGCCCTTCCAAATGTGTCCTATGTGGGGCAGAGGAAGAGAGCACGCCACACCTTTTTTTCAGATGTCAGTATACCAGCCAATTGTGGCACTCCTGATGGGACGTATGGCACAACAGCTATGTTCATGCTTCTTCCTTGGTGGAGTTTTGGTCAAGGTAGGGGAAGCCGACCTCGAGTTCTCATTTTTTGCTTGATGCCTGGTATGTGGGACTAAGTTTCCTCCTCTGGTAGGTTTGGCTAGAAAGGAATCAGTGAATTTTTGCTGATATTAAGCTTGGAGTGCAGCGGGTATGGGGACGCATTCTAAGGATGCTCCAAGAGACTATCCGCACCAAGAGAGATTGTGCTTCCAATAACTAAGGGGGACACTGAGGTGGCCGACAGGCTGGGTCTACAGGGGATTGCGCCTTCCTCAGCATGTGTTAGAAGAAAGGATGGGGGCAAGAAGCGGATCCTGAGGAGTGGTAGATGGTCACCCCCTCCAGTGAATTTCTTGAAAATAAATACGGATGGATCTTTGAGAGGTAACCTAGGCCTGGCTGGGATTGGTGGTATAGGCCGTGATGCTTCGGGAATGGTTGTCTTCATCATCTCGACCTTCATGGGAAAATAGACTATCAACAAGATGGAAGGAATGGCAGTTTTACACGCTTTGTGGAAAGCTTATGAGCTTGGATGGTGTAGGGTGATTTGTGAGGCTGACTCGCAGATTTTGATTGACATGATAGTGGAGAAGAGATTTACGGATGTTAGCTGGCAGCTTTCTGTGATTGTTTAGCAGGTTTTACAGATTAACTCTCTCATGGAATCGGTGAATTTCATCCATATTCTGAGGGAGAGGAATGTGGCAGCTGATTGTTTGGCCAAATGGGCCTCAGAGGGGGCTAGAGGATGCAATGTGGAGGTTTGGGAGTAGTTTCCAGAGGTAGTTAGACAGAATCTGGATAGGATTGTGAGAGAAGATAGGGATGGTATGGGGACGTGATTGGTTGTTTTCGTCCCCATTGCTTTGCGATGAGTTGGTATGGGCTTCGGATTTTGTATGTAAATTTCTTGGTGTTTTGTGATTAATAGAGTTTTTACCCCTATTTTTATTAAAAAAAAAACATTGGATACATACTCATTTCAGATCAACTTGAAAATATTAGTGATTATTCCATGGTTTTTTAGGAATCTTCTCTTGATATTGACATAACTATCCTATTAGCCTTTATCAGGATTGTTTTAACTTTTACCCTTCCATTGATATTATGCATACCTTTAACATTAACTAACCTAGTTATTATATTGACATACATCCACTCACATATGTCGATTAGGATTGATAAAATCACACATTATTGAACTTATTCTGTGGTGACATTTTAGTGGTATAATTTTCATGGATCCAAGAAAACATTAAAGTAGAAGAAAAATCACCTAGTGAAACCTTGTTTGAGATACTAGGGGACAATCAAAGTCTGAACTCAACATCATCTAGTGAAACCTTATTTGAGGCACTAGAAAATAATTAGAATAAAAAACTATAACCCTTTAGTGAAACCTTTCTTAAGGTACTAAAATTGAATAAAAATGAATTATCAACATCCCTTAGTGAAACCTTATCAAGGTGCTATTGGATAATCCAAAATAGAAAAATCAAGGAGATTTTATTGGTGAAAACCCTCTTTGAGGTGCCAATAGCTGAGCTAATTAGTTCTTCATTGTTGATGAAGACATTATTAAATATAATATCATCATAACTTATAATTCAAATCATATCGAGATGCAACAAATTTTATACCTAAACAATAGAAAAATATTGTGGTATTATTAAGAGAATTTATGGAAGTCTTTGGCCCTGCCACAACCAAAATCAAGTCAAATTGAGAATTAACAACAATGTGTGTGACTAAAAATACCAATCCTCATTTATCTCCAAACCATTATACATTCCATTGTGATCCTATTTTTAATTCAAGACATATATTCAATTATCTAATCAAATCCTTATTCCAATGCCTATCCTTCTTTACCCTTCCTAGCAACAGTCATTTTTCTAATGGCTATGAATACATATTGTCTAGAAGTCTAGAAGAAGAAAAATCTACAACCAACAAAGATTATGAAAATAGAAACATAGATCCCATCATCAACATTATTCAAATATAGCTATTATTCTAAGCAATTAATGGTTTGACATTAAAGGGTCAACATTAGGCATCTCATAATACTCCATTGATTTGATATGCTAATAAGTAAAATAAAATAAAATCAAAAATCAAAAGATAAATAATTCATCTAATGGTGAAAACCATGCTTATAGTGCCTTGGACAAGGACCATGATGAAAACCATTTTTTTGGTGTCATACATAAATAAATTATTTTATGAAAGTACCTTGACACTTAGAGGTAATCTCATTTAAATTGAATATTGTTCCATTCCATTCTAGCCATTTTGGCCATTCAATCATATTTATCCCAACCCATCTTATTGTGACCATCAATATTCTCATTTTCATCTTGCTAAAAAATTGAAAGGTATATTGAGACCTATTTGTGAAATATTTTGACATATTACCCCCATGACACTTTGATGACTAGACACATTGGGTTATCATGTGCTATGGTCCTTGGAGATTCCTAGCCCTTTCTCTCATTTTCATCCATTATTATCCAACATTATCCATTCATCATTCATTCATTATTATCTCACATATTGGAAAGAACTATAATGGATTGAGGTTCGTTTGGACTATGTAGGCAACATTCAATTTCCGAGGTCAAGTCAACCACTCTTATCCCATGCTTTCATCATTCTACAAGTTAATCTTGTGCTCTTGTTGTTTTAGAGTTACCACTCCTACACTTTTAGAGTTTTAAAAGTTAAAACATTTTGAATATATTAATACCCCATTGAGTTGAGATGCCAAAATCCCCAAAACATTTGAATAACTAAAAAAAGACCTAAATATTATAAAACCCTTACAATCTCCATGAGAGATATAAAGCCACAAATTCCTAAACATTAGACAAGGTTTCAAATCTCTATGAGAGATATTAATCCACAAAATTCAAAAATATTTGTTTTGTCCTAAATCCAGTCATTATCCTTGATTTATTATTGAGACACTTATTTGGGCAACCATTGGGATGTGTCCTTACCAAATCTACCCTATTGGGGCAGATTCATTATTGTTGTCAATCATTTCAAACACCTTGAGATGTACCCTTCCCTTGCATATATCATTTCTTGGGGGCACCATCTAATTATCATTTCATTGAGCCTTCACATGTGGATTTTGACTTGATTATAGATAAGATGCTTTAGGCTATTTTTATTTTCATGTTTGTGTGTTTGCTTATTTTCCTATCAATTTAATTTTATTATTTTTTCCTTGTATTACTCCATTGTGCTAACAAGGTCATGATCATGGTGTTTCTTATCTCACACTTGTATGTGACTCCATCCATTGACATACATAATTTTTATCATCATATTTTCTATCAGTGGTGTGCTATTATCATTTGTCCATTGGATTGAGATTCAATCCTTGTGCACATTATAGCTAGGCCATCATGGTGTTTTATATCATTATGCATACTCTTATGTGCTACATGAAAAATAAAAGTGCTTGAGGCTTATATATGATGTCATGATAAATTGGAAATATATCCCCTTTCAAGGTCATCTATTATTTAATTTAATCTCTAAATACATCACATCATCACATTTTACATGATCAAATCAAAACAACTAAGCCTTATGGCTACATATAGGCTAATTAGGTTATGCATATATGACTAAGAATATACAAAAGTTTATACACATTGGTCCATACTTATTCTCATTTTAATCATCTATTATATTCTTCCTCATCTATTTTCTCCCATATTGGGAGAACTACATTGGCCTGATGTCCCTATGGACTATGTAAGCATAGCTCAGTATGAACCGGTTGTTAAGGACAACTCAACGACCATTATCTTATTATCTTTCATCCATTATTATTATTATTCCAATCATATTTTCCATTACATTCTAACATTATCATGTGCCTAAGTTTTTTTTCAATTCTTCATTATTTTGAATAATCACTACACCATTGCACCTAAGTTTGCATCATTTATCTCATCTTTAATTTGTGTAATATGTTATAATACTTGAGCTATGTTTGTTAATCAATCAATAAAAATAATTATACGAATAAATGATCAAATACACCTTACTAGGGAAAATAATTAATTATTTATTCTCCTCTATTTGGAGTAACTCCATCATTCAATATTTCTTATAACCAAGCTCAAAACTTTCACCTTATTTGGAGAAAATTATAGTGTGCAGCTTATTTTAGGATCGATCATTACCTGAACCTATAGTTTTCACCCTATTTGGGTTATGTAAAAGTGTGACTCTTATTTTGGGATGTATCCTTACCAATTCCCCTACCTTGAGGCCAACTCAATTTTACTCTATCATCATTGGACACCAATGCATGCAAGTATTGGCTTGACTGGATTAATCTCATCCATGGGTTAATTTCACTCTTCTTATTATCCATTTTTTTTATTTTTGAGGGATTTCAATTTAATATTGTTTTTTAGCCACTCCCTCGATGGGGCATCATAGGTGTCCCAAAAATTATTTGGAGCATTGGTGTGAACTCATTTTCAGTAAATTGAACAAGATTTAAAATGTGAATACATCATTCTTTAAGCATTATAAAATATGTTTCTCTACGTTTTTGCTAATTACATTCAGAATAAAGAAGAAACTAAAGTTAAGGGTCAGGGGTTTGATTGATACCCAGATTAAGTTGTGCACCGTATCCAAGTGTTGTAGGAGCTCCTCTTTAGCTGTGGAGGAAACACCTATAAATAAGAATAAGACTTAAACAAAGAAAATGTTAGAATAAGATAAGGTGGACTGCCAAGCAATGCACTCGGTCCTGAAAGCGTAAAGCTCTGTCAGGGATGATAGTCCACTATTTATGAAAAAGAGTGTTGTATAAAAATAAATGGTGAAAGACTAAGAAAGAGAAATAAAGATAATGCGTACCTATTCTCTATAGTCAGTCTGTCACAGTCATTGACGTCAGTAGTCCTACCAAGGTCAGTTGGTTAATGATGCCGATGTTGGTTATGTTACCGATGTTGATAGGGGAAATGGGCCTTGGACAGGTTTTAGGTTTATGTCTGGTTGACAGAGGAGTCTGGAAGATTAAATGTTTGTGCAGGGTTGTAGGAAAGTGAATAGGGTTTGAGGAAGGGCAAAGGTAGAGGGTAGGTGTGAAAAGAGGATAAGGATATGGGGAAGGCTTTTCAGCCTTTCCACGGAAGAAGTTGGATCTGGTTAATAGTATTTAGAAATAGTAAATAGAAACTAATTACCAATGTATTCTAAGATACTAAGATGAGACAGAAGAATACTTAGCTCTGCTTGGTGAAGAACTAGAGGTGTTAGAATGCTTATTCCTGTTGTGGCTGATGTTGAGGTCCTCATGCAATGTTCCAATCCAATCTAGAGTGACTTGTGCAGAGTTTCTATAGCTAGGAGAGCGAAAGTCGAAGTTTGATGCTTGGTCTCAAAAGTGTGCACATCAATGTGAAAGAGTCCCAAGGGCAACTCAAGGTTAGAGTCTAGCTTATGTAACCAACGTTGACGATCCTGCCGGAGTCGACCGATAGTTGACCGACGTCAGCGGCTAGAGAATGGGTAAAAGGGTTATTTTTAGGCCTTTTCCCATTTCTCCATCTGCCAAGTGCATTTTCCATTAGAGAACAGTCAAAAGACAGTTTTATTAGGCATGGGAGTTAGTTTGGAAGTTAGGATGGAGTGAGAATAGGTCATGGGTAGTTATGTTTTAGATGACCTAGTCTCAAGGTGACTCATAAGGTAAGAAATGGTCTTAGGGTGAGGTGTCCAAGGTAAGGTGTCCAAAGTGAGGTGTGTAGGTGAGGTCATTAATCTAAAATAAGTAGTTTATTTTAAATTTATAAGGTGTGTAAGTGTTTAGAAATGGACCAAGGGGGAGTCGACACAATATTGGTGTCTAAATTTGCCCCTTTTTGTCTTGTTGGTTGTTCTGACAAATTGCAAGACAAAAATAAGAGTAAGTTGCCCCAGGTATGGGATAAGGTGTAGGTTGCCCCAAGTATGGGATAAGGTATTCCCCCTCAAAGTGGGAATCGATAGAAGGTAAGCCAAAATTGGTTGCCAATTTGATAGGTCGTAGATGGGTATGGTGAAGTTGGAGTGTGAACGCTACAATAGTTGAGATTGCGCGTATACCACCTTATGTGATAGGTAGGTCAAATTGTCACAAGCAAGGTCGAGGAGCACTAAAATCAAACTAACCGGTCCCTAGTTTTTTGGTTGTAGCTGATTGGGTTAGATCGATCAAATGTGTATCTCTAATGGTCATCGTGTTCCAAGTATCTGGGCTAGGAAGTGCTCCTAAAAAACACGAAAATGTCACAAATATTGGGGATCAACTTGGCTGCAATCTGACAATACGTGTGAGGGGCATAATATGGGGTGCATACAATTTGCTAACTATTCGTGAGGTAGCATATATGCAATCAAAACAACCAAAGCAAATTTTTCTCAAAAGTGGTTATGGTCTGAGGAGATAGTCGCGATCTCCAAGGTTGTTTATTGAGTCAAGTTGAGATATAAGTGATCTCAAGTGTTGTTTGTTGTGAATAGGGAGATGTATGTGATCTCTAATGTGTCCCATGAGAAGTCTAAGGTAGATTCTACAATGTCAGGGTTGGTTGTTTGGTCATGATTTTAGGCTGGTTTAGATAGTTGGTCCATTAGGTGGACGGATGAAGGAATGGCCGAGCTAACCTCAGAAGACCCCATGTCAACTGAGTGCTGCCTACATAGCCCCTATTTTAAGGGCCTCAAGCCAATGTAGTTCTCCCCAAAAAGGGAAAGTGGATGGTAGGTTATGGATTGGGTTTGACTAGGTTAGGTCATGGTTAAAGGTTATATAGGTCATGGTTAAAGGTTATATGGTTGGTCCATCAGGTAGACGAATGAATGAATGGCCGAGCTAACCTCATAGGACCTCATGTCAACTGAGTGATGCCTACATAGCCCCTATTTTAAGGGCCTCAAGCCAATGTAGTTCTCCCCAAAAGGTAAGAAGAGGGTAGGTTATGGATTGGGTTTTGACTAGGTTAGGTCATGGTTAAAGGTTATATGGTTGGTCCATCAGGTAGACGAATGAACGAATGGCCGAGCTAACCTTAGAAGACTCTGTGTCATCTGAGTGCTACCTACATAGCCCCTATTTTAAGGGCCTTAGGCCAATGTAGTTCTCCCCAAAGGGAAGATGGAGTCAAAGAGGTTGATAGTTGGTTTGGTCATGTTAGTGTTTTTAGCATTTCACATATGTTTGATGGTACATGCTTGAAATAATGAGTGTATGATGATGTTACAGCCTTTTCCATATTGTGTGATGGTGTATGTTGTAACATAGGTGATGTGGCTTTTCATCTCTAGAAATTTTCCATATTAGTGATGGTGTATGCTAAGACTCAAATGAATAATGATGTTATAGCCTTTTCCATATTGTGTGATGGTGTATTCTATAGCATTGGTTATATGGTTTTTCATCCTTAGCAATTTTCCATATTAGTGATGGTGTATGCCAAAAATGAAATGATTTTATTTATGCTTTAGCATGTTTCCATATTGTTGATGGTATGTGCTTGACATAAATTGTGTTTGGTTGTTAGTTTCCATGTGTATTATTTTCCATAGAAACTAATGTGAATGGGCTATGATAATTTATATAACACAAATCAGTATTTGCATTAAATAAATCATGATGTTATGTTAGAGGTTTGAAAAATGTTTTGCTAGTCATGTTATGGGCATGTGACGAAGTCAAGTAAGAAGTGAAAGGTGCATTGCTCTTTCATTGACAAGGACTATAATGATAACATAGATAGGGATTTTTGGAAACAAAAGCCCTATTCATGCATTACGTCGTTGACCATTGATTAGTGTTAGAGAAGTACTCGAATCACTTAACATTAAGTGAGCATAACCCTTTTAGTAGGGATAACTTTGCCCCTTTTTATAGGTGACCCTAAGAACGACTATAGACAAGTCCATGACTTAATAGTTTGTCAGTCAATTTTTTTTTGGTAGACTGATCAATGCGGGAAGTCTACTTGGGGATGTTGTTTTGTTTTGTGGTCATGTGAAGCTGATTGATGTGGGCAGCTTCTGAGAGGGTGCTGTGTTTAGTAGCAAAAGTTGGGCATAGCCATCCTTCGAGGGAGTGGTCTATATTTTGCTTTGTATGTTTTGATTTCATTGAATAGCTATCCTTCAAGGGAGCAGTCTATTAATTATAGCAATAATGTAGCTATCCTTCAAGGGAGCAGTCTACATTTATAGTTAATGACCTTTGGTTAGGAATCCTAATTTTATGTTGTCTTGTTGACTGAACTTTTAGTCATGGACTAGACTATAGAGGTTTAGGGGTTTCCTTTTTTATTAGGACAAAGCATAAATGCTTAAAAAAGGGTTAACTAATGTTTGTAGAGAAAAAGGGTTGAAAGGAATAAGAATGAGGATGATGAGGGTTGCTCAAGGGATGAGCTCAAGTTAAACATCAAGTGAATGATTACTTGATTAACAGTAAAATGGTCATAGATGCAAGGCATTAAGGGGCTCAGGTTCTGGCTGGCCTTCGAGAGAAGACAGACAATAAGTCCCTGATCCATACTTATGCGTAATGATATGAGGTCTGAGCCAATTAGGAGCAAACTTGTCTCATTTGCTTCTTTCCATATTGGTTACGTGTTGGTTTTCTTTAAGGATGATATCTCTGATTTTGAAATCTCACTCTTTCAAATTTTTGTTGTAGGCATGGTTTGGTCAATGCTTGGCAAAGGAAAGTCATCCTTTGGGCCAGCTAGGTTGAGGTCGTGATAGTCAGTACAAATTTGAATTCCCCCTATTGCTTTTGTGACAAGGACAATGTTTGACACCCATTGCAGATAATCAATGAGTTGGATAAATGAGACGGAGAGAAGACGCTGAAGCTCCTATTTGATAAGGAGTGCGACGTGAGGATGCATCTTGCAAAGATTTTGCCTAATAAGCTTAGTTTAAGAGGGTGAGATCATGATCTTCTAGGTTGTAGTCTAGAATCTCAGAATCACTGAAGGTGATTGAAGCAATGGTGGGTAATGATTTGACTAAAGCAGCTAGTGGTTGGGGGTCTTCAGGTTGGACCTCCACTGCTTGTAAAGCTTTGATTAAGGCTTGGTGATGTTGTGGAGAGTTTTGTATTAGGTCATACAAAGACGTCTTCATAGGGGTTTGGTGAAGTTGTTTCACCATGGAGTCATGAATTGCCCCAAAAGATGTTGGTTGAGATGTGCCCAAGATATTAATCTTGGGTTTTGGTAGTTGAGAAGGCTTGGTGAATGGATATGTCCAAGGGATGGAAACATATTCTTTTCCTTTATTCTTCATGTTTTATGACCTGGTGGCCCTATTGATAGTGTTGATTTTAAATATAGGGGGAGAAGGTGGTAGAGGGACCATAGTTTGATGATGGGATCCTGATGAAGGTGAGGAGGTTTTGGAGGCATGGGATGGTGTTAGTAGTTTTTCAAAGGGGTCCTTAATGAGAAGGGTGCCCTTTTTTAGGTGTTGGCAGATGACAACTTTAAGAGTCCAATAACGCTCAGTATCATGCCCAGGTGTGCGATGATACACATAGATTTTAGTGTCATCAAACCAAGATGGTTTTGGTTTGAGAGGTTGGTATGGCTTTATTGATGGGAGAACGATGCTGGAAGACTGTAATAATTAGCGTAACAGCAAAGCATAAGAACCCGCTAATGGGTTTGCACACTTTGTCATAGTAGGGGTTGACAACTTCTATTTAGGAGTTATAGGAGGAGTTTTTTGTACCATATTTTTGTTTGGTGGTGTGACCACATGCGTAGATAACACTTTTGTGGTAAGAGGTGTCAAATTTTTTAGAGAAAATGTATGTTTGATGGGTAGAGGGAGTAATGAAGGTGATTTGTTTTTGTGAGGTGTTGGAGTAGGGAGTACTCTTATTAAAGTAGATGGATGTGGACCCAAGATAGAGGGTAATGGTGAAGGTGGGGGAGGAGTTCTTCGATGTAGTTTAGTAGCCTTCTTTAGTTTGGTGCGAGGACCACTATTGTGTGGGGCAAGGTTCAAGTTTACCTTCACTTGTGGGTGAGTGAAGTTTGATACGGGGTGAACACTGAGAGATTTAACCTATTTTAATATGATGGACGCTTGAGAGGGTTTGGGTTTAGGTGTGGACGGTTGAGCTTCTGAATATTTGGAAGTGGAAGCCTGATCCTCGTCGGAGACTTTGGGGTGATTTGTCATGAAAGGGTTGGCAGTCGAAGTGGGATGTGTAAGATGAGGAACCTTAAGTTGCTTCCATAATGCCTCATGTTTTAGATTCCTGGAATGGAGAAATCCTATGTTTTTTGCCAATTGAGATAAGGGTTTAGGTGACATCACGCGAGGTCTTGCAGTTGGTATTTTGGAGGATTTAGGTGATCATGAGAGCAAAAATGTGTTAGACACAGCGATCTCGGGCCAAAGGCGAGAGAAAACCATCACCGGATCTTCCTTAGTTGAAGTGGGTGAAGTGACAAGTCCTCTTGATGGAAAAGGGATTAGAGAATGTGGCTCTTCGAGAGGATAGAGCACAGGGATGATCATGGTTTCCATGTGTGGTTGAGGAGTGGGAAAAGTATGATCCTCCATTGGTAATAGGAAGGATGAGGGTGGGGCTAGTGGCGTTGGTATTGTCAAAGCATCCTCCAATATGGGAGAGGTCAAAGTAGACTCTCCTTCATTTGAAAGTGGGGTGGATGGAGGACTATCCTCCATCGGTGGAGGATAAATAGGAGAGGAAGGCTCCTCTAAAAGTTGAAGTAGAGGGATAATGGCCCCTTCTACATGAGGGTTTGGGGTATGAATGGTAACTTATTCCAATGGTAGAAGAAGAGGAAAGGTAGGGGCAAGAGGAACATGTAATACGGGTTCCTCACGATGTAAAATAATGGGTAGAGAAGGTGTTTGATGTTCTGGGGGTGATATGGGTAAAATAGGCTCTTTTTGGCCATGGTGGAGGAATGGGTTGACTAACCTCTTCAGACTGTGGGAGAGGTTGGTCAGGAATGAAAGGAGAAACCATGTTGACAGTGCATATATTGCACTCTTGAGGGTCGTTGGCCATGGTCTGAACATTATTTTCACTAGGGGGATGATTAGGGAATGGTTTCCTAAAGATGTCTATGTTTTGGTTAGTCAGTGCATTTGGGTTATCCAAAACAAGATCCCCTTTGTTTAACATGTCCTGAATAACATTTTTGAAGGTTTTACAATTGTTTGTGTCATGACCTTTGACACGGTGATAGTTACAAAAGTCATTTTCCATATACCATGCAGGGATGGCTTTTGAGGGGTCAAATTGGGGTGGTCAGATTTGAGGGAGATTGAGGACCCCCTGCTTCACTAGTTTATCAAATACGGAAGCATATGATTCTCCTATTGGAGTGTATTGTCACTGTATATACCGTTGTTGGAATTGTCTTGTGATGCTTTGTGATGTGGAAGGTCTAGATTGGTTAGTTGTGGTAGAAGATGATGATCTAAGTATCACAACATTTGTTGATCCCTTAGACTTGGAATGGGAAGAAGAAGGTTTGGAAGAAGAAGGGTCATTGGATTTTGCATTGGTATTTTTTCTATGCAATTTAACCTTATCCTCTTCGACTGCATGGAGTTCAAGCTTTCGGGCCATGATGAAAGCTTCATCAAATGTGCAGAAGGTTTAAACCCACAAAGTGGATGAGATGTGCTTGGCACATGCTCTTGAAAAGATCTCGATGAGCTCAGGTTGAGGTAATGAAAAGGAGAGTTGGTTGATTAAACCTCTCTAACGAGAAATGAAGTCAGCTATTGATTCATCATAAAATTATCTAATAGAATAAAGGTCTATGGTGGAGACCTTCTTGGTGATGTTGATTGAGAAGTAGTTGAGGAATAGCTGAGCTAGTTGAGTGAAGGTAAAGAGAGAATGACTGGTAATGGAGCTATACCAATCAAGGGCAGTGTCAAAAAGTGACATGGGGAATGTCCGAAGTAATAATGCATCATCGTGGGCTATAAGGTAGCAAGCATGTCTAAACGCTTGTAGATTTTGCTGTGGGTCCTCTTTACTCTAAAAGCAAGTAAATTTTGGGAGTTCCCATTGACTAGGATATGGTCTAATAGGGACCGAAGGATGAATAGGTTCATTATAGATTTGTTCATATGAAAGAACACTCTTTGAACCTGAAATAGATGTCTCAAGGTTAGACATCTTATCCATCAACATCTTAATGAGATCGATAGATGGATTGGCTTGAGGGGCACCCCCTAGGTTATAAGGTACTTAGAAGGCATTGGGAGGGGTGTATGATGTACTTGGTTGCATTTGTGTAGGTGCAACATATTGGTAGTTCGTCATAGGGGCCAATGTTGAGGCCAAGGGGGCTTGTGCCATGAAGTTGGAGGGCATAACTTGACTAAATGCCACCAAAGGTGGTTGAATGGTGGCGAGACTAGTTAAAGGATGAGTATCCACTCTCGTGTTTATAGGCGTAAGAGTGGGTGGGATAGAGACAATCAAGTTTTGAAAAGGTGTCGAACTTGGTTGAATTGTTTATGGTTGAGGGGGTATGGAAACCTCAATGGAGGTAGGTCCAGAAATAAGAGAGGCCAAATCTTGAACATTGGCCATGGTTGGGTTACTGGTTGAGGCAATGGCTTGAGTGACCATAGGTTGGGTAATGGAGGCTATTGATATTATCGCCATTTCAACCAAGGAAGTTGGCATCCCATAAATAGGGTTACCTAAAGGATCTCACATTTGGCTTCTTGCGAGATAGTGTTGGAGAGCCTTGATGTTGAGGTCAAGGAATCTCTCAAAGTCTTGATCCCCTGTGGGAACAATAGGAGGTTGATCGAGGGTTGGTTGGATCGGAGTATGCTCAGTGTCTGAAGTATACTCCATTAGATGACTTGGTATGAAAGGCGAAGGTGGGAGTGGCTGTTGACTCGCATGGTCAACAAGAGATTTGGCTTGACTGTGTGTCAGAACCATCCAAAGTAAAAGGGGTTTAGGTTCCAAAAATTGTGTGTTTCAGTTTCAAAAAACTAGAATTTATGTTTAACAACAAAAAAGTTAGGTTTTAAGCTTGTTATTTGAAAAGAAAATTTGGTTGACAGTGATCAAAATCAGTTTAATAACTGATGTCGGTTATGATATGTTGCTGAGGTCAGTGGAATAATCGATGTTGGTGAATCTGGGTTGCCGATGTCGATGGAAAAATTGATGTTGGTTTCTATGTATTTTTAGAAACATAGAAACTAATATTTTTTTGAAAGAAAGAGAAATTTTGAGTTTTTTTTAGACCTTAGAATGATGCGACCTTACCAACTCAAAAAATTAGATAAAAATAGAAAAATATATGATTCGGCAAGCAACCTCTAAAAGTTAAATTCCTAAGAATAAATTTTAAAGTCGTGGTGGCTTATGCCTTAGAAGAATATGTTTGGGAATTGGGCTTTTAGAACAGGTCCTAAAGAAGAAGTCTATGGATGGTTTCAGGTTATGTTTTGGTGCTAAAAAATTTGTGTTAGGTTCAGTACGTGGCCTGGTGTTGGGGCCTGCTCCCTTCACTTCATGAACCCAGAGCCGAGCTGGGCCGCTTAGCCAATATATACTTTGCCTATAGTTTATACTCTGCCAGAGAACATAGTGGGTCCTCCCCTTGGTGGTGAAATCCAAGTAGGATCACCGAGAAGGGTAAGGTATCCGCTAGGTGATGAAATCCTAGATGGACCTTGTCTCAAGTATGTTGTATGTTTGATTTGATGTGATTGTGGTCTGGTTGTGTAACATTTATGCACTATGATTTATTCATAATGCTTTTAATTAATAAGTGAGCTAAATATGCATCCAAGCAGGAACGAAATGCAATAGTTTTTAACCCAAATAGAAATGTGTTTGTTTAAATGCAAAAAATTGGGAGAAGGGGTTAAGAGCATGAATTTTTACTACTCTAAGATGTAGGGAAGAGGTGACAAGAAGAAAAAGAAAGATGTTCTTTTTAACTTCTGCTAATGGTTTCTTTTCGAAATAAAGAGATAGAAGAAAGATGCAAGAAGAGAATATTTTCCTAATGCACCTATATGAAAGTTTTATTTTTCTAAAAAAATGAACCCAAGGAAAACTCCAGGGTCCCACCGGGTGTGCCAAAATGTTTCTCTACGTTTTTTCTAATTACATTCAGAAGAAAGAAGAAACTAAAGTTAAGGGTCAGGGGTTTGATTGATACCCAGATTAAGTTGCGCATCATATCCAAGCATTGTAGGAGCTCCTCTTTGGTTGTGGAGGAAACACCTATAAATAAGAATAATACTTAAATAAATAAAATGTTAGAATAAGATAAGGTGGACTGCCAAGCAACGCGCTCGGTCCCGAAAGTGTAAAGCTCTGTCAGGGATGACAGTCCACTATTTATGAAAAAGAGTGTTGTATAAAAAGAAATGGTGAAAGACCAAGAAAGAGAAATAAAGATAACACGTACCTATTCTCTACATTTAGTCTCACCGACATCGGTAGTCCTACCGAGGTCAGTTGGTCAATGATGTCGACGTCGGTTCTGTTACCGATGTCAGTAGGGGAAATGGGTTTTGGACAGGTTTCAGGTTTATGTCTATGGTTGACAGAGGAGTCCAGAAGATTAAATGTTTGTGTAGGGTTGCAGGAAAGTGAATAGGGTTTGAGGAAGGGCAAAGGTAGAGGGTAGGTGTGAAAAGAGGATAAGGATATGGGGAAGGATTTTTAGCCTTTCCACGAAAGAAGTCGGGTCTGGTTGATAGTATTTAGAAATAGTAAATAGAAACTAATTACCAATGTATTCTAAGATATTGAGATGAGACAGAAGAATACTTAGCTCTGCTTGGTGAAGAACCAGAGGTGTTAAAACGCTTATTCCTATTGTGGCTGATGTCGAGGTCCTCGTGCAATGTTCCAATCCAATCTGGAGTGACTTGTGTAGAGTTTCTATATCTAGGAGAGTGAAATTCGAAGTCTGATGCTTGGTCTCAAAAGTGTGCAAGTCAATATGAAAGAGTCCCAGGGGCAACTCAAGGTTAGAGTCTAGCTTATGTAACCAATGTCAGTGATCCCGCTGGTGTCGGCTGACAGTTGACCGACGTCAGCGGCTAGAGAATGGGTAAAAGGGCTATTTTTAGCCCTTTGCCCATTTTTCCATCCGCCAAGTGCATTTGCCATTGGAGAATGGTCAAAATATGGGTTTATTAGGCATGAGAGTTAGTTAGGAAGTTAGGATGGAGTGAGAATAGGTCATGGGTAGTTATGTTTTAGATGACCTAGTCTCAAGGCGACTCATAGGGTAAGAAATGGTCTTAGGGTGAGGTATCCAAGGTGAGGTGTCTAGGTGAGGTCATTAATCTAAAATAAGTAGTTTATTTTAAATTAATAAGGTGTGTAAGTGTTTAGAAATGGACCAAGGGAGAGTCGACACAATATTGGTGTCTACAAAATCATTTTAAAAACTTTTTAATTCTTTGAAAATATATTGCTTCACTTATATTTCACAACACCTTCTCAAAAAAGGAAAAAATTTAGACATTTGATTCTCACCACTCTCATGTCAAAATTACAATTAGAATGATTTTTATAAATAACACATTAATCACTAAAGTACCCAAATTATTCCTCACATAATATGTGCATCCTATGAAATGTATTGGTGCACCTTTGATTGGGGAAATAGACCATATGCAATCATCAACTTCACTTAATTAATCCAAGTCAAACTATGACTATGCAAGAGATATTTTGGATCAATTGTGTTGAATGGTTATTTGAATTCAAAAGTCACACCACTTTACATAAAGCTATTTAACTATTTTTTAATTAACCTAATATTATTCTAATTATAAATCCCATAGATTTTGGAAATTACCTATTTTAATTATTTTATTAATTAAATTATTCCTCTAATTATGGAAAGTGGATAAATGATGGCATCATCATTACATCATTGATAAATATTAGGAATCATGACATCATCATAAATATCAAGAATGATGGCATCATCATGAAAGTTTTCAAGCATTTGTAAAATATCAAGCAAATATCTAAATTTTCAACCCATACCTATTTAATGCCAAATATTAATTATATTCTTGCCTATAAATTTTGATTGAAATTCAACCACACATATAGATTAACATCTAATGGTTGGAATCAATTCAATAATTATATAAATAGAAGGGTTCACCCTCCTATTTCACATGACCAATTATGTAGTGAAGATCTACCAAATCTGAAGGTCATCACATTTTATTCTCATCCATTATTTCGTCTAATTACTCAAATTATCCATTGTGTAAAGGGAGATGTTGTTTGTGTGATCATGTCATGACATTGATAAATACTCCAAGCCGTACATCTAGGCATAAACATGTATGTATACTGATAGGGAGAATATATCCATGAGGAAGTAATTATTTTAATGTCTTCTATTTTTTATTTCTTTTAGATCATGCCCAATCCTAGGATCACATTTATGAACTTATATTTTTTATTTTTTTATGTTTATTTTTAATACAAAAAAATTAAACCTATTTTGGATTCATGTGTTTATAGGAATAAGTGGAAACCCCACTCTTTTGATAATGAAGTATAATTTCCATGGCATTCCTTTCTAACACACCAAGCATTTCAGTTGTATTTCATTTTTTATCTTCTTTTTTTGGCTCCTTATTATTTATTTCAATTCCTTTTTTCTCATCTTATCTCTAGTCTTCTTTTTCTATTCTTTGCTCAGTCCTCCTTTTGTGTGTTTAGACCATCATAGTCCATCCTCTTCTACTAAAGGATCCTACTTTCTGTTGTCCATTTTATTTTGAGTTTTAACCCACTTTCATCTGACCACCTCCATAAATATGTTTGTTATTTCATGTTACTCTCCCTTATGATCTTAAACCCACTATAGATCAACCACCTCCTCCTAAATCGCTCTTGGATTTAGATACTCAATATCCAAATTATTTTTGGACTACTCCTCTCTATTTTCATCTCATCCTCTATAGCTGCCATCTCCTTCTTCACTAACATCACCACAACATATTAAACATACATTTGGGCATCCAAATGATGACCCATAGCCTCTAGTACCACCTCAAGTATAGTTTTCTCCTCTTCATCTCTCATTATTTACACATTTCTATGTCAATAAACCTCTAAATATATATATATATATATATATATATATATATATATATATATATTTCAACATCCTCTTCTTATCCACATGCTATGGCTATCATACAAATCAACACCTCATCTTCATATTTGGTGAGATGATAAAACTCATGTTTTTAACCTTGGAACACCTATTTTAATGCCTCCATTCTCTTAATTTATGAAATTTCACACTAGATATAGTCATAACTTGATTAGTAAACATGAGACCTAATATTATCCATTGATGATTCCTCCATAGTCACACTATTGTCTTGATTTTCATCAAGCCTAGGCTTATTATCACTTTATTATTGTTCTTATGACAGCTCCTGTTCACTTCTCATCATATGATTATCATCTCTAAGATGATTATTATCCCCTTATTTATCCCTTCCATGTCATGTGAAAATAACATTGTACTCTCATTGTCCACATGAGGGCAATACACATATTGAATCATAATAATCTATCCTCCAACATATATATGGGATGATCTCACACATATAACACCATTTTCACCCTTTAGTCCTCTTGGTAGGTCCATTGTCTCTATCTCATTATATTTTGATTTACCTATACATTGAAAAAACATATTAATGGAATCAAGAGTTCCCACAATAACTTCTTACATCTCTTCTTCACATCACAAGGACATGTTGTCCAAGTATTCTATAATTCTCACATTATTCTTACATATTTATCCCTCACAATGGAATCATAGAGGCCCATTTTAAAATATATTTATGATTATTATCTCCTCATTATTATATATGTTTTATCCTCCTCTAAATGGATGGTTTACAACTATTATCCTTGTGTTCATTAGTTTGAACAACAACCACCTCTATTGTGTCCTTCATGGGAGCATATAACTTCTCAATCTTGTCTTCTTCATTCACCTCTATTTATTTCTTAAAATAAACATTTATATTTCCTTGGTTGTCCTCAACCCTTCTACCCTCAAAAATATATATTAAAAAAAAACTTATTTCCTTCATTAACCAAGTATGTTTCATATTTTTCCCACTCATGGGCATCTAAAAACTCATTCCCACCATCACACAATGGGTCTCCTTCTTCCACTTCAACTACTATCACTTCCATATCCTTTTGCATGAAGATTTATTGATATAGGCTACTCATAACTCTCTTTCACCTTGTTGTTTTACAAAATAAACTTGGGATTCTCACATGGAAACCTCACATTCTTTTTTTATTCAAAGAGAACCTTATTCTCCACTTACACATACTTCTCCATGCCACTTCTCAAAGTAGACTTAAGCTAATCACATGACAACTTCCCCTTCATATTATTTTTCTTGGTAATCTTATTCTTATTTTATCTCTCAAGCCTCATTACATGAAGCTTATTAAACCATTTTGTATATAGTTTCAGGTGTAAAAAATGACCCAACAACTTGGAAACCATTTGTTCCCATCCACTCACCTTCTTATTTCTTTTCCCTTGTCTCCTTGCTTGGATATCTTTCTAATACACAACTACACTTCTATACAGTTTCTTCCTTGTAACATTTACCCTCATGGGGTCTTAAATATTATCATTTAAAAAAATATATATCTATACTATCCATTTCATGAGATTATTAGGGATCAATTTACCATATAACAAAAAAATATCATAATTATGATTACATATTTACTTCACCATGACCTATGCTGATCTTTTTCTTTTACTGGCATATTTTCCTCTATTTGATTGGCCTATTTTCAAATCATCTAATATCTCTTGTAGGGAAATAAAAATATCATCATATATTTTTACATATTCACTCATAACTGCAACATACTAACTTTGTGCAGACATCTCCATCATGTTTAGTCTTGCCTAGAATCTTTTCAACATCTTTACCAACTCTTCTACCTCTGGTGCTCTTTTCACATTATGTTCCACATATCACCCCAATCAGTAGGATTGTGTTTAAAATTTTTTTATAGACTCAATATATAGCATCTCAAACTCCATCTCAACTTGTAGGACTTCTCTCACACCTGCAACAATGTATGCAAGATTCTCTTTCACAACTTGTAGCTCACTCAACAAAATTAGGTTTCTCAACCTACAATAAACCCATGTAAGAGTTTCACACACACAAACCTATAGGAAAAAAACCTTTATATGATATCACTTTTTGAAATCAAAAAATAGGGGGAAAAAATTAAGGTTTACCTTTATCTTTGTGTTGTTTGGGCTGAACATTCACTCATGAACACACAATATCACTTACTCAAACTTGACACACTTAACATAACTTCATTAAATTCATAGTATAATAAATTAACACTCTCACACATTTTTATATAATATTATTAAATTACATTAAATAGTTATAGACTCATATAATTCCTCTTAAACTGATACAACTCTTTGTTTTGCTCTTGGAGAGTTATGCTTCTGGAGAGTTCTGTTCCTTCCCAACTTGTCCTTCTCTTCTCAATTTTTTTTTTATAATAAATATGGTATTACTAATCTTGGCATCCCAAGATTTTTGGGGTGTATCTTCACCTTACCTTACCTCCACATAATGTAAAATATTTTACATCTTTTAGTTTTTACAATTAAACACCAAATTATTAGTAACTGCTCTTGAGTACATAAGTGGTAATTACAAGCCAAATTACAATTACCAAAACTATCATAACTTCACCATAATAAATAAATTTGCTAATAAATTCAAAAAATATATTTTATAATACATTTTATATCACCACTATAAATTTTACCATATAAATCTTACCTTAGGTTACCACAGGTAAAGAACAACCTTGCCACGTGTCACAAACTATACAATTGATGTTTTTAATTTGAATGAAAGTTACCAAATTAACATAAATTTACCTAATTTTATACAATATATGTATTTTTTTAAAACATATCATGATAAATACTTTTAATTTCAACCCACACAATTTGGTAGCCTAATTCTTACCACATGTTTACCTCAAGGTAAATAACCATATACAAACTAGGGATTTGACATTTTTTAGCTAAACAATAGTTAAAAAACTATCATAAATTTTTAGTCACTGATAATTGAGATGAAATTTAGAAAAAATATATTTTAATTATCATATTCCATTACCCCACAAAATTTCATCATCCAATTCTTACCACACAAGGATAAAAACCATTCTAAGTGTTCTGAGAAAATTAGGTGGTATGCCTCTATGGTGACTCCAAATGATCTAATGTTTTGTGTAAATATTTTACGTGTTAGTTTCTATGATACCAAAAAAATTTAGAATATAATTATATATGCAATATTCCTATAAGTAAATAAACCTCTTTCCAAGTGTAACAGTCAATACATTTACAGGGTAACTATAAATGGTCTAAAATGTGGTATAAATGTTTTGAGTCCCAGGTGCTATATATTCACAAAATTTCAACATCTAATTATTAATAAATTTGAATAACCATTTATATCAAGTGCCTATGACTTAAAATTCCATGCATACTAACAAGATAGATGAAATATCTATGCACTTTACCATGGTAAAGGAATACTTTTACAAGATTATACAAACCCTTAGATGTTATTGCATTATTACTCAATACCATAATTTTATCAATGGTCAAAAGGGGGAATAAGGTCAAGTATCACTTGTTACTTAATACCCAAGCCTTTTCCATTGCATTCCATGACCTCACATAAATTTTTGGAAATATGGTCTTTTTCTTTGATAACATGAGGGAAACATATCACCCAATAATGAGGAGTCTCTATAAATCTTAACCTGCTCATTGTCTAGGAAGCCATTTTTGGCAAAGGAGAGGGAACCAACCTTATATGAGTTTATTTCATTTTGTCAATACATGGTATGCCTACCATAGATTTTAGGGTAAGTGTGGAGTTTTTAAACATGGAAATCATTATGAATCGCATATGCCCCACAACCTTTATCTATGATTTTGAAGTGTGATACTTATTGGAGAGGCGAATTGTTGGATCATTTAGATTCATTAGTGCCACATGATTGCATTTATTAGGAACAAACTTTGTGATATGAAAATGATTAATTTTAAAGTACATTCCTTCCAACATTTTATAATATTGGTGTGGTTTTGGATCACCAAGAATAATCACCTCCATATCAAGTTATGGAAACTTGAGGCATTGATGGAAAGTGGAAGGAACAATGTGCATGTCATGAATCTATGGGCACCCCAAGAAGATGTTATATGGTAAATAAATGTCAATGACATAGAGGAGGGTTTGGTCTGTGTCAAGACTAGCCATGGTGGTTAAGTGAATGTAATTAGTTTATTTTCACTCTGCATTGTCATATGCTTTGATGGTGATCATATTGGCTTCCAATGCCAATTCAAAATACTCTAGGCACTTGACCAATTTCAATGTATAAATTTTCAATCCTAACCCATTGTATATGAGTAATAATTTTACCTTGTGTATGAAATAATGGCCTTGATGTAGAGAGGTATATTATGGGATGGTCCTATTGATAGAATGTCATTGTGGTAAAATGTGAGCTATTGACCTGAGGATAGATATATTACAAGTGCTTGGAATTATGAAGGATAAATGTTCGTAGTAACTTTCAACTAAATAAGAAATTTATACAATACATATTTATGAATAAAAAATGTCTTGAAAAGATCCAAGATGGATATTTGAGTAGGAGTATTATTGAGTTATTCAATAAGGTCATATTATGCCCTAGAGGTAGATACACAAGGTTTTTGAATAGAAATACCTTATATAGTGACCTTGGAGGATCAATTAGTGAAAACACAGTCTTGGGATTTGAGTTTAATTGTAATCATGTGATGATCAATGATCATGACCAATTATAGTGTCATAATTGTAAGGGTTTTCATGGTAATTGACATTATTAACATGGGTGTTTTGACCTTGGTTATGACCTTGATTTTTATATTGCTTCTATTGTGAATTATCTTGATCATGCTTAGGGAATGGATCCTTGAATATCCCTAGTTATTGATTTTTTGAAGTTGAAGCATCATTATATAGTTTAATCTCGCCATGATCTAAAAAGTCTTGAACCTAGTTTTAAATATTCATGCACCTATTTTATAATGAGCTTTGATCTTATTAAAATAATAATATTCATCCTATCGGCACCATTTTGGATAAGGTTTATTTTCATCAAATGGATTTATCTATGGATATATAATCATGTTTGTTGTAATAAAATTGTGGAAAATAACTTCTAAAAATTCTACAAGAGGATTGAAAGTCCTTCATTGATATTATTGCTTGGGTGGAGGCCATTTAAGGGTAATATGTGTAGTTTTTTTAACATTTTTATACTTAGTCACTCCATCTCCCACTACATTCTTGTTTTTACTAAAAAACTTGGGCTTTTAAATTTGTTTTTAGTTTTGATTTTAGAAATCCTTGGAAAATAATTTCACTAGGCCCTTTGTAACAAGTGCCTTATCTATATGGACACCCTTCTCAATGATTTCATCAAAATTCATGGTCTATCATATAGATAAGTGGAAGGCCATCCATGATTTAGGTTTTCCATAAACATTTTGATTAATTATTTTTCTGAAATGGTGTAGGAGAATCTATTGGCTAAACCATGCCATCTTTATAAAAAAGAAGAGAAACTCTCTTTATTTTATTGTTTAGAATTTAAAAGGTACATCATTATCAGTTAATGATCAACACTATAAGATAAAGGTCTCAAAGATAATTTTGATAAATCCAAAAATGTGGTTATAGATCCCTTTGGTAAGTGTAGGAACCATTTGAGGGCTTGGCTGCCCAAACTTCTAGAGAACAGTTAGAGTTGATAAATGTCAATTTAGGCGACCTCTTGACACACCATAAATAATCCATAGAGTATATACATATAAATATATGGAAGTCATTAGTGGAAACATATTGTGTTTCAATTTAAATTCTCTTTTTTATGTTTATAGATTGGTGAAATTGACTGGTGAAATCGCCTTGATTTTGGTGAATTGCCCTGATTTCCATTTTCTAATAGTTTATGTTTGTAGAGTGGTAGAATTAACCTAAGTTTGGGTAAATTGTCATAATTTTAGTGAATCACCCAGATTTATATTTTCTAATAGTCTATGTTTTTAGAGTGGTGGAATTGACCTAAGTTTGGTGAAATCACCCTAATTCTATTTTATGATAGTTTATGTTTGCATAATGGAAAAATTGACCTAAGTTATGTGAGATTATAATAATTTAGGTGATTCACTCTCTATTTTTTTATTCTATGTTTATAGATTGGTAGAATAGAATTTGTTTCAATGAAATCACTCTGATTTTGGCCAAATCACTATTTTTTGTATCTAATTATTTATGTGTTTTTAGAGATTGGTAGAATTGACCTATGTTTTGATGTAATTGTTATTATTTTGGATAAATTGCATACCATTTTGATCTATTAGTTTATGCAGGAATTTATTATTATCAAAGATTAAAAAAATAAACTACTAATCCATCGATTGTAGGTTTTCACCTGTCAAAGTAATAAATCAACCAAAAAAACTCTTACATTTATTTTTGGGTGTATAAAAAACTTATTTTATTTTTATTTTTAGTTTGATTGTGTGTGCATATTTATATAATTTAAAACTATATATACTATTCCCTTGCATCCTAAGGCAATTCCTAGGATAAAAATGTCTTGGTATGATTATTTTTATCCTAGATAGATGCTACATATGTTCTTCTCTCATACCTTTAGGTGATCTTAGGAATAATAAATAGTGTGAGCCTCTTTTCTTTTGGTTGTGTGACTTGGGACTTGATCCCCAAGATCAAGTATTTAGGGTTTGGTGACTGGTATTTCATCCCATAGAGTTATGACCAACCCCATAATCTAGTGGGGTATAAAATTAAGGGAAGAGATCTCATTATTATTCAAGTGGTGTCACACCATGAAGTGAGGGGATTTTATGCTCCAATACCCATAACACAAAAATCACCCTTCCAAAAATGATTTTTTGGTATCACTCTAATAAAATCCGATAGATGGAGTGGGCATGAGGGGACTAAACCTTATTACATACCCCATTAATTGGCCTCTTTAATAGACTTGGTCCCCATCTACTACAAGGTATGTAGGGGATGCAACTAGAAAGACTTGTTTAAGCCTAGTTTATGATCGATTAGATGAAAAACATTATTAGTGTGAGAGAAAACAAACTCCCCCAAGATAATCGCATTATACATCCATGGAGTCAAGTTTTATAGGCCAATATATTCACTACTTCATGAGATTATATGTGTGGGATACTAGTTACATTACACACCTTTTATACTAAGCATAAGGCTTGTCAATTACATACGTTTGTTTGATTAATATTGATACCTTCATTGATTTTAAAATTTAAACACTTAAAACAAAGTCAAATCTATCAAAATTAAAATTTCAAACATAAACTATTTAAGTCCAAACATTCAAAATTCAAATTCAACCTTCCAAGATCAAAATTCAAAGTCAAATGTCAAGGTCAAAATTCAACATCTAAAGTCAAATATACACCTTCAACTCAATTAAATCAAATTCAAAATTCAAAATTAATCAAAAGTGTATAAGTAGAAAGTTTAGAATGAAAGCTACTTAAGAAATCTAATGATGAAATCTAATATAAACTTAACTTCAAAGATAGAGCAATAAATAAATGAAATCAATAAATGAATAATACTTAAAAATGTGAAGTATTTGTCACCTTATCCATTGTGATCAAATAAGAATTTTCTCTTGAATGCTAAATGTGTATGATCAACCCATTTCCAAGGCAAAGATAATTGGGAAATGTTTTAGGAAGTAAATATTTTTTATGTCTTTGATTCACTTTAATTCAAAATGAAAATTTGATAGCACTTTGTTATCTTGAATGTGGATAATTTAAGTGGAGGATTACATGCCAATTTATAGGCTTATAGGAGATGAAATGAAAAGTTGAGGATTATTTTAATTTTTTGAATTATTTAAATAATCAGTGGTGAGGAATTAGTCCTTATCTATAAGGATGGTGACCAACTCCATAGGTTGAGAAGAAATGGGACTGGTTGAGTGAGTCATCAAGAGTGGGTTAAGTTAATTGGTTGAGTTACCTTTGAGGTTTAAATGCTCTAATATGACTCATAAGGTAATTGAGGAAGTTGAGAAATGATTTATATGAGTCAACATATAGGTGAGACAAATGTGAAGGATGTCTGGGTGAGGTGGAAAATTTAAAATTTTAATTAGTATTAGAGGAAAAAGGTGTACATAATTATGATTAACTAATTAAGAATTAATCAATTATTTGAATTTTGGAGGGAAGTAATGTTATTTTGAATTTGAATTTGAAATCATGATAGGTTATTGTGTCAAGGTTAATTTTGACACTAAATTATGAAATTTAGGTGTCCACATTTCCCCTCTTTGAAATGGTGTTGTGAAGCAATACCATTTCAAAGAATAGTAGATAAAGCAAAGCATAGATGATTTTGGGGAAGAAATTTACTCAAGGTGGTTGAAAATGAATGTGATGATTCCCCCATTGAAAGTTCATGAAGGAAAGTAGATGAACACTCAAAATGAGTGTTAAGAGAAGATGGATAGCTAGAGGGATGGATTACCAATAATAATGGAAGTACTAATGTTAATAAAAATTCTTGTAACATTGTAAGCAGTTTGTGTAAAATGATTTTCCCTTAGCCATTAAATTCTAAAGAAGAGATTGGAAAAATAATATTTACCATTCATAAAATGCACACTTGGATGACGTTATGGACTCATGGATCACATTATCAGATGTGGGAATGATATATCCTGATGATGTAAGTTGTGATCCATAAAATAAAAAATACAGATTGTCTAATGTGTGGTAAAAGTTTACAATATCGATAGCTATAATCAATGATAAATATTGGTAGTAGTTTGATTAATTAATTGTAGAAAATGTGGATGAAATGACTTGGATCGATTATGGTGGTGGAACTAACCTTAAACACCCCATTTAATTGAGCACTACCTACATTGTCTAAATAGACCTTAGGAAAATGTAGTTCTCCCAATATGGGAAGAGATGTAAAGTGATAATGTAATGTAATATTGACCCATGAATTATATTAACCCACTTAAGTTAATGATTACAAATTTTGATTGGATGTGATTATGGATTGGTATTCCCCAAGCAATTATATGTGCATGGAGTGGATTTGTTTTTATTATATCCTAAGATAAGTTGCATGCTTTGAGGTGCCCCATGAATCAAGGTTCATGGGAGTAGATGTTGGAATGATATATCCTATTGAAAAGCTACAATATTGGATTCATTAACTAATTTACTGATTTATTTATTTATTCATTTATTGACTTAATTATTTATTGATGGAGAAAGGATATATGTTGTGATTTTATCGATCCCAATCGACAAGTGTGGGAGATTGAATGGAAAGATTATGAAATTATTGGGGATGATTTATGTATAATTACAAACAAACAAGTTAAGTGACTATATGGATTGACGATGATGGATCAAATGATTTCATAACATGGATTAGATATGTATGGATGGAATACAAAGTTTATTATGGGATGTATCATGAAAAAAACTGGTTTTAAGTGGTTAAATGCTTATAAAAGGAGAGGAAAATGGATTCACCATTCTTAAAATGGAAAATTTGGCATTGAATTTGTTGAAGATAGTGGAAAATTTGTTATAAAATGGTAAATTCGTTAGAAAATGACAAATTCGTTACACATAGTGGTGAATTCATTCAACATACACTTGTAGTGGCCATCTTCCATAGGGCATAACTTTTTACTCGAGACTCTATTTGAGATCTACTTTATGGTAAAATGAAGGTATTAGAAATAAAAATTAAACCATTTTAAAAATATTAGTTAGATAAAAATTATGAGAATGAATAAGTTGATGTGATTTTTTATGGGATTATGAATGTTAATGAGTGTGTTTAAGATGTAAATGTAGTCATTTAAGACTATCATAGAGACAACATGGACTACAACCTATAACCACTCTGTGGGTCTATCTTATTAGCATGTCATGGGTCCTTTGAAGAATAAACCACAATAGATTTATCCAACATGAAACATAAATTCTTTGTCTATGGATGTGAGATGGTATGATAGTTTATTTTATTTATTTTCTTTGCTTGGAGTTCTAATAATAATTCCAATAGTATTAGCCAATAAGAGTTGAACAACCTATTTTTTATATTTCACATGACAACATGCACTAATGGTATAGAAAAACCATGATGATTGTTGTGTTATATGTGTAAGGATAATAGAATAAAAAGTGTAAGACTTAGTGCATCGTGATATGGAGGATCATAATAACATTGTTTGTAATGTGCATAGTGATCTAGACATAAATAAATAATGAAAACAAGATAAAAATAAATGTTTGTAATAATGAAAAGTGGGTAAGTATGCAAGTAACTAAATAAATACGTAAGATGTACAAGAAAGAAAGTGAACAACAAACAAGAAAGTAAATGACTATACAAACAAGCAAGAAAATAGATTTTTAGATTTCCTTGGATTCGAGTAGAACCCTTTGGAATTTTAAGATCTTTGACAATGTTTATTATCTGATGAGTAAGCCTTGTAATAGATGAATAGGGAACATAACTAAGGATACGGTTTTTTTAATTATTTTTTTAATTTGTTTTTATATTTTTGGATACTTTGTAATGTTTTTGGATTTTTTTGGATTTCTAGGTGTATATACAAGGAATAATAGCAAAGGGAAAACCTATTCTATCACCGAGGAAGGGAGTGGTAGTGTATGGATGGGATATATTATGGATGGAGTATGGATGAATAGGAATCAATGAGAATTGAGATGATAACTCCAAGGAACATGTGACATAAGAACTAAGTGTTTAGTTGTCAAAGTATCATTATAAATATACATTAAAATGTTTCTAAGAACATGTCTCAAGATGTTTCCACTTACTTATCAAGGTAAAAATGGGAAAAAGGATAGTTTTATGATGGCAAATATTAGATGGATAAGGATGGGTTTTAGTGGATTTGGGATAAAATGGATAAGGATAGTTAAGGATGGGTTTCAGATGAAATGGATAAGAATGGGTTTGGATAGGTAAGGATGGTTTAGGATAATTGTATGATGGTGAAGGATGGGTTTATAATAGTTATAGAATGGGTAAGGATGAGTTTAGGCATAGGATGGATAAGTATGGAGGGAAGATTTAAAATACATAAGATATAAATGGAATGGGGTTGCTCCCAAGTGTAAGATGCTTATAGACAACTGATTATTTTACCCATGATGCCTAAAACTAGTTTTCATTATGGTGCTTTCCCAAAGAAAAATTACTTTTGGAAGAATTTATTTCTCATTTTTTTTTTGATGTTTTATGATATTTTTGATAATTTTATAGTGTATCAAATATGGAAGGGTTTAATATGCATGATGTTGGCCCTTACGTATATTTCAAGCATGTGTTCTAGTTATATCTTTATTAACATATTTTATTTTTAAGTTAGCTTCTTTTAAATTTACCAAGATACCATCATAGCCCCTATGATAGAGGGTGATGCCAAATAACATGGAGTGGAAGGTATGATAGATGAAGGATGTGTTTTGAATGCATGAAATATTTGGATGGATGGAATGATAGTGGGAATAAGTATATGTGTCATGATGTGAAAGGTGATTGGAACCAACAATCTCACATATAAAAAAATTAGGAGTAGTTGCATGTGGGATTATTATATAATTCAATGATGTCTTTAATATGTGATGGGGATCCTAGTTATAATTGTACTGATATAGGGGTAGAATAATGTGCTCATCCATTGGTGCCTTAGAAATTTTTTCACAAAGGGATTCTTCTTGATTTTTTTGATCAGGATTTATATTTTAATTGTCCAATAGCACCTCAAAGAGGTTTTATCTAAGGAACTTGTATATTTGGTTTTATTTATTTTGATTTTGATTTGGATTATAATTTGGATTTTGATCATATGATAGTGCCTCAAAGAGGTTTTTACTATGGGACAATGATTTTAAGTTTGGATTGTAAGATTCATATTGATTGAGGAAACTTATTATTCTTTAGAATATGCATATGTTTCTTGATGGTATTTTGACTAGAAACTAGCTTGAAATTTTGTGATTATTTGATTATCTTGAAATGAAACTAATTGTAGGTAAATTTTTTGGTCCCAATCAATGGGTGTAGGATATGTAATTGTAATATGGGAGGAAGGATTGGTAGTGTTGATGAAAGTAATAGGGGTATTATGATGCTCATAGGTAATATGAACATATCCTATTTAGATTATATAGGTGAAGTTTCCTTAGAAACTAAAAAAGTATCACTAACATGTTTAGATTGATTTGAAAATGGTTTGTAGCCTATGCCATGAGGTCCATTGTTTAATTTTAAATGGATGGTTCTATAAATCTTTTCTCATGGATTTTGTTGACTAAAATTACCTCTATCAATTAGGGTGTATGCTTTAGGGTGATGGGGGCTTTAATGTGTGATAAGAGTTAGGGTGATTGGCCAATGGGTGATAGGTTGTGTTGGTTGGAGGAGGATTGTTCCAAGATAAGATCTTGGTAAAAAAATGGGATCTTAGATAAAGATATGATTTTTAAAAATGATATTATCAAATATGGTTACATGGTAATGGATAGGATCATTGATAATGGATTGTATTTCATGGTGATCAAATATGGTTCATCAAAAATTGAAGGTAGGCCATGATGGCCAAATATGAGTTCATCAAAAATGGAAGGTGAGTCATGGTGGCCAAATATGGGTTCATTAAAAATGGAAGGTGATCCATGATAGTAAAATATGTGTTGAACTACTATGGATTGATAAAAAATGGGTTAGATGAAAAATGGTGAAAGGTTATGAACTTGATTTGGAAGTGGACTAGCTTAACTATGTTCAGAAAGGAAATGTTGGCATACTCCTGAACTATGATTTTCATATGTGGATACACTTGGTTCCACCATAATGTGCCCTTTGTCAATAAAATATTGGATATAATGTTTTAGTATCATAAAACTAATTTTGGAATGATTATTTGGTATTCATAATGTTTGTTATGTCTATACCACTCAGGTTTTGGAAAATTTTCATCTAAGTATTTGATGTTAGGGAACACGATCATGTTTATGATGACCAAATTTCAAAAGACAAAATCATATGGTTATCCTAAAGGAGTGAATTTTAATTTTAAATTCTTTTGAATAGGTTTACCACCAATCATGGTAGTGTTTTTGGTAGGTTGTGTGCTTTTGATTAGTTGTGGCTTTGGGGCTTGAATGATGCTAGATGGTAGGGGTGGTAGAATTGCATTCCCTTTGATAGTGTAATGAGGGATGTTTAGATCAAATTTATAACTAGTGGATGGGATAATTGGATTCTTTTGGATAATATGGTTACTATTGGTAGGTTGATATGGAATATGTTGGGTTTCAAAATGAGGAATTTTATCCCCTAGACTTAAGGCTTGTAGCATGACCTTATTCCTGTTGGCTATAATATACTCTATGATTTGAGAATGGGGTAATATGGTTATATGGATAATTTCATGAATTTATAATTGATGTTATTTATGTCATTGACTACCAAATTTAAAGGGTTCATTGTCAAAAGGCTCTTCCATCAACCTAGGATTGTTCAACATAATCATGTGCCTTGTGATAGGCAACATTGTTAAGAGAAAGGATTTAACTCAAAAAAATTAAAAAGATATATATTTGACTCTAAGAAACTAAAATACAAAAATGAATAAAATAAAATTTATTGATAACAAAGTACTTTGAGTTTTGACTTTAGGACTAAAATTTGTGATTTTTGAAGATTTTAGAATATAACATAATTTTTTTGTTTTAAAACTCAAAATATTTTTAGTTTCAATCAAAGGATTTTAGTGCATGGTTTTCTCAAGGAAGTAAACAAATAAGTCTAACTTTAAACACACATGAATTACAAAAAAATATAAAAACTAGGCTAAAGAACTTGAATAATTTGTAGGCTTTCTATATCACTTGTTTGTTTGTTGCATAAGTTGTGACCTAATATTTCAAGGTACTAACCATGGAAGATCATGTCATTACCATGGCCCAATAATCACAATTTCAAGGGTGCATGGAAATTAGCTTATTGATGTTAAATTATAACTTATACACCATGTATTAGACAATAGAAATGGATGTCCTATGATTAGGGTTTTAAAAAAATATCTTGGGGAGTCCTCTACATACCTTTCAGTACATTGAGGCCTAAAACTATGGAAAATTTTATTTTAATGGACACACACAAATGTGTATAGTCCCAATGTGCCCAAAACAACCATAATATTTTAATGTTTTAACATAAAAAAAATTAAACTTTGAGCCATTATGTCTATGGCTTGAGTATTGGAGGATGAAGCCCTTTCATTTCATGGGGTAATTAAAATACCACTTTTTAGCCAATAATGACAACTCTAACTCAATTTATATGCCTTGTCAGTATATGGGGTTGGCCTACCACATGGTCATGAAATGCATGGTTAATATAACCCATAATAAAATAAAAATAAGTAATAATTACACTTATATCTAATTCTAAGGTATCGTCACTAATGTGATGCCAAGAGAAGATCATGCACGCAAGTGGCTCTTGGGTAAAAAAGTTTAGAAATTTTGTTTCTGATTTTATAAGTATTGTCACTTATGTAATGGCATATAAAATAACATACATAATAAATTTCACACAAATAAATGCTTAGAAAGTAACGTTATTTAACTCCAAAAAATTGAAATATAGTCTCTACTAAAAATAAGAATGTTGAAATGGAAAATGCTAGAAATTTTGAAATAAAAGGAAATGGTTATTCTAAAAATGAAATATTAAGAAATAAAAATAAAATTATATTAAGTTATTCTTTTTTGGTTTGTCTTGGACTAATGGCTTAGAAGAAATAGTTAGAAATGTTTTATAAGTTAAATGTTTAAGACAACCTATAAAGTTAGTCACACTCTGATAGGGACTTGGATGTAAGTGTTCACGAAATTGAAACCAACATTGATCCACCTAGAATGGATATGATAGGGTACCAATTCAAATAATTTTTTTAAAAATAAAAATATGAAACCTCTTACGATTATTAGAGCTAGGGGCTAAATTTCTTGTAGGCTATGCCCTAGAAAATTTACAACTTATCCACACACACGAGGAAGATGTTTAAATATATTATAGAGATAGGGATATCTATATTCATGAACTAAATCAAGATCAAAATGGTTTTTAAAAACGTCACCTAAACCCTGAGTCTATAAGCAAATGGAAATTGACTCATATAGAGCCACCACCTTAGGATACAAATCAAGTTGTGATTGAGAAATTGAAAAATTTAAACCAAGTACTTTCTACTTTGGCCTCTACCTTAAAATCCACTAAATCAAAAACATAATATTGTAAATTCTCATCCAATAATCAAATCCCATATAATCAAAAATCTAACCAAAAACATATTACTACCAATACGATGTTTATTCCCACAAAATCCACTGATAGGGTGTTTAGTCCCCCCAAATCCAATTCCAATCCACTAATCAATCCTCATAAGCCTTTATAAACACATAAAAATTCATCTCACTCATCTCAAACCACTCCAAATCCTTAGGAGTGGCAAGATATGAAGGATGCTCTTTTATGACTGCAAATAGGGAATCAAAGTAAAAAGTTCAAATTTGAGGAATTATGTCCTAACCATTTTGTCAAGAACATTATAGAATTCCATTTCCATAATCATTTTTAGGCACAAAAATTAGATAATTATAAGGGGAAAGGGTACCAAAGGTCACATGTGAGATAATTATCATGGATTTTTAATAAGTATCATTTAATGACATCTATCTACTTAGATTGTTCTCATAAAGCTTGGGTGATCAAGACTTATAATTGTTCCTTAATTTTCCCAAAAGACTGGTCAATAATTTTTTTGACCTATGAGAACACTTTTTGAAGCATTTCTCGCACAACATGGAGCATGAGTTGATAATGATGGACATTTAAAAATCAGAATAATGAAATTGGGAGATATTTTTAACTTTTTTACAAGGATGGAAAATATTGACCAATAAGTTTCCTTATTATATCATTGAAAAATAATTAGCTACCACCTTTACTTTAAATATAAATCCACAAATGGATTTTAATTTGTGAATAAATTTTACAAATACATTTGATGAAATCATTGAAAAGGGTGTGTGTAGATTAAAAAAGCCCTTATGTATAAATGGTTGATCAAAATATACTCTAAGGACTCTAAAAAAAACCTCAAGCTAATGTTCAATCATAAATAGAGAAACCTGTACTTTTTAATAAGAAAAAAATGTCATGGGTGATGGAGTTATATATTCTAAGCATATGAAAAGTGTTCAACCAAAACACATCCAAAATGTTCAATTTACACCAACAATTACTCTTTAAAGAGTGCCACCTAAAGACACAATATCAATGAAGGAAATTCACCCCTCTTATGAAACCATTGGATGTTTTATTTAAAAATATCATTGGTATAAACATGGTTGTAAGGATTCACACCAATCCTTTTGAAGAGGGTCATTCCAAACCAATATAATACAAATAAAATGAGTATTGTGATTATCACATAATCAAAGGCCATACTACATATAGATGCATGCAACTTAATCATTATGTTCAATATATGTTTGATCATGGGGAAATTGATCATGATAAAAATTCATCATCATCTAATCATAATATGGGAATATTTAAATATCCATTCCCAAAACACAATCAACACAATCTGAATAATCTAAAAAATCAAGGTAATCAGTCACAATAAAATCATGACCAATATCAAGGTTAAAATTACTATACCAATCAAATTTGTTATCAAGGTATCCAAAAAACTATGATGATGTTATATTTAATATCACAAATAATCATGTTTCCACTATCAAAATCAAATCCCATCATCCTCTTAACACCAATTATCATGTTAAGACACTATTTTGGGAACTCCCTCATCACATTCTATTAATCCTAACCAAGCTTGAGAATGTGTTATTACTACTTGATGCTAAAAGGTTACCATCTAATATCCATCCACATCAAAATATCATAATAAAATCCAAGACCCCCCTACTTCCAAATTAAAACCATCCACATGCTCAACCAAAAATCTATATGACTGTATCGAATAGTTGGAAAAAACCATGACATAGAAATCCATCTTGGAGCTTTTATGACCAACCACTATCCATAAGGATATTTTATATGAGCTCATTTAGTAGTCAAAATTTCCCACATTTATTGACCCCTGACAATTTTAAGTGCTTGTGGTACATTTATCCTTGGTGCAATAAATCACCTTTGACCCAATTGACACTCCACCTATAGGTCCATCCCATAATGACCCCATCTATATTGAGGCAATTATTGAAAGGGATAAAGTTAAATGGTACTCATAGATAATGTATCCTATTTGAACATTTGTACACTCAAGTTAGTTCAAAACTTAGGTTACTCAGAATCATATTTGTAGGCAAACATCATTACAATCAAGGCATATGATAACATATAGAGAATTAGAGGGAACTATTTATTTCCCATTGTTAGTGGGCATGTCACTCATAAAAATATTTTCAATGTTATTGACATATAACTATCATATAACCTACTCTTTAGACTTGCATAGATTCATGATATGCATTTATTGTGATCAATTTTACATTAGTGCTTTATATTCTCACATGTTGGTATGGAGGTCACAATCCCTTGTCATACATAACCTTATCAGTATTGCAAGATGTTGGAAAACAAATATAATAACACCCATCATTATCACATCACAAAGTATGTCCCTAAAATGGATAAAAATGTGCTTCCTAAAAGTCTCAAATCATCTTACATCCATCCTAACAACCTTGCATCTACATCCAATAATCCTCCTCCAAAGGCATCATCACATTTCATAATCAAAGATAAAGGTTGTGTAAAATATAAAAATAAATATGTTTTTTTCATTATAAAATTCCCACATCCCCTAAAACCTAGGGGAAGCCTAAAATGATGCATCAATCAAAGATAAAGGTTGTGCAGAATATAAAATTAAATATGTTTTTTGCATTAAAAAATTCCCACATCCCCTAAAACCTAGGGCAAGCCTAAAATGATGTATCAAAATGAAATTTATTCTTATAATGTGGGATCCCTCTCCTTTGATAAAAATGGTCTCTTAGACCGATCAAAAATAAAAAATCATGGAGAATCCTAGTTATAAAATGATGGATTTGCATCATGTTATCAAAGCATAAAATATCCCATTCCCAACAAAATATTGGAGCATCTAGTTTACAAAGGTAAAGCCTTGGGTGAAAATGAACAAGGACTTCTTGAGCCATTTCTTCCTACTAAATAGAAAGGAAATCAAGGCATTAGATTGAAACCTCATGGAGGTGACCACTTTGATCTTGAAATTGATGACACTATGATATCTAATTAATAATGTCATGACATTGATATAGATTCCTTATATAGTATTTGTGATGAAATTTATGACACTAACATCTATAATAGAAATCTAATCCTTAACATCCATCTAGACCTTTAATATCCTGAACTCATTGACTGGGACCAAAAAATTTTCATACCATTGGACATATTATAAATGATGATACCATATAGAATTATTTGTAATTTTATATGGTCTCTTACTTGGGGACCATAAGAAGGGATTTGAAATTAATTTGGATTCTATCACCTAATTCTGAGAGCAAATGGCACTCCTCAGTCACAAAAATCAAGAAAATAAAAAAATTAACATTCTTTAGTGAAAACCTATTTGAGGAATAAATTACAGAGAAGGAATTAGGTTTTAATAGCTTTGAATTGATGAACCTTTAGGCCTCTATCATATTATCGATCATCATGGATCTAGGTAGGATATTTATTTATTTGCATTTATTATTGATTTTGATCGATGATTCACCCTTGGGTAGTAGGGGTATGATTTACTAAATGAATACCACCTACCTCTCTATATCTGTAGATGCAAAGAAAGTTGGAGTGAGTGAGTGTAACCATGACCTTGAAGTAGGTGAGGAAATTCATCCCAAAAGTCTTCCATGAAGTAATGTTGATGATTTGACTCTCCATTACCTAATGTTGTTTTAGATGTGCCTAGATTTGATAAAGCCTATCAATTATTTGAAATTTTTAATTTGATTGCTTACTTTGTTGGTCGAGTCCCCCCTGAGAGCCTTCTGAAGCAATGGGTTCACAACTATTGGCAAGGCTATGGTGTGAAACTTGAAGGAGTCTAAAACCTTACCAAGGGATTTTTTTTTTTAAATTTTCTAACCTAGAGCACTTCAAGGCCATTTTTAATCATGGGCCTTGGTTTATTCACAACACTTTAGTTGTTTTTTTTTCACTAGACTTGGGACTTTCAAGTCTTAGATCAAGCAAAATTAAAAATCCCCATTTGGGTTGAGTTTATTAACTTAACTCTCCCATTATGGGGTATTATTGACTAGCTTATAAAAACCAAAGGGAATTTAATATGCCATGAGCAGACTAAGTTATTTATGGCTTGTCCCCAAAAGAGGGTTTGTGTTGAATTGGATCTATCCTCGAATTTGAAAGATTTTATAGATATAAAAATTGGCTCTAACCATTTTTCTTAGTGTATTTTATATATCAATCTCCTAAATACATTATTTTGGTGCTAGTTATTAGAACATATGACCCAAGAATGCCCTATGATAGTGTATACACCCCTTGCTCCTTAGGAAAATAATGGATCTAAAATCAAACTATAGAATGGTAATAATGATAATTGGACTACCATCATCAACAAAAAAAAATAACTCTTCCTAAGGTGGTGGTAGGCTATAAGCTTCTTCGTATAGACCTATTAGGAATTATCATGTTTAAAATTCTAATGGTAAAACTACTATTCCTCCTAAAGCTTCTACTCCTCTTGTTTGTACTTTGAAAATAATGGCCTCTTTGATTGAGACACCACATTCAACACCACTATCACAACCCTCTCCTAGGGTGAGTGTTCCAGAGGAATAATAGAGTTTGGTCACCTTAGACCTCAAAATAGTATGATAAAATTCTTGTAGCCCCTCTCCATCTCTTGAAGAGGAAGAATATATGGAACATAAGTGATAACCATTTAGAATCAATTATTTATTTCCAAACAAACTCATGTTTAATTTGTTTGCTACACTAGAATTTATCATAGAGGAGAATGACATAAACCTCGATATTACCCAATAATTGTGTGCTCTTGGAATGTTCGAGGTCTTACTGATCTACTATGTAAGTATGTGGTCAAGAATAATTATTAGTTTTTTAGCAACATGAAAATTCTTTGTTTGAAAAAGGTCAAGATTTCTAGCTTCTTACTACAAAATACAACATGAATAATTTGGCTTTGAACCATATGTTAGGATACTAGGTATGGTGGGGCCATCACTTTTCTGGCTCCAAATCTAAATTAGAATATTATTTCCTAGGGCTCAGACCCCACCCATTGAGTGGTGTGGACCCTTTTTTAATTTAATAATTGTATCATTAGGATAGTCAGTTTGTATGACTCTAATGATGTTATGGAATGGGCCACCTTATGGAGGTGGTTGGATGATTCATTCCTAGATGCACATTAGATCCTCTGTGGTTATTTCAACATGGTGGAATCGATTGAGGACAAAGAATGATGCCTTCTAATGCAATGGTATTCTAGAAAGTGTGAAGCTTGGTTTTATATATGCAACAAAGTTAGGTTTTTGATCCCAACCATCATTGGAGAAAAAAATTTAGACTCCCCCTATTTCACTATGTCTAACTTTTAATAGGGAGAAGATAGGGTGCTTTAGTGCCTTGACTGAGCTCTGATGGTTGAGCAAGATATTTTTAATTTTTCCCTAATCCAAGATAGGTCAATTTTGGTCATCCCTAATACTTTTTTAATCAGATCATCACCATTTATTATTTAATGTCGAGTGGACCACACCTCAAGTTAAGCCTACCTCTACACAATTCTATCTTAATACTAGTCACCTCAAGTATGAAATAATGTTGGGGCATATTATTAAAATTTGTAACTTGGTCCCTCACCTAGAGGGAGATATTGGCTGTATTTAGTGGTGGTCTAATGATATTTCTTGTACTTTGACATTTATTTTAATCTATGGCAAACAAGTGGCCTCTTTCAGATGACATCTATATAATGCTACAAATTATGAATATATATGGGCTTCATAGGAGCTAGAGCAAACACCTTTCAATTTTCACCTCCAAACTCAAGTGGCACATTAAAGACATAAACTCCAAATTTAGGAGACTCACAAGGCTAGATGATCTTAGTTGCAAGTTCGTATGCACTGGTTAAAAATTAGAGACAAAGTCTCTAAGGACTTTTTTTCCCTCCTATGTTCTAGGGGAGTTATTGATAGAATCAAAGCTATCAAGGATAGAAACATTTATATTACCAAACTTCCTAACATTTTTCAAACTTTTGTACATCATTACCATGATTTTTTCATCATAATCTTCTTCTCCAAAATGGGAGGTTTCCTCTAGGTTATACCCTAAAAAGTTTCTAATTCTCAAAGAGTTTCCTATTATAGGACCTTATCTCTCAATGACCTCCATGAGGCTGTTAAGCATATGATAGTTGAAAAATACCAAGAAATTGATGATTTACCATGTGATTTATACCAAACCCTTTGGGATACTATTTTTCTTGATCTTTATCGAGTTTATTCTAAGGCTATTCTAACCAACTCTTTGGGATCCCTTATAAACCAAGGTAACTATTGACCATTTTTTGCCTCCTTGGACCAAAGGCCAATACCCATAACTTCATAATTTTACTCTTAAGGAATATACCCTCATAAACCATCATAATGAGATCATCAAGTTGGAGTTAGGGTGCAAGAACACTCATTAGCAAGCATAGAGGCCAATAAGACTAAGGTGCAAGGTAAAACATCTGTGTCGGGTCAAATGGAAACTAATGGGTAGGTAAAAGGTGATGTGGATGGTGAATAATTCTTAATATCATGAGATAATGACATTATAGACTCCACAGAGCCCTCAAGGAATAAATTTTGTGTTTTGACCTCTTAAACCATGCATTTTACCAAGCTTGGTACCATAGCTAATTCAATATTTTCATATGATCAAAAGGTTTGAAGGTATAAAATTTGTCACGGAACATCATGGTATCTTACCTAAGGTGAATCAAACGTTTTACAAGAGTTTTCATACATGTAAATGACAAAAAATCATTTTTTAGTTTTCTAGGCCTAGAGAGTTAAGAGAGGCCTAGAGTACCAAAAGAGAGGGGGTGATAGTAGTTATTTCCTTTAGATTTAGAATGTACAATTTGGATTATGATTTTTGGAATGGGTTATATCCATAAACCTCTCTCATTTTACTTATTTCACCCATATAACTCAAGAATTGTCATAAAAGATAAAATGCATTTTAAACCCTTCTTAAACCATCAAAGCTTGGTTTTGAAAGAAATTTTGCATTTTTTGAGATTTTTATAGAAAAAAATTTGTTTTGAGATATTATTGGGAATATTTTACCTTTATATTCCTTCATACATAAAATTTAAGAGGAAAAATGTGGAAAAGTGCAAGTTGGCCGAATTTAGGGTTTTGGCATGCAAATGTAGACAGTCAGAAAAGACATTTTTGATGCACTTAAAGGGATGAATTGTCAAATATAATGATTTTATAAGTTATATGGGTAATTATAGGTTAAAATAATAATAATAATATATTTATACCTCATAAATCTTAAGATACACCTTTTTGTTTCTCCCTATGTCTCATAGTTCATAATTTCAGAGTGTGCTCGAGAGCGTAAAAATGAGTTTTGGGGCACCTAGAGGTACAATAAAGTTATCAAATTTGTTAAATATGTTAATAATTAGTTTATATAAATATATATAATATTTTTTTTAATAATTAATGATCCTAAGTACTTGTGTTTACACAGTCCTATGCTTGTTTGTTGAGGAGAACATGGAGCTGGGGTGTGCATCAGGGCTAAGTTGGTGTTTTCAGACATTTTATTTGATTTAATGATGAAAAAAATTATTTTAAATTTTATGAGTTATTGAATTTCATAATTAAAAAATAATTAGGTATTGAGACCCCATATATCTCAAGATATGGCCTTTTCTCACTTCCTAGTTTTATTATTTCTAGTAAGCATGAGAGAGCTAGTATAGAGCTCAAGAAGAAAATGGAATTTTTTGAGTGCATGATGAATTTGGATTTTTTTTTGGATTCATTAAAATATTTAAGATACCTCAAAATTTCCATGGGATGCTCCAATATTGATAGAGAGAGATTGAGAGAAAGGAAAACCAAGTTCTGATATCTCCATTAAGGGAGTCCATGCTCAAACCCAGGTCTAAAAGTGAAGGTTATAGAGGTCAAATGGGAAATTTATGGGATTAAATGTGATAAATATTATCCATAATATAAATTATAATTATTTCATCACATTTATCAGCCCAAGAGATGCTTAGTTTATCCTAATTTAACATAAAGACACACCTAGACCTAATAGGCCTAGAAGGTGGCAAACCTTCTCAAGCTATTTCAGGGAGATCCTAAGGGTCTCAAAGGCTAATATTAGTATTTATATAATTTTATGACACAAATAAATATTAATTAGGATTAAAAATTACATTTAATACCTCAAACATGTATAAAGACTCCAAAGCCAATGCATGCCTTAAGAAGGCTATCGATGGATTAACAAGTGACTAATGAGCTTTTGATATTTTTCAGGTGTTCCAAAGATTTTTTCATCCATTTATAAAATTAATGAAATTTTAAACTCATTAAATTATCTCTTCAAATCCATTTTAGGTCGAATTTTTGTTTTGGCCTCTTTTTCACTCTCTCGGCCAAGTGCAATCTTGGAGCTCGAAGGTCAAGTTTCACTTGCTTGGCACGTGTCATAGATGTTGTATGTGGGGATAAGGAGTTATGTAAGGTTTATTTATGTTTTTATATTCAAATTAAATTAATTTATCCATCCTTTAAGACCAATATTTTTATGAACAATCATTAAGAATCTTGCCCACTCTCAAACCTTCAAATTGCCTTTTTGCCATCTGAGAAGCCAAATTGTTTTGAACATTTATCACACATAGGAAAGATTTAGGAACTTAAATTTTGAGGGTGGTTTTGGGCCTGATTTTAATCCATAAAAATATCTAATTTTCCATATTTCACCCTCAAAATTCTATAACCATCATCAAATCTAATTACATGTTTTAGCTTACCTAGCCCTCTCAAAAGACCAATTTTGCCCAAAACCTCTTGAAACCTCATAAATTTCCATAAAATAGATATATAAACATCTTAAAACATTAATAAACTCTTATAATCACATTTTTGACCCATTTTTAAAATAAATTTGGCACGTGTGGGCTATCTTGAGGCCCAAAATGGTTAAAATTATAAGTTTTGAAGGTTTTTAACATAGTTGACCTCTATTAATGGAGTATTGAAGAACCAGGTCTATTTAAAGACCATAAATGGTCAATAAATCATCATATGGCATGTAAAATACCTTGTAATGTCATAATAAATATTCTAGGGGCATTATCAAGCTTAAAGGTGAAGGCTCTCATGGTGGCCTAGGCTCTCAGGGGGTCTTTAACGGTGGAGTACAAGATAAAGGAAATTTTTGTAATTCTAAAGGTGTTACATTTATAGGTGTAGGATTAAATAATATTTTTTCAAAATGAAAATAGACTCAATTAAATTTATGGGCTTCTAAGCATTTGAACTAACCCTCAAGGTTAGTTAAGCATAAAGTGTCAAGATAACTAACCATGTGGTCAAGTGACTTCTAGAAGTATAAGTGGGAGAGTTTGGAGTTGGAAAAGTAAGTTGGAATATTTAATAAAGATTTTATATATTTTTAGATATTTATTATATATTTTGAGACATCATGTCATCTTTAAAAAAGCTTTATTTTCCTCTCTTCCTCTTCTTCCATATATCTCCCTTCTCTCCCGCATTTGTAAAATATGCTTCATGATTTGGCAAGGGGAAAATCTTCCAAATTTTATAATGAGAAAAACTATTTAAGTGAATAATATTGATTACCTTATACTATTCTTGCATCTTTGAGTGTATTATGGTATTTTTGATGAAGATCATGTGGTGGGAGTTTTCCCCTTGATTTTTGTCCCCTCCCTTCACCTTTGTGTATGATAGCTTTGACTTTGCAGGGATTGAGTTATGTTTATTAGTCAATTGTCTAATGTATGATGTGAATGAGTCCATTCCTTCATATTATATCCCATTTCTACAAGCTTTCTAAATAATTACTTATGAAAACTCAACTAGTGTTAGGGTTGTGTGAGTGGAAGGTTTTTTGGTTTTAGTTGTGTGTTTTTTAGTGTAGTTAAAGTATCATTATATGGTGTATCACCTTTATTTATGTTTTTATTTATTCCTTTCCCCCTTATAAACCCTTTCCCAAGTCATAAAATCATCTTACTAAGAGCTTAACTGATACACCTAGGGAGTTGTCCCATAACCCATAGGTTCAACCCCATTATAAGATTACCCACAGCCTAGGGTTATTCCCATTTTGTAGCTTAGTTGGAGAGAGCTTTAATAACCCTATACAAGGGTGAAAATTAATGATACAATAGTTTTTAGCATGCCTGATGGGGATATTAATATGTTTTGTATCTCACTGAAAGGTTCTTGGTGTTGCATTTTAGTGCAATTAGCCTTTGGAGGCATGTTTTCAAACACTAATGGTTATGCCACTATGAAAATTAGTTGGTCAAGCAGCCTAAGTGCCCAAAATCATAATTTGGTATGTATAATCAAACATCTTTTGATCAGTATGCTCATTCTCTACCTTAGCATCACACTTATCAATCTAATATTGTTTGTGTTCCCCCCAAGTGGACCTAAAGCAACTTATAAGCCATACCATGGCTCTTACCTCCATCCCACCTCTACACATGACCAAAATTAGTCCCTTTAGCAACCAAATCAGTCATCTAACCCCCCTCATCAAGACTATGTTTATCCTATTACATCTTTGTTAGGATTCAATCAAGCATTATCAAATTATATTGAGATGATAAGGTAAATTGGTAAGGGTTTATAACTTTATTTAATCATCCTTATTCATGCTATACAAGAGGCAAGGAGTTCTCTTCAATTGTATTTTGTGAGATGGAGAACAAAGTGTGTTTGATAAGCATGGTCCAAAGATTGGAGAATGTGTTGATATATTATGAGGATCAATAGGTTTAGTGTAATCAATATTATGTGTCCTTTCCCCTCCAAGAGCCTCAAACTCAACATCCAAGAGTTTTTAATCATCCCCCTAGCCAACCTTGTCAAGGCTCATCCTTGTCAAGAATCAGAGAAGTAACTATACCAAGGGATAATAATCATGAAAATTAATAAGGAGTTTGGACTTGGACAAGAGTTCCCCATTCATGACATCGAGGGGATAAGAAACTTATTGCATAAGTTTTGGAATGTGTGGGCATCTATTAAATAATGTGACTATCCACATGTTGAAAAGATAGAGATGAAAGAGTGGGTAATAACCTTTGAAAAGGTGTTAGAGAATTGGTAGGGAGAACATATCAAACCAAAACAAATCAGACCAATCTCTCTTAACCCTACACACACTCTCCCTCATGATAATATTCATCCCACTATTCCCTAAGAGAATAACTTAACTCCTTAAGTTCCTACTTCACCAAGTGGACCTTCTTGCCCTCCCACCATCTCCCTTTGTAAAGAAGGACCTGTTGTATGGAGAATAAATGAATATCATTCAACCGAAGAGCATGAATCCATCTCACCATGGATCCCTCCCTCTACCAATGATCTTGGTTATACCATACCCTCACTGGTGAGACCACTCTCTCCCAGGCCTATACAAGAACAAGAAGACAATAATGTGGTTATACCCTATACATTTCCCTCATGGAAATTAGTCAAGGAAGGCATAGAGATAGAGGAGGAGCTTGTAGTCATAGGTGAGACATAAGAAGACAATATAAGTGTATATGATAAATAGATCGTGATAGGTAGCCCACTTCATTTAGAGGAGGAAAAATCAGGTTTGGACCAGCCTTATGGGCATGGCTTAAACACTAATGAATTAGAGCATGAGGAGGACAATCCTCAAGTTGAATTTGAGGTAGATCTTGAATGGAATACTAAATGTCTATTCTACATAGATGAAAAAGAGAATCAAAATTAGGTACCAAATGGTGTTCCACTTCAAAATGAGGTGTCCATTAAAGATAACCATGATATGTTAGAGCTAGAGGAAGGCAAATTAGACCTTGAGTATGATAAGTGTGATGTTTTAGACCTTGGTTGGTCAAATCAACCCTCATTTTCAGTTGAAAAATAAGATGAAATATTGAGTGAGGTTGATGAAGGAGACATCTTAAGTGCTCAAGTGATTTAGTTTGAGAAACATACCAGTGAAGAGCTTGAAGTGTTGTGGTAGTGGTTCAATTCCATAACTAAAGAGTTTGAGAAAGCTAATGGACATGTACTTTTTCCAAAAAATTATGAGCATGCTACTCTAAGCATGATTAGTCCTAATTTACATAAGAATAAGGTGGAAGAATATGTTCTTTTTAAGACACCAAGTGGAGAGATAGTAGTCACTCTCCCAAATAATATTGAAACCTTCTCCCAAGACATTGTTCACATTGAAGATCATCATGGGATCAGTTTTGAGTCATTTAAAGAGTACAACTACATTGGAGACATGTTTATTCTAGTTGACCCTCATGAGAGGCATGATCCAGAAAACATATTATTTCACAAGTAGAGTGTCTTTCATCATGTTCCTTTTCATGAAGGGAGTGATTTAATAAAATTTCCTTTTGATCCAGGAGGAGGGTAGATCTTCAAGTTAGTTGTATATAATAGTTGGTGTGTTTACTTTCTCTAAATGCCTTTGACATAATTTGTTTATACAGTTGGTTTCCTTTATTATGTGCTTTGGAGGTAGCAGGTTGTTAACAAATTTTAGAGGTGTTTCATAGGATGGAATAATTATAAATCAGAGTCAAATCAATTGGTTTTATAAATTGAGGGAATCCCTTGCCCAATGGATATATGAGGCACAAGTCTTTTGACTAGTAGGATAGCCAACCCCATAGAGCCACCAAGATTGTTAACCATTTTTGGCCTCCTTAGACCAAAGGTCAACATACATAACTTAAAAATTTAACTATTAAGGCATTAACCCTCCTAAACCATCAAAATGATATCATCAAGTTGGAGTTAAGGTGCAAGAACATTAGTAAGCCTAGAGGCCAAGAAGACTAAGGTGCAGGGTAAAACATATGTGTCAGGTAAAATGGAAATGAATTGGAAGATAAAAAATTATGTGGATGGTTAATCATGATTTATTTCATGAGATAATTCCATTAGAGACTCCATTGAGACCTCAAGGAAGAAATTTTGTGTTTTGACCCCCTAAACCATGCATTTTCCCAAGCTTAACTTCAAGGTTTGCATATGATAAAAAATTTTAAAGGTATAAAATTTGGCATGGGAAATAATTTTATCTTTCCTAAGGTTAATAAAAAATTTACCAAGAGTTTTCAAACATTTAAATGATAAAAATCTATTTTCTAATTTTCTAGGCCTAGTGAGTTAAGAGAGGCCTAGAGTGCTAGAAGACAGGGGTTGATATAAGTACTTTACTTGATATTTAGGAATTTAAATTTGGAATATATTTGGATGAATTGGTTGGATCCACAAAACTCTCTTAGTTTCTTTATTTCACCCATACAACTCAAGAACCATCATCAAAGCCAAAATCAGTTTTAAACCCTTCTTAAACCCTCAAAGATTAGTTTTGAGAGAAATCTCACCTTTTTTGATATTTTTGATCCAAAAAAAATGTGTTTTGAGATATTATGTGGAATATTTTAAAGTTATACACCCTCCTCCATCAAAATTTAGAGGCAAAAATTAGAAAAGTGCAAGTTGGCCGAATTTAAGGTTTTGGCATGCAAATGTAGGCATTCAGAAAAGGCATTTTTGAGGCAGTTAAAGGGTTCAATGGTAAAATATAATTATTTATAATTTATATGGTAAATCATATGTTTAAAAAAATTAATTATTTCTTGATACCTCATAAATATTAAAATACACCTTTTTCTTTCTCCCTATGTCTCATAGTTCATAATTTTTGAGTGTGCTTGAGAGCAGAAAAATCAGTTTTGGGGAATATAGATGTACAATAAAGTTATAAAATTTGGTAAATATGTGAATAATTAGTTTATATACATATATATCATATTTTTTGGCCAAAAAAAGAGTGGAAGTGCCCACTATTTTTACACAGTCTTATACTTGTCCATTGAGGAGAACATGGAGCTAAGGTGTGCATCAAACCTAAAGTAGTGTTTTTGAATGTTTTATTTGATTTAATGATGAGAAAATAATATTTTAAAATTTTTATGAGTTATTAAATTTAAAAATTAAAAAATAATGAGGTATGTAGACCCCATATATCTCAAGATATGGCCTTTTCTCGCTTCCTAGTTTTCTTGTTTCTCACAAGCATGAGAGAGCTAGTATGAATATCAAGAAGAAAATAGATGTTTTAAGTGCATGAAGAATTTAAGAAATTTTTTGGATTAATTGAAACATTTAATATAAATAATAATTTCCATGGGATGGTCCAATATTTATAGAGAGAGATCGAGAGAAAGGAAAACTAAGTTTTGATATCTCCATTAATGAAGTCCATATTCAAAACCAGGTCTAAAAGTGAAAGTTTTAGGGGTAAAATGGGAAATATATGGGATTAAATGTTATAATTATTATAAATAATATCCATTATCATGATTTTATAACATTTATTAGGCCAATAGAATCTCATTTTAGCCCAATTTAGCAGAAAGACACACTTAGACCTACTAGGCCTAGAAGGTGGTAGACCTTCTCAATCTATTTCAAGGAGATCCTAAGGGTATAAAAGGATAATATTTGTATTTATATAAGGTCATGAACAACATAAATATTCCTGATCAGTCAAATAGTCCATGGAATACTTCAAACATGTAGAGAGACTCCAAAGTCAATGCATGCCTTGAGAAGGCTAGTGATGGATTAACAAGTGACTAATCAAGTTTTGATATTTTTTAGGTGTTCCAAATAATTTTTAATCCATTTATAACGTGAATTAAATCTTGAAATAATCCAATTATATCTTCAAATCCATTTTAGGTCGAATTTTGTTTTTGGCCTCTTTTTCACTCTTTTGGCCAAGTGCAGTCTTGAAGGTCAGAGGTCAAGTTTCACTTGCTTGGAACATGTCAAAAAGTTACATGTGGTGATAAGGAGTTGGGGAAGTTTGAGGTATGTTTTTAAATTCAAATTAAATTCATTTATACATCCATTAATACCCCTAATTTTATGAATAATCATTAAGAATCTTTCCCACTCTCAAACCTTCAAATTGACTTTTTGCCACTCGAGAAGCCAAATTATTTCGAACGTTTATCACATGTGGGAAAGATTTAAGACCTGAAATTTGGAGGGTAGTTTGGGTCCTTAATTTAATCCATAAAATTATCTTATTTTAACTATTTCACCCTCAAAATTTGGGATCTATCATCAAAGCTAATTGCAGGTCTTAACTTGACTATCCCTCTCAAAAGACCAATTTTTCCCAAAACCTCTTGAAACCTCCTAAATTACCCTCAAATGGTCATATAAAAAATTTAAAACATTAATAAACTCACATAATCACCTTATGTACCCATTTGGAAAATAACTTTGGCATGTGTGGGCTGTCTTGAGGCCCAAAATGGCTAAAATTTCAAGTTTTAAAGGTTTTTAACATAGTTGACCTCCATTAATGGAGTCATGAAGAACCATGTATGTTTCAACCATAAATGGTAAATAAATTATCCTATGGCACTAAAAATATCTTTTAATGTCATAATAAATCTTTTATGGGCATTGGGAAGCTTAAGGGTGAAGGCTCTTATGGTGGCCTAGGCTCTCAAGGGGTCTCTAATGGTGGAGTGCAAGATAAAGGAAATGTTTGCAGGTCTAATGGTGTTCCATTTGAAAGTGTAGGAGATAAAAATATTTTTTAAAAATGAAAGTAGAGACAAGTTACTTTATGGTTTTTTGAGCATTTGAACTAATCCTCAAGGTTAGTTAAGCATATAGTACCAGGATCACTAACCATGTGGTCAAGAGACTTCTAGAAGTGCAAGTGGGATAGTTTGGAGTTGGAAAAGCACGTTGGAATATTTAATAAATATTTTAGATATTTTGAGATATTTCTTAGATATTTTGAGACATTATTTCATATTTTAAAAATATTTCTTCTCCTCTCTTCCTCTTCTTCCATATATCTCCTTTCTCTCCCCCATTTGTAAAATATGCTTCATGCTTTGACAAGGGGAAAATCTACCAAATTTTGTAATGAGAAGACCTATTGAATTAAATAATATTGATTACATTATAATATTATTGTATCTTTGTGTGTATTATGATTTTGTTGATGAGGATCATGTGGTGGGAGTTCTCCCCTTGATTTGTGTCCTCTCCCTTCACCTTTGTGTATGATAGCTTTGATTTTGTAGGTCTTGAGTCATGTTTATCAATCATAGATCTGATTTATTATGTGAATGATTCCATTCCTTAATATTATATCCCATTTCTATAAGATTTATAAATAATTACTTATGCAAACTCATCTAGTGTTACGAGTGTGTGAGTGGTAGGTCTTTTAGCTTCAATTATGTGTGTTTTAGTGTAGTTGGAGTATCATTTTATGGTGTATCACCTTTTTTATGTTTTCAATTCTTCCTTTCCCCCTTGTAAATCCTTTCCCAAGTCATAGAATCAACTTATCAAGAGTGTTTCAATAGATTTTTGCTTATTATTAGAAATGGGGAAAAGAAGAAACTAAGTACTGGTATGGTTGAAAAACTTATTTGATTATGCATGCATTGAATAAGAAGATTGTGAAGAAATCCTCTTTGTCTTGGGAGGATGACCTATAGATAAGAAAGCACTAAAGCAAATTTATTTGTTAGATAGATAGTTGAGTATATTACCTAGTGATAGCAATATCTTGAAAGCAAGAGCTTCTTCATGGGCTATCAATCCACACATTTTAAGTAATTAAGTTTATAAAAGTAATTGCATCAATAATCAAAAGATACTAAAATCAAACACAAGAGTGCTAGTTAACAAATAGAATAGAAATGATTACAATAAGATAATTAATACTAGTGCTAGGTGGTTGGGGTATGCTTCATAAAATCAAAAAGGGGTATGTGAATAGGTAGGAACATAGAAAATTAGGTTTGGTTGGGGGCAAGTAAGTGAAAATAGATTGATGTTTTTTACTACCACACTGACCATCAGTGGTTGGGGTTACCATCAGTAGTTAAGGTGACCATTGGTGATCAAAGGGATTATTAGTGATTAGATAGACCATCAGTGGTTGAGAAAACCATCAATGGTTACTGTGTATGGATCTGAGTTGGTAAAAGGATGATTGATGAGATCCAAAAGATGGATTTTAAGAGATGGGTAAGACCTAGGTTGATTGCAAAATGGAAATAAAGTAAGTGAATACTGATAAACAAGTAGACTTCTTATCAAATGTTGATTGGGTGATTGATTGAGGTAGTTAACCAACTGGTGGAATCTATCTTGATTTCAATAGAGTAACAGTACCTAAGAACTTAGTGGAGAGGTGGTGGTGAGTTGGCTCTCTAACATAGTAGTTGGTTCATTGGATCACTGATAATGATTAACCTACAAAAAGATAATTTTAGATGCACAAAATCTTGATAACGATTACAAATATTTTTCACCTCTTTAATTCTCTCTCTTTATAGGCAAGGAAAGAAAGTTATAGCATGGCAACTGGGCCTCCTAAATTTAACTTGTGCATAAAATGGCTCACAAAAAGATTTAGATGAGTTATTTTAAAAAAGAAAGGAAGGTGAGTTTGCATGTTTTTGGTTAAGGAGGTACACCCTGACTGTCAGTAGTCAAGGTGACTATTGGTGGTCATCCTGACCATTGATGATAAAGGGTGAAGGTGAAAAGTGGGTAAAAATCTAGGTTAAGTTAATTGCAAAAAATGACTATGGCTAGACCCAGTTTGTAGTCAAAGGGTGATATTGGTCCTAATGGGGTCGTAGGCAGTCTAGGGGAGTTTTCATCATTTAGAATCATAGTGTGTGTATTTTTGGTGTCTATATTTTTCCCCTTTTTTTAATGTGGCTTGAATCAATGAGCTACAAAATAAAAATTGATGTTGGTCAAAGGTCTAGTTACCCTGAGTATGGGAGGAGGTGTTCCTCCTTCAAGTGGGAGGTGATGAGGAAAAGCAAAATTAGGTGTGGGTTTGACAAGGTGGGTGAAGGTGATTACTAAGGTGGACATCATGAAGGTGGATGATAGGTTGGGCACTAAAGCACAAATAAGCACAAAAAGTGTGATAAAAGGTTTGATAGCCAAGATCACATAAAGATGAGGTTACCATAGTTGATAATAATAAAGGTTAGTACTAGAAAGATAAGTGACCAATGTACCACATGACCACATTTAGGCATGGTAGTTAGGTACACTTGTTAGTTTCATAGAGAAGGTCAGTTTTTCAATGGGTATCCAAGGTAGGAAGTGCTCTTATGGAAAACACAAATAGGTAAAGTGTCATGGGTATCTGAGGTAGGAAATGCTCCTAAAAAGACATAAGTGGGTCAGGTAAGTATGAGGTAGTATAAATGCAAAAGGTTCAACATGATAATGTTATTGCTATGGTCAAAGGACTAGGCCAAAAAAAAATTCCAAACACATTCTAGTTGGGCCAAAATGGACCAATAGTGAGGTTATGAGGTGGTTAGGAGGGATTGGAGAAGGTAATCTCCATGGGTGGGTAAAAATAGCTTGGTTTTGATAAAAAGGGGTTTGCATAGTTGGAGGTAACAAAGTGGGGCATCCTGACCATCGATCATCATGGTGCCCAGGGGAAACCATCAACTATCACATTAATTGTCAATAGTTAAGGTGAACACCCTAAAATCCATGGGGTAAAATTGAAAATAGAATCACTATTACTCATTGTGACTTTTCTTTTCTTTGACTTTGAGCTCTAGTTTTTAGCATTTAGTGGTGAAGGTGCTTGTTGAGTGTGTTTATTGAGGTGGACATTGGTTATTTACTGAAGTAGACCAAGGTGATCAGGGAGGATGTAGGGAGCACACAAACATGGATGATGATGACTAGGTCTATAGCTGACTCCATAATGGAGGTCATGAAATGAGGTAGGGGTGCCCTAAATTTGATAGATAGGTGTGATTGTATGCATTTGTATTGGGGTGGTAATTTAGGGTAGCTTAAAATGTGTAGTTTGGTTTGTGATGTCCTAGGTAGGGTTTTAGTGGGTTTTATGTAAAATTGTTGGTAAAATGAAGAATTAGTAGGGTGTGTAGGTAAATTGGGGTGGGTAAAGATAGAGGTTAAAAAAGTAGCATATTTAGTTGATGTTTGATTAGTTTTTTTATTACAGGTAGTGTTGACCATTTTGTGAATCCTACATGCCAAAATGGGCAAGCACCCCCCCTCCTTTTTCCCTTTCCTTGTTCTTCATGACCTTTTGCCCTAAAATTAGGTCTTAACCTTTTAAAAATCATGGAAAATTTGATTTTTTGTAGGTGTAAGTGTTGTCTCATCAAGCATTGATCTTTTCCACCACTCACAGAGTAAATTAGGTTCTTAGAACAAAATTACTTATAATCTTTACAAGTATTAAGTAGGAGAATTTGACAAACTCAAAAGGGTCTATAGCCAGTTTCAGTGCAACTCAAGTTTTGAAAAGTAATTTACTTGTCAATTTTCATGAGTAAAAGCTGAAGAGAAACCTGATAAGGTTCAAAGCAATTTAATTTAGGTTTGTGGGATTACTTGACTTATGATCTTTCATGAGTAAGAGTCATTCACAAACCCAAAAGGGTAAGGAGGAAGCAATTGGGTTTTTGAGACATTTTTACTTCAATTTTTTTTGAGTAAGTCCTTTAGAAGAGCTTGAATTGGTCTTAGACACTTCTTAAGGCAAGTGTTTTTCTACGGAGCGCACCTGGGTATTTTGTAAGGTCATTTTCAATTTCCTAGAAGCATATGTGCCCTTGTAGGGGGCACTTCAAAGATGAAACAAACCTTTAAAAAACCTCTAAAGGGTATGTCTGAAGGCAAAATAGACCTTGTGGAGGGATTTTCATTAGTGTGAGGACCAATACAAAAGTTTTGAAGGGAAACTAGAGGCACAAAATGCCCTTGTAGAGGGAAGCTAGTTTAAGCAAAGGGGGCAAAGACAAGAAGCCCGAAGGGAACTTTCCCTTCAAGAAAAGTGACAAGCATAAGGAGAATTCCTTCAAACATTTTATCTAAAGGACATGTCAAAGAGAAACCCACCAAGAACTTGAAGGCCCAAATGAGTAAAGAAAAAATAGGAGAAACAAAAGAAAAGGAGAAGTTGAAGGAAAGAGACAAAACATAGGCAAAGACAAAGTGAAAAAGATAAAACTCAAAATAGTTCCAATTGCTAACAAAGACAAAGGGAAGAATCAATGACCACTCAAACTGAGATAGGTGGCATGAATAACTCACCAAAGGGAGTTAATACATTTAGGTATAATATACCTACCAAAAACAAATAAAATAAATTAGTTTTTGTACTATAGAGACCAATGTCTCATGTTTTCATGCTTCACCATTAATGTGCATCCAAGTTGTGTCTAGGTATTGAAGAGAGCATAGTCGGTCACAACAACTTAGAATGTCCTTGTTAATTACTAGGGATGGTCTATCATGATTTTACAGCCCAAGGATAGCAGAAATGGTAGTTTGGACAGCCTAAAACATGACTCCCATAGGCAGTTCAAAGAAAGTGATAATAGCATGGTCTTTTGGTCTCTACAAAAGTGTTTAACTCAGTATGGGTTTCCATTCCTTGATTTTTCATCTATCTTGTTTCTAGTTCTCTATATATTTGTGGCTTCTCATTTAAGAAAAGAGATCTCTCAGCTTGTATGTCAAAGCCCTGAAGGAATTTACCTTGAATTAGAAAAAGCATTTTTACCTCCATTAGAGCTTGTACTTTTGCATGTCTATGGTTTATCTTGTGTTAAGTCATTTTATTTTCATGATTTCATAAGTTTATTCTATCATAAGTTAGGTATTATGAGCTCTTTCTTTTAGGTCAACAAGAAGTGTCCATAGCAGAGTATAGGCACATGTGAATAGGCTACCATAGTGTGTCTTAAAACACCTCTAGTAGTCCTTCCTCCCTATATCTCTATATGACCCCCTATTTAAATACTAATGTAGGAGAGTTTCCCATATTTAATGATAGTGTATGCTTGTTTTCTGTGGTTTAAAGTGTATGCCCAAGCTGAGTAGACCAATTGTTTTGGTGCATCACCTCTTAGATTAGGCCCCATTTTTAGTATTTTCTCTCCCTTTTCATCCCCCCCATTATTAGCAGTAAGAGATCTAAGGCCTCAAGGTGCATTAAGGTGAGATATCCCATAATCTATAGATTCATCCCTCACATTTTCCACCTACAGCAAGAGGGATGTCTCCATTGTGTTGCATAAATGAAGAGAGCTAAGCCTCCCTTCAGAGGGTACAATCCACTGTGTCAATAATTTTTGGCATACTCGATGGGATAATTTATGTGTCCTACAAGTTTCAAGATTGGTTTTGGTCTTGATATTGTTAAAAAATCCAAAATGAGTTATATTTAGCACCTGCTAAATCCACTAGGGAACCAAGTCTCTAGTTAATGACCAGCCTGACATCCTATGCCGAAGGTCACTATAAGATCTTCTTCTATGGGTGTCCCTTTTGAATTTGTTGAGTTACCTTTGAACTCAATAAAAGGCTAAGATTTACAAACACCCACCCTCACATAATAAGCCATTTTCATAAGCCATCCATAAAATATATCTACTCAAGGAGACCCCTGTTGAATCTTTTCATAGCCAGGGTAGCCCTCAAGGCTTTCCCTTTTATGGCCTTCAATGGTCAAAGTCCCTTGAACCTTTAGTAGTATGACCTAATTCTAGGGATAGATATCAAAATTGTTCCTCCCTCTAATCACTACTGTCGAGCATATTAGAAACATAGAAAACCTATACAATGTCCATAATATCACTAAAGAAAATGTAGCCATTAGATTACTAGCCTTGTCTTTCAAAGGGAATGTTATAGACTAGTATGGGACCTTGCCTATGAACTCAGTTGGCTCATGGAATGAGTTAAGGACCCTCTTTAATAATAGGTTTGGGGTAAAAAGTGACCATTTGTCTCTAGCTAAGTAGTTAACCACCATGAAGAGAGCCCCACATGAGTTTATGAAAGATCTTAACACTAGGTTCCAAAAGACATGAGACAAGATCCCAATTCTTGTGAGGCCAACCCCAAACTATGCTTTCTTTTAATACTTGAAGGCACTAAATAGTGACATTATTATCATAATATAGTTTATGGGGGGAAACACTAAACCCACTACTTATGAGATAGTCATAACTACTAAAAATTTCCTTGTTCAAGTAGGAAAGATAGATCTTAGAACTCTTATGTCACTCTTTCCTAATTTATATCCCTCAATCTAGCTTACTTTGCCCACTCTAGCTCCTCTACCTAATCAAGAGAAGCTGGCTGTTACCCCTAAAAATGACATCCATGAAGTGCCTACTGTAGAGTGTTACCAATGAGTTAGTTTCCCTCAAAAGACAACAAGATCAGAGTTATATGCCAAATCAAGGCTACTAATAGTTTGGGCAAGCAAATAGGCCTCCCTTCTAGAATTATAATCAAGGGTAAGGCCAAATTACACATGTCAAGCCTTATCAAATCTATAATCTAAATGCCCCTTCATCTTCCAAGGCTCTTTTCCCCACTAAAAATAATTTGTTGTAGGAACATCCCAACTATCCACCCTTGGACCATGGCCAAGAATAGGTTGCTTATTGCCAGTGAGCTACCAAATCAAAGCATGGATACACAAGGTGATCAAGTAGCCCAATTATCAAATTTTGAGATGTAAACACAACTTGGGATAGATAACAGGTAGGCTCAATCTGATTCCACTCTCATGAATCACTTGAAAGGAGAGTTCCTATGCAGTCAACTATGTGGGGAGCACAAGTAATCAAAATGTTGGTGTTGAATCCAATACCAAGTCCAAAAGGAGAGCCATTTATGAAGATCAAGTAACCACTCAAGAACCTACCACATCTCCTTCATCCAATAAAGTAGGAAGTGTACTTGAATCATCCCTAAAACCATAAGTAAATCAAAAGTTTCCTAATTTTAGGCCAACGGTTGTAGCTTTAGCTCCTCAGGTTGCACCATAGGTTACGAATCTTCCCAAGGAAAACTCTAAAGGGGGAAATCCTTTAATAAATATAGTGTACTGAATGAAGAAGCTACACATGAACATATCATTTTGGGATTCCTTAGCATTACCAAGACAAAAAGATATACTCTAAAAGGAATTATACGGGTTGGGTGAGCAAGGTGTCCCAATAAGAAATGATAATGTGTTGGTAGTAAATAGGGCTCCTCCCATGGCTAGTCAATCAAATAAAGATGAGAAGGTCCCCCCCCTTTATTTTTCATTGATTATTGATGATTTCTTAGTCTACAATTGTATCATTCATAGTGGAGAAAGCACCTCAATTATACCCAAATGCATAGCTGATAAGCTAGGCCTCAAGTATGAGCAAATGACCAAAGGAGTTCTATAGTTGGATGGATCACTAGCTAAGACCTTGGGAGTGGAAAGAGGTTTGAATTTTACTCTCCATGCCTATCCAACCTTCTCAATTCCCCATGATGTGGTAGTGGCAGATGTTCCTCCTTACTTCACTCTTTTCTTGTCAAGGGATTTAACATCCAAGATAGGTGGATACTTGGTAGCCAACTGGTCTTACATGGTTTTTAGGACAAAGTATGAAACTAAAGTCAATATTGAGTCATATCCCATCCACAAGGATCACCTAGAGCCATACTCACCCAAAGTGGCAAATGTGAAATACACAATCATTGATGAAGAAGAGCACTAGGTTGATCAATCTCCATCATATTCCCTTGTAGGAATTATTGACCTACTCTTAGATTAATGGGGAAATGACAAATTTAAACATGATCCTTACAAGTTCATTGAAGAAGCTAGTCTTGGAGTCTACTGCATGCATGGGAAAGATGCTTTCATGCCAAAATTGATGAAGATAGACTGAGAGGATTGTGGTTTGTGGAAGCTATTCTTTGATGGATCTAAAAGTAAGTTAGGAGATGGTGGTTTCACCTTCAAAAGATACATACTTCTTATTTTTTAGGTTTTAGTTCTCCTACACCTGTAATGTAGTAGCATATGAGGCCCTTGTTCATGGCCTAGAATGGTCAAGGAAGAGAGGAATCAAAGAATTGTAGGTGTTTGGAGATAGTGAGTTGATTGTGAACCAAGTGAGAGGTCAAAGCTTGACCAAGAATTCCTTACTCAAGTCTTACAAGAATAGAGTGTGGGACCTTGTAGATAACTTCATTTCTTTCAACATCAATTCCATTCCAAGAGAGGAGAAAAATCATGTTGATAGACTAGCAACAGTTGGTGCTCAGTTTGACATCCCAAAGGGGATGAGACAAAGTAAGAATCAACATCATTCAAAGGTGATTGTGAGGCCCTCCATACCAGACAATGTCACCAACTGGTAGGTGTTTGAAAGTGACCAAAAAATAGCACTTTTCTTATAGGAAGAAGATGAGTTTGCTTCCAAAAATTAGTCTAAACTATAGTAGCAGTATGATGGGCAAATTGTTCAACTAAAGACCAACAGGCTTCCCAAAGGTTTGGTAAATCTTGAGAACATTTTCAACAAAGATGACTAACTCACAAGAGACAAAACAGTCATGTCAACCAAGAAGTAAAATTATGAAAGGGTAGAGATCTACAAGGATAAGCTACTTGTACTTTAGAAGGTGTGTACTAATGAGGAAAAGTGTGCTTTAATTATGTTATGCCAAGAGTTTGTTGATGTCTTCACTTGGGAGTATGGTGATTTGAAGGGATTTGATCCAAGCTTGGACCTAGACACCATTAAGTTGGAGGAAGGTGCCAAACCCATCAAGTAAAATCAAAGGCAAATCAATCCAAAGATCAAACCTCTTATGCAGAAGGAGCTCATCAAATTGATTGATTCTAAGATCATTTTCCCTATCAAACATTCTTCTTGGCTAGCCAACTTGGTCCCTATTAAGAAGAAGAATGGAGAATTCATATTGTGTGTGGATTTTAGAGATTTTAATAGAGTCTCACTAAGAGATCACTATCCCCTTCTAAGTATGGAGTAAATTCTTTAGATGGTGATAGGTAGTGAAATTTTTTCTCTCCTAGATGGCTAATCTGGGTATAATCAAATCCTAGTACAAGAATGTGACCAATACAAGACAACCTTCACCACCAAGTGGGGAACATATGCCTAGAGGAAGATGCCATTCAGATTGTTAAATGTTGGAGCTACCTTCCAATGTGTTATGGACATGGCTTTATAAGGTTTGATCAATGACATTGTACTATTTTATCTTGATGATGTGACAGTCTTCTCTAAGGAGTCAAGTGAACACTTGAAGCAATTGAGGTAAATATTTGAAAGGTGTGGAGAGTTTGGCATCTCTTTCAACCCAAATAAATGCATGTTTGCCATCTAAGAAGGCAATCTCTTAGGCAATGTCATTTTGAAGGAAGGCCTATCCATTGATCCAAAGAGGGTGAACACCATCTTAACATTATCCTTGCCTAAGCACAAGAAGGGCCTAAAATTTTTCTTTGATAAAATAAATTTCATTAGGATATTCATTCCTAAATTTTCTAAGCTTGTCAAGCCACTAATTTCCATGCTAAGGAAGGATGAGACATTCACATAGACAACAAGAAGAAGATAAATATTTGAAGGCATCAAGCAAGCTATTACCCAAGCTCCTACCTTGGCTAGTCCAAACTTCTCCAAGGACTTCAATCTATACACCTTTGGGAATGAATAGGTAATCTCTACTATTTTCACTCAAGCAAACAGTGAGAATTTAGAATAGCCTCTTGCTTTTTTTAGCCAAGTTTTAGAAGGCTATGAGGTTAGATACACATATGTTGAGAAGTAGGTGTTTGTAGTCATAAAAAGTCTAAAAAATTTTAGACATATGTTGTCTAGCAAAAACGTTCACATCATGGTGCCACATCCTAGTGTAAAAGACTTCTTGCTAAACCAAGACTTGAATGAGAAAAGGGCAGGTTGGATCACCAAAATAATAGAGTATGATGTAGAAATCAAGACCACCAAGATAGTAAGAGGAAGATAACTATGTGAACACCTTGCTATAGACTTTAAAGAGCCAAAGGAGGATGTTTTGGTACTCCATGATAAACCTATAGCAATTGTACCTATAGTCATGAAGAGCTAGGCATAAGACATGGTTCATTTCCTTCAAACTGGAAAGTGTCTACAAGGTCTTGAAAACACCAAGAGGAGGTATTTTAGACTCCAATATCTTCCTTATGTCATAGTTGATGGAGTGAAGTTCAAAAAATGATTTTTAGGGGTGCTCTTGAGATGCATTGATTCAGACCAAGTTGACAAGGTATTATTCAAGTTCCATGATGGACTAGCTGGTGGCCACTTTGTTCCCAAGGCCATAGCTACAAGGATTATGAGGGTTAGTTACTTTTAGCCTAGTTTGTTTAAAGACACTCATTCTTGGGTGAGGAAATTTCAAAAAGGTGCCTTCTTTGATGGGAAACAATGGTTGGCTACCATGCCTCTTCATCCTATTTAGGTGGAACAACCATTCATGCAATGATGGTTGGACTTAATAGGGCCAATCAATCCTCCTTCTAGTGCTAGCCACAAGTGGGTTTTAATTGCCATGAATTATTTCACAAGGTGGGTAGAGGTTATAACTTTGAAAGAGTCTAATCAGAGTGTAGTCCTAGACTTTTATGAAGGCATAGTGATAAGATTTGGGGTCCCAACCACAATCATTTTAGACGATGCATTGGCTTTCTTAGGAATAAAGATAAGTGAATGGGCATTGAAGTATGGCATATATCTCATCACTTCTTATAAATACTAACCATAAGGAAATGGGTTGGCCAAGTCCACAAACAAGAATTTGATTAGGATCATAAAGAGGAAAATGGAGGAAAATCAAAGGACTTAGCATGCCAAGTTGAAGACAGCTCATTGGTTAGAAAGAATCACTCTAAAGAGGGCAATCAAGAATTCACCATACACATTTGTGTATGGAAGGGAAGCTAGACTTCCTATCTCACTTGAGTTACTAGACTTGGATCTTGCCCATCAGCTATAATTGATGGAGAGTGACATCCTGGAAGTTAGGTATTGTGAGGTAATGGAGCTTCAAGAAGTGAGAGACCGAGCCATGACCAGTAGCCAACAATAAACAAAGAAACATTTTGATAAAAGGTATATGCCAAGGATATTCTTAGAAGTTGACATTGTCTTAAAGTGGGATGAGGAGTGAGCCAAGCCTAGAAAAACATGCAAAATTTCATGCTTTGTGGTGTGGCCCATATGTCATCACCCAATGCAAGTAACACAATGTTTTCCAACTCTCCAAGTTGGATGGTGAAGAGCTACATATCCCATTTAATGGGATATACCTTAAGCATTTTTACCAAGTTTCTTTTGTCATGTACATAGTTTTATTTGTTTTTCCTCATTTTCCCTAAGTGTTGTTACACATGTTTGTTTGTTTTTGTCTTATTGTGTGTGTTTTTCCTTGTTGTTCGAGGTAAATCTTTGTTAGTTCATAAGTCCTTACAAGGTTGTCAAATTTTCAAGCTACATCCTAACTCCATGCCTAATGTAATTTTAGGCCACCAGTCTTCCCAAGCATAACAAGTATATTTTCCCTATGAGTCACCAATTTGTTGACCATTTTGTGAATCTTGCATGCCAAAATGGGCACCCCCTTTTTTTTGCCTTTTGTTGTACTTCATGACCTTTTGCCCTAAAACCAAGTCTTAACCCTATAAAAATCAATGAAAATTTGCTTTTATGTAGGTTCAAGTGTTGTCTCATCAAGCATTGGTCTTTTCTAGCACTCATAGAGTAAATCAGGTTCTTAAAATAGCATTACTTGTAAGCTTTAAAAGTAATAAGCAAGAGCACTTAACAAACCCAAAAGGGTGTTGAAAATTACTTTACTTGCCAATTTTCATGAGTAAAAGCTAAAGATAAACCTAAAAAGGGTCAGATCAGTTTAATTTAGGGTTGTGGGATTACTTTACTTATGATCTTTCATGAGTAAGAGTCATTCACAAACTCGAAAGGGTAAGGAGGAAGCAATCGGGTTTTGAGATGTCTTTACTTCAAATTTTTTTTAGTAAGTCCTTCAGAAGAGCTTGAATTAGTCGTAGACTCTTCTTAAGGCAAGTATTTTTTTGTGGAGAGCACCTAGGCATTCTATAGGGTCATTTGAAATTTCCTTGAAGGGTATGTGCCCTTGCAGGGGGCACTTAAAAGATGAAATAGACCTTCAAAAAACTTCCAAAGGGTATGTTTGAATGTAGAATGGACCTTGTGGAGGGATTTTCATTAGCGTGGGGACCAATACAAAAGTTTTCAAGGGTAATTAGAGGCTCAAAATTCCCTTGTGGAGGGTAGTCAGTTGAAGCAAAGGGGGAAAAAACAAGAATCATGAATGGCACTTGCCCTTCAAGAAAAGTGACAAGTGGAAGGAGAATTCCTTTGGATAAAATGTCCAAAGGAATTCCTTCAAACATTTTGTTTGAAGGACATGTCAAAGAGAAACCCACCAAGAAACTAAAGGCTCGAATGAATAAAGACAAAACAAGAGAAACCAAGGAAAAGGAGAAGTAGAAGGAAAGAGACAAAACATGGGCAAAGACAGAGTGGAAAAGATAAAACTCAAAATAGTTTCAGCTGCTAAAAAAGATAAAGAGCAAAATAAATGACCACTCAGACCAATACAGGTGGCATGAACAACTTAGCAAATGGAATTAATAAATTTACATAGAATGTATCTATCAAAAACCAATAAAATAGATTGGGTTTCAAATTATAGAGACCAACATCCCATGTTTTCATGCTTCACCATTAATATGCATCCAAGTCACATCCAGGTATTGAATAGAGCATAATCAGTCATAACAACTTAGAATGGCCTTATCAGTTGTTGGGCATGGTATCCCATGGTTTTATAGCCTAAGGATAGTAAAAATAGTGGTATGGATAGCCTACAACATGGTTCCCATAGGCAATTTGAAGAAAGTGATAGCAGCATGGTCTTTTGGTCTCTACAGAAGTGTTTAACTTAGTATGGGTTTCCATTCCTTGATTTGTCAGCTATCTTATTTCCAGTTCTCTATATATTTGTAACTTCTCATTTAAGAAAAGAGATCTCTTAGCTTGTATGGTGAAGCTCTAAAGGAATTTACCTTGAATCATAAAAAACATTTTTACCTCCATTGGAGCTTAAACTTTTGCATATTTCTATGGTTTATCTTGTGTTAAGTCATTTTATTTTCATTCTTTCATAATTTTATTCCAACATAAGTCAAATATTGTGAGATCTTTCTTGCAGGTCAATAAGAAGTGTCCATAGGAGAGTATAGGTGAATGTGAATAGGCTGCCATAGTGTGTCTTATAACACCTCTAGTAGTCCTTCCTCCCTGTATCTCCATAGGACCCCTTATTGAAATAATGATGCAGGAGAGTTTCTCATCTTGACTAATAGTGTATGTCTACTATCCATGGTTTAAAGTGTATGCCAAAGCTGATTAGATCAATTGTTTTGGTGTATCACATCTTAGCTTAGGTCCCATTTTCAATTTTTTCTCTCCCTTTTCATCCCCCCCATTATTATCCGTAGGAGATCTAGGGCCTCAAGGTGCATCAAGGGGAGCTAGCCCCTAATCTAGAGATTCATCCCTCACATTTTCCACCCATAGCAAGAGGGATGTCTCCATTATGTTGTATGGATTAAGATATTTGAGCCTCCCTTCAGAGGGTGCAATCCACCACATCAATAGGTAGGGTTTGGTTGTTTTAGCTTTGAAAGACCCACAGTGACCATCGACATCCTTAGAAAAAAGATGTCCTACCATCAATGATCACCTTGATCATTAATGGTTGACTAGGGTAGAGAAGGCTTCTTTTATTTGTGATAAGTGGTTAAAAATTTAAGGCAAATAGAATGTTTATATTCTAGGTATGGGTTGGAAAGATAAGTTTAGAGGATAAACCTAGCAGGTATTGGGTAGATAGGTAGGTTGGGTAACGAAATAGGTTGGTTGATTTAGGGGGGATGATATTAGTGTAGGTGACTAAGTCATGGTTTTGACTTGGTATAGGCCTAAGAGTAGATACATATGCATGACAACATGATACATATATTTATAAAGATCTAGTAGGGGATAACCCCAATCAACTGGGCGCACATGGAGGAGGTTGGGTTAGGAGCTATGAGGCATTATCAGCATATGCCTTGGGATGCATATATGGTTGTAACACTCATCAAGAGATGGGTTCTTGATATGAACACATTTCTATTACTGATTAGGGAGATGACTATCTTGCATGAGGATGTGCATAGGATCACTCAACTTCCACTTCAGGGTGATCTGATCTACCATATCAAGCATAAGGAGAAAGATGATCATGTTGAGATTTTATATGAGGATGATAGTGATAAGGTTAGATGGAATGATGGGTGGTTCATGTATAATTATTTATATGGGAGGGTTCTAGGTGAGAGGAGACTCATAACTATGCTCATGATTGTTATGACATGCTTTAGACTTCCCAATTTGAGTAGCGAGAGGTTCCCTTACTTTTTTACTGGGGGTTCTAGTCAAGCTATTATTAGGTCAAATGGTATTTGGTTAGGTACCCGTTTTCCTTGTATATATATATATATACAAGGAGTTGTGGAGGTTTAGGACCTATAGGAGGTATGGCATCAGTATTGGCCTAGTTTTGTATTCTTGGGCCTATAATCACACTCAAGTGTTGAGGCTAGTAGGGTTACTATGGGAAGGGTTTACATAAATTTACTTACCTATTGGATTCAGGTAATGGAGGGGTGATTTTGATACATTAGGTGTAGGAGGTGGTGCACATGATACGGAGTGGTTCAGGGGTACACTAGGTGCACTAGTGATAGGAGACATCACTTGGAGGACATACATCTAGTTTCTAGTATGTTCAGGTTATAAGAGGCAAAAACTCTCCCTTTAGAGCTATAAATGGATACTCAATAGGTGATATGGGGAGGTGGAGTTGATTCTATTTGATAGGTTACATTGATAGTTTAGCATAATAAAGTGTATCCTAGGTCCATTCCCTAGGTATAGGAGAGAGAATTCAAAAATCCTACTACTAGAGCCACATCCTATGCCTACTTTACTAGAGTATGAGAAGCTACCAACTAGGGTATTGATAGATGATGTTATGTTTATTAATGGGTATATGGCATGGTCCTATCCCATATATGTAACTATAGATAATGGTGGGGATGATGTAGGTGTGAGGCTGATGGCCATGGCACCAATTGGCCATGATGGATAGACAAGAGTGGATTTAGCCACTACACATGGATAGGTTATAGTGGTACAAGGGTAGGTGGCCACATTGTAAGGTTAGAATGCTATTCTATAGGGTCAGCTTGCTATCATGATAGGTGAGAGGGATCAAGCTAGGCCTCTCTAGGTTTGGTGACCTAGGAGAGGGACTCTCTATAGTAGAGAGGAGGTAGAGTAGTATCATCATAGGTAGGGCCACCAGGTTTTAACCCTATGACATAATACATAGATATAGTGGAGGAGCTATAGTATTATGAGGTACTAGTTTTGACATAGTGTCTAGATGAGCCCTGATGGGGTGAGTATAAGGACAACATGGTAGGTGGTGTCATTGTAGTGACACCAAGTTAGTGGCTGGCATCTATATCTAGATATATAGGGATAGCCAAAGGATTAACAGGTATAGTAGGAGGGTAGGCACCACGATCCAGTAGTGCTCTAAGAGGTAGTGGTATCCTTGGGGCATAGATATAGCTAGATTATGATATTTTGTATATCATTTTGATTTTGACCTGTGATATGATGTGGTGATATGTATATTTTGAGAGAGAGAGATACATGTCTATCTACTTGTACACATTATTATTCTATTTGGCTCATGAGGTTATACATATGATCATTATTTATGCTCATGTTCATACTTGTTGATGTTGATGTTTAATGCTTATGGTGTGATATATATTTTGCTTATGATATGGATGTTAGAAACTAATATAGACTTAGCCAGACATGCGATGGTTTTTATTTATGGTTATGCTTATGACATACTATATTTTAATAAGTATATACTGCATTATTTTAGACTTAGACCTATGGTAGAATTTTTTTGATTGTTTAAATGTTCATGGATGTTATGATATTATCATGCTTGGTATGGTTATGTTTTTTATTAATGTTTAAGATAAAACACATGAGGTAGTTTAGTTAACAACACTAGATGAGAGACTAAAGAATATAATCAAGAGATAAACATCATCATGAAAATATCAACTAGTCATGATAGGGTAAGAAGAGGGCATGATGCTTCTTCATTGATAAGGACTAAAACAAAGCCAAAGTTGGATTGAATTAATGAACATAATCCCTTTGAATGCTTTGCATTATCTTTCATTAGTCGGCTAAAAGGTGTCTTGACCATATAATGTCAAGTAAGCTCAAGAATCCATTGCATATAGTGTAAAGAGGAGATGGGTGAAAATGGAACCTTTTTATGAGACTAGCATTCCTCTTCTATAGGTGTCCAGAGAATTAGGATAAATAAGACTATGTCTAAACTATGTAGATTAATCGATGTGGGAAGTCTAGTTGTGAAATATAATTGTGGCTCCCACCTTATTTTACTATTTGAAAGCTGCTTACAGTTTTCAAGATTAGTTTGCTTTTGTTGTGATTTTTATGATGGGTTATTTGTTGATTACTATATATGGGATGTTGATCGATGCAATAAGCTTCCATGAAATTGTTATGGTTTTGAAAAAATTCTTTACTCATCCATCCTTCAAGGGAGTGGTCTAATTTTATTTTCTCTATTCAATGGTTTTTGATATCTATCCTTTGAGGGAGTGGTCCACCTTACATTTTGGCAATTTCAAATAGATTTTCAATGGTTGTCCTTCAAGGGAGTAGTCTATGAATGCTAGGAATAACTCTTGATTGCTAATGATAGGATTTTTGTTATTTTCCTTTGATTGCTTGGATTTTACTTGACATATAATTGCTTAGGCCAACTTAGTGGTTCACCTTTATGAAGACAAAACTAAAAGCACAAGAAGGTTGAGTAGGTGTAAATAGGTTCAGGTGACAATGACCATGGGAATCCATCTTGTGAAGGTGTGGAAAGTAATATGAAAACCATGCTATGGGTAAAGCTATGGTATCTATTATTTAAGATATGGATATGCTAGCGATAGATAATCACATGATTTGGTTTTTAATTTGTTGTCCCTAAACAAGGGACATGGAATATAAGTAGATAGCAAGGGATGAGGTTAAGTTAGATAAAAGGTGAACTTGATCTCTCTTAAAAAAATAATGGAAATAGATATGAAGCATTGAGGGGATTAGATTCTAGGTGGCCTTCGATAGAAGACAACTGGTAATCTCTTGATCCATATTTGTGGGTTATGATGTAAGGTCCAATCCAATTGAAAGAAAACTTACCTTGCTTACTTTTATCCATATTAGTGACATGTTTATTTTCCTTTAGGAAAAGGTTTCCAATATTGAATTCTCATACTTTAAGGTGTTTATTTTAGGCATGCTTGACATGCTCTTGATATACATGGAGATGGGTAAGGGATGATAGATGATGATAATCAAGTAGATTGAGTTATGCTAAATGGTGATGATGATAATCATCCTTAAAAATGATCTCTTGAAAATATATGAGATGAGATGGGATTTGGACTTCAAGAGGCACTATAGCCTCTACTCCAAACATAAGAGAAAATGGTTAGCACCCATATGGGCTCTAATGCTTGTATGATATGCCCATAAGGTGAAGGGGATGTGCAAATGCCAATCTCAAATAGATACATTAACCATTTTAGTTAGCATATTATTGAGATTTTTGTTAGATCCTTTAGCTTGTCCATTAACTTGGGGGTGATAGGGTGAGAAAAAACTTAACTTAATGTTGAATGTGTCACATAGACCCTGGACTTGCTTGTTCTTAAATAATTTACCATTATCAGTGATGATCTTGTGAGGAACACTAAAATGGTAGATAATATGATGGTTGATAAAGTCATAAATCTTTTCCACTTTGTTCAAGACTAGATGAATATCCTCTATCCACTTGGTGAAATATTCAGTCAGAGTGACGATATAATGGTGTCACTATGAAGAATGGGGGTTGATTTCACTGTTAAGGTCTAGACCCCATTATGAGAATCCAAAAATTGATGGAAACTCAAAGACTATGGCTAGGTGTATGATGAAAATTAGCATGATGTTGATACTTAACACACTTTTTCACATAATCATAGTAGTCTTGGTTAAGGGTAGGCCAATAATAGCCTAGGTGAAGAATACACTTAGCTATAGCGAGGCCACTAAAGTGACCACCACAAATTCCATCATGTGTTTCCTTGATAGCATGAGAGGCTTCTTAACTACATAGGAAATGAAAGAGGAGGCCATTAAAGCCATGTTTATAAAGGATTCATCCCATAATATTAAATTGAGAGGTGCTTTGGATAAATGCTATTTGAGCATTCCTAAAAAGACTAGAAGGAACTATGCCAAGGTTAAGGTAGTCAAAGGTTTGTTGATACCAAAGGTCAGTTCAAGTCTATTCTACTTAAAAAATGGTGGGAGAATTTGGTTTGATATAAGAAGGATAGGTGAGTTTGTGGATAATAAAAAATAGTTTAGAATTTGAGGGTGCAAATGGTATTTGAGAGGTAAGGGGAGCCATGGTGTTGGAAAACTTATTAGTATATTATAAGGTTGACTAGATGTAGTAGTGTTCAAATTATGCTAAGTATTCATCAACTAATTACTTGTACTATTATAGGAAATCATTATTACATTGGTAAGATTCATTTATTGATTGACCACAAGTTGGGAGTCATCAAATATGTTGATTATTTTAACTCCTAGGGATAAAGTAGTTTGAAGGCCTATCACTAGGGCTTCATACTCAGTCATATTATTGGTATATGCAAAATCAAGCTTGAAGGACAAAGGGAGAGGTTCACCATAAAATGGGATAAGGATTATACCTTATCCCCCACCATGTTATCAATTTGAACCATCGAAAAACATGGTGACTTGGTAGGTGAAATCTACTTGAGAGAGGGTCTTGATGGATTCATCAGGGAATTTAAGAGGAGGAGGTTGGTTGTCTGCTAAAGTTATTTTATCTAGTTGTTTGGTGATGAATTTCCCCTTAATTAAATTTTGTTGAAGGAAATCAAGGTAAAAATCTACTAAAAATATGAGAGACTTCTCCATACACTAGTTTTGGTATGGCTTGGAGTGAATGTACTTGAGTGGGTCAGTGTTGGTTATGACATAGGTTTTATGGTTAAGAAGGTAGTGGAAAAGTTTGGTGGCCATGAAGACTAAATACAAGAAAATTTTCTCAGCATGGGTATATTGAGTCTTGTACTCTACAAGTGTGTGGTTAATATAGTATATAGCTTGTTCTTTATGTTGTTCATCTTAGTGAGCCAACATTGCCCCTAAGAAATGGTCGATGGTAGAGATATATAGATATAAAGTTTGGTCAACCTCAGGAGGGGTGAGGATATGTGGTGACAAAAGGTACTATTTGGGTGAATCAAAGGCCTTTTTATAGTCATTATTCCATTTAAAAGATACATCTTTCTTCAAAAGGTAGTGTAAGGGTTAACGCCATCTGAAATCTGGGAGATAAAATGATGAGTAAATTACAACTTCCCCTAAAAGCTACAAAGTTTCTTGAGGTTGGTTAGAGGAATCATGTCAAGGATGGCTTTGATTTTAGTAGGATCAAATTTGATTCCATGAAAGGATACAATGAATCCAAGAAGTTTTATTGAAATGAACCCAAAATTGCATTTCTTGGGGTTAAGGTGACATAGTAATGGATGAGGCATTCAAAGATGATCTTAATAATAACAAAGTGATATTTTTAGAGTTTGGATTTTTTGAGAAGGTCATCCACATAATCCTCAATAATATTATGGATAAGCTCATAGAAGATATAGGTCATGGCATGTTGGTAGGTTGTAATAACATATTTAACCTAAAAGACATGACTCTATAGCAGAAGGTTCCCCATGGAGTGGTAAAGATAACCTTGTGCTAATCTTTAGGAGCAATTAATAACTAATTGTATCCTTATAATTTTTCAATGAGAGATAAAATCTCATGGTTGGCCATAAGATCAACAAGCTGGTCAATGTTGGGTAGAGGAAAGTCATCTTTGGGGAAAGAAAGGTTGAGTTCATGAAATTCCACACAAATACACAGTCCCCCTATGGTTTTGGTGATAGGTAAAACATTCAAGACCCATTAGAGGTAGTAAATGGGTTGAATTAAATTGATAGATAAGAGACATTGAAGCTCTTCTTTGATAAGAAGGGCTATGCAAGGTTACATGCATCATATTTTTTACTTAATAGGTTTAGCATCACAATTGGTGACTATGCTATGAGTAGTAATGTCTAGGTCAATTCTAGGCATGTTGTTACAAGACCAAGTAAAGGCTATGTTATGATCTTGGAGGAAATAAGGGAAGTATTTAAGTTCCTTGGAAGTTAGAGATTAGCCAAGTTTGACAATGTGGGGGTTATCCAAAGTACCCAAGCTAATATCCATGGTGGATTCATTAAACATAGTCAAGGTCTCTAGAGGAAGGGATTTATAGATGGAATAATTTAGGGCACCAAGGTATGTGAGAATGGAATAATCATCCTGACACTAGAGAATGTTAATGGTAGGAGAGTCATCTCCTATCCTCTTAGGATGGGTCAAAGGGATATTTATAGCTACCCATTCCTTTTGATAAGTTAGGGGTCTAAGGTTAATCATGTTGATGAAAAAAATTTAGGTGGGATGATGTCATCATCTTCACATGCAAGTGGAGGTGAGGTCAATGGAGAAGGGGCATCTTCCTCAATAATGGTAATAGTGGGTTATTTGTCCTTCTTATAAATTAAGATGAAACCAAGTCTATTCTTCTCATGCAGCTTCATAATTTTGATGGTGACCAATTCATGTGGGCCATGCTCATACCACCCAAGACCGAAGCCTTTCCAAGCACACTATTGGAGGTATGTTTTGGTAAAGCTTGGTTTATCTAGTTAGGGGAAATTGGTGGTGAATGGTTGAGGTAAAAGAGAAGTGGTAAAAGCACTGAGGGATTTATAGAGTCCCTATAGAAAAAATGGGTTTGATAATGGGGATGTCTAATGGGAATAACAATCTTAACATTGGGTTCATATCTTAGCTAGTTAGTAAGTTGTACATACTCATGAGGAGTAGGGAAAGAATCAATGGATAAATTATGATAATCCCCTAGAAAAATGTGATTGAACATTGATTATAAAGGGTCTATGGTATGGATTTAGTTTAAATGGATAGAGGAACTGGTCGATGCCTCATTGGTAGAAGGGGATATGATATCTGCTTTAGTGGTTGAAGGTTGGGTTTTAGCTACTAAGGGTGTGTTGGATGGGGGTATGAGGAGATCATTGGGGTGATAGGTCATGTTACATGTTGAGAAGGGAATTGGTTCAGCTTAGATGGTGATGACATGGACTTCATTCTCAAACTTAATGCAATGGTGGAGGGTAGAGGGAACACAACCCATGGAGTGAATCCAATGTTATCCCTAAAAGATGTTGTATTAGCATTCCCCTTCTATAACATAGAAAATTTTGGGGAGCATACAAGGTCCTAAATGTATATGAAGGATGATAGTTCCCAAGGTAGTGTCCATGGTATCATTGAAGGAATGAAGGACAATGGAATATTTAGACATGACATTGTGCATCAAGTTGAGTTGGTTGTAGGTGTGAGAGGAGATTATGTTATGCTATCTCCCCCATCAATCATGACCTATTTGATGTGGGTGTAGTTGATGTAAGTAGTAATAAATAGAGGGGGATCTGGGTCCTCAAGGTGGATAAAATGTTTTTATAAATCCTTGAAGGTGATGAGGTTGGAAATTTGAAGGGCACCAATAAAGGCTGATAGAGGTTAGGGGTCTTTGGGTTAGACCTCAATGGATTGAAAAGCCTCTATTAGTGATTGGTAGTGATGGGGAGAGGTAGAGATCAAGTCATACAATCTCATCTTCATTGAGGTCTAATGAATTTGCTTTAGGATATCTCTCTTGATGGATTCTAAGGGGTTAGGTTGGGAGGCACCTAAAAAATATGCCTTGGGTTTAGTCGAGGATGGAGATGGTTGGGTTTCAATTGGTTAGGAGTTTGAGTAGGGGTACATCTAAGGAATGAACACCTTATCCTTCCTCTTATCTTTTTTCTATGATCTTGTGACCACGTTAATATTATGGATAGAAAGAGAGGTTGAGGTAGTAAACTAGTTAGACTCATTTTCACTCTTAGGTGAGAGTGAAGGAGTAGGTAAGTGTTGGGTAGATATGGTTGTTGGTTGGACTGGTATGGGGTCTATAAGAGTATCATTTATTAATAGATCATCCTTGTCATAGAGCTAATGGATAATGGTTTGGAGAGCCTTGAAGTTATTCATATAATGGCTAGGTGCCTTATGATAAGAACATACTTGGTGGTCATTATACCAAATAGGTTTTGAAGCTAAAGGGTCAAAGGACCTGATGAGAGGTAAGGCTAAATAAGAGGCTTATAATAACCTATGAAAAATGGTCAAGTAAGACTTGGCTAAAGGTGGTAGAGGTGTAGTGGTTTTTTATTTAATGGTTGAGGTGGAAGGTTGTTTGGAAGAAGGTTTTATGATAGGTGTTTTAGGTAGGGTGGTGTGCTTGGTTGATGACCTTGATGTAGGCAAGGAGGTTGATGAGCTATAGGTGGAAGATCACAAGGTAGGTAGCTTAGGTATTATTGGTATGGTGAAAATAGGTGCATCAAAGAGCAATTGTGAAGGTATAACTAAAAGAGGTGGTAGGTTTTTGGTAGAGGCAATTAGCTTTGTACTCAAGGTAGAGGGATGAGGCCCCTAAATGGAGGGTAAAGTTGAGGGAGACAAAATTTGGGCCTTTTAGCCTATGTGGGGTTTTACTTCTTTTGTTGATTTTGTCTAACATTTGGTTGCTAGTTCTAGTGAGGTAAGCTCCACCTTCATTGATGGGTGACTAAGGCTTGGTGTGGGAAAGGTGCCAAGGTTCTTGATTGGTTTGGTTGGTTTGGTTTGAGAAGATGATTTGGTTAGGTTTAGGTGTTGTGGATGGTTGAGGGATTGTTGGATTGGTAAAAGTTGGTGTTGGTTTGGTTGGTAGGGTAGGAGTTAGGATATCAGAAGTGGTAGGTTGGGATAATAAATGTATATTTGAAGGTTCTTTCTTGTTGATATAAGGTATCCCTAATTTATTCTAGAAGGTGGCTCGATCTATGTTAGGGTTAGATATAAATTCTAATTTTTGTACTAGCTTAGAAAATGGTTTGTAGGTTGGTTTGTTTCCCTAAATAGTAGACCTAAAAGATAAGCCCCTAGGCGAAGACATAGGGATGGTAACCTCATCTTCTTCCTCAATAAAAGGATGCAAGGTTGAGGTAGGTGGTTCCTTGGTGGGAGGAGTAGACATGGGGGTTTCCTTCTCAATAATGATTTTTGAATGGGGAGTAAGTTGGTTAGTGGTTGAAGGTAAAGATAGGGTGGTCATGGTTGGTCATTTTGATTTATTAGTTAAAATGGAGGATATTGGCTCTACTACATTAATAAGTGAAGGGGGAAAAGATGGTGCTTCCTCAATTTTAGTGTCTAAAGGAAAGGAAAACAAGTCCATTATCTCAATAAATGGTAGAGGTGAAGGATGAGAAGATTAGCTACTAGGTGGTTTGGTAATGAGTACATCAATGACCATGTTAAATATATGGGTGTCATGAGATCACTTAAAAATATTGATATCATTCTTAGTAGGATCATGTTTTGGGAAGTGCTACCTAAATATATCAAGGGTTTAGTTTGATGGTGCATTGGGGTTGTCCAATGTAAGCTCTCCTTTATCAATGAAGGATTGGACAAGGCTCTTGAAGGTGTTGTACCTACTAACATCATGTCCTATTACCTAATGAAAGGCACACATATCATTCTCATTGAACCAATTAGGTGCAGGATGAGAGGCATCAAACTACTAAGGAGGCTTGATAGGAGGAAGTTGAATGATGTTGGCTTTCAATAACCTCTCTAATATTGAAGCATAAGACTCTCCAAGTGGGGTGAACTACTTTTAGTTATTCTAGTTTTGGTTCCTCATGTTTTGCTTTGAGGAAATAGAGGAATTTGGTTGGTTGATGGAAGGTGAAGGAGAAACTTTAAGGACAACTACATTTATGATTCCCTTGTTCTTGGGATTGGTATTGGACTGGTTGCTTATCTTAAAAGAAGAAGATTCATTGGTTTTTTAGGTTGAATTCTATGAGTTTGGGTTGAGGTAGGAAGAAGGAGAGTTGGTTGATGATGTTCTTCTAATGAGCTATAAAATCAACAATGGATTCATCCTCAAACTGTCAGATAGAGTAGAGGTTGCTAATGGAAAATTTCTTGGAGATATTGAGTGAAAATTAGTCAAAGAAGGTTTGAGATAGTTGGGTGAAAGAGAAAAGGGAGTGCTTGGGTATGGCACTATACCAATCCAATGTTAGACCAACTAGAGACATGGGGAAGGAGAAAAGAAGAAGGGCATCATCATAGGTGATGAGATAACATGCATTCCTAAATGCTCTAAGGTGTTATTAGGGATCCTCCTTACTTTGAAATTTAGAGAACTTGGGATATTCCCATTAGGGAAGATATGGCTTGATATGTACAGATGGGTGGATAGGATCATTACATATTTGGTCATTAAATAAGCTGTTGTGAGTACCTAAAATAGATTAATCTAAGGTGGTTATCTTATCCATAAGCATATTCATTAGGTTGGCTTGGGGTTTTTTACCCAAAAAGTTGTAGGATACATGTTGTTGTGGTGGTTAAGAGACATACTAATAGTGGGTAGTAGGTTAGGAGGCTACCACATATTAGTAAGTGGATGCTAATGGTTGGGTGGAAGATACATAAGGGTAGGTAGATGTGGGTGGTTAGGTAGTCTATATGGGTATATGCCCTTGTAGGTTAGGGATATAGCCAAAGTTTTGTGAAAGGGGTGCTTTTTAGATAGGATTGGTAGTTGTGTTGGTGACTGACAGAAAGGTGGTGACCCTTTTACTAATTGATGGTAAGGTAGAGGGTATAGACACCACAAGGATATGAAGTAGACTAGTGGTTGATGGATTAGGGATAGCTAAAGGAAGGTTGGTAGTGATAGAGGTAGGTACTCCCACTATGGAGGAGTGGTTGGTAGGATTGGAAGGTATAAGGGTAGTGGTAGTTTGGGTTGGTTATTTTTTTATGGTAGTCTCGAAGGGGTTGTTGGTTGATGAGGAATCTTGGGTAGTAAACGGTTGGGTAGTAACTATGATAATAGAGATACTCCCCATGAGGTGGAGAGGCATGCCATAAGGTAGATCTACTTGTGGGGCGAAAGCTAGGGTATGGTAAGACATGGTTATAAGATAATGTTGTAAGGCTTTGAGATTATTATCTAGGAAAGCAAAAAAATCCACATTTCCTTGATGAACCTCCTGAGGGAAGGTAGGAATTCCTAAGGGATGAGGGAAATCTATTGGTTCAAAAATTTAGTCCATGGATGAAGAGGTGGAAGAGGTAGGTTGACTTGGTAATGGGTTTTTCTGTGCAAGGTCTCTTCACTGCTTGTGAGTGAGAACCGTATGAAATAGGGGAGATAGAAAGCACAAATAGCCTCACTACTCAAATAAAGAGAAGAAAATAAAATGATCAAATAAATCAAATAACACTCTAAAATATATGTTAATCTCTAGATTTTTAATTAATCTTTCTTTTAGCTTATACCTTAAGAAGTTATGTGATTGAATTTGGTTTGTAGAGAGGGTACTAAAGAGGAAATCTAAGGTGAGTTTTAGGTTGTGTTTAGATGCTCAAAAGGAATCTATATTGGAATCAATACATGGCTTGGTATTGGGACCTACCCCTTCACTTCACACACCATAGTGATAAGGGTGTCAGGTGCTTAGCCAATATATATTGATATCCAAAGATTATACTCAACCAAAGAGCTGAGTTGGTTCTCCCCTTGGTAATGACCTTTAAGTGGGATTTTCGGGAAAGGGTAAGGTTATTGCTAGGTGATGAAATCTTAGTCGACCCTTATCTCAAGCTTATTTGATGTTTAATTGATGAAAGTTGTTTGGTTTAGTGTGTGCAACAAAAGTGATGCTACAATAATGTTATTGTGCCTTAATTTAAAGTGAGATAAAATTAGAAGCAAGGAATGGATGAACTTAATTTTAAACCCAAAAGAGATTTTAGTTTCGTTAATGATCACAGATAAAGAGGAAAACATATAAATTCAAAAAAAATAAACTCGAAGTAAAGACTCAAGGTCCCACTAGGCATGCTAGAATGTTTCAGTAAATTTATACTTATTATTAGAAAGGGGAAAAAGAAGAAACTAAGTATGGTTATGGTTTAAAAACTTGTTTTATTGTGTGCACATTGAATTAGAAGATTGTGAAGAAATCCTCTTCATCTTGGGAGGATGACCTACAGATAAGAAAACACTAAAGCAATTTTTTTTACTAGATAGATAGTTGAGTGGATTACCTAGCGATAGCTAGATCCCAGAAGCAAGAGCTTCTTCAAGGGATATCAATCCACACATTTTAAATAATTAAGTTTATAAAATAGAATAGAAATTACTTGCATTAATAATCAAAAGATACTAAAATTAAACACAAGAGTGTTAATTAAGAAATAGATTAGAAATGATTAAAATAGTGATAAACTAATTAATATTAGCGTAGGTGGTTGGGGTATGCTTTAGAAAATTGTAAATGTCTGTGAATAGGAAGGAACACAAAAAATAAGTTTTGGTTGGAGGTAGGTAGGTGGAAATAACTTGCTAGTTTTTACTGCCAAAGTGATCACTAGTGGTTGGGCTAACCGTTGGTGGTTAAGGTGACTATCAGCAGTCAAGGTGACCATCAGAGATTGGATAAACCATAAATGGTTGAAAAAACCATCAACAGTTACTATGTATGGATCTGGGTTGGTAAAATTTTGATTGATGAGATTCAAATATGGATTTTGAGAGATGGGTAAGACTTGGGTTGATTGGAAAATGGAAATAAAGTAAGTGAATATTAAGAAACAAGTACTTGTATTACCAAAAATTGATTGGGTGATTGATTGAGGTACTTGACCTATTGGGAGAATCTAGCTTGATTCCAATAGACTAACAGTACCTGAGAACTTGGTAGAGATGTGGTGGCAAGTTGGCTATCTGACGTAATAGTTGGTTCATTGGATTGTTGATAATGATTGACCTACAAAAATAGAATTATAGATGCACAATCTCTTGATAATGATTGCAAATCCTTTTCACCTCTCTTTTTCTCTATCCTTATAGGCAAGGCAAGAGAGTTGAAACAAGGCATAAATTGGGCCTCTTAAATTTAACTCATGCATGCAATAGCTCACAATAGCATTTATATGAGTTATTTTTATAAAATCAAGGTGTGTGAGTTTGCATGTTGGTGATTAAGTAGCTGTACCCTGACTGTCGACGGTCAAGGTGACCATAAATGGTCATCTTGATCATAAATGGTTAAAGGTGAAGGTGAAAAGTGGGTAAAAATATAGGTTAAGTCAATTGGGAAAACTGACTATAGTTAGACCTAATTTGTGGTCAAAGGGTGATATTGGTCCCAAGGGGGTCCTAAGTGGTTCAAGGGTGTTTTCATCATTCATAATTATAGTGTACAAATTTTTATTGTCTACAAAGAGATTAACTAATACACCTAGGGAGTTAGCCTATAACCCAAATGTTCAACCCCATAATAGGATACCCACAGCCTAGGTTTGTTCCCATTGTATAGCTTAGTTGGAAAGAACCTAAAGAACCTTCTCCAGGGTACAAATTAATGATACAACAATAACATAAAGTTTATTCTCAAGGTTGGTGATCCTAAAATAATCACCAACTATAGGCTTATTACTTTGCTTAATGTCTCATATAAGATTTTGCTAAGGCTTTATCCCTCAAGGTGAAACATATTCTCCCTTTAATTATTAGAAGTGAGCAAACTAGATTCATCTAGAATAGGTTCATTTTGGACAATGTTATTACCTTCTAGGAAGGTATGGAATGGGATTGGATTTCTAATCAAAAGGATTTGTTTAAGAAGATTGATTTTAAGAAAACTTATGAATTTATTGAGTGGCCATTCATTTTGGCCATGTTACAAGCACTTGATTTTGGCCCCAAATTTGTTCAGACTATTAACATGCTCTTTCAGGATGTTGGGTCCTATATCACTATCAATGGAACTCAATCCTCTCAATTTTGAATTCATCATTTTATCCACAAGGATGTCCTTTAGACCTTTTTTTATATGTTCTTAAAGTAGAAGGATTCATCTACCTCATAAATAATTAAATTTCTAGGGGCTTGGTGAAACGTATCTCCCTCCCTCAGTCTAATATAAAACTTTAAAATGGCCACTTCACAGATGATTCTTTTCTCACTCTTCAAGAGGAAGAAGAGTCTATCATGAAGGCCATGGAATGTTTCCATATTTTTTGTTTGGCTTTAGGATCATTTATCTAGTGGAGGAAGACTCAATGTTACTATCAATCTCTAAGTCCCAAACCTCCTTAGCTGGAGGGATATCAATGGAAGTGGATTCCACCATGGGTTTATTTTAAGTTTCTTGCCATTCCTTTTTCCATTTAGGCCTCTCCCTCTGAACTATGGTCCTATGTGGTGTAGAGAGTTGAAAACAAAATATCCTTTTATATCACCAAGCCTCTTTCTCTTGCTAGAAAATTTCAAATTCACTGTAAATTTTTGGCAGCTACTCATGTGTACTATTCCTCTTATTAGGTCCCTTCTAATGCTTATTACAATAAATTATAAAAAATTATAAGATATTTTTTATGCGATAACTTTGAGGGTCATAAGGGCTTCCATAGAGTTTCTTGGAAAATATGTTGTTGACCCAAAGAAGCTTGGGAATTAGGTCTCCTAGATATTAAAACTCAAGTCCTTGCTCTTGGTGCCAAATGGTTATCATAGGTCTTACTAGAGATGAAGCCTAGAATATTTTTCTACACCATTGTATCTCTCAGGGACTCCCATATGGTAGAAAGACATGGCAAGGCCTAGGACTTCACTCTCTACTAATAACCCTAGTTCCTATTAAAATCAAGGGTACCTTTGTGATTCAAAGCCTATGGAAAGTTAGTAAAATATTGAGCCTAACCTTAACTGGGTAGGTGAGGGTTTTAGGAATGGCCTCTCCATTAACTCCCAGTCCCTATGGTTGTCACCTTGCTTAAATTTTCACAATGTTACCTATGCCTTATTCCCTTGGGTTAAAGGTTTAAGGCCCTTCAAGAAAGGTGTGAAGGTTATCAATGATCTTTTTTTTAAGGAAAATAGGGCCTATCTCACTTGGCAACAAATTATATTAAAATTCATTTAAATAGTTTATATTTAGAGGATATTGTATAAATTTAAGGTTTCATACCTGATAAGTATTTTTATAAAGTAGGAGTCAATTCCCTTGTTCCTTAGTGGAAGTATTGGCACTGACCTATGGTCACCCCCTTTAACCAATATTTTCCATAGATGGGGTATCAATTACTATCCCCTCAACATATTTTAGATGATATACTTAACCTTAGATTAAATCTCCATTCTAGACATGGGGTTTGGGCCTAATGTTTTAGCACTATGTGATCTGCTACTATCGAGCCCCAAAAAGCTCATTTTTTATGGTGTTTTCTTTATCAGAGCCTACATGTGGGAGATCAAGTCAAGCATCTAGGCATGCTTAACCCAATTTCTAGATACTATCAAGCACCTTTTTTTTGTTATGCTCTCATGAATAATTTGCATGGTATTGGATACATTCCCTTTTCCATTCCTTTTGTCTTGAATTCTTCACATGAAAGATGGCTCTCTTTGGGGACTCAGCTTTGTTTCCTAAAAAATACAACTGATTTTGGTAGATATTTTGATATGATATATTATTTCAAATATATAAAGCTAAAAATTATGCTTGATTTAATAATGAAGAGTTGGAACATAGTTTTTCTATTACTAATAAAATTATTGTTCTATTTAATGCTACTATTCAAATTTAAATCCAAACATATAAGGTCCATATGGAACTCAACCACCTCCAAAATTTTATCAATCACTAGGGAAATTCCCTATGCATGGTCATCCATAAGCTTCCTCATCCCCCATGGCATCCTTTGCCTCCCCAAGGATAAGGGCATGGGGCACATTGGTTGCGGTCTAGAACTAGACACAATAGCCATTTTACTCATTAGTCACCACCTCATTGATCTTCTCATTGTGGTGATCTAAGTGGCTTGTATAGATATGGAGGTGATGGTATGGGATGGGAATATCCTCCCCCATATTAGGATGATGACACTAGATATTGGATTCTGCGCCCCCAAGGCAAGTTTCCATGCCTAGCTCTAGCAATTTCACTTGAAATAAATCAAGATGAGACATTATAGGCTCATTAAAACACTAGTTGAGATCCCTTACTTGTGTATGAGGATGCTCTTACCCTAATATGATGGAGTGGTAAGCCTTAGTATCCACCATCTCCACTACCTCCCTTGACATCCATTTTTGCTATAGATGCTTAATTATTCTCTTTATTGTTATATGTACCTTGCTCTCTCTGCTTTGTTTTCAAAATGTTATTGTGATATTTTTTAGGTGTGGTTAGTTTTTGACCACTTTTTTAACTTGTCCTAATGTGTCTTTCCCTCAATGTGATTATGCTCATGGGGCGCGACTTTTATACCCTCTTTTTTGTATGATTATCATTATACCATATCTTGTTTGATTAATAGATAGGCACTCTTCAATTAAAAAAAACCTATCTTGGGCCCTATTGGATAGTCAAAAAATAAAAACATTAAATTGCTCAAAAAATCTTTGAGGATCCAATGGATGGATAAACCCATTCTCTCCATGAGGAAGCACATATATAATAGTCCAAAAATAAAATTTAGAACAAACCTTAGTCTTATCGAGGAGATAACAATTGAATAATTTGTATAGGGATTTATAAATACATTTTCAAATGATCCTTTGCCTAAAATTAATGATTTAGATTATTCCTTTATGGATGAGCTTGATGAGCTAGTTGAAACATAAGAAAACAAAGAATATTGGCTTCCTCCTATGCCTACATTTTTAGAATATGGTTTTACACTACTTGTAAAAGACACCATTGACATTAAAATTTGTATTGAAGATAAGACTTACATCATAAATCTTGATGCTTCTCTCATAGAGTAATAATGAAACATAATCATTACCCTCATCAAGTAATTAATCAACATATTTGAATGTTCATATGTAAACATGCCTAGTCTAGACCTATCTTTACTGGTCCATCATCTTGAGGTACATATTGATGCCAAACCAATAAAATAGAGCTACATAAAATGCATCTACACATAACAATATTAGTGAAGAAAGATATTGAAAAAATATTAGAAGTAGGATTAATCATACCAATTGACTATCTTGAATGGATCTCCAACATTTTCCATGCCAATAAAAATCCCATGGGAATTCACCATTGCACTAATTTCTATGGCATCAAGACATATCTTAAAGATGATTTTACATTACCAAACATTAATATGATCATAGATTATACATCATGTTATGAAATTATATAACTTATGGATGGATTTTATATCTATAATCAAATCAAAATAGTACATGAGATCAACATAAGATAATTTTCACTAATCCATAGGGGATGTTTTATTACCAAGTCATTTTTTTTGGTCTAAAATTTATAGATGCTATTGATTAACAGGCCATGACCATCATATTTCATGATATTATATAATATTATGTGGATGGCATCCTTATAAGTTTAAAAAAAAGAGTTGAACATACAGAAATATTGCACAAAATATTTGAATGGCTAGGGAATAAAAATCTTGCCTTAACCCTAAGAGATGTTTTTTGGGGTTACCTCAAGGAAACTAATAGGATTCATAGTATTGTTAGGGGAATTGAAGTCAATCCAACCAAATTCTAGGACATAACCAACATTCCTCCATAAAATCTCAAACAAATATGTAATATGTAAGGAAAGATCTAGGCTATTCTCATATTTATTTTGTAATTGGTTGATCATTGTCATCCATTCACACATCTCCTCAAAAAAGGAAACACATTACATTGGAATAGTGATTATCAAAAAAAAATTGATTAATTAAAATATTATTTGGAAAATATATCCATGTTATCTCATCCTGCACCAAGAAAGTCATTGTAAATTTATATTTTAGCTACCTAGTATGCCTTGGGGGCACTTTTACCTCAAACACAATGAAAATAGAAAGGAATGAGAAGTTGATTGTTTGAGATGAAATATAGTGGCCTATGATCATAATTATTCATCCATTGAAAAATATTACTTAGTAGTAGTATTTGCATCTCATAAATTATGTCATTACATGTAACAATAAGACTATCCTCATCACCAAAGTGGATCCACTAACATATATTATATCAAAAGTATCTCTAACATGCTGAATGGAAAGTGGATTATTTTATTAAGTAAATTTGACATAAAATATAAAAATTAGAAGGATATTAAGGGAAAATTAATTATAGATCAAATTTTAGTATCGCCATTATCTAAGACACAACCACTTACCATGGGTTTTCTTGATGAGTTTGTCCTGACTCTTGATGAGTCATAACAATGAAAACTCTATTTTGATGATTCCTTTACATCTCAAGGATCATGGGGATGCATCCTATTTATGACACCATAGGGGGAAATTATCCCTAAAGTATTTCATATTATTTTTCCATACACCAAAAACATTTTAGAATATGAGTCTCTCATCAAAGTTCTTCACCTTACCATCTAGTGGAATACCTAATAGTTTTCAGTCTTTAGTGGTTCTCAATTCATCATTAAGCAAGTCAATGATTAATATCAAATAAGGGATGATAAGCTTATACTATAAAAAATAATGGTAGATAACCTCAAAAAATATTTTGAATATATCCAGTTTGATAAAGTACCACTTTCTAACAATAGATCAGTAGATACCATGGCCACTATTGGATCCCTTCTAGAAATGTCCTCTAGTGTTCTAGAATATCAATTTTTAATTGAGAAACTCATTGTACCAACATATAATTATCTATATTCTGAGATGGTATGTGAAATTTTTGGTCCTAGTTAACCCTAAAATCAAAACATTTTTGCCTACCTTCAGATCATACCCTTTTGAATGACTTATCATGAGCCCAAAAAATATTACATCCATAACGCTTCCCAATATAATTTAATTAGCTATAAGCTTTATCATAGAGAATATTATGGTACACTAATTTTTTGTTTAAATTCAAGATATTTTGATTTATCTATCCAATATATTCACAATGGAATCTATGGGGCCCATACTAGTGGAATGGTCCTTGAGAAGAAAATCTTTCACACAAGATATTACTGGCCAATCATGGATCATGATATATGTACATATGTCAATAAATGTGTTACTTTCTAGAAACATGGTGATTTTATTCATGCTCCATCATAAGCATTACATATAATCACAACTTCTTGACCATTCTCAGTGTGGGGACTCAATATCATAGAAAAGATAAATCCCACCTCATCTAATGGACATAATCACATCCTAACTACTACTAAATATTTTAAAAAGTGGGTTGAGGTCATTCCTATCACTTATCTAATAAAGATTCAAATATCCATGTTCATCCTTAATCACATCATTTGTCATTATGGAATTCCATTCACTATCATTTATGATAATGGTAAGTCCTTAAATAAGGATGTAAAATCCATTTGATCTTAATTCCATATCAATGATAGATAGTCCACTCTTTATTATGCCCAAGGTAATGAGGGATTGATCCAAAACTTAGAAGATTTGGTTGAAATAAATTCAAGAAACAAGAACAACACAATAACAATAATGTTATCTCTGAGAAGAGATGTTTTATTCATAAAAATTTGCAGATCCAAACATATGCTTATCTCTAAGAAGAGATGTCTCATTTCCATTTTAGGTTACATATTCATTTATAAAATTTTTTAAGGTAGGATGAGGATGTGTAAGGTCACAAATATCTAGGGATATTAAGTGGTTTGACTTCCATGATTTACAACAATACAAAATTCAAGGAATTATTATTTTTAGAAACTTACTATTTTTAGACTGCACTACTAAAATTTAAATTTGGGGCCCTTCCATTGGGTTTTCAGGGGTTAAAATCTATTGATCAGATTTCCATTCCATCTCATCACTTTATCCTCATTCTTAGCTTTCCAATGGTTCAAACGGTGAGTTGATTGGAGCTACGGTGCAAAAGTTATGGCTTCCGAAAGTCCTACCACTAATTGGGGTAGAACCATCACCCAAATTGTCGCCTAGAATGTTGCCCAAATCATTCCTTCCTTCTTGAGAATTAATGGTCCCCATTACATCAATATTTATCATCAAGTGTGGTAGTTGTGGTTTTATTTGATTCTTGATGCATACTTGGAATGGACTATTATTTATGGAGCTGTACTTTGTAGAGCTGTGTAGGGCCTGATTGTTCACCATTTCTATCTAACCATTAATCTATGGGTGGGAGGCCATTAACTTCTTTATATTATTATTTAGTAGCTTATACTATTGTATTTTTTTTGTATTCAAGTCTAAAACATCAGCCCTTTTGGATTCTTGTGGCTTGACCACCATGAGAATAAATTTCTTAGCACAAATTAGAGAGAGAGATGTGGAAGGTGGTACCTTTGGTACCCTATAGCATCATGTTCCAATAGTGAGGGTGATCCTTCAAGTTTTTGATTCATAGATGCCATATCAATCATACAAGAATGGATGACCAAAGAGTACATCACAAACATCTAGATTGACCACATCACATAAGACCTCATCTTGGAAAGGTTTTATTATATATGAGAGAAGACATTGGTGGGTGATATAGAGGTTTCTCCCTAGAATCAACCATCCAATACGGTATGGATTTGGGTGAGGCTTCATGGATAAATTTAGGATTTTCAAAACATTAGAAAAGATTAAATTCTTTTGACTCTCACTTTTAAGAATGAAATGCAGAGGCTTACCTTTCACCCATAACTTAGAATGAAACAACCTTTCCTTGTCATCTGGCCACTCCTCATAGGTCTGTGATGAAGCAAATATGGAATTAGGCTCAGTATATACAATATCTTCTTCATCTTTTTGAATTGTAGGTTATGTATGAGGTAGAGTAGTAGATGTTGAGGATTATGACTCAGAAAGCAGGGACTTGATGGCTCGACATTCTTCCTTAGAGTGAGTTCTAGATTTGTGTTAATCACACCATTTCCCAGTCTTTCCTTCCTTTTGATTCCAATTTTGGCCTCATGTTTGACATTCTTTGTCACTTTTCTATTTTGAAACTTAACTCTTCATATTTATTCTTCCATACTTCTAATCAATCTTCACTACGAACTTGTATGCCTCACTGAGGGTTTCCAAATTGAAGAGTTCCATTTCTCCCCGTATGTACCATTATAGTCCACCATGATATTTGATAACTTTGTGTTTCTCAGTTTCTTAGATGCCCAATCTCATAGATAGAGAATGAAAAATGTCAGTGTAATCTTAAACAGACTGTTCCTTACCTTGGAAAAGTTGTTACCACTCTATATATAGATCATCATATGCTCCAATGGGGTAGTATTCTTCCTTTACAACTTCTATGAAATCATCCTAGGTAGGTTCTACCTCAAGTCTAATATCATCTACACTAAATCTCCTTTTGTACACTTCCCACAAATTTTTGATAGGCAATGATGATTTCAAAAGAGAAAAAGTGATCTTCTCTTTATCGATGAATTTATTTATAGAAAAATAAGATGACAATTGATCCAACCAATTTTCTACTGCATCAGCATTGATTTTTCCTTCAAATATAGGGATATAAAAATTCACCTAAACCTTGAAGGGTGTTGGGGCACTGAAAGGATGTGGGGTTGTAGATGAGGAGCTAAAATTTTCCATTAGATTTTGTTGAAGAATTTTGGTGAATTATTGTAGCATCTGTGCTTGTTATTACTAGAGGGCTTCATTCACCATTTCCTTGAAAGGATTAGATGTCTTGGTTTTGTCCATTATTTGAAGTGATTTAAAGTGAATAGGTGGATAGTCTACTGGTTCTATTTTCCACCTAAGCTTCTTGTAATATAACCTCATCCTTGGAATCATACACTCTAAAGACAAACCACTCTGATACCATTGATAAAAAACTCAGAAGCTTTGGTTAAAAGAAATTCAAAAAACAAGAACAACACAATAACAATAATTCTATCTCTGAGAAGAGATGTCTCATTTCCATTTCAGGTTACATCTTCATTTATATACATTTTGAAGGTAGGAGGATGTGGAATATCACCAATATCTAGGGAGATTAAGTGGTTTGACTTCCATGATTTACAACAATATAGAATTTGAGGAATTACTATTTTTAGAAACTTACTATTTTTAGACTACACTACTAAAATTAAAATTTAGGGCACTTCTATTGGGTTTTGTAGGATTAAAATACATTGAGTAGATATCCATGCCATCTAATCACATTTTACTCATTCTTATCTTTCCAATGATTCAAACGGTGAGTTGATTGGAGCTACGGTGCAAAATTTATGGCTCCCAAAAGTCCTGCCACCAATTGGGGTCGAACCATCATCTGAATTGTCACCTGGAATGTTGCCTGGATTAGGGATCCAATAAAATAATTGCTAAAATATTCAAATAGATCATCATTTACATTTATTTTATTGGAACTTGCAATTTTGTCCTACCCTATGGGATTATTGTACCAAAATCCATAACCCCACCTATGCAACACCATATTATTTGGTTTTTGGATCATAATCCATTCTCCATATCAAGATTATACCAAAATTCATACCCCCACCTATGATATGTATTTCACTACATTATCTCATTGATGATGAGGGGCATCAAGTAACCATGCTACAAGAGGTGAAACTCTTGGATGAAAAATGGCTAGCTACCCTAAATCACCTCAAATCATATCAAAATTGATTATGTTACAACTATGATAAATGCATTAGATCTTGAGAGTTTTAATTTGGTACTCAAATAAAATAATAAAAGAACCAATGTGGACTAAGAAAATAAAGGCAAGTTTGATCCTAATTAACTAGGTCTATACATCATAACAACCAAGTATGGCTCAGGCATTTACTGACTGGTGACTAAATATGGGTAAGAGATAGATGACCCTATGAATATCATGCATGTCAAGAAATTTTATGGTTGATACGTCAAATAATTATCTGTGATTACTTTGATCCTTGGGGGTAGTTTCACATCCTTATACCCATCCATCATCTAATCCATATAATTATCATAACATCCCTTTACCATTTTGACCTTGATGTAAATTTACAGGTACTATAGGATGTAAAATATTTGGCATGATTAGAATGTGACAACATCCTTGTATCATGACATCACTATTCCACATGGATAGTTTCCCTAACTTGTAATCCTTAAAGAGCTTCCTTCATCTCCATCCCCTTTCACATCATGTATCCCCCTTTTACACCCTATATCCCATTGTTTTATATATCTTTCATAGCCCATATCCCCAATTACACCCTTCATCTTGTTGGTTTCCATATCTTTCGCATGCCACATTATTTTTGGCATTTGTTTCTAGAGTTGGTATCCCTTTGCTAGTGTCCCATTGTATATACACACATAAATTACATTGTACTTACATCAAGTTGCCTTTGTGCATATAGTTAAATTTGTCCTTTTATATGCTTAAAATATTGAAAAATCCTAAAAATTAGAAAATCCCAAAATCCTGAAAATTGAAAATCTATAAAATACTAAAAAGAGATTTGAAGCCATTTTTTTTTTATATCGTATACCTTCTTATGCAGTGTTGGATTTTACTCTTGGTTCTATTATGGGAAACATCATTGAGTACTCCACTTATTTATTTCTCTCCTCTGCACTTGAACATTTTCTTCTATGTGTCTTTCATATACTAACTATCATTTACTAACATCATCTATTTCATATTCCCTAATGGGAGAAGCACATAGGCTTGAGGACCACACATACTAAGTAGATAACACTCAGTTACATAGGTTTTTTTAGGTCATCTAGGCCCATATTCCAACTACCTACTTTATTTTGTCCTGGATTCTATATTCCTCAATGATCCCTATTAAATCTCATTTTGGCATCTATCTATATCATTTAAATCACTCTTATTATTCATCACATCAAATCCTACAACATTTTCTCCCCTAGGTTTACTATTTATTTGGGTAAAATTAGGCATATGATTTCTTAAATGTATATATGTAATGGTGTTTTTATATTGTTTTTTGAAAATGTTATGTGTGTGTGTTTGTCTGATTTATTTTTTTGAGTATTAACTCAATTTATATTTATCAACATCATCATCATGATATTTTATATGAGGATACAGTCTATCATGTGTTTTTACTTGATTTGGTCCTTACACAACTAAGAAAAATGTCAATGTGATTTTTTAATAATCATGGCACATCTTATCACATGCAAAATCAAAAATCAAGTTGAAAAAAGTATGTGGAGATGTGATAAAGAAAGTAGTATATCCCCTTGTGAAATCCATCACATTTACCAATCCTATTTATCACATCATCAATCATCATAATGACTAAGTGTGTTATCATGTCAATCAACAAGTATAAGTGTTTTTATCACATCCTACATCAACCACCATTTATAATCATCATGGATACATATGCTAAGTGTGATAATATCATACAAATGAACATATCATGTAGTCATTTTCAACATCAACATTTCACATCATATACATGATCAACATCAAAATTAAATCACATCATAACATGAGCAGTAAATGGGCATACATCAACAATCATTACATCACATCATATCAATATCTACATCTATCAAAAATAAAATAATCAATAACACATCACATGTATTAAATATATTAAAAAAAATTAGGCATCATATAAATATTATCCATCAAATTTCCTTGTATAAAAAATATATCTCCACATATAAAATATCCATATATACATCAAAACAATGAGAATACAAAATGCTAAAATTAACTCTCATTGTGACCCTTTAGAGGTGGACTCCTCTGAGGTGATCTTTATCCTAATCTCTACTAATTTGGTAGCATCATCTAAGGTAGTCTGATGGTACATGTCTATAATAATGGATGCTCAATTGATCTATATGAGGTTATTTTCCTCATTGTCTTATAATATCTCCCCAACCTATGCATACCATTCTTATCATAAGATGGTGCCCTCTAACTCTTTGGAACTATGTCCTCATTTAATCTCTTGTATTAACTAGCCTAACCCATTGATTTGATCATATCTGACAAGGCCTTGGCTAGGCCCTACTAAGTAACAATCTATCAAGTTATATCTCACTCATCTTAATGCCTTAATTCATTGGCTCATGTTTCATCATACTTTATGTGAAATCTATCACTATCCCCATATTTTACAAGTTGTTGTGTTAGTCAAGTCACCTAGACTGTTAACCATGAAACCTTAGATCTTAGGGTATAAATATACCTATCCCTCTCTAGTACCATACATTTTTATTACATATATTCTTGACCAATCCTACTAGATTCATTACTCTCATAACAATCTCCTCGTCCAAGTGCTCAATCCTCTTGTCCTCATCAATTGACTTCACTTGTTATAATAACCCAAATTCATCCTTTATGCTCCTAACCACTAAATTTACATGTGGTTTTAACTGATAATGTATGGTATCCTTGGCTATGTCTATCACTAATCCTATCAATACCTGTCATGTCCTCTCATGAAAATTAGTAACCAAAATTAGATATTTTCCTCCACTATATCTTCCCTCCCCTCCATGCCCATTCTATCTTTGTACCTTAGCCACCCTCATCCTATATACTCTCTATCTCCATCATCATGGGTATGCTTGTACAACAACATGGATCCTCTCATTTTGTGTGCATATTATTGATAACACTAGTCTAGTTAGATGCACTGGCCTAATTTGATTACACCAAGTTACATACCCATCTATCATCCTAACATCTTTGGCTCTACCTCTAAAATATAAATCAATCCCCTAAATGATAACCCAACTGGTCACAACCTCTTCTCTCCACACTAAATGAGCCTATTGTGTTATCTCTTTAGATACATGCAAAAAAAACATACAACCCATCTAAAACATCTTAATGCAAACTAAATTATCATTTTACCCAGTCAAGTATGTATCTCTCTACACTATACTAGTAACAAAATATGATGTAATAAACTGTAGTCATATATCTATAATAATAGTCATCCTCTAACCATGAAAACTACCTCTGCAAGTAGGTTTGTTAGATCAGGTCTTTCTCTACAAGGTCATCAATCACCTAAAGATAAATATACAAATCACCCAAGTGTACACATCAGCCCCTGATTATAATGACCCATAAAAAATATATTGGCTCATCTTGTGCCCTTTATTGTAACTATCCTACTGGTCTCTCAATGCTTATGTGCTTTAAGAAAATACTTATATCAATGTAGAGGCACATATGCTTTATCCACCCTGATAGGACATAATGTGTATATCCCTATATATCTATGCCAAGATAAAGAGAGGCAATTCAAAAAAAAAATACATCATCAAACATATCCAAGATCACCAAATTTAATGTGGAAAATTGTGTTACTTTTGGTAAGTAGTAAAATGCTAGTGATAATGGCCACATAATGAGAGTAACCCTATTAATGTTAGTTTCAAATCCAGTACATTTATGTCCACAATTCTATGCCACATATTTATGTATGTGATCCCCATGAATTGCTCTAGTATGACTCATTGATCATGTACTCACTAGTAAAGGGCCTATCCAAAGATAAGTATTCATAAAATATGCTAAATATCATTCAGTGTCACTGTCACCTTGTGAATCAATAAATGGAAAAAGTTGGTCTATGATTGACATCTCTTTACAAGTGTAGTTAAAAATTTCCAATCAACATGAATCATGACATCCTAACAATGTGAATTAATCCCACTACCTTTAATAGTTGTACCAAGTCATCATCCCTAATCTCCATCTTCGATAGGACATGTGATCACTACTCTCATGTAGTAATAACATAAATGCACTCTTTTAATCACAAATATGAGCACATTTAGCCATTTTCTCATCCTTTATAATCATTTTCACATCATATTTTCATCATTTATATCAAATCAATCATCAAATTAGGCATCAAATTAGTCAAAAAAATTAGTCACATAAAACCAACAAATTTTGATGATTTTACCACTTTACTAGGTGAATCCACAAGTCAATTTCACCATTTTACACATGAATCTATTACTCATTAGGAATTTTACACCCATGATGTGATTCCACCAATTGAGAGGGTGTTTTCACCACTTTGTGCATGATTATGCTATTTTATATGCATTTCTACCATTTTGGTGATTTTAGCGTATTATTATCATTTTCACCACTTTATGTGAAATTCTAATACCATGTGCATGTTTCCTCCACATTGATTATATTTGTGTATTTTATTAATTCTACCAGTTTGTGTATAATTTTGTTAATTACTTGTTTTTTAGTGACTTCATCGATTGTTTTCATGATTTTGCCAAATTTTTGGCTATTTCACCAATTTTATGGTCGATTCTTCCATGAATAAAAATATTCCCTTTGGAAAAAAAACCACATATGGCACTTCCTATGTTATTAAATGCAATAAAAAGGTCAATTTAAAAAAAAATAAACCTACTTACCACTAGCTTGATGCCCCATGGTCCCTGGTACTCTTGAACTCGCTCTTCAAGCTACATGTGGAGTGAAATATGCACCATTTTCTCCAAGGTCTTGAGCACAAAACCAAAGCTTAATATTTATAATGATAGAGTGTGAAAATGAATTGTTTTAGCCCTTAGGTTTAATTTATAACCCCAATTAAAATTCCCACATCCCCCTATACATCTGTTTTCCTTATTGGAAAATCATTTTTCACCCCTTTCATCATTTTTCTTTGCTTTTTCACCAATCCTCTTCATTTATTTACCTATTTTACCTCATTTTATATAATTTTATTAATTTTAAGGGCCCCATCCATCCAATTTATTCTTTTTTTTGACCCCTTGAGGGCAAATCTCATCCTCATAATATTCATCTAGGGCATCCTTATGATCCTATTTTCAATAGTTTTTCTTAAAACCATCATTTCTAATTTTTTTTATTCATCATATGACTTGAGGCATCCCAATATGCCTATTTTTTTGGTATTATCATTATTTTAAATTTTTTACTTTTTCAGTGCCTTACAACACCCTTTCAAAGAGGGAAAAAATGTAGACACCTCATTTCATCCACTCTGGCATCATCATTGCTCACTAAATCAATTTATTTCATTATTATGTAAATTAACCCTAATTTATTCTATCTTCAAAATTCACCAAAATGATTATCAATAGTAGAAAAAACTATGTTTATACCTCATTAGAATATTTGCTTGAGAAATGGTTTGAAGAGGTTGAGCTGGGCTTATAGGTTATGAAGTCTTTGTTAATGCTTAATTTTGCATGTGGGGATGTGTGTCTTCTTATCTATACTCTATTCTTGGAGTATATTGGCATGGAAATTGGTTAAATCTCTTTTTATAATTAAATAGACTAAGTTTGCATGAAGAATCTTGTTTATAATGACCAAAGGCCCTTATATTTATATACCTTTAAGATGTTTTTGAAACATTGATATGATATCAAGATCAATGGTGGAGGATGAGTACTCAAACTCATGATCACAAACATGGAGTGTGTAAGATATGCCATTTAAGACCTTTTTAGAGTGTGAAAGGAATGGTGGAAGGAAATTACAATGATGACCCATTAGAGTATGTAAGAGAGGTGTAATAAGAAGAGTGTGTAAGAGCTTCATTTCACTCCTTCTCTTTCCAATTGACTTCTTTGAGTGACATCACCAATGTGAGGTAATAAATCACTTTTGATTTTATGAAAAAAAAAATTCCAAATTCATGAAATTTTCTGTTATAAGAATTATTAGGATAATTAATTAAGTTGATTGATTAGCAATTAGAATAATGGTAACCTTTGTAATGTTATTTTGTCAATCAAATATTCATTTAATTGTCCTATATTAACACTTGTAAAGGGTTGGTTCAATTTAATATATGATACATAAGATTAATGATATAATACCATCCATTTCCCTAATTAGGGATATGTCATTATGATTTTGAGTTAAAATGATAGTTCTATGGGTAAATTAGGTCCATTGGTGATTTCCATTTAAATTTGTATACGATTATGGAAAGTCATTATTGATTTTATTTTAGACATGAAAGTGATTAAAATGAAGTGTCTACATTGTTCCCCTATTTGAGAAGGTGTTTTGAGACACTAGGCATGGTAACATATTTTCAAAGAATTAAAAAGTTGTTAAGAACTTTGATAACTCTTGAAGAATGATGTCTTCACTCTTCTCTTTTAAAATTATGAGTTGATAAACTTAGACTGATACCCCAAAGGGTGCTTGATTATCCCTAGATTCCCCCCCCGAGAGAACAGTCAAGAAAGAATTTAAAATAGATAAGCCCTCAAAATTTTCAAAAAAAGGGCTTAAAATATCGATCAGAGATATAAATTCACAAAATATTTACTTGTATTGTTATCTTTTTCACCAATGATCTTTGGTCATGATTGCAGTTTATCACATTTACCATGTGGGAACTCCTTCTGTAGCCATGATCATTTATAATTTACCATTTCCATTTTTTCATTTACACTCCCATTTATTGTGGAACTACATTGACCTAAGGTCCATTTGGACCATGTAGGTAACACTCAATTTTTGATGTCAGTTCGCTCATCCCTTTTCCACACCCTCACCATTTTATGAGTAACTTAAGCCATACTCTCACCATTTTTTGAGTAACCTAAGCCACACTCTCACAATTTATGAGAAACCTAAGCCATGATCTCACCATTTTGTGAGTTAAAACATTATACATATCATAATACTCCATTGAATTTAGATGCTAAAAACCCAAAAATATTCAAAAATTGAAAAAATCTAAAAATTTCAAAATCCCCAAAATAGCCTAAAAAACCAAAAAAAATGAAAAAGGGGGTTTAAAATATCCACAATAGTTATATATCCATAAAATATTTACTTATTTTATCATCATGTTCACTAGTGGCCTTTGGATCTATTCTAGACAACTCAATTTACTACATTTATCAAGTGAGAACCCCTTATCTAACCATGATCATTTTCAATTTACCATTGCCACTCCATTTGTGCTACTATTTCTATGAAAACTACATTGGCCTGAGGTCCACATAGACTATGTAGGTAGGTATTGGATTCATGAGGCATCTTAGGCTAGCTCAAAAAATATTATTTCCTCTTCACCTTTTCCAATTTATCTCAATGCTCTTGCCATTTTATGAGTCTCTATTTCCTATTTTATTCCTCTATAATCAAGTCTCTTGTCATAATTTTAAATTTTTCCTACATCCCTAAGAGAATTACATTTACCCTGACGTCCATTGGACTATGTAGGTAGAATCTACATACATAGGGAATTCAGAGATGGCTCAGCCACCCCTTCCTTTATCTTTTATTCACCCTTTCCATTTAGGTGTCATTTATCCTGTTAATTATCCTCTAGAGCTTAGGGGAAAAATTGCCAAGAGTAACACCTTATGTTCACACATACACAAATGGTTCACTAATTTCTTATTTTATGGTGTATTTATGTGTTTATCAATGATGATTACTTTTATTGGTTTTTTTACATTTCTTTGTTTTACCTATTGAGTAATAGGATGTTTTATGTTGTTTTTATTTTTATTTTATGTTTGATTACTTCTTTGATTTCTTGTTTGTTTCTCTTTTTTTTTCAACTCAACTCAGTTTATTATGCTAGTAGGGTCATGTTCACAGTTCTTCCTATCATGTAATTGTACTTGAGTCCATTTATTGGCATATGTTAGGATTATCCATCATGATTTTTATCATTGGTGTATTGTTCTTAATTATCTATTAGATCATGATTCAGTCCTTATACACATTATGACCTAGCCATGATGATTTTTTATATCATGGTGCATGTCATTAGGTGCTACATAAAAAATCAAGTGCTATAAGTCTCACAAGCAATGTTGTAGAAAAATATCCTTAACTACTATCCTACAACCAGATTATTGAATTCCATGACTAATCTATATGATACATATCAACAAATGAGTGTTTACAAAAATTCATGAACATTTATCAATCATGATCATATATCCATATCACATGCCTATTCATATCATATTTGTAATACATAGAACTTCTTTCATACCATTCTATTTTGGAGGCCCTTTATGGCTTCCCTTGGCCATTTTTTGTATAGTTTTATTCAACATTCCCATTTTTATTAATTTATTTTAATTACAAATATGGATTCTAATTCATTTCAAAAGCTTGTCCATTTTAAATTCTTCCCTAACTATTCCCTTGAGGGGAAAACCAATGCTAACCAAGTGCCTTTTAGGACATCGATCTGATTTTATCAACTCATAATTCTAAAAGAGAAGAGTGAAGACATCATTCTCCAATCATTATCAAATGTATTCTTAACAACTTTTTAATTAATTGAAAATATGTTATTTTTCTTAGTAGCTGGCATCCCCTTCTCAAACAGGGACAAAATGTAGACACTTCATTTTATTCACTTCCATGTTTAAACTAAAATCAAGAGAGACTTTTTGCAATCACATGAAAATTTAACTATAAATCACCAATGGACCTAATTTACCCACACAACTACCATTTTAACTCAGAATCATAATGACAGATCCTTGATTGGGGTAATGGATTGTATTTCATCATTAATTTTTTCTATCACATCCTAAATCAAACCAATCCCTTACAACTATTATTATAGGATAATTAAATAAATATTTTATTGATAAAATAGAATTGCAAAGTTTACTATTATTCTAATACCAATTAATCACCTTGATTAATTAGCCTATTCATTCTTCTAATGAAAATTTCCATGAATTTGAAATTATCTATTTTCCTAAAATCAAATGTGCTTTATTACCTCACATTGGTGATGTTACTCAAATATTCAATGGGAAAGATAAGGAGTGCATGTAAGCTATAACATACTCTTACTCTTACACACTTCAAAGGGTCATCATTATACTTTTCTTCCAACATTCCTTCTACACTACAAAAATGTATTAAATGGCATATCTTACACACTCCATATGTGTGATCAAAAGTGTGAGGAATCATCCTCCACTATTGATCTTGATATCAGATCAATGGTTCACAAGCATCCAAAAAGTATATAAACACAAGGGCATTTGGTCATTATAAACAATCTTATTCATGTAAATTTACTCTGTCAAATTATATAAGGATCTTCAATCAATTATCATAATAAGACAAGCCAATAATCTAGTGTATATAAGAAGATATGCTTCCTTACATGCAGAATTACGCATTGCCAAAGACTTCATAGCCTACAAGATGAGCTCAGCCTATTTAAACCATTTCTCAATTAAATATTCTAATGATGTATAAATTTAGTTTTTGTCTTGTAATTTTCATTTATTGATTGTTTCCATATAGCTCAACCTATGGTTTAGGCTTGAGATGTTACTTCTTCAAGTTTATTTCAATTTCATTCACTAACAAATTGGCTAACCTCTTTCAAATTTCTAATCTACAATGATAATCCATATAAGTGTTTGAAACATGAAATCTGATTTGATTTTAGAAATTTTAGGTGCTATTTATGTAACATATGTACCTTAGATATGTCTCATTCTGAAATTGTTTATGACAATGGCACCAATGTATAGAATTCTACCACAAATATGTATCTGAATCATATAACTATACAATTTGGTCAATTTGAAAAATGTGTATGGATAACATTTTTCTAAAACATGCCCTCACTATAATCTAAAATTTAAATGGGTATGAGTGTGGATAACATGTTTCCAAAACATCTCCCCACTATATATTTGAATCTAAGACTCGTATGAGTGTGTAGAACATGTTTCCAAAACATGCCCCCATTGTATATATGAATCTATGAAGAATGTGGAAGGCATGTCTCTATGGCATGCCCCCACTAATATGCCCCCCACCGCCCCCCCTCAATCCCCGCGCCGCCCCCTCCCCCCCCCACTTTTGAAGTGATGAGAATTATCAACTAGTAGTTACCTTACCTTAAAATGATAAGATAACCATGTAAACTATGAATGTATCTTGTAGCATATAGGAGAAACATGTCTAGGTAGATATATCATTTAATCATGAAGAATGTGATCACATCAAGTCCTAAAATTGATGTGAATCATGGTAACATTTAGATAGTAAAAATATAATATCATGAATAAATCAAGCATACACACAAGAGCACTCAAAATTAAAACAAAATATAATGGTCCAAGGAGACTGTAAACAAGGGGCATATTCAAATGTTGAAAAATTGAAGGGACGTGAATAAACCAAATTTATACAAAATCAATAATAACATATTAAAATGTCCACATAAAAAAAATAATGACATGTTCAAATTTTAAAGAGGAAAATAAAGGCACTGAAGACATAAATAATGAAACATATTCAAATGTTCAAACAAGCAAATCAAGACACTCAAGGTAGTGCATAAAGGAAAAATGTGAAATATAAGTAACCAACATAAACATATCATACTAATCCCTAGATATATATATTCATAAAAAATGTTAAGTACATAGCATATAAATTACACCATGAAATATATGATCATAGATAAAGGCATGTATAGTACATAATATCAAACATGATAATGCAAATTGATAATAGAATGATATAAACTGGGTGTATCATGATCAAAGAAGTGAATGCCCCCAATATCCATATTACATGAGTAGAGAGAAGGCCCAACGCCCAAAATTACATATATCATGTATTTATGTATGCCTAAATCACACTTAAAATATGTGTTCAACACATGCATATATAAAAGTAAATTATATGTTATCAACTAACATGGAACTAACAACATAGATGCCAAGGAGTTAATAAAACCTATGAATGCTGAAAATATATTTTAGATTTTTAAAGTTTTTTTTTTTTTTTTTGTATTTTTAGAATAGTTGAAATATCTCACATAATATATTTATGCAAGTACATTATGTTCATTGTATTTTTGAGATATTTTTCCTTCAAGTGTAGCTAGGTTGTACATGACTTTCCCCAATTTTTATATAACTATAAATGGTCCCAACCAATTTGGTTTGAACTTTATTTTTTTGTCTTTTTATGCATTGGTGTTCTTTTGATTTTATTTTAATACTAGTTTACCCAAAATAAATTCACGTGACCAAACCTTTTTTTTATATTATCACTTAACATGGTCTTGATAAACTCATAAATGTTCAACAGCTTTTGTGCATTTTTCAATTAACTATTCTAAATGATGCAATCTATTTTCACAATATTTATTATCTTTTATAATTTATTTGAGAGAAACACAAAAGGAAGGTATCTCAAGATCGATAGGTAACACCACCTCTATACCATAATCCAAATAATAAGGTGTATCTTGAAAATGTGTGAAAACACTAGTGCAATATACCCATAAAGCATTCACTATCTGTTGGTGTCAATTTGTGTCATACTTTTTAATTGGTTTACAAAGTATTTTTAAAATGGTTTTATTTTTTACCTATGCCTACCCTTTACCCTATGGGTATTAAGGTGTAAAAAATGTATGTTTTATTTTGTATTTACTTCAAATCATTCCATTGTCTTGTTTTTCAATAATGATCCATTGTTGATAATAATAATTGAAAGTATGCCAAAATGGAAAATAATATTTATCGTCAAAAACTTGTATATGTCATCATCTGTAGTAAACTCAAGTGGGATTACATCCACCCAATTTTTAAAATATTATGTAGTTGTGATTATGAACTTGTGGCCACCAATGGACACTGTATTTATCTTGCCAATCAAATCAAATCCCCATAGGGAGAAAGGCCATAGTGAGACAATCAGTTGTAACTCATGAGAAGTTGCATATTTTAAATTATTGTATTTATAGTATTGTAAACATAATCTATCATTTTCAATAAAAATTTTTCTATGGTGTGTTACATCCTGATTTCATCTTATTTTTAATAACTTATAAATTTGTGGATTAGTATGGTTAATATCTGATTACTGTTGCTTTGATTTTGAGTCTATGATAATATTGTAATGGGACACTGATATTGTTGATTAGTATACATTGCATGATAATTATATTTCTAATATTATGGATGTATATTTGTTAGTTTAGCATCATTGGTTGATATATATAATGACTCAAACTAACTACTTACTTGTTACAAGGTGGATGCAGGATAGGTCCTACCCTCAAGACAGATGAGGGAGAGCATCATTGGAGAGGATCAGCTTGAAAGAGTGATTGGGGGAATATCAGTGGAAATTATAGTGACCCTTCACACATGCACAATAGATTTTAAATGATATTTTCATAAAAATATTTGTGCATATTACTTACGATAATATTTGTGTGTGAAATTAGTTTGGTATGCATTAAATTTTTTTATTTTAATTGACTTGATTTTTGAATTTAAAGCCAAATAATAATTATTAATTTCAATAAAAGTATTAGTGTTCTAAATATGATTATTAGTAAATAAAAGGGCAATTAATGACATAGTTATCCTTGTAAAGATTATTTTCTTAATATTAGAATTATGCATGAAATTTATTTGAAAAATTAGAAAATGGATTTTATTATTACTTTTGTCAACTTAGAATGTTAGTTTGATAAATTAAAGTGAAGGAAATAAAATTAATGGAAGTTAATAAAATTATAAGTTGAGTTAAATGCAATCTTGAATATCTATGTAGAAATTTATTTGGAAAATTAAGAAATAGATTAGTAAGTCAACTTAAGTGAATTTTAAGAAAATAAAGATAAAATTGGAAGATAAGACTGACATGCAATGGAAAATAAGTTTTATAGATAAAATATAATTTTTTGAAATAAAATGTATGAAAAGACAAAGAAAGTAAGAGAAATTAGAAGTAATTTGGAAGAAAATAAGAGATTGACAAAGTTATCAATGAATATTCAGGTAGGTTTTGTTATTATTTTCTATGTGTGTCTCAGATAAGATGATAGGTTTATGTGTATGAATATTAAAATGTTTCATGAATAATCACTTCATATTTATTGAAACATAGAGACTAATTAAAATTTATTAGTTTGTAACAATAATGCCAAGCTGAGTCACTATGCTAAAACACCAAGATGCCATATAATTGGAGCGTTGCACATATTAAGCATGTTAGGTATAATTTGGAAATACCAGAGACATATAAGAATGCTATAAATCTGGATAACATATTGAAATCAATAATACTATTATTATATCACTATTTTATATAATTAAAATGCTTGAATAAATTCAATACTGCATATTTTTATAAATCTTATAACACACGGGGTACTAGCACATCTCACTAGTTTATCACACCGTTCTATCAACCTATCTATGAAGGGAGGGTCATTTTTTGATATGGGATTATGGGGGTATAATTGGTATATGGTTGGTGTGGTAAAGTTATCATATGATTCTCTCCATCCTCTACTATAGTACCACTTGGAGATGACACTTGATATTATCAATGATACACGAGTAGGTTCGACTCAAACTTCAGAAAGCTTGGTATCTATTTATTGTATTAGGCTATATGACTATAGGAATGTAATTTTATTATGTATTTGTATATCTAAACAATGGTTGTTTTATTGTTAGACCAACCATAGCTGTGTCCTATGGTATTTACTTTATTTGGAGTTGTATAGGAATAATATTAAATACAATTTTTGAAGTATAAGTATTATTGTTCTTGGTTATGATTTTTGGTATATTGTATTATTTTTTTCAATGATATGAATGTTAAGTTATTTAGTTAATTATTTAAAAAAAACATTACTCCATTTTCTTAAGTACAACTTGAGGGGATGTCATAGTATGTTAATAATAGCCTTGACATAAGAGTTTTTGGGACATAGCCTTGCCACTTGAATGTGTGTCATACTCACTATAATGTATTTCTAATAATGTTGTACATGCATAATTTGTGTTTAAACATCAAAAGAGTTATCGATTGAAACCTCATTTGAATAAATAATTTCTAATAATAACATATTGAAGTGCTTCATGTTATAATTTATTCTTATCATTATGTATAAAGTAGTCCAATATACAATCTCGATAAATGAAATTATAAATATCACTATACAATTATATTTTCATAGAATTATGAGTAATATAAAGAATGGCTAATGCATCAATTTTATTAAAATAAATGGAAGGATCTTGTAACTAGCATATGGTGAAGTTTAAATTACCTTCACTATTATCAAAAGGCATCAAGTATGTTGCATTGGCTATTGCATCTACATGGTGGTTATCTTTATGGTGAATATTGTCAATAGAAAATGTATCAAATGTTTCTTTAAGTCTATGCACAATTTCCTTATATGGTATTAGATGCTCTTCTTTGGTTTGGTAATGATTGGTAACTTGATTAATAACTAATTGGGAACCACCAAAGACTTTAGTGTCCTTGATATGAATATTTTGTGTTATTGATAACTCGATTATCAAGGGTTCATATTCTACTATATTATTAGTGCAATAAAAGGCTAATCTGTAAGAGAAAGGCTTGTATTCACCTTCAAGGGAGAAAAATATAATACTATCACTTGATCCCAATCTACATTTGGATCCATCTAAAAAAACATTATCCATGGATTTGAATATTTATTGTATGAATTAAACTCATCACAAAAAGCATTGATAATTGGAAAGGGATCAGGTAATGAAGCTACAACTAATTGATCAGCTAAAACTTGTCTTTTTTTTATTTTTGGGATACAACTTGACATAAAACTCTGTAATTTACATTACCCATTTTGCAGTGCATCCATTAAGGTGTGATTTATTCATAAGGAACTTTAATGGATCTTTTTAAATTATAAATTGAACCTCATTTTTAGAAAACAATGTTGTTGTTTTTATGTAGAAAAAACCAAATCTAAACATATTTTTTTACATTATTATATATTTGCATCCATAATCAACCAATTGGAAACTAATATAATAGATTACTCATTCTTTGTGATCATCATCATGTTGTGCTAATAGATCTCTAAGGGCCTCATGAGTAGATAAGATATAGAGAAGAAATGGCCTATCTAGAATATGAGGCATTAAAATTGGTGTGTTTACTAAGTATTCTTTGATTTTATTAAAAATTTGTTGCCAAATGTCATACCATATAAATTTTTCATATTTTTCAACAAACATGTGAAATAAATTATTTTATAAACCAACTGAGCAATGAAGCATCAAATAGCCTAAATTCTACTTTGTAAACATCATAATTATTTTAGATTATTTGGTGGTGGAATTTCAATAATAGAGTTTACCTTTTTTGGATCAACCTCGATGCTTGTTGTGAAATAATATACCTAATAATCTTTCCAGAAGACACTTTGAAAACACATTTTTTGGGATTCAACTGTACATTAAAATTTTACAAGCGTTTAAATATATTTTTTAAATCCATAACATGGTCTTGGTGATATTTGGATTTTTTAAGTAAATCATAAAAATAATCTTCAATAGTTTTTGAATAAAAACATATGAGCCATGGCCCTTTGATATGTTGCTCAAGCATTTTTGAGTTTGAAAGGCATGACTATATAACAAAATTTTCCATATAGAGTAGTAAATGTTATCTTTTCTTGATCTTTTGGGTTAATTTTGACTTAGTTATATGCATCAACACCATCCATAAATGAAAATGTATCATATATAGCTATAAAATTGACAATCATGTTAATTTTAAGTATATGAAAGTCATTTTTTGGATAAACCTTGTTTACATCATGATAATTGGTGGAACATCAAATGTCACCATCAGGCTTAGTAACATGTACAATGTTAGACACCCAATCATAATGTGTAATTTATATCATAAATCTTGTTGAGGTGTTTTAAATAGTGTTTCCAAGGTGGCCAAGAGTGTCCATGAGATGATATGTATACATGGTCCTCAATGACAAAGTGTAGCTTATTGCTCACATAGTTTACATGAGACCCTATAGGTTTTGGCCTTGTTATGGATGTTGTTGATGATGTATTATTGATATAGAGGCACTATGGTGTGTAAGAAGTGATTGGTGTAATTTTGTAAGTAAAAATAAATCATTTGAGTAATCTTGAGAAGATCTAGGTTATCTTAGTCATCTTGGTAGAGTTTCCTAAGTGAGCAGATTGATGGTGTCAGAATTCACATGTGTAAAGGTATCAAAAGAAAGTGGTCATATGGGTCTATTCATTTTTATGCCTAGATTGTGTGTTTCAAATTTCATGCCTTGACATTATGTCTATCAAAATTTATGATGGTGTAAATTTTCTCTCCTAGACAAATTTCATTGTTTTTATACTTGGTCAAATTTGTATTTTCTAGTAATCATTGAAATTCAAATATTTGAATTTTACAAAGGAAACTAGTTATGAGTGTTTGATCTGTATATTGAGAAAATGGATGAATTTTATGATAGAGTAAAAAACAAAGTGGTAAATAACTTCAAGGTAAATCCATTAAAACTAATTAGGATGTTTGAATGATCATACAATTCTAGTTATTGTAGCTCAAAATTGACTAAGGGTTTGACCTTCATTTGTTAAGGACCAAAAAAAGGTGTTTCAATTTTTATTGATGATATTTGGATGTTTCATGATGATTTATATATTTTAAAGTGTTGTATGCTCCCTGAGGATTGTCTATATGGATTTTGGAGGTTTGACCAATTCATATTCAATATGAAACATTTCTTAGAACTTGACTTTTTGTTCATTCATGGCATTTTCATGTACAAAGCAAATGATTGAATGGTTTTTCATATGCAAAAATGTGTAGTGATGCATGTAATCACTTAAAGGTGTCTTAGGGGTCATGTGTCATGGATCCATGAGCTTATAATTAGTCTTGTTCTTCCATTTTTCTTGATAAAGTGTTAAAGGGATGAATAGGTCTCCATGGACCTAAAAGGGCTACTTATGCCTAATTGAAAGGTGTTGTTACTTAAGGGCAATCTATAAATGTTATGGTCAACCTATGTAGGTGGTGTTGATATTTTTATAACTAGGATAGAATCCTTAAGGGTTAAAAAATGTCTTGTGATCGACTAAGAAGGTGATGATCATGAAGACTTTATAAAGATCAAAAACAAAGATGAAGGTTTTTAGAGAGAATGAGTGAAGAAAAGTAAAGCAAAATGAAGTGTGAGTAAGCTTGGTGGATGAATTGAAGAGCAGAGAAGTGTGAGGAATATGTGTGTAATCTAGTGGTCATGTTTTTGATGTGGTAATAGTGTTTTGTAAGGTTGATGGTTGAGGATGAACGAAGAGGTGTAGAAGGATCCAAAAGGTTGTTTTGGATGCATTGCTAGTGTGTGAAGGCTTGACAAAGTGTGAAGAGTTTAAGAGAATTTTTATTCACTATTTCTACATCATATTGGAAGCCAATCAAATTTATGGAGGTGTTTATATCAGAGGTGTTATGTAGATGCTCAACATCTAGGGCAAGTGGGTGTTTGTCTATGCTTAGGGGTTGGTGATCCTTGTGAAGTGGGTGATTTACTAAAGTCTCTTGCTTATGATCTATTATAGGAATATGTTCCATTGGTTTTTGGTCTTGAAAGTGGTTTTTATCCCCCATGAGGGTTTCCCACATAATTCATGTGTTATGTGCTTTGATCTTGCATTGTTTTCTTTGTTCATTGCAATGAATGGTTTATATACTTCATAAATGCTTATATTTAATGGTTAAGAGTTTGAAGAATTGTAATTGAATTTGATTTGCTTACATCACTAATTCACCCCTGCTCTTAATGATCATACCCCTAAAAAATCTATCATCTAAGAGTTTTTAAATCTCATCTTCTAACAACATTGCCAAATTAGGATGCATTTTATGAATATTTTGTTTAACGAGTTTTTCATTTAGATGAGGTAATATATTGTGCATTACCATTGATATATTAATTCAAGGAATATCTATGTAATCCAAATCAAATATTTCTAGGTAACAATTTAGAACTTATCAATAGGCTTGCCTTCATCATCTTGCATCACTACAATAATTGATACTAGTCACGAATCATTATCTATGCCATAGTTATATTGTATATGTATTCATTCAACAAAGTGGATTGTTGAGAGATAATTTACATGGTGGGAATAATATTGTGTGCATCATATTGGACATTGGTACCATTTCACTCACTAAAGTAAGCATGAGTAGAGATGGTATGAAGAAACATATTCTTATGATAGAAGGAAGGGATATCCTCATATGCCCCCAAGTAATCAAGAAAAGTCATCATTTAAGAATTCATTGAATATCAAAAATTGGAAAATCACTTTTGTCAATAAAATGAGGGTTTACCAATTATATATATATATATATATATATATATATATATATATATATATATATATATATATATATATATATATATATATATATATATGGTATAGATATTTACATGCATGCATTCTGATTTGGCCTTCATAAACTATCATTATGAATAGTTTTGTTATGACTTACATATTTTTTTGAAAAACACAAGCCTTGCCAATTTATGTTATTTGCAAGAGATATAGGTTTGGATATACCTTATTCATTTTTTCCCAAGCCTTATCCTTTGTACCCATATTTTAACAAATATCAAGAATCAAAATCTAGGTTGTATGATTGTGGTAGAAAAGTATTTGTTTGGTGGACCATTGTAAAATGTTTGAAAGGGCTAGTGTCTATTGGACATGTAAAAATAGATCCATGATGGATAAATATTAATCATGCATGAAAACTATAAGTGTTTAAACCTAGAAATTTTGATCTAAGGTGATCTTATCATTAAACTTAGATTTGGATTAAAGGGGTATATAGAAATAAAATGGCACAAGGGTGATAATCAGATCAATAGTAGACCAATTAGTTATTACACTCAAATATAAACATACACTCAATTTATTATGTTGATATAGTTTGAATACAAAAATTACAACTATGCTAGATATAAAAATGACAATGAACTAAAGTACATAGTTTTTTTTTATGCTATTGTAGTTTTGGATCTAGAATAGGAAAAAATTAGGCTGAAATGAGATTATAGAATAGTCATCAATTTATAGATCTAATTTTTTTGTCACTCTAGACAATAATTTCATCCTAAGATGATTATATTGATGCTACTATCTAAGTTTGATGAAAGTTTTTTATATAGAATAAATACTAAAATAAGATGTGATAACCTATATGCTTCTCAATTTTACTTCACCTTCATTCTATTGCATCTATATTTTGGTTGTGGACTATCACTCCTTGTGAAATGGAAAAACCCTAGCTCTCCATATTTATAGTGACCTTAGGTAAAAATGGGTTAGTGGACACATGGTGTCAAGCTATCCCCAAAGACCCTTTTGTCAAAGGGCACTACTTATATAGCTAATACTCTAGAAGAGGGCCTTAGACTTGTAGTTTTACCCTACATGTTGGCTTGTGTGTGAATCATGCAATATGTGAAAAGAAATTAAAATAATGAATTAACTTGTAATTTGGAAAATCAGGTGTTTGGGATACCCATTTAGTAATTAAAACCTATATATGTGTAGTCCCTATGACTGGTATGGAAATAGGAATAAACATGGAAGATTTTTTCAAGTGAATGCTCTTTGAATATTGTTTTATCTAAATGTTAGGTGAAAAATGAGTTAGGGTTGATCTTATATTTATATCAATCCCTTTAAATTAATAACTCATATTAAATCACTTAGGTTGACCATTAGGATACATTTAATTTACAAATTGGATGACTTTGGAGCACCAGACACTTACATCAAGACAAGACAATAGTGTTGATGTAACTATCTATCCTAGATGTTAAGTGTCTAGTGATAAGGAAAACAAGTACAAGTTTAAAACTTGAAAATATGGAATATAAGTATATTCTAAGAATTATGGGCAAGATAGAATATTTGGGTCATTAGCATAAGACTAGTTAGACTAAGAGATATATGTCAAAGGGCACAAAGATATATTAGATGCGAGACTTAAAAAATAAAAGAAAGGTAAAGAAATAAGAGGAACAACTAAGGTATAAATTTCCCAAGTGTATAATACTAAGGTGTTATATAATCACAAAATATCATCTACATTTCCTCCCCTTAATCTAGTAATGAAATTGCTATTTTAAAGGAAAAGAATGTGTACCTAGGTGTGTATGCACACCTTGTCTTTGCATATTGTCAATTTGAGTACTTTGTTGCTAACTGACGTACTAGCATGTTTAGTATAAAATCAATGCATATAATCTAGAATTGAAATTACTTGAAATAGATTGAAATTGAAAGAACAAGGTTTAGGAGTACACCTGTGTGTAAATGTAATTGCCTTGCCTATTGGCAAGTTGATTTTAGTAATATGTATCATTGTAAGGCTCTAAAAATAATATTAGGAAAAATATAGATAAATATTTAAAGTGTATATATTTAAGGAGTGAGAGAGAGATATATATTAGAAGGCACATGCCCACAACTTTGGATCAAAAGGGGGTTTCTACCTAGTAGTTTAGATTAGGTCAACCATGTAACCCAATGATACTTATAACTTGGTGAAACTAGATGATTAATTACAACCTAAAAATTTAAAAAACTTGTGTTATTTGATCACCTCAACCATACCAAAAGGTGAACCAATTACTATAATAGATTAGCTCAACAAAGTCTATAAAAGTCCACGGGGTATAAGTACGAAACATTTTGTGATATGGTAATAGTCCATAAAAGAGTTTTGGAGTTTGAAACTAATTTAAATGTATAATATTAGGCACATGTTTCATAACATATGTACCTTATATATGTCTCATGTTGAATTTATGTATAACAATAGTACTAATGTATAGAATTATGTCATAACTATGAATCTAAATCATATAACTATATGGTTTGGCCAATTTAGATAATTGTGTAAGTGTGGAGAACATGCTTCCAAAGCGTCCCCCCACTATATATGGATAAATATTAAAAATAATATAAGTACCAATGTGGAGGAAATGTTTTTAAAACATGCCTCCACTATAATCTGGAGATGCTAATTACTGAATAGGTGTGGAGAACATGCTTTCAAATTATGCCCCCACTGATTTTGAGAACTGTGAATGTGTAGAATCCATTCCCATATGACATGCCCCTAATAAATCTTAAAAATTATATAAGTGGTATATAATGAGTATGTGTAACATGCTTCCAAATCATGACCCCACTAAATCTTATAAATGATGTATATAACACATACTAAATGAGTGTGGAGAAAATGCTTCCAAATCATGCCTCCACTGAATATGAAAAACTATGAATGTGTGGAGAACATGCCTCTATGACATGCCCCCACTAATATTACCCACTTTGAGGTTATATAAATATATTAACTAATATTTAACTCACATCAAAAGGATAATACAACCGTCTAATCTGTGAATATAACCATTAGCATATAGAAGGAACATGTCTAGGTATATGTATCATTGAAGTGTATAAAACAAATGTGATCACATGTATGCCTAAGTTGTATTATAAATATCATGTAAACATCTAGATAGTAATAGTAAAATCTCAAAAATTAAATAATGACACACATAAGAGTGCTCAAAATCAAGTCTAAAGGCAATGTTCCAAGGAGACCGCAAACTAGTATTTACCTTACCTCAAAAGGATAAGACAATTATATAATATATGAATGTAACCATGTAAAATATAGAAGGAACATGTATATGTAAATGTATCATTGAAGTGTATAGAACCAATGTGATCACATGTATGCCTAAGATGCATGATAAAGAATGTGGCAACATCTAGATAGTAATAGTACAAGCTCAACAAGTTAACAAGCACACACACAAAAGCACTCAAAAGTAAGTCAAAAATAAATGATACAAGGAGACCAAAAATAAGGGTCATTTTTAAATGTCCATAAAATTAAAAATGACATATTCAAATTTCCATACTACAAACCATGACATATGTAAATGTCAAAAAAAAACATACATAGTTGTTTAACCCTAAAATTAATTAGTGTGTGGGTATGCATTTCACTTTAAGCTTAGGGTTAAGAATATGGAAATGAAATAAAACAAGGGTGATAATTAGATCTATATTAGTATAATTAAATTTAAAACTTAGATATAAAAATACACTATATTTATTATATTGAGATAGTCTAAATATAGAAAGTATAAATAGGTTAGATATAGAAATGACAAGTAAGAGAGTACTTAGCTTGTTTTGATGCTAATATGGTTTTGGATCTAGAATAGGATAAAATCAAGTGAGAAAATAGTTATTTAATTATTTTGATATTATGGATCTAGTGTGGCTATATAGACAATTACATCATCTCTAGATTATTACATCGATGCTACTATCTATATATGATGATAGTGTCATATACAAAATATATGGTGAAATAGGATGTAACCACCTAGATGCTTTTAGGTTTGGCTTCACCTTCACTCTAATGCATTAATATTTGGGTCATGGATTGTCACTCCTTATGAAATGGAAAAACCCTAAATTTCCATCTTTAATGTGACCTTTGAGAAAAATAGGTTAGTGGGCATATAGTATCAAGCTAACCACAATGACCCCATTATTAAAGGATGATGCCTACATGTCCAATGCTCTAAATAGGGCCTCAGACTGATGTATTTTTCCCCTAAGTGTTGGATTATTTGTGAATCATACAATGTGTTTATAGTAAGTACAATAATGACCTAGCTTGTACTTGAAAAATTAGGGCCTTAGGTTGATATTTTAGTACTTTAGACCTATAGATATGTAGTCCCTTTGATTGGTTTTGAAATAGAAATAAATAGGGAATATTTGTTTAATTGAATGATTTTTAAATTCTCTTTGGTCTTTTACTAGGTATTCATAAGTGAGGAATTAATGAGAGTTGAACTTATATTTATATAAATCTATTTAGAGCAATAACTCACATTATGTAACTTAGGCTGACCATTATGATATGTTTCATTTGCAAATTTGATGAATTTAGGGCACTAGACACTTGTGTCGAGTTAGGATAGTAACCTCAATGCTATTATATATCCTCTATGTTAGTGTTTAGGGAGTAGTAAAATAGATATAGGTTTAGAAGTTGTAGAGGTATAATATAATTACATTTCAATCATTTTGGGTAAGATAGAATGTATGTGTCATTAATATAAGATTGGTCAAACTAAGAGATAAACCAAGGGATTTAAGATATATTATATCTTAGGCTTCAAAAATTAAGGAAAGTATATAACTAAGAGGAATATCCAAAGTCTAATTTTTCCAAGTGTACAAGAATGAGGTGCTACATAACCACAAAATGTCATCTACATTTCCCCCTTCAATATAGTAATGAAATTTCTAGTTTAAAGGAAATGAATAAGTACCTAGGTGTATATGCACACCTTGTCTTTGCTTAAGTTAAATTTGAGTGATTTGTTGTTGATTTACCTACAACCAAGAACATTTTATAGTGTAAAACTAATGAATATAATTTGGGTTAAAATTACTTGAAATATATTTAAATTGAAAAAGAAAGGTTTAGGAGTACACGTGTGTTGATGTAACTGCCTTGCCTATGGCAAGTTATTTTTCAAAAAATGTATCATTATAAGGCTCTAAAACTGAAATTAGGATAAATATAGATAAATATTTAAAGTGTATATATCCAAGGAGATAGAGGTAAACATGAGTAGAGGGAAAGCCCAACATCTGAAATATGAGTGTATCAAGTATTTATGTATGTATGTATCACACCAAATAAAAAGTGTGACACATATGTCTATGTATGATTAACTGAGTATGTGGTCCATCAATATGGAAGTATGACATGGATGCCAAGGATCTAATAAAATAGGTAATTACCAGAAGTGTTTTTATTTTTTTTGAATTTTTTTGAGTTTTTATGTATTTTTTAAGATAAGAAATATCATCCTATGATGCCATCTAATGGATGGACATAGCTATCTCTTCACTATGAATTTGGTGTGATGCCAAGTTATGCTATCATAGAACATGTATAGGTGTAATATTTATCATTTTGTTATCAATGGTGTTCTACATATGTAAAATAGGAATCCATGGTCATAAAGCAATAGTAGGAGTAGGGTTTCTTAGAACCCATTATTGAGTGTTTTATGGTATTTAGGGTAAAGCCTTTTGATAAGACTCCACATGATGTACTTGAATTTGGACCTTATAAGGTTGACCTAGTGATTTTAACTAAGAGGGATGTATGTAATAACAAACATTTGCATGCTCATCTACTCATTTTGATTTTCCATTATATGTATGCAATGTCATATTTTATGTAAGTGGGTTTATCTTATATGTTCCAAGAACCATAGGTTCAAATAAGTTATGTGACAAGCGATTAGGTGGATCAAATTTTAACTTTCACATTTTTATATCTATCATATCATAGAATGTATCATTGTCATTATCATAAAATTTTAAATATGGCTATCATTTTTATCAGTATTGACTAATAAAGGAAACTCAAATGTTGGGGATTCTTAACATTTTTTTGGCTCTTTTATTAAAGGTTCTTTCTCCTTAAGCATATTTATGTGTACATTAGAGTTTATTTCCTTATTTTTATTTGGATATTAAGGAGTTATGATATTGGACTCACATATTTCATACATATGTATATGTTCAAGAGGGATGAATTGTTTGGGTGATACTACTATAAGGATGCCTTCAGTTTAAGAATTTATCATTTAAAAAATATAAAGGCTCATTATCAATGGGAATGGAAAATAAGATCCTTTAATGTATGAATTTGACACATCGATGAAGTGTAGAATAGATAGCTTCCATTAAATGCATCCACAGTCTACCCAAAAGATAATGCAAATATTGAGACATGACCTAAAAATTAGTTGAAACTATTTTTGGTCCTAAGGTCACATCCAATGTAATTTTTCCAATTAGAGGGATATGAGAATTATCAAACCCTTTTATATGCATAATAGTGATTTGGGTAAGGGTTATGTTGATCTCCATGGTTTTTAGGAATTGCATTCTACAAATGTTTAGGCCTGATCCATTATCAATGAACAGTCTTTTAATACCTTTATTTTGTATTGTTACTTGTATGAATAAAGACAAATTTTGGTCAAAAACATCATTAGATGGTAAATATGTTGGTTCAAAGGTGATGATATTGTCATTATTATTAATATCTTGCATAATAGTCATAAAATAAGTAGGTTTAACATTACTTGGGATTTTTGTTTTGTATAATTCCTCGCATAAGATATACTTATAAACATTATATTGATATAGAATCTCAAGGATTGAAATCTTGGCATTTGTATTGTTCAATTGATCAATAATGTCATATCCATTATATTTTATTACAAGATTAGGTTTAGGAGGTACTTATTGTGTATTAACAGGTGGTGGGATGGGTTGGGCAACCTTACCTCTTTGAGTTGTAATAGCATGGACTACAAAATCCAATATAAGCCATGGGAAAATATTGGGTTTGGGATGGTAGATATCATTTTAATAAGATATAGGTATGATAAAAGGTTGAGAGAATGCTTGTTGGCATCTATATATTGTCTTTATGACATTGTAAAATGAATTATGAAAAGAGATTAAATTGGTGTGTTTACTTTAAAACTTTCTCATTATTGGTATGTATTTGCTTATAAGACTTTACAATGCAAGTAATGTATCAAACTAGAATAAATATAACATATTGGAATCCAAAATGGATAATTAATGCATCCATATTGCACATATTTTATAACAATCAAGGGTCAACAAAAATAAAAAAATTAGACAACCCTAAGTGACCTAGGTTATGATGTTTAAAGATCAGGTTCACCAAATGTTTAATTCTAAAATGAATATTGTGTGGGTATGTATTTATATTTAATATTAGGGTTAAGAATATATAAATGAAATATAAAAATGGTGATAATTATATCTATAGTAGGCTAATTAAATGCTAAACTTAGATATAGGCATACACTGAATTTATTATGCTGAGATAGTTTAAATATAGAAATTACAAATAGGCTAGATATAGAAATGAAAAATATGAGAGTAATTAGCTTGTTATGATCCTAATATAGTTCTAGATCTAGAATAGGATGAAAGAATATGAGAAGATAGTTTTATAATAGTTTTCAGATTCTAGATCTAGTGTCTCTAGCTATATAGATAGTTATGCCAGCCTTGGATGGTTATGTCAATGCTATTGTATGATTCCAATGAAAAATATCTAGTGAAATAAGATGTGACCACCTGTATGTTTTTGGGTTTGGATTCACTTTCTTTATAATGAATTTATATCTGGGTCATGGATTGTCATTCCTTATGAAATGGCAAGATCCTAGATTTCCATCTTCAATGTGACCTTGGGGAAAAATGGGTTAGTGGGCATGTAGTGTTGAGTTGACCCTAATGACCCCACTATTAAATTATGTTAACTATATAGCCAATAATTTGAAGAGGGTCTCAAAATGATGTATTTTGCCTATATATATTAGCTTGTGTGTGAATCATGTAATATGTGTAAAGTAAGTATAACAGTGACCTAGATTGTAACTTGGCAAATCATGCTCTTGGACTACTCCTTTAGTACTTCAAATCTATAGATGTGTAGTCCCTATGACTAATTTATAAATAGGAATAAATAGTAATAAATAGGGAATATTTGTTTTATTGAATTTGTTGGAAATATTGTCATTGATGTCAAAGGTCTAGCATTATTGGTCATAAAGGCCCCATTGCATTTAATGATGTTTGTAATAGTTATATATTGATTAATATGTGTTAATATCTATTTAATATTAATGAATATATTTTTGATTTCATAGAGTCAAAATAAGGGCCCATGGAGAAGTCAAAGAGTCATAGGTTAAAGACAAGAATAATGGGATGCATTTTCCCATGAAGAGTCATCTTGGGGAATTCTAAGAGTCACCAAGTAAAGACAAAAGAGGAAGGGCACAATTTATCATGAAGGGATACTATGAGGAATAAAAAAAGTCACCAAGATAAAGACAAAATAGGAAAGGATGCTTTTACTTATGAAGGGTCACCATATGACTTTTTAGCTGCAAGGATACGAAGGGTCATGCAAGTTTGGCACCATTTTCCATGAGGATTGAAGGGTCACAAAGGGTGGAGGCCAAAGGTCATTTGGAAATCTATAAATAAAGGCTTGAGAAGCCATTTGTAATATGGGAGATAGAGTATTTTTTATAATTGTTATATCTAGCTTAGAATAGCAGAGGAGAGAGAAGAAAGAGATATTGTAATGAACTATCATTTGTTGAGATAGTAACATTGAGAGATAGTTGTGTGGTATACACAAAAGGGTTGGTGCTCCTGTGAGTTGGTGCTTGATGAGTGTTATTTAACTCTTCATTTAATCAATGTTCAATTTATGTCTTATCAACCAGGGTTGGTATCCAAAGCTGTCTGCAGTAAGGTGTAGGATGGTAGATCTAGAAGTCTACTTATGGGGGTGTTTGATGGTCCTATTCTAACTTTGACTAAAGAAAGAAATGTATCTTAAACTATTTGATTCACTCTTTTACTGAAAACGAAAAGATGTAACTATTTAATCAAATAAATCCACTCTTTTGATTTAAAGTAAAATCACACTCTTATTTACGCTTGCATGGAAATGGAGATGTTTAACTAGAAAAGGAGATTTTCTTCACACATTTGATTTAAAAGAAAACACACTTTGCTTAGAAAGGAAAAGACTTTGGATTAAGGAAATGCCTTTTAAATTATGAATTTGTTTTGATGTTTTTATGAATGAATGCAAATATTAACAAGATTCTAATTAGTTATAATAAAAGGTTAATAGAACATAACATAAGTACCGTACATAATTCTTGGTTCCAAGGAGAGTGGACCCTTGCTCCTCTCAGACTCAGGAACAAAGATTAATCAATACTAGAAACTGAAGTAATAATTCATAAAACTAAAATGATTACAATCTGGCTAAAACCTATAAATAATTTTGTATGTATCTTTCCTCTATTCTCTAATAATTTTCAATGACAAAAGTATTACCTTTTATACTAATACAATCAACTCAAAATAGGATGCAAAGAAATAGGATTCCTTAGTCAATCCACTCATCCAAAGATAAGAGATTAAATTTCCAAGAGATCCAATTATTCTGATGAAATAGATATACTATCCTATAATAGTCCTAAGATCCAAATATATACAACTTTATCAAAAGCAAATCCTAAAAAATAGGTGGGTATTTTCCTCATTTGACTCCAGCTAGAATGATTCTCTCTCATCTTATCTGGCCACTAGCTTCCCTATTTGTAAATTTATCTTTACAAAATCCACAAAATTGACTGTGTAGAGTTAATAGGAATGATCCTATAGAGTCTATAGAAACAAGCCTTTAGAGTCCATAGAAACAAGCCTATAGAGTATGTAGAAACAAGTCTGTAGAGTCCATAGAAACAAGCCTGTAAAGTCTGTAGAAACAACTCTGTGGAGTCCATAGAAATATTCTGTGTGAGTTCATAGTTCTGCTGGATGGAGATCAAAATTAAAATTTCACTATACATCATTTGTGTCTTCTTCTTGATCATTATTCACAAAAAAAATAACTAAAACATGTTATGTATTAGACATTAATGACAAAGTAAAGGTTTAGTCTTTGGTTCAATATAAACAAGATAAATATCTACTTTCCATGTAATAGATATCTAACAATCTATGATTTGCATAAGTTAATATCCTTAGAGAGATGAATTGAGGTAAATAACATGTCAATAATGAGCCATATTTTGAGCTCATCATCTCCCTCGGGCTTTACCTTTTGCAAGTCCTATTGCAAGCATTCATTGGTGTCTGTAGCTCTGGCATCTACTTTTCACACTCTGACTCAAATCATAGTCATCAAATTCATCTGTTATATGCTTTTCTAAATTACTTATAAACCCTTGATGTTATTGAATCATTTGTTTCCATATATTGAATTGCTCCTCTGATTGTGGATCCCAACTCTACCATCCTAGAATAGGTATGATCAACAAAGGGGGTCTATATCTCAAGCCAATCCATTTCTTTTCTCCTCCAAAGTTTATTACCTCTATTAAAATTTCCAAAATTGAGGAATCTCTCCTCATACTCCATCTTAAGTTATTTGGAGACATGACCTCTCATCTTTTAAGAGGCATTGAAAGTTGGTCCCACCTTTGCACACTTGCAGTCACCATTGAATCAAAACTCTGTCTTAAAAATAAGTCAAAAGAAATAACACAATCATATAAAGCTTGTAAATAATGAATTTTAACTTCATCGCTTAAACAAGCATAGTTAATATTTTTTTTGATCAATCTGAGGATAGAAAAGGCTAGTCTAATACACAATCCCGTAGTCTTAGCATGATTTGTATACTCCTAAAATCTAATTTTTCATGCTAGTTGATTTTTGAATATAGAATGCAATGCCCTCAGTTGAAATTCTCCTACATGAAGGTTTATTAATAAATTATTGTGCTCACGATCTCCTATGATCAAATCATGCAAATAAAACTCACAAAGCAAATCCTATTGATCAGGTTCAACACTATAGAAAATTTCCATAAATATTGTTGGCTATGAAATCTTGTAAGGAAGATGACAAGAGATCTTTAGAATCTACCACCTATAAAATTGTTTAAATAAAAACAAACTATATGTAGGAGAAGGTTTCCTACATGCCAAAAGAGATTTCCCTAATTTGCATGCATCCTAAAAAATTTATTCTAAATCTTGGACCTTAGCTTTTACTTCTTTCTTTTCATTTTCCAATATTTTGTTTGAAGAAGTTACAACTTTTTTTTCTATTTAAGTATGGAATATTCTTATTCAATTTGATTTAGCATTTGCAAGGTAAGAATACCTGGATAAATTGTTTGACAACTTCAGTCAACAAATACCTTAGGAGGAGAAGGTGCAACATTAGAAGGTGATTTAGAAGAGTTTACCAAACTCTACAATCTCCTATTTTCCTTCTTCAAATTTTATACATATATCCAAAGGTCTATTTATTCACTTTTATTTTTATTTATTATTTCTTCTAATCTATGAACTTCTGCTGCATGATTGGTAGATATTGTGTCCAATTTTTTCACCAATAATGAGTTAAGATGATCCTTATTCTGTAATTGACTGATCAAGTCAATAATGTCAGTTGTTTATTGTTGCTCTATATCTTTAGCTTAAAAAAGCTTCAAGGTTAACTACATAACAAGATCATTTAGATTAAAGGACTCACCTTTCTCATTTTTGCATATAGTTTTTCCTTTATTCATTGTAGTTTCAATTGAAACATGTGGTTGTCCTACCATACTTGATTCTTCTGCCATGATTGGCTCTTCTTCTAAAATTAGATCCTTCATTAGGATTGGAGAGTTCCTTTCGAAAAGAGTTTCTTCAACATCTATAGTTGCAGGGATATGTTGATGTATGGGGGAATGAGATACCATTTTAAGACTATCTAGAATGTTTGCAGCCTCTTACTCATCTTCATCTATCAGAATTAGCCTTCTCCTTCTTTTGGTCACTCTCTGAGCTACACCCAGTTGTCCTTTTTCAACCATCAAACCCTCGATCTTCTCAGGTTCTATAGAAACCTTTCATTTCAATTTTATTTTTCCTAAAAAGGGAATTGGTTACACTAAATATTACTGAGGTTCTTGTGGGGACCTTGAAACTACAAGGATTTGAGACCTTATGATTCTTCTTGAAGAAGAAGAAGAAGAAGGGATTTCTATTGAGACTACAGTCTGTAATTTTTTTATGGAGTTGTTTTCTCAATTGATGCAATAGGTGGAGATGAATGTTCCTATAGTAAATTTAGGGTTTTTTATCCAGGCAGATTTAGAATTTGTTGTGTTATGCTATTCTAAAATTCCTCCCATACCTCTTGTCCTTGTTGAAGGAAGTGATGTTGGATAATTAGGTGAATAAGGCCATGATATCTAAGAGCAAAATTAGGAGTTATAGTCATAATTTGAAGGGCACCATATAAGAAGGATGGGAGGTTAATATTGTAATGAGGATTTTATCTCCCATGCTTAAAGTGTATTAACATTTTAATGGTGTCTCCTCCTAAAAGACTATGTTGCCCCTCACAAATGATATATTTGAGTACCCACTTGGCTACATATTTTCAAGTTTAGGAAGTGAATTTCTACTAATCCCTTTTGATTTTCCTTTGGAATTTATTAGACATGAAGTCTCAATCTGCTCATTACCATTAAACTTAATAATTAAATCACTAAATAGAATTCTGCCTATAGCTCTCATTCCCTCTTTTATAACTTGTATGATTTGACTTATAATTTGAGTTGAAACAAGAATAACAATACCTTTAATAACTAAAAATTTATGGGTAATATTAGTGATGAATTCTCTTACCATTGCTTCGTGGAAACCCTGGAACTTTTCAATGAAAGGTAGCCAGCCATTTGCTCTAAACACTACCACAAAAGCTTTGTCTTTGTGAAACTTTGTTGCATTATTTGGTATGATCTCATTTTTTGTCCCATTTTTACTTGGATTTTTAGACAACTCTATTTCTTTAACTCAGATTAAGGTTTAGACTAACTTCTATTTAAATCTATAGGCAATAATCACTAAGGATTTGTAGGCAACAATCACTAAGGATCTATAGACTAGCTTCTATTGAAATCGGTAGAAACGAAATGGTTTATGTGTAACTCTATAGCTACATGAGTCCATAGTTTAATATGATTACTTGATACAGTTTAGCACCACATGTTTCTACGGAGTGTGCCAGCCATTTTTTCAAATTATTACAAATTGGGTGAAATGATGACATGGCACTTAATGGTGACAGTGATTTATCACTTCATTTAAAACCTCTTTTATGCATCCCATCATTATCATTATTGATAACATAATTTATTGTACTAAATCTACACACTTATCCATACACCATTGGCGGCTGTTTTATATGCTTCTTCATTATGGGATGTGTCATGTCATTCCATTTTAGAAGGCTCAAGTTTGGGTCATCTTCATAGAATAAGTCTTAATTAAATCAAATATAATTATTTAACTAAACATAGATAAATAGAATATATGTCTCACTTACTTTTGACCTTAGATTTATCCTTTGCTCACCATTTGTCCTGCACAAATAAGATTGCATAGATTAGTCAACAGGCGTTGAAAGAACAAATTTTATTGCATGGAGAAGACCAATCATAGTGACATGATGAGATTATCTATTTTTGTTTATATATATATATATATATATATATATATATATATATATATATACATATATATATATATATATATGTATGTATATATATATATGTATATATTGCCTTTTGTCCAGCCATTGCTAGTTTTCTAGCAAAAAAGCCCTTTTGTAATGCATAGCCAGCCAACAAGCTGGTTTTCTAAGCATGCATTGTCAATAGTGTTCCTAGAAGGATTTTTACTATTGATATATTATTATTATTATTATTATTATTATTATTATTATTATTATTATTATTATTATTATTATTATTATTATTATTATTATTATTGAATACTAGATCATCAAGGAGTAGGTTCTCTAAAATAAATAGAGTCCTCCAAAAAGGCTACTTGATCTTTTACCTTTTGAACAAATTATTCTTTATTAAGAGGTTTTGGATAAAGCTTTAATTTATGTCCATTGACTAGCAGAGCTCTTCTGCTATCATCAATAGGTATTAGATTAATAGAACCATTTTCAAATATCTCTTCAATATAATAAGGTCCTAACCACCTCATTTATAGTTTTCCTTTAAACTATTGAAATTTAGAATCAAATAGTAGTGCCCAATTCCATTTTTGAAACTTATGTTGCTTGATCTATGAATCATGCCAAACTTTTCTTTGATGTTGTACCAATTCAGTTCTTTGTAGTACTTCCATCCTCATCTCATCAAGTTGATTAAGTTGTAAGAGTCTTTCTTTCTATATTTCTTCTAATTCAATTCCTACTTCTACAGCTATTTTCAAAGTTTATAATTCAAATTCAATAGAGAATAAGGGCTTCTTACCATAAACCAATTCATAAGGTAAAAATCTAGTTGTTGTTTTCTAAGTAGTATTATAGGCCCAAACAGCTTCTAGTACCTTATCTACCCAATCCTTTCTACTATAATTAACAACCTTGGTTAAAATGGTTTCTAGTTCTCTGTTGGTGACTTCAACTTGTCCATTAGCCTATGGATGGTATGGAGATGTTTTTTGTGTTGAGTTTGATATACTTGCATGAAGTGATTTATCATGTTTAACATGAACTGTGGTCCTTGATCTAAGACTATTTACCTTGGAGCACCAAATCTTTGCATGATTTTAAAATATAAGAAATCAGCTACCATCTCTTCTCTTACATAAGTTAATACTTCCACTTCCATCCACTTGGTCATATAGTCTATACATAATAGGAGATATTCTTTTCCTCTGGAAGGAGGATACACAAGACCTATAAAATCAATTCTCCATTTCTCAAATGGTTATAGAACCAATTGAGGATGAGGATGCAGAGGCATCTCTATTGAAAGAGTAGGTTGTCCAATTCTCTGACAAGCATCACAGTGTTTGACATATATTTTTACTTGTTGATGAAGGTGAGGCCAATAGTATCTTGCTCCTAGGATTTTATGTATGGTTCTTTGATCTGAGTAATGACCTCCTCCTATTTCATCATGACAAGCTCTAATGATATCATAAGCTTCAACATTTGTCACACACCTATGAATTATATGGTCAGGTCCAAGTTTAATAGCATTTCATTAATCCATTTAAAATAAGAACTTTCTTTGATTAAACATTTCTTTTCTTTTTGTGAAAATTGTAGAGGAAACTTACCTTAATTGTCTATATCAGCAAACCATGAAGATTTTGATGAAATAACAAATAGATATTCATTTAGAAAGTCATTTTCTACTAGTTCTTCTTTACCTTTAGTGTTCATTCTTGACAAGAAATCAACAACCACATTATACTTCCCTAATTTATCTATACTAGTAACATCAAATTCTTGTAAGAGCAACAACCATCTAATAATCCTACCTCCCACAATTAGTTTGTTTGTAAGGTATCTAATAGTTGAAAAATTTGTATAGACAAATACCTTGTAGCCTGTTATGTAGTGTCTAAATTTGTTAATTGCATAGACTATAGCTAGGAATTCCCTCTCAATTGTGATGTAGTTTCTTTCAACAGGTGTCATGTTTTTGCTAATATAAAATATAGCATACATGTTATCCTCTTCATCCTTTTATCCAAGGACTACTCATATTACTATATTGGAAGCATCTATGTATATATGGAATGGTTGAGTCTAATCTAGTCCTCTCAATACTAGAGCAGTAATGATTTTAGCTTTGATGGTCTCAAAGGCCTATTGGCAACTATCACTCTATTTGAATGTACTATCTTTTGTAAGCAATGCAAACATAGGGGTATCTATTTGGCTAAAATTATCTATGAAGCATCTGTAGTAACCAACATGTTCTAAAAAAATTTTAATTTTAGTTTGTGTTTGTGAGATAGGTAAATTAGAGATTAGTTCAACCTTCTCTGGATCTACTTGAATGCCTTTTGCAGAAATATGTTATCTCAACACTATTCCTTCATCCATCATCAATAAACATTTCTCATGGCTCAAAGATAATTGATGTTCTTCATATCTAATCAAGACTCTTTCCAAGTTGGTAAAAGACTCTTCATAAGTTCCACCATGAACAATGAAATCATCCATATATACTTCAACACAATCATTTGTAAGGTCAGAGAATATTGCTAGAACTACTCTTTGGAAGGTTGTTGGAGCATTACAGATTCCAAATCGGAGTACTCAGTAAGAAAAAATTCCCCAAAGGTAGGCAAATATGGTTTTATCTTGATATTCAACTGCCACCATTATCTAGTTATACCCACTAAACCCATCTAGGAAAAAAATATATCTTTCCTACAAAGTTGTCAAGAACTTGATCAATGAAAGGTAGAGGAAAATAATCTCTTAGTGTTTCTTTGTTCAGTTCTCTATAATCTACACATACCCTTAATTTTCCATTTTTTTGGGCACAATTACTAGGGGCAAAACCCATTGGCTATCTGAGATGGGGTAAATAAACCCAACTTCCAGTAATTTTTGGATCTCTATTTTGACTATTTCTTTTAATGTTGAGTTTATTCTTATTTATGGTTGTCTGACCAGTTTGATAGAATTTATGTAAGTGTGATAAGTGCATATGATAGGGTGAATTCCCTTCATGTTAGTATAATCTCAAGAAAAATCCTTGGTATGTCTTTTCAGTACTTCAAAGAGTTGATCTTCCTCTTCATTTGTTAACCAACTATTGATGTTCAAAATCTTTCTAGGTAATACCATGATTGGTTTTTTGCCTGGGTAGTTAGATTTTATTTACTTAAATTCACTAATCAATGAGTTTAGAGGATATGTATGAGGAATTAGCTTATGAAACATTGTTACATTATCAACAAACTCTTTTCTAGGAGGAATCAGTCTTGCTAAAGAACAATGAAATGCATCTAAGAATTGAGTTTATTGTTGCTCTACCAATTTCCACACACTTTCATTAATAAATTCATGATAATATAGTGAGGAAACAATAAAAGAAGTAGAAGTGGAGGTTTCATAATATTTCATCTGACCTAAGAATCCTAAACTGAGGTAGTCCATAGTTTCTAGACTGGCAGAGTCCATAGATTCTAGACTAGCAAAGTCTATAGCTTTCGGACTGGCAGAGTCTATAGATTCTACATATATGTCTCCATTCAATTTTCTAAGTGTTTTTTAACTATGATCATAGCTAAGGAGGAAATGTTGTTTGATGTGTTTCTGATTTGTCCACCCAAAGTTCTTGTATGTAATTTGTTGATGGTTTTGTAGAAGGATATAAAGAGATGCATTTGGATTTTAACCCATTAGAAATGGTCATGTCTCCTGACCTGTAATAAATTAATGTTGCTACAATATCCAACCATGATCTACCTAGGATTATGGGATATCTTAGATTCTTTGTTTTCGATTACAAGACTATGAAATCTACTGGATATTCTCAAGACTCTATTAATACTTCAACATTTTCTATCATCCCTTCTAGTTTAGTTATAGATTGGTTCTCCATTTGAAGAATGGTAGTTGTGGGTTGCATTCTCATAAGAGATAATGTATGAAAAGTATTAGTTATCATAACATTAATTGTTGCTCTCAAATCTACCAATATGTTAGAAATTTATTTACCTCCAATTGTGACTATGATCACTAGGCTTCCTGGATCTGTATATTTTGGAACTAATATTTTTCCTACTAATAAATCAGTAACTTTTCCATCAACATGAATGGTCCCTAGATATTTTGCTTTCCTCCTAGGTGTCTTGATACAAAGGTTTTTTATGATCTTATTCAATTTAGGTATATCCCTAATAGCTTGTAGTAGAGGTACCTCAATATTGATCTTTTGAAACTCATGGACCAAGTTTGATTCTGGTTTAATATCAATTTCTCTTAATCTTTTAGGAAAAAGAACTATTAGTGTAGTAATTTTTTCTTTATTTAATTCAAGGCTCATTTTTACTTCGGCTTTTCTAGTGTCTAATTGAGATGATTCTATTTTTTCTTTTTCATCAAGTATCTCAAAAATGATAACTAGAAGTTTTTGTATAGTTTTCCCTAATCTTAAATATATGTTCAAATAATCAATAGCTCCAACATTCATTGTCTCTACCTATTCATTAACATAAATAGGTGTTGGTTGTTTATTTTTTGGATTTTCTATTGGTTGTGCAGGCATTGAGGGTTGATTGATTTATCCTTATTGCTAAATAATTGGGGGTGGCATTGTAGTTTGTTGTTGAAGTGGCCTTCTTAGTTGGGTGAATTGTTGCTGTGGATTCCACTGTAGATTCCATTGTTGGTACTATTGTGGCAACCATTACTACTGTGGTACCCATTATTGTTGTGGTTGTGTCACTATCCAAGGGGGTGTTGGCATCCACTCTTGTCCTACCCATGGATTTTGGATTGATGGAATTTGGGATTGATTCCAAAAAGGTGAAGGAATTGAAACATTCCATGGTGCCATCTATGGATTGACTAGGATTCTTACATTAAACTATCCTTGAGCCTAGTTTTGTGGGGAAAAGTTGTCTCTAGATATAATTTACTTCTTCAGTGGACTAGACTTGTATTTTCATTTGATTTTTTAAAACAGGTAGAATGGTGCAATGTTTGGTATCATAATCAGTTGCATCATAGATCCCACATGATGAAACATTGGTTTTATCTATGGGGCAGTCTCTAAGGGCATGTTTATGTCTGCACTTAGGATAGTAAATTGCCAAGGGTTCTATTACATTTGCTTTAGCTTGAAGGCCATCTAAAGTACTATTTAGTGTAACTAGAATATCCATCTTTAGATTGGCAAATTTTTCCATTAGCTTACCCACTTCATTATATTTCCCAAACCTTCCTCTCCTAATTTTAGGTTTTGTTCGAGAGTAGTTGGTACAAAGCTTAGAAATTTGATTGAAAGCCAACTTATTTATATCTCCACCTCCCATCAAATTTAAGGCATCTCTAGTATCTTCGTCTAACCCTTTTAAGAAATCCAATTTCTAAACTTCTTTAGTGAGTGGATAATTACTTCTTTCATGAGTGAACATGAATCTATCTAAATAATCCTCTAAAGATTCATCCTCATTCTATTTGATTTTGAAGAAATCCTCTTTTCTTTCTCGCATTCGGCAGTAATCTTGGTACCTATTCAAGAATTCTATCTCCATGCCATCCCATGTTTTAATAGAATCACTAGGTAAACCCATGAACCATCTCATAGCTACATCTTTAAGTGTAGAGGGAAATAGTTTTAATTTCTGGCTATCTATTGTGTAATCATAGGTTTGACATAGTACCTTAAATTCAAATAAGAAATGATTAGGATCTTCTGTAGATCTACCCTAAAAATTTGGTAGATTAGATGGTGAAATATTTTTCATGGGGGTTTGATCATTAGGATTTGCAACAATAGGAAAAGAAAAAGTCCTTCCTAGCTGTGAAAGTTGTTGATTTGGTTGGAGAGCCATATTTTCTTCTTTTGATGATGGTTCAAAGCTGGGATGATCTTCCCACTGAATATTTGTGGTATCAGTTATGGGTTGTTCAAAGTTCTTAGAATTTTCTTCAGCTATGGATCTTTAAAAAGCTTCTTCTAAGTCCTTGTCAATTTATAAATAATATCTTTCTATAAGATATTGTTCCTAAGGAATTTGTCCTGTGGGGCTTGCTTGTGACAATGGCCTAGTTTCTATCCAAGTTTTTAAAGATTCTTGCAGATATGTTTCATTCGTAACTTTTGGTTCACTACTCAGAGATGTTAAAGGAGTTCAAACTTGTGTTTTTAGTGGAAATTTTAGGATGAATCATCATTTAGAGTCTCTAGGATGGTACATTAATTTATTGAATTATTTTTAGGATTTTATGGTTTTTACAATTTTTTTCTATTTTTCACTCTAGACCAATAATTACTACCTTACTAACACCTTGTTTCCCAAAAAATGGTGCCAAAAATGATGAGTGTCATTTAAATCTTCATTTAATCAATGTTCAATTGATGTATTATCAACCAGGGTTGGTGTCCAAAGCTATCTGCAGTAAGGTGTAGGATGGTAGATCTAGAAGTCTGCTTATGGGTGTGTTTAATGGTCCTATTCTAACTTTGACTAGAGAAAGAAATGTATCTTAAACTATTTGATTCACTCTTTTGCTGAAAGGGAAAAGATGTAACTATTTAATCAAATAAATCCACTCTTTTAAATTAAATAAAAATTACACTCCTATTTATGCTTGCATGGAAATGGAGATGTTTCACTAGAAAAGGAGATTTGCTTCACACATTTGCTTTAAAAGAAAACACACTTTGATTGGAAAGGAAATGGCTTTGGAATAAGGAAATTCCTTTTAAACTGTGAATTTGTTTTGATGTTTTTATGAATGAATGCAAACATTAACAAGATTCTAATTAGTTATAATAAAAGGTTAATAGAATATAACATAAGTATCGTACATAATTCCCAGTTCTAAGGAGAGTAGGCCCTTGCTCCTCTCGGACTCAAGAATAAAGATTAATCAATGCTATAAAATGAAGTAATAATTCATAAAATTGAAATGATATAATCTGGCTAAAACTTGTAATATGTGTGTACGTATCTTTCCTCTATTCTCTAATAATTTTCAATGATAAAAGTCTTACCTTTTATACTAATACAATCAACTCAAAATAGGATGCAAAGAAATAGGATTCCTTGGTCAATCCACTCATCCAAAGATAGGAGATTGGATTTCCAAGAGATATAATTATTATGATGAAATAGATATACTATCCTATAATAGTCCTAAGATTCAAATATATACAACTTTATCAAAAGAAAATCCTACAAAATAGCAGGTAGATATTTTCCTTATTTGACTCTGGCTGGAATGATTCTCTCTCATCTTATCTGGCCACTAGCTTCCCTATTTATGGCTTTATCTTTAAAAAATCCATGGAATTAACCTTGTAGAGTCGGTAGGAATGAGCCTACAAAGTTTGTAGAAACAAACCTGTAGAGTCCATAGAAACAAGCAGGTAGAGTCCATAGAAACAAGCCTTTAGAGTCCATAGAAACAAGCCTATAGAGTCTGTAGAAACAAGCCTATGGAGTGTATAGAAACATTTTGTGTGAGTTCATAGTTTTGCTAGATGGAGATCAAAATTGAACCTTCATTAAACATCAATTGTGTCTTCTTCCTAAGCATTCTTCACAACAAAAATCACTAAAACATGCTATGTATTAGACATTAATGACAAAGTAAAGGTTTAGTCTTTGGTTCAATATAAACAAGATAAATATCTACTTTCCATGTAATAGCTATCTAACAATCTATAATTTACATAAGATAATATCTTTAGAGAGATGAATTAAGGGAAATAACATGTTAATAATGAACCATATTTTGAGCTCATCAGTGCTCATGAATAGTTGTTGTGTTGGTGCTCAGTAAAGGGGTTGGTGGTCATGTGGGTTGGTTTTCATGAATAGTTGTTATGTTGGTGCTCAGCAAAGGGGTTAGTACTCCTTTGGGTTGGTGCTCATGAATAGTTGATGTGTTGGTGTTCAGCAAAGGGGTTGGTACTCATGTGGGTTGGTGCTCATGAATAGTTGTTGTGTTGGTGCTTAACAAAGGGGTTGGTGCTCCTACAAGTAGGTGCTTATGAATATTGTAGTTTGAGTTGGTGCTCATTCATATACTTGAGACTATTTTTCATGGTTTTTCCCACATTGAATTTCTATGTTAAATCTGGTATCTCTTTCTATCTTATGTGGTGTTTATTATTTTAGTTTTATTACATATCTTGAATGTATGGTTAAGTAGAATTTGATTAAGGGAAATTTTATAAGATTTATGATATACTGATTCACCCCCCCTCTTAATAAATCCCATGCTTAACAATTGGTATTAGAGCAAGTTCCTTTTGAAAAAGTTTTACAGCTTGAAGGTAGATCAGGAAGCACAAGATGGCCAAGCAGATAAAGAAGGAGAATCAAGAATTAAAATTTATGGTTGAGGCTTTTAAGGAATAAGTGTGTATCTTGGATTCTAAGTTGGCCATAGAAGCAAAATAAAATAAGATATTTATTCAGGATCTTAAGAATCATCTAGAGGTTATAATTCAAGTTTGAAATCAAAAGAAGAAGAGATTTTATTCATGGCCATACAAGAAGATGCCTCTACAAGCAAAAATATAGATGATCAAGAAGAAGAACAAGATGAAGTCGAAGTGAATCTAGACGGAGAACTCATTTGTGCCTTAGAAGAGTTAGAATTTGTTGAGAAGAAGAATATAAGATTGAAGTGCCAGATCGAGAAAAATAAAAATGAGTCAAAGGAAATAATTGAAGATATACAAGCACACTTTGAAGAAGCTAAGAAAAATGAAGAAGATCTAACGGCATAGTTGAAAATAGTAAGAAAATAATGTGAAAGGTATGTTATTGAAATTGTTTCTTTAAAATCAAATCTTGATAAAACAAATAAAATAATCAATTATAGAGTAGCCAATGATTCAAAATTTGAGAATAACACTAATATGTTGTATAATATATTAGAAAGCCAAAAGGCAATATCAGATAAGACATGTATCAGATTTGAAAAGAAAAAAAGCTATGTTGAAGCTCTTACAAAAGAGGAAACAAAAAGGGAAGAAGTGAAGAATATAAAGGACATCTAAAATAATTAAGGCTGGAGGGAACAAAGCTACAAAAGGTAATCAGGTCAGAGATACACAAACAAATCCTACTTTTATGGTTACTATTTTTATTATAATGGATATGGTCATAAGAAATTAGAATGTCAAAAAAGAGCTAACAGTTTCAGAAATAAGAAGGAAAGTCATGTAGAGTCAAGCAAAAGCTACAACTCTTTTGTTCCTCTATCAAGCTTTGGTGAAGAGGCCATAATATGTTACAAATGTAACAACTTTAGACATATAGCTCAGTACTATAGAAGCATGTTCGAGTCAATCAAGAAGGACCAAAGTTTCAAGGCTCCATTAATTAAGAAGAAGGTTCAGACATGTTCATGGTAGAAGAAACAACTTGAAGATTCTATGTTGGTTCAAATAGCTTTGCATGTAAGAAATGAAGATCAGCCATGGTTCATTGATAGCAGATTTTTGAGGCATATGATAGGAGACAAAAGTAAGTTTATACCTCTAAAGAAGATCAATGGTGGCATAGTGAAATTTGGAGATAAAACCACTACTAGAATAGCTAGAAAAGGTACTTTGAGTTTGGATAATGGTAGAATCAAGACTAAGAATGTTTTGTATGTAAAATGTCTTAAGCATAATCTATTAAGTGTAAGTCAAATATGTGATTAGGGATACACATTAAAGTTTTATGCAGAAGGTTGTGAGATTAGAATTAAAGATTCAAATGACCTGATTGTAGATGCTCAAAGGATAGGCAATGATTTATATGTATTATTAGATATCTTCTCAAAGGCATGATCAAAGGACATATTCAAGGATCTGTAAAAGGATTTGGGAGTAATTTCTTTTACTTCCTGCCATTGAGGTTTAGCATCAGTTAAGGGGGAGCTAAGTGTTAGCTCTAGGTAGGCCCTTTGCCATTGATGTCAAAGGGGGAGAATAATAGGTACAGGTATAGGTGAAGAAATAGGTATAGGGAACATGTATAAGTTGCTACAATAAGGGGGAGTTACTATATGTTTTTCAAATGATAGTATGTGTAGGTTTAAAGATGTGGAAATTTTAGGATTGAGGTTGCCATCAATGACAAAGGGGAAGATTGTTAGAAATATTGTCATTCATGTCAAAGGTCTAGTATTATTGATGATAAAGGCCCCATTTCATTTAATGATGTTTGTAATAGTTATATCTTGGCTAATGTGTGTTAATATTTATTTAATATTAACAAATATATTTTTAGTTGCATAAATTCAAAATAAGGGCCCATAGAGAAGTCAAAGAGTCACAGGGTAAAGAAAAAATAAGAATGGGATGCATTTTCCTATGAAGAGTCATCTTGGGGAATTCCAAGAGTCACCAAGTAAAGACAAAAGAGGAAGGGTGCAATTTCTCATGAAGGGACACTTTGAGGAATATGAAAAGTCACCAAGATAAAGACAAAAGAGGAAAGGATGCTTTTGCTTATAAAGGGTCACCATATGACTTTTCAAATGCAAGGATACAAAGGATCATGCTAGTTTGTCACCATTTTCCATGAGGATTGAAGGGTCACAAAGGGTGAAGGCCAAAGGTCATTTGGAAAGCTATAAATAAAGGCTTGAGAAGCCATTTGTAAGATGGGAGATAGAGTATGTTTTGTAATTGTTATATCTATCTTAGAAGAGCATAGGAGAGAGAGGAAAGAAATATTGTAATGAACTATCATTTGTTGAGATAGCAACATTGAGAGATAGTTGTGTGGTATACACAAAAGGGCTTGGTGATCCTATGGGTTGGTGCTCATGAATAGTTGTTGTGTTGGTGCTCAGCAAAAGGGTTGGTGATCTTGTAGGTTGGTGTTCATGAATAGTTGCTACGATGGTGCTCAGAAAAGGGTTTAGTGCTCCTATGGGTTGGTTCTCATGAATAGTTGCTATGTTGGTACTCAGCAAAGGGGTTGTTGCTCCTATGGCTTGGTGCTCATGAATAGTTGCTATGTTGGTGCTCAGTAAAGGGGTTGGTGCTCTTATGGGTTGGTACTCATAAATAGTTGTTGTGTTGGTGCTCAGCAAAGGGGTTGGTGCTCCTACATGTTGGTGCTTGTGAATATTGTAGTTTGAGTTGGTGCTCATTCATATACTTGAGATTGTTCTCCATGGTTTTTCCCACATTGGGTTTCCACATTAAATTTGGTGTCTCTCTCTATCTTGTGTGTAATTTATTGTTTCATTTTTATTGCATATCTTGAATGTATGGTTAAGTGAAATTTTATTAAGGGAAAATTTATAAGATTTATGATATACTGATTCACCCCCCCCTCTCAATAAATCATGTGCTTAACAGAATTCTCTTTGGTAATTTTCTAGATATTCATATGTGAGGAATGAATGAGGGTTGAACTTATATGTATATCAACTCCTTTGGAGTAATAAATTACATTAAAACACTTAAGATAAAAATTAGGATATGTTTTCTTTGAAAATTAGATGACTTTAGGGAACTAGACACTTGTGTTGGGTTAGGATAGTAGCATCGATGTTACTATGTGTCATAGATGTTGGTGTCCAAGAAGTAACAAAATAGACACAGGCTCAAAACTTGTAGAGGTGTAATTTAAGTATATTTCAATTATTCTAGGAAAGATATAATGTTTGTGTCATCAATATAAGACTAGTTGGATTAAGATATATGCCAAGGGGCATAAGTTATAGTAGATGTGAGGCTTGGTGGAATCAAGGAGAGTGTATAACTAATAGGAACATCCAAGATATGAGTTTTCTAAGTGTACAATACTAAGGTGTTACATAATCACAAAATATCTTATATAATAGTCATGGGAGATTCAATCAAAGGATCATATTCAAATGATTAAATAAGGAATACAATATCAATGAAATACACTCAAGGAAGTGTATAATGTAAAACATAAGTGATCAACATAACATGGCATAGTATCTCATGGATCAAATATATTAAGAAAAAATGGCAAGTGTATGGCATATCAAGTACCTTATGTAAGATATAATCACATATAAAGGCATGTTTAATTACATATGAGATCAAACATGATAATGTAAATAAAAAACAATGATATAACTTGGAAGTATCATGATCATATAAGTTGATGCCCCCAATGTCCATATGACATGAATAGATGGAAAGTCCAACATCCGATATAGGAATGTATCATGTATTTGTGTATGCATATATCACACTTAAGTATATATGTATGTAGAAGCAACTGAGTATGCCATCCATCAACATGAAACTAACACATAGATGCCAAAGATCCAATATAATATGTAGATACCAAAAATGTTTTTGGAGTTTTGAATGTTCGTTAATTTTTTGGTATATTTGGATTTTTTTAAGAGGAAGGGTCATCCTATAATTCCATATTATAGATGATCATAAATATCTCCCCATTATTTAATTGGTATAATACCTTGATTACATTATTTAGGAGCATGTATAGGTACAATATATATCACTATGGTATCAGTGGTGCTCTATGTATGTATAATAGGACTCAGTGGTCATGTAGTAGTAGTAGTAGTAGTAGTAGTAGTAGTAGTAGTAGTAGTAGTAGTAGTAGTAGTAGTAGTAGTAGTAGTAGTAGTAGTAATGGGAGTAGGGGTTCTTGGAACCCATCATTGAGTGTATGCTTATTTATTTGGTATAGCAATAATATGTAAATTTGGAGGTGATCTAGATATGTGAACATGGTGTGTAGTAGAAGATAATTATTCCATGAAATCCATTGTATGTCTCTAATGTAATGGTCTCTCAAGTACTGGCTACCTAGTAAATGGTATTGCCTGTTGCTTACCTTTTTTTGATGAATTAGCCTTAGTAGGATTGATAACTAGTTGTCTGAGAATAAGTTTCCTTTATTCAAGAGGATTATCATATATAATTACATAAACTATAATTACCTAATTGGCATAAATGTATTTAACACACCCATGCATTGTATATGGTACTACTCAAAGAGTGTATATCCAAGGTCTTCCCAATAACATATCAAAGATGCATGTGGGAGGGATAACTAAAAAAGTGATAACCATAGGTGTAGGACTAACCTATAAAGGTAAGTCAATCTCTCCAAAAAACTTTTGAGAGGTCCCATCAAATGCTCTAATTGATCTAGAAGCTAGATGTAAATCATGATGAGCATAACTCAAGTATGTAAGTAATGTCATGGTGCAATTTTTTTTGTCTTACACCATTATTAATCATAAAACTTCATATAGGGTGTTTATCAATATATGCTTGAATGAATATTAGAGTCATCATCCTTAATTTCATTATCATCAAAGGAAATAGAAGGTCTGTTAACCATAGGAGGTATATGTCACATGTAAGTACCAATAATCCCATCTATTGGGAGCCCATAATGTGATGGATGAGGATGTGCATTATATGCCATTTATAATTCTAGTTCCTTCTTAGAATGGTATTGTAAAGTATTTTTAAATATTTTTTATTTATGATTATCACCATGTTGTGAGCCTAATTCCTTTAGAGGATCCTCAAATTTAAGATTTTGTTCATCGATAAGATCATGGATCTTGTTCTTTAAGTTAGAGTATATTCTTTTAGAATTCCCTTGTCCTTGATGATCATCAAAATAAGCATTTTCATCATATCCTTTGGGTAGAGGTGTACTCATATCAACCTTGATAGGGTGAGGGAGAGATATATGTTGAAACTATAGTAACCATAGTAATAATGAAATTGTGGACTTAGGTAAATATGTAAATTATCTCCTTGGTACATTAGATATGACATGTTGATTAAGTTATTATAAAAATATGTTAACTATGCTGATTATGTCCATTTTACGCTCAAGAGATTTTACCTTATAGCTTGGTTTAATTATGAATTTCGTACTAGATGTAGATGTAACTGAGTGTTTATTACATACTTGATATTATTTAATGACATAATCTTCATTTCACAGTCTCATAAAGCATGTAATAAGTCATTGAAAGATTTAAACTTCTTAAAAACAATAAACTCATGTAAAGGATTAAACAAACTTTACTTGACTATATCTTACAACTCTTTGTCTACCATAAGATTGGTTATTTGGGCTAGCATTATCTTATATCTCAAGATATATTCATTGATAGGTTCATTGGTTCCTTGTTAGATTTTGAAAATTTGGGCATAGGAAACCTTTTAATAAAATTTTATGGAAAAATGTGCTATAAATTGGTATGTAAGAGGTTTGAATGCTTTTGCAAGTTGTAGAGGTAAATCATAGAACCACCTCAAAGCATATGCCTTGAGGCTTATTAGAAATAATTTGGTCATAATTTTATCATTAGAGGCATAATAAATGCATGCACATAAAAGGTTTGAATAAGTTGATCAAGATCACCCTTGCCATCATAAAATGTGAACTTAAGTGTAACAAATCTAGTTGGAAAAAGGTATAAACATATCTCAAGTGTTAGAAGGTTTTGCAATACATCTATTGAATCTATAGCATGATGGGATTTTAAAGCATTTTGTTCAATGTTTTTAACCTTGTCCTCTAAGGTCCTTATAACTTAAAGGAGTGATTAAACTATAGGCCTAATGGGATTTAGATTAATAATTTTGGTAGTCACCAAAGGGGATGAAAACATGTTTTGAGTAGTAATAGGTATTAAAACCAGTATTTGTGTTGAAACAATGGTTAATTCCATGATATATGTATCAATATTAGTTTTGACAAAAAAAAGTTTAAACACATAATATATGTCCGCACTAGATGTATTCAGTTATAATGTGTTCAAGGGGAGGGATGTTTCCACTATAATTTTGTAGATTTTCTCTTTGAGTATAGTTTTTAAGATATCATCAAGATCTTTATGGTTCTATTTAATACACTAATGAAATAATGCAATTTCATTCACTTGATCATAATATATTTGTTCATTTTCATTTGTTTCATGGTTTTCATTATCATAATCTTCTTCTATGATAACCCTATCAGTATTTTTTTCATTGTCAACATGGGTATCATCTTGATCCAAGTTATGAGATCCCTCATTGGTTTAAGACATCTTAGATGGATGGAGAGGAAGATAAATATGTTCAATAGGCATGCCTCCTAATATAGGGCTTCACCTAGGTTGCATGAAAAATAGTAAAATTAGTTTATTAAAAAGTACAACAATCTAAAATCCCAACTAATTTAAAACCTTAGAAATCATAAAAATTTGCATTCAAATGAATCGAGTTCACCAAATGTTTAACCCTAAAATATTTAATATAAGTTTATCTTATAATTAACCATGGATTTGGATTAAAGGGTATATAGAAATGAAATGGCACAAGAGTGATAATCAGATCTATAGTAGGCTAATTAAATGATAAACTCAGATATAAGCATATACTAAATTTATTATGCTAAGATGGTCTAAATATGAAAAGTACAACTATGTTAGATATATAAATGACAAATAAGTGATATACTTAGCTTATTTTGATGTTAATGTAGTTTTAGATCTATAACAGGAAGAAAGTAGGCTGGAAGGAGATTCTAAACTAGTCATCAAATTCTAGATCTAATACTTTTGGCACTTTGGACAATAAAATCATCCTGGGATGGTTACACGGATGTTATTGTATGGGTTATATGTAAGATCCTAAATTAAATACAGATTGAAATAAGATGCGACCACCTAGATGCTTTTAGGTTTTTCTTGACCTTCATTCTAGTGCATTCAGATCTAGTTCATGGACTATCACACCTTGTGAAATGGCAAAAACCTACTTCTCCATCTTTGTAGGGACTTTGGGGAAAAATGTTTTAGTGGGCACATGGTGTCAATATGACCCAAAATACCTCATTATCAAATGGTGTTACCTACATAGACAATACTCTAAAAGTGGGCTTCAAACTCATGTAGTTATCCCCTATGTGTTGGCTTGTGTGTGAATCATACAACATGTAAAAATCAAATCAAGCACAAGAGTGACCTAAATTTGTAACTTGGAAAATTAGATGATTGGGCTGATACTTTAGTAATTCAGACCTATATATTTTTAGTCCCTATGACTGGTATGGAAATAGGAATAAATAGGGAAGTTTTATTCAATTGAATTATCTTTGAATTCTCTTTTATCTGAATACTAGGTAAGGAATGAATGAGGGTTGATCTTATATTTATATCAATTCATATGGATTAATAAATCATATTAAATAACTTAGGATGACCATTAGGATATGTTTCATTTTCAAATTGGATGACTTTAAGGCACTAGACACTTGTATCATGATAGGACAATAGGAAAGTAGGTATAGGTTCAGAACTTGCAGAGATGGAATATGTTGGTGTAGGTTTTTATTTCCTAGTTGGGATATTTATTTCCATAGGTTTTTAATACACCTTTATTAATCTTTCTTGGGTTAATAAAGCATGTTTAATTAGGTGAGTAGGTTATGAGGTGTCACTTTCCTATTGGTTGGTGTTTCCACCTCCTCCCTCTCTCTTTTCTATTTAAACATGTTACCTAGCTTGCATTTGGCATCTTGATTTTACATCCTCATAATGCTATTTTTATTTTGGATAATTTTAATTACTCTCATGGATACTAACTCTATGTTGTTATTTTAATCTTGTATCATTTGATTTCACAATTTTATATCTATTCATTTGCACTAGTTTCCTAGGTTATTCATCTTTTTAGATTCTAACTAAATATAAGTACATTTTAAGCATTATGGTAAATATTATAAGTACATTTTAAGCATTATGGTAAATATATAATACCTATGTCATCAAAAAAAGACTAGTTATACTAAGAGATATAGGCCAAGGGGCACAAAGATAGAGCAGATGTGAAACTTGTGGAGAAGGAAAGGTGAAGAATTGAGAGGAACATCCAAGGTCTGATTTTGCCAAGTATACAAGACTAAGGTGATATATAATCATAAAATATCATCTAAATTAAAGAAATGTATACATCTCATGTATCTAAGGTCATTTCAAAATTATGTTATAGTTCAAATCATTCGGCATAACTTGACACAAAGTAGGTAATTTACAAGGTCCCACGATGATGTTCAATGATATCTTCCCTAAGACATGTCATGAAATGTTATCAAATATTTTTATATGCATGTTGGAGGGTTCCAAATAATTAGTTCCAATGTCAAGTAAAAAAATAAATGATATGTTGTAAATGTCGAGTCTTGAACAATTATCCACTAAGACTCTTTTAACCATTTTATTTCACACACATACTTGAATGTATAGTGGTAAATAGGAATTTATGAGGTATTGAGGTAGTAAATCCTCTTTTTCAAAATAAATCTTATGTTTTTTCCATTTGATATAATTTAACATGGAAGCCACATATGGAGGCTCCACTTTACTTGGTAAAAAGATCATGTGTAATGCATATAAAAGAACATCCTTGTAATGTGAAAAATGATACAATAAGTCCAAAGGTGAAGTTTTAGCAATAATATAATTTGGAGATATTATAATATGGTGAGAAGTGAAATACTATTTCATGAATTCCATTTGGCTCTTTGTGCTAATATGTAAAAGTTCATTATAAACATTATGGTTGTAAGAAGTATGCAAGAACGTATTTGATTTGAAATGATCAAATTTTGAACTCCTTATAGATTTTATTGAATTCGCCATACATGAAACATAATAACTAACAGCTACCATGATGTACTATAAAATGAAGTAACTGAGATATATATTCATATTTAACATGTTTATGCTAAAATGAAATCAAATTTGTAACCTGGTAAATCTTATTAAATTAGAAATAATGAATTAAGAAACCCAAGCTCAATATTTAAGATTTTGTGGATGAAGCTCAGGCTCATTAAATTTTTAAACCTAAAATGTTATATTAGGGAATCTAGGGTTAAAGGAATAGAGATAGTCTAGGGCACAAGGATGGTAGATTATATCTAAAGCAAGATAATTATTGACCAAATTTTGGCCTTTCAGGCCAAAATTGGGTACCCCTTTTTTTGTAAAAAATGTCTGATTTTATATCTTTGTCCAAGACTAGTATACAAGTTTCATTCAGAAGAAGTGTTCTTATACAATTCTGAAGTCTTTTACATGTAAAAACCCCAAGCATTTTCCTTTTGATAGCTTTGTTCTTTACTCTTTGGGGTAAGTCCTTTGTAATGAATTTTGTCAGAAAGTTTGCTTTGGTTCTTTGCTAAGTGTTATTTCTTAGAATTTTTTGGTGGAATTCTTTCGAAGGGTAAATTACAAATTTATTGAAGGACACTTTATCACAAAAAAATGGCCTGTATAAGCCTTCTGAAGGGTATGTTTCCTTTTGAAAGGATACACTTCAACTTTCTCGAAGGGCATTTTCTCTGGAAAGTGGACACTTGCATTTCTTTCAAAGGACACTTGCCTTTTCATATGGATATTTTCAAAAATATGAAGGAAAGAATTATTTTAGATAATTTGTCCCAAACAACTTTTTCAAAGGTCCAAACATTTTTGCTAAAAGGTATCTCTCTTGCAAGAAATGGTTCACCTAAATCTTTTTGAAGGAATTATTTCAAACTTTTTATCTGAAACAACTTTTTTGAAGGGTGGTTGTAACCTTTCTAAAATGCACTTTAACTTTCCTGAAGGACTTTTTCAAGCTAAATAACCCTTTCATTTTTCCAAAGGATATGTTGCAGTTTTTCTGAAGGACATGTTTTGTTCAGAAAGGACCATTTAAAAAATATAGAAGGACACTTGCATTTTTTTGAATGCCACTTTCAAGTCAAATGGGTCATTAACATTTCTTCCAAAGGGTATGTTCCTTTCAAAAGGGATATTTTCACAAAGTCTGAAGGATTGTTTCAGGGAAGAGGTGGACCATTTTCACAAAGCCAAAGGGTTATTTCTGAAAAGCCAAAGGGCATTTTCACAAAATCGAAGGAATAAATGCATAAAGTAAAATACTCAAGTCCAAAAGAAAGAATTCCTTCAGACTTTTTATTTGAGGAAAATCTAAGAAGAAAGGAGGAAGATCCTAAAAGAATTATTTTGAAAAAATTATCTAAAAGAATACCAAAGATAAATTATCTAAAATAATGTTGAAAACAAGAAGTTTGAAGAAAATACTCAAGGAGTGACAGCCTGTAGAACATCAATTTCAAGCTACAAGGAATAGCCATTAGAGTTAAAAACAAGAGAGTAGACACCTAAAAATAGATGACAAATGGTGAAATCTTGAGCATCTATGCACAACAAATGAAAATAGGTAGGTTAATAGTTTAAGTTGTTACACCGTTTGATAGCTTGATGAGATAGCAAAGAGAAGCTAACATCAAAAAAAAATTCAATAGCTAAGCCCATTTATATCAAAACACAATATGATACATCTTGATTCTATTGGTATAACTATTAGAAGCATCTTAAAGAATGATAGTAACTATTCCTATTCTCATATGACACATGTATGATTGTTCTTTGCATTCATTCACTCAACCTCTCTCTTAAAGGCTATATATATCTGTGTGTGTGTGTGTATTCTTTCTACTCATTCCACAGCCTCCATTGGTTATAGTAAAACTCTAGCCAGATTTATACTAATAACTCTTGAATAAATAATACAAGTCATTTGCCACTCACATTCTGCATTATTGTGTATTGGTCCAAATTGTCTTGGTTTTATTTAGTGAAGGTTATCTTTCCTAACCTATTATCCTCAATTGCCTACCAAATGTGCAGAAAGAGTATTGTTACAAGTCCTTGTTAGTATTATTTCATAAGTGTAAAGACATTTTAGAAGTGGTTTAAAACTATATTCTTTACTATAATTGTCTATTACTCTCTTGAATGTCAAATACCTTCTCAAATCTAATATGTGAAACACTGATGTGACAATGCATAGAGAGTTGTGAGTTTGTGTGAAGAAACTTTGTTAGTATTTAAGTAGTGATTTTAATCAAGGGAGAGAATATCAAATATTGGTGAATCATCACTTGTTTTATTATTGTTTTCTTTCTCCCTTTTCATACATAGTTAATAGATTAGAGAGATCCTAAAAGGTACATCAAGGGGAGCTAGCCCCTAATCTAGAGATTCATCTCAATAGAATTTTCATCCAAAACAAGAGAGATGATTCAATTTTGTTTCTTGGATGAGGATAACTAAGCATCTCTTCAAGGGTGAAAATCCAAGCATCAATAGTTTTTAGCACACTTGGTGGGACCTAGACATCTAATTCTTAGAAGATTGTTCAAGATTGGTGCTGGTCTTGACATAGTTACATATAAAGAAACATCTAAATTTAGTACTTGGTGACTCCATTGAAGAATTCAAAGTATTTGGTTGATGATCAATCCTTCTTCCCATGCCAAAAGTGACCACTAGGTCTGTTGCTAAATTTGTACCCTTCGAGTTTATGGAATTAGCTTCATATTCCACCAAAAGGTCCATGTTTGTCAACACTCATCCCTACAAAAGAGAGTTTGTGTTTAAACATTCCAAATTTGTATTGCATATTATTCCTAAAATCTATATTAATATTTCTAACATGGCTAGAAGACAACCTTTTATGCCTTTTCAGGGGGCATCTCCCTTGTAGCTTGCCCAATATGATCAAATCCCAAGAGTTGCTCTCAAAAGTGTCCCATAGTTTAGTGGGGATGGTCCTATTACTACCATTGAGCATATTAGGAACATAAAAAATTTCTATAATATCCATAATATCACCCAAGAAAATGTAGCTATTAGGTTTTGTCCTTGTCTTTCAAAGGAAAAGTTTTGGATTGGTATGGGACCCTACCTGTAAATTCTATTGGCTCATGGGATGAGTTGGGCAGCCTATTAACTGGTAGGTTTAAGGAAAAGAGTGATCACTTATCTCTATATAATTAATTAACCAAAATAAAAAGAGAACCACATGAATTCATGCAAGATTCCAATACTAGGTTCCAAAAAACTTGGGATATAATCCCAATTCTTGTGAGGCCAACCGCAAACTATGCATTTTTATACTACTTGAAAGCATTGAATAGTGACATTGTCATGATGATTCAATCTATGGGTTTTAAAACATTACCTATTTCTTATGAAATAGACATAAATTTTGAGAATTTTCTTTTCCAAGTAGGAAAGATAACTTCTAGACCTCCAATGCCACTATTCCCTAATTTGCATTCTCCTAATCAAAGTGTTTTGCCCACTTTAACTCCTTTGCCTGGTCAAGAAAAATCTATAATTACCCCTAAAAATGAAATGAAAAAAGTAAAAAATTTACTCCAAAGTGATACTAATGAATTGGTTTCTCTTAAAAGGAAACAAGCCCAAAGCTATAGGCCTTATCAATCCTACAACTAGTTTGGACAAACAAACAGACCTCCTTTTCAGGGCAATAATCAAGGACAAGGCCAAATCACCCATGTCAAGACTTATCAAAGTTATAATACTAATTATCCCTCATCCTCCAAATCCCTTATTCCCACTCAAAACAATTTGGTCCAGGAACAACCCAACTACCCTTCTTTTGAGCAAGGTTAAGAACAGGTTGCTTATGCCAATGAGATGCAAAATCAAGACATGACTACACAAGGTGATCAACATCTCATTTTTAAAATTTTGAGATGTAAACATAATTTTAGATGGATATTAGATAGTTTTTTTTTATTACACTCTTATGAATCATTTGGAGGGTGAGTTTTATGCCATTAATTATGTGGGGAATACAAGTAATCAAAATGCTAGTGTAACTGCCAACACTAGATCAAAGAAAAGGGTCATTGAAGAAGTTAAAGGAACAAATAAAGGACATATTTTGACTCATACATCAGGTAATATGGGAGGATGGTATAATTCATCTCCTAAATCACAAGAAAATTAGAGGATTCCAAATTTTAGGATAGTTGCTAAAACACTGTCTCCATAAGCTATATCACAAGGTGTAAATGTTCATAAAGAGAACCACAAAGTAAGTAATCCTTCCATTAATTTTGTCAACCAGATGAATAAGATTCATATTAACATATCATTATGGGATTATCTATCATTACCAAGGTATAAATATATGCTCTAAAAGGAATTACATGGACTGGGTACACAAGTTGGCTCATCTAGAAGTGACAATGTGGTTTTGGTCAATGGAACTCAATCTATAGATGGTCAGGTGAAGAAATATGAGTATAATCCTCCTTTATACCTATATTTAATTATTGGTTATTTATTGGTTCATAATTACATCATAGATAGTAGATTAAGCACATCATTTATGCCCAAATGCATAATAGATAAGTTAGGCATCAAATACAAGCCAATGACTAAAGGATTTTTATAATTGGATGGATCACCAACCAAGACTTTGGGGGTTTTGAAAGGTTAAAACTTGATCCTTCATGATTTTTCTACCTTTTAAATTCCTCATAATGTGGTGGTAGTATAATTACCTCCCTATTTTTCTCTTTGCTTGTCAAGAGACTTTACATCCAAGATAGGTGGATACTTGGTAGCTAATTGGTCCTACATGGTGTTTAGAACAAAATATGGCACTAAGGTGAATAATGAGTTAGAACCTATTCATAGAGATCACTTGGAATCATATTCACCCAAGGTATCAAATGTTAACTATGTTGTCATTGATGAAGAGGAGTTTCACATTGATCAATCTGCATCATCTTCCCTTAAAGGATTTTTTGATTTATTCCTAGATGAATGGGGAGATGACAACTATGTGCATGATACTTACAAGTTTATTGAGTAATATAGTCTTGGAGTATATTATATTAATGAGAAGGATTCCTTCATGCCCAATTTGATGAAGTCAAATGAAGATGTGAATGGCTTGTGGCAAATTTTCTTTGATGGGTCTAGAAGCAAGATTGGGGAAGGTGGTAGAGCTATGTTGGTTTCACCTTCAAGGGAAAGGTATTTTTAAATTTTTATATTTCAGATATCTTGTACTTGTAATGTAGTATAATATGAATCCCTCATTCATGGCCTCGAGTGGGCAAGGAAAAGAGGTGTCAAAGAATTGTAAGTGTTTGGTGATAGAGAGCTTGTTGTTAATCAAGTTAGAGGGTAGAAAATGACAAAGAACTCCTTGCTCAAGTCCTATAAGCATAGATTTTTTGACCTTGTAGAATAATTCACAAAATTTAATATCACTTTTATCTTAAGGAAAGATAATAAGCATGCTAATAGATTGGCATCTATTAGTGCTTAGTTTGATGTTATAAAAGGCATAAGAGAAGACAAGAATCAACCTCATATAAAGGTGATTGTGAGACCTTATATACTAGATAATGTCACCAATTGGTAGGTTTTTGAGAGTAATGAATAGATAGCCCTCTTCCTACAAGAAGAGGCTGAGTTCTCTATAAAGAATCAATCTAAGCTTCAACAACAATATGAAGGGTAGATTATCTAGCTAAAGTCTAACAAGCTTCCCAAAGGCCTAGTGACTATTGAAAGCATATTCAATGAGGATGACCAGATCAAGAAGGATAAGGTAATCATGTCAACCAAGAAAGGGAAATATGAAATGGTAGATATCTTCAAAGATAAGTTACTTTCTCTTGGAAAGGTATGCACTAGTTAAGAGAAGCATGATTTCATTAAACTATACAAGAATTTTAGTGATATTTTTACATGGGATTATAGTTATTTGAAGGGTTTTGATCCAAGATTAGCTCAACCTACCATATATCTAGATGAAAATTACAAACCCATCAAGCAAAGAAAAAGGCCAATCAATCCCAAGATTAAGCCTCTTATGAGGAAAGAGCTCACTAAAGTAATTGAGTCTAAAATCATTTTTCCCATCAAGCATTCTTCTTGGTTGGAAAATTTAGTCCCTTTTAGAAATAAAAATGGGGAGATCAAGTTGTGTGTGGAATTCAGGGACTTAAATAGAGTGTCTGTGAGAGATCATTATGCCCTCCCTTCTATGGAGCAAATTCTGTAAGTGGTGGCAGGCAATGAGAGGTTTTCTCTTCTTGATGGTTTTTCTAGGTACAATCAGATTTTGGTAAAATAAAGTGACAAATACAAAACAACCTTCACCACCAAATGGATCACATATTCCTATAGGAAGATGCCATTTAGATTGTCAAATGTTGGAGCTAACTTTCAGTGTGCAATAGATATGGCTTTCCAAGGACTAATCAATGACATTGTACTTGCTTATCTTGATAATGTGAAAGTTTTATCCAAGGATGAAAATGATCATTTGAATCACCTAAGGTATATTTTTGAGAGGTGTCTAGATTTTAGGATCTATTTAAACTCAAATAAGTGTTTGTTATTTGTTCATGAAGGCAAACTCTTAGGCCACATTATTTCTAAGAAAGGTTTGTCCATTGATCTTGAAAGGGTAAGTTCCATCTTGGCATTGTCTTTACCTAAACATAATAAGGGTCTACAAAGATTCTTTGGTAAGATAAATTTCATTAGGAGGTTCATTTATAATTTTTCTAACATTGTCAAGAACTTAACCTCCATGCTAAAGAAGGATGAGATATTCACTTGGACAGGAAGGAGGAAGGAAAGTATTGAAGAAATCAAGCAAGCCATTGCCCAAGATCCTACTCTTGTAAGTCCTAATTTCTCTAAGGATTTCAGCCTGTATATTTTTGGGAATGAAAATGTAATCTCTACCATGCTAACTCAAGCTAATAAGGAAAATTTGGAACTACCTATTGTCTTTTTAAGTCAAGGTATAGAAGGTTATGTGACAAGATATACATATGTGGAAAAAAAGTTATTTTAGTTATAAGAAGCTTTAAAAAGTTTAGAGATATGTTATCTAATAAAAATATTCACCATTTTGTGCCTCATCCTAGTGTGAAAGATTTTCTATTGAGTAGATATTTGAATGAAAATAGAGTAGGTTGGATTACCAGAGTGATGGAATATGACGTGGAGATCAAAATAACTAAGTTAGTGAAAGGAAAAGGACTGTGTGAGCATCTTGATTCATATTTAAAAGAGAAATGAGAGGTTGCTTTGGCACCTCATGATTATCCTAAAATAGTTGTACCTTCAGCCACAAAGAGCTGGACATAAGACATGATTCATTTCCTTCAAACTAGGGAGTGTCCACAAGGTCTTGATAGGGCTAAGAGAAGGTACTTTAGGCTAAAATCCATTCCTTATGTACTTGTTGATGGAGTATTGTTTAGGAAGGATTTTTTAAGTGTGTTGTTGAGATGCATTAATTCAAATCAGATTGACAAAGTGTTACATGAGTTTCATGATAGACCAGCTGGTGATCACTTTACTCTAAGAACCACAACTACTAAGATTATGAGGGCTGATTACTTTTGGCATAGCCTATTTAGGGACACTCATGCTTAGCCAAGAAAATGATAAAAGTGTGATATTTTTTATGGAAAACAAAATCTAGCTACTTTTCCCCTTCATCCAATGCAAGTTGAGCAACCCTTTATGCAATGGGGTTTGGATTTCATAGGTCTGATCAATCCTCCTTCTAGTGCTAGTCACAAGTGGGTGTTGATAGCCACTAGTTATTTTACAAGATGGGTGGAAGCTATATCTCTTAAAGAGGCAAATGAAAATTTATTCTTGGACTAGATTTGGAATTCCTTCAACAATAATTTCAGATAATACACTAGCCTTATTAGGAACAAGGATAAGTGAATGAGATTTGAAACATGGCATCTATCTTAGCACATCCTCCAACTACTACCCCTAAGGGAATGGAATATTTGAGTCCACAAACAATAATTTAATCAAGATCATAAATAGGACTATGGAGGAGAATCAAAGGACCTGGCACACCAAGTTAAAGATAGCCCTTTGTGCTGATAAGATCACCCCAAAGAGAGAAATTGGGAACTCACCATATACACTTGTGTATGGAAGGGAAGCTAAACTTCCTATCTCACTTGAGTTACTAGCCTTAGATTTTACCTATCAACTACAATTGATGGAGAATGATAGCATGGAGGTTAGATTCTGTGAGTTGATAGCGCTTGAGGAGATAAGAGATTAAGCTATGCACACCATGACTACTCACCAATAAAAAATAAAGTACTTTGACAATAATTCCATGCCAAGAAGCTTCAAGGAAGGAGAAATTGTCCTAAAATAGGATTAAGATAGGGCTAAGCTTGGCAGCCACACAAAGTTTGATGCTTTGTGGACTGGCCCATATGTGATCACACAATACAAATAGCACAATGCTTTCCAACTCTCAAGGTTGGATGGAGAGGAGATGCATATCCCAATTAATGAGATATATCTAAAACATTGTTACTGTGTTTCTCTTCCCTTTTGTACATAATTTCCTATTTTTCCTATGTTCCCTAAGTGTTTATGCACATGTGTGGGTGTGCCCTTGTCTTTGATTGGTCTTGTTGTTATTGTGTGGTGTGTTTCCTTATGTTTTATTTTGGCATAATAATTGTTAGTCATATTCAAGAATCCATTGATGCCATGCTCAATGGACTATATAGTCTACTAGTTTGGTCAATATAACAAGCATACTACCCCTACGAGTCACCAATTTGTTGAACAATTTTTTTTCATTTTAGGCCAAAATTGGGCACCCCTTGTTTTGCAAAAAATATTTGAGTTTATACCTTTGTCCAAGCTAGTATACAAGTTTCATTCATAAGAAGTGTTCTTATACAATGTTGAAGTCTTTTACATGTAAGAAACCCAAGTGTTTTCCTTTTGATAGATTTGTTCTTTAGTCTTTTGGCTAAGTCCTTTGAAATGATTTCTTTCATAAATTTTTCTTTGGTCCTTTGCTAAGCGTAATTTCTTAGAATTTTTTAGTGGAATTATTCCAAAGGGTAAGTTACAACTTTACAAAAGGACACTTTCTCACAAAAATGTCCTAGACAAGTCTTCTGAAGGGTATGTTTCCTTTTGAAAGGATACACTTCAACTTTCTCGAAGGGCATTTTCTCTAGAAAGTGGACACTTCCATTTCTTTCGAAGAACACTTACCTTTTCAAAGGGATCTTTTCAAAAAATCTAAAGGAAAGAATTATTTTAGACATTTTATTTGAAACAACTTTTCTAAAGGTCCAAACATTTTTGTTGAAAGGTATCTCTCTTGAAAGAAATGGTTCACCTAAATATTTTTGAAGGAATTGTTTGAGACTTTTTATTTGAAACAACTTTTATGAAGGGTGATTGTAACTTTTCTAAAAGGCACTTTAACTTTCCTGAAGGAATTTTTCAAGCTAAAGGACCCTTTCATTTTTTTGAAGGATATGTTGCAATTTTTTTGAAGGGCATGTTTTGTTAGAAAAAGGACCATTTCAAAAATCTAGAAGGACACTTGCATTTTTTTGAAGGCCACTTTCAAGTCGAAGGGGTCATTTACATTTCTTCTAAAGGGTATGTTCCTTTCAAAAAGGACATTTTCACAAACTATGAAGGATTATATCAAGGAAGAGGTGGATCATTTTCATAAAGCCGAAGGGTTCTTTTCAAAAAGCCAAAGGGAATTTTCACAAAGCCGAAGGAATAAATGCATAAAGGAAAAGGCTCAAGTCCAAAAGAAAGAATTCCTTAAGACTTTTTATCTAAGGAAAATCTAAGAAGAAACTAAAAAGAGCCCAAAATAATTCTTTCAGACAAATTATCTAAAAGAATGCCAAAGATAAATTGTCTAAAAGAATGTTGAAAATAAGAAGTCCAAAGAAAATACTCGATGAGTGACGGCCTGCAGAACATCAATTTTAAGCTATAAGGAATATCCATTGGAGTTAAAACAAAAGAGCATACACCTGAAGATAGATGACAAATGGAAAAATCTTGAGTATCTATGCACAACAAATGAAAATAGGTAGGTTGGCAGTTTAAGTTGTTACTTTGTTTCATAGTTTGATGAGCTAATAAAGAGTAACTAATGTCAAAACAAATTTCAAACAGCTGAGCCCATTTATAGTAAAACATAGTTCAATACATCCTGATTCTACTGGTATAACCATTGGAAGCATCTTACATAATGATAGTAACTATTCTTATTCTCAATTGACACATGTCTAATTGTTCTTTGCATTTTATTCACTTGACCTCTCTCTTAAAGGATATATATATATATATATATATATATATATATATATATATACACACACTCATTCCACAGCCTCCACTGGTTATAGTAAAACTCTGGCTAGATTTGTACTAATAACTCTTGAAGAAATAATACAAGTCATTTACCACTCACATGCTACATTATTGTGTATTGGTCCAAATTATGTTGTTGTTATTTAGTGAAGGTTATTTTTCCTAACCTATTATCCTCAATTGCCTACCAAATGTGCAAAAAGAATATTATTACAAGTCTTTATTAGTATTATTTCATCATTGTAAAGACATTTTAGAAGTGGTTTAAGACTATATTCTTTCCTAGAATTATCTATTACTCTCTTGAATGTCAATACCTTCTTGAATGTAACATGTGAAACATTAATGTGACAATGCATAGACAGTTGTGAATTTGTGTGAAGAAACTTTGTTTATCTTTAAGTAGTGATTTTAGTCAAGTGAGAGAATATCAAATATTGGTGCATCACCACTTATTTTATTAGTGTTTTCTTTCTCCATTTTTACACACAGTTGATAGATTATAGAGAGCCTGAAAGGTGCATCATGGGGAGCTAGCCCCTAATCTAGAGATTCATCACAACAGAATTGTCACCCATAACAAGAGAGATGATTCCATTTTTCCACTTGGATGAGGATAATTAAGCATCTCTTCAAGGGTGCAAATCCAAGCGTCAAAAATAATTAATTATAAAACTTAGATACACATATACTAATTTTATAATGTTGAGATATGCTAAAAGTAGAAAGTACATCTATGCTAGATATTATAATGATAATAAAAATAGGATACTTAGTTGGTTCTTATGCTAATATAGGTCTAAATCTAAAACATAAAGAAAGTAGACTATATCTAAATTTTGAATCAGTCACATGATTTTAGAAACTATATTTTATAGTTACAAATATTTGCATCAACCTAGGATGGGTTCATTGACATTTGTATCTGACTTGGATGCAATAGTCTAGTACAAAATACTTATTGACACTAGATGTGACCACCTTGGTTATTCTAGGTTCTACGTCACTATCAATTTGGTAAGATTATAGCTGGGTCATGGAATATCACTCCTTGTTAAATAACAAAACCTTGGTTCTTCATCTTCACAGTGGTTGTGGGAAAAATGGGTTAGTGGGCACACATTATCCATTTACTCCAATGATCCCTTTATAAATGAGCTACCTACATAGCAAGTAATCTAAATAGATAATTAGACTTACGTATTTATCCCCTACGTGTTGACTTGTGTGTCTATCATGTAATGTGTGATAAGCAAGTATAATAGTGACCTAACTTGTAACTTGGAAAATGTGTCTCATGGAATTCTCCATCAGTACTTTTGAATTGTAGAAGATTTATCCCTATAAATAATATGTATATAAGAGAAAATAGAGAATATTTTTTCACTTGAGTGCTTGATTCAATGATTTTGTAAGTTTACTTATAAGTAGGTAAGACTTTATTAGGTGAAGAATGAATGAGGATTAATATTGTATATATACCAATCCATTTGGAGAATATCTTGCATTAATGCACTTAGACTAACCATAGGAATACATTTAATTTTCAAATTGGATGACTTTAGGGCACTGGACACTTACATTAGATATGGATACTTACATTGACATTAGCATCTAACTAGGATGCAAATGTCCAGACAACTAGAAAATAGGCACAAGTCTAGAACTAGAAGAGATATATGATAAGTAGATTTATAACATTATGAACATGATAGAAGGTTTGAGTCATTATAATAACATTAGTGAGACTAAGAGACAATAAATAATCATGAAGAGATAGTGGATACAAAACTTTAATTAGTATAAAATTTCTATAATTTGAAGGTACATCCATGATATGTATTTTCCAAGCATACAATAATGAGGTGTTATATGATTCAGAAATAGTGTCTACAATTCCTTGCAGTGTTGTATAGTTTAAATTATAGTCACATTTATCATGTGCATTATAAATTATATGTAAGGTTGTTATGGCCAATAACATTTATACCTATGAAATGACCTAATATTTTGTGGATTATTTTATAAGTAACTTGTGATGCCATTAAATTAAATACAACTTTACTTGTCATACTATAGTAGTACATGTGGATTGATGGTAGTGTTGTTATTTTTTTTGCCTTATTTTTATCAATAGAATTAATAAATTAATATATTTTTCCCTATTTATACAATAATTCTAAGTACACTCATGCCATAGAGATGAATAATATTATTTTTTTCTCCTATGAAACCAATGGTTAACGAGTAATGAAATATTTCAAATTACATGTCTATTTTTAAGTTGATACAAATCTTAAATGAATGTTTATATCTTCAACCTCAATCTTGTCCTTAAATATAACCATGTGTGAATATTTTATTTTTAAATGTGTATTTAGTAGTTAGAATCTTTAAGGTTATAAATGTCATTATCACTCAATAGATGGGTTTTGACTTGTCATGTTCATAATCCTAAGTTAATAAGGACTATTTGATTAGCCTATTGCTATCTAAGCATGTTTTGAATTATTACATGGGATATTGGAAAATTATTGACATTATTTTTACTGTCCTAAAAATAAGGAATGAAATTAGTGGTGGCTATGTTATAACATTTAGGGCATTCAAACTTCCCTTGATTTTTTTTAAATTGTCATGGTTTTTTATTCTAGAATCAATTATGTAAATTCAATAATTTATGTGATCTTGCTTACTTTACTTTAATGGATATGATTCCCAATTATAAATGATTGGTTGGTTGTGAGAAAATTATAGTATTTGTATTATTTTATGAGATTGTATATATATAATTATACTTTATAACTATTTTAGACTTATTTTCAAACCTTGGTTGGGTGAATGAATGATAACACTTCACATAGGTGGTATGGGACACATGTATGACATGTTATCATTCAAACACTTTTTTAATGATTGAATTTGTGTTGTTTTATTATATGGGTTTCCACAACATTCAGTGAAGTAGGAGAAAGATTACTCTTTATGCGAGTGGTACAAGACACTAGCATGATGCATTATCTTTATTAAACTTCTCAAATATTGCCATCATGTTGAATCATGAGTGTTTATATGGATATAATTGGGTTGATGATAACTATCAATAATTATTGGTTTGGGTATGGTTGTAGAATTGGGAACATGAACACTATGTGGATTCTATAAATCCATAGCTTCACCTTGACTTTGTAATTTATAACTAATCTAAAAATCTATAGTTTCACCTTGAATTTGTAATTTATAACTAATTAATAAGTCTGAATGAAATGAGGTGGACTTATTTAATATTAAGTATTGTGGCCATAATCATATATAATAACTATGTATTAGTATTATTCATATATACTCAATATATATTAGTAATGTTTTATTTATTATTATGGTTCATTATTGAGACTTTTTTTTATAGTGATTGGAGCTAGTTGAAGTATGACTTGTATACAAATTGATCTCTTCCTTGCTAACAGTTATGGATATGCCTTTCTTGTGATGAGTAGGTCCATTCTTGGAAATTGAGATGTGTGTGGAGTATATAAAAGGCTCTATGGTTAGAGGTAAAACCTCTAATAATTCTCTCCATCTTCTTACACAATTATCAATAGAAGTGAAGCTTTTGTGTGTTTGTGAGGATTAGTTTATGAAGACTTAAACTTGTATAAATTTCATAGATATATGAATGAATCCTATTATATATTATTCTAAAATATGAAATCATGATGTAGCATTGAAATTCATTTGATATAAAAATATAATATTGATGTATGTAAACATTGAATTCCAAAGTAATCATGAGATTGGTTATGATTTAGATATAACATTGAAATAGTACATTTGATTTAATAAAAGGTATGAATATTGACTTATCATGCTAAGTCACTTTATTATTAATGTATATTTTTATTTTTTAATTAGATGAAATGTGAAATCATGTTTGTTGAAATGGATTTGGAAATAATTATTAAATTTAAATCATACTTCTTGAATGGATTGAAATGATAAATGTTTTATAATTATATACTTTATTTATATTAATGTATTAATTTATTTTTGAATGGTAACTTGGAACCGTAAGGAAAAAAAATCTGAAAGCATTTTCTTATATCCAACTAAATGGGTTCTTACAATATTATTCTTAACAAATTGAGGTGTTAATGTTTATCACATACATGTAGAATTATCAACCATTGACTAGAAATTTTATGTAAAGAGAGAATTTTAACTATACCAATGTGAGAAGAAACCTTTTAATCTAAAGAGGATGCCTTTTTTATGTCAGAATGGGACACAATCTATCATAATGGGCCAAAATTGAGAGATGGTGAGATTTGAACACACTAGAATCTTAACATGCAAAAGAGAGAGTCTAATTAAAAAATAAGAACCAAACATGAGTTTAATAAAATCTTGTATTCACAATCAATGAAAATAGTTTTGAGTAGAGGTACGTAAATAGGTTAAGATAAGCATAAATCCACCTATATTTGGAAATGTGAAAATGGGTCAATTACCAAATGAATGGTGAGCACCATGTGCAAAATGTCAACATTGGTTGGTAAATGTCAAGAGCATCCACACTAACTAGTTTGACTATAAATTATACATTTACCTTTTCATTTTAATGGCATCATTATTACACCTAAGTAACCTTAATAATGCACCTAATAAATATGTATAAAAAACCATAAAATGGAATAAAAACCCTACACTAGCACCCCCTTAAGCTAGGAATCAGAGAGAAGAATATAGGACTATAAATAACCCTAAAAGATGATGATAAAGTTCCCCACACCCAAAAAATAGATTTAAAATGAATATACTTTCTCTCATTTAAGGTTTTGGTGAAGATATTAGTTATCAACTCCATAACATAAAAAAATATGAGATTCATGACATGTCCATGAATGAGCTCCTGAATGAAGTGCATATGAATCTCGATGTACATGGTCTATTGATGTTGGAAAATATTCTTTCATATATATATGTGCCTTTATTCTCATAAAATATGATTTTAAGTCACTTAAAATATATACCAAAATCAATAATAATCCCCTAAAGCCAAATATCCTTAGCAGCAATATTAATAGCTCCTCTATATTCAACCTCAATAGATGATAAATCACTAACATTTTGATTCTTGCTAGACCAGCTAATCATACCTAAAGCAAGGGAGAAATTATATCCTAAAAATTACTTTTGATGTTGACTATTTTCATCCCAATTTGAATCTATGTACCTAATCAATTCAACATCAATACCTTCTCCATAGTGAATCCCAAAATTATGAGTGCCCTAAATGTAGTGAAGAATCTAGTTGGCTTCCTTCTAGTGTAGCTCATGTAGTGTCTACATAAACCTGGATACCATGCCCAATGAATATGAAATATCTAGTCTATTGTGATTCAAATAAATGAGACTTCTAGCATGTTGTTAATACAAGGTGGAATCAACCAATAGAGAAGAACACCCAGCCTAAAGTTTGACTCGAGAAAGAAAGGGAGTCAGAGCTAGATTATATTCAACCAAGTGAAAATATGTGAGAAATTTGAGAGTATACTTTTATTATGTAATGGTTATCCCTAATTCATACTATGAAATCTCAATCCTAAGGAAGTATTGCAACAAACCCAAGTCAGTCATGGATAACCTTTCATGTAAAGTAATTTTCACTATTATAATAGAGGATGAATAACTCCATACAATTAATAGGTTATAAACATACAAAAATAAAATCAAGAGTGATTAATTTTGATAAAAAATGAAAACATTAGGATCAAAAAAGAATCTAGTGAAACCAACTATGAAAATAGAGGAATCCATCTTGGCATAGATATAAGGGACCTATTTGAAGCCATAGATATATTTCTAAGGTTTGTAGACTATGAAATAATCCTATACAAAACCTTGTGGCTGCTCCATATATATTTCCTCCTCAAATTCACCATGAATAAATGTACTCTTCACATTCATTTGATGAACTTCTTGATGATGATATGTGAGAATTACAAGGGTGAGTCTAATAAATTTCATCTTTGCAACTACTACAAAGGTCTTAATATGATCATTATCAAAAACTTGTGAAAAATATTTTTCTAATAGCCATGCTTTGAACTTATCCACTGACCCATATACTATAATTTTTATTGATATATCCATCTATATCATACAACTTTCTTTCCATTAGGAAAGGAACCAAATCCCAAGTGTGGTTCCTAATAAATGAATTATACTCCCCATGTAGTGTTTTATCTAACTCAAGAGTGTTAAATGCCTCACAAAAAGACTGTGGATCAAAATTAAAGGCTATGAATACATGTTGAATACCCTATAACTATGATCATTTATACATGATATCTAATAGATCCCTAACCCAATCACCTGCACTCTACAGTGTCTATCTATGACAAATAGGTCCTAAAGTCAAAAGGTTAGGAGGAGATTCCTCAACCTATAAAAGGAGACTATAATAGGAAGGATGATAATCATTATCTTTTATGTTGTCATATAAACTAAAATAAGAATCCTCATCATCAAGAATATTCTTAAGGTGATCTGAATAATCATAACTATCATTAAATCCTAGTGATTCCAAGGATAAGGGAGAAGTGTCAAGTGTGGATTATGAATGATCCACCTAAAAATCAACACTCCTCTTAATGAACAACTAATGTGTGGTAGGATGAAGAAGCTTTTATACCTTAACACCATCTGGATACCTAATAAATATACAATGCTTAATTTGTGGTTTCATCACCTTATGTTTATCTTTAGGAATGTGAGTCATAGCTAGAGATAAAAAAAATTATGAAATGCTTAATTTTGGGTTTTTAACCACTCCAAGATTCAAAATAAATTATTCATTTTAAGGCTCGATGAATAACATGGTTCTAGATGTAACATGCATAGTTAATGGTCTCTAGAAAGTATTGAGGTATAAGAGATTTAGATTGTATCATATATTTTTCCATTTCCTTCAAGGACCCATTTTTGCATTCTACCGTACCATTCTACTAAGGACTATATGGAACTATACATTGTAAATAAATCCCTTTTGAAGTGAAAAACTACTCAAAATGATGGTTGACATACTCACCACCATTTTATATTCTCAAAACCCCAATAGTTTTCCCTAATTATCTCTCTATAAGAGCCTTAAAGTCTTAAAAACTGATCGAAGAACTCATACTTATATTAAAGAAAGTACTCCTAGGTATACCTTTAAAATTCATCAATTAAGGTAACAATATATATGGTACTGCTAAATGAAGGATTTAGAAATGGACCATAAATATCACTATGAACTAGCTCTAAAATATGTGTATCTCTCCATTATTTTCCTTTGTCATACTTCTCTTTAAGATGTTTACCAAGTATGCAACCCTGTAAAACACCATTAAAAAAGTGGACAAAGGGAAATCCTATGACCATATCATGCTAACTTAGTTAATCTAATTAGTGATCATTAATATGGCCAAATCTCTCATATAATAACTTAATCACCTGATTTGTGTGAGTGATTAGTTCAATATAAGGGTGATTAGGAAAAAAGTGTGAGAAGGTGTACAATCATGACTGGTGATTTTTTTCAATTACCACTATAGACTCATTGTGAAATTAACTAATGACCATAGAAGATAAGGTAAACTCATATTTCTTGCCTAATCTAATGTGAATCATCTAATAAAAAATAAGACATTAGTTGACATTGAGGGAAAACATAAAACATCCTCTAATCTTCCATCACTCAATTCAACAAACCCTCTCCCAAAAACTTATATAAAGGTATCATCACCCATCAAAATATAAGGGATAGAAAATGGTTCTAAGAATATAAAAAAAGTCCCATGATGAATCTATGTGATTCAAATCACCATAATTAATCACCCATGTGTAAGGTTGAGATACAACTACAATAAGTGCTTTGCCCTTTCCTTTCCCCTTACCACTATATTTTGTTTTAGAGGACTCGTAATTCGATGAACCTTATGTGATGAAATTAGGGACACTTATATTATTATTATCAAGAATTTTTGTTAATTGGTCTATCTATTTCTTCATATAATTATGTTCATCATGCCCATTTATCTTACAATAGGCACATTTGACCTTATCTATCTTAGTTTTGGCATTTTAAGAGTAGTTCTTAGTTGTTGTTGATTATACATAGCATAAGTTTTTTTACCCTTATTTTGCTCATAGTCCTTGATGTTATGTTTCTTATCCTTACTATTGTTAGGATGTGGAGCTAAAAGCTTCAACTGGTGCAAACAGGGAGGAGGTTGCTGAGTTCTAAGGAGACCGGCATCGACAGAGTGCAATGCACAAGGCAACCGACGATGGCAGGATGGACAAGAAGGAAACCGACATCGGCAGGAGGTCGGCCGACGTCAGTCACCTCCAGGCAGATAGGGACTGACGTCGGTCGCCTGTGGCAGTTCCAAAACTACTTGTTCCACGGACAGTTAGTTCATTGAACCAAGTGTTTGCATGCAAAGGCTATTTTTGGTCTTGAGTTGCGTGTCTAATTATTGTAATTAGGATAGTCTAATTATTGTATGCATGAGATCTATATAATATACTCATAGGCTGTAGTGTAAACTCGTAACTAGAGAGTAAGAGAGCAATAAGCTCCTTCTGAGAGAAGAGAGAAATGGTGTGTTCCTCCTAGTGCCACAGTACCAAGGTGGGTACTGGTTTGGAGAATCAATAGGGTTCTTCATATTTGTATGATCTTAGTCAGCAGATGAGCATGGCTTCTTTTGGAGATCTACAATGGTGAGTAAGGTCTAGTGATTTGTAGGTAGCAGCAGAGAGCAGGAGATTTACTTGGAGTATGATTGTGTACTTGACGTACTGGCAGCGTGTTACTAACTGGTTGGAGAGGTGAACATCAATTCTGTATTAGAGTTGATTGTTGGGACCAAGAGAGAGAGGGAAGAAGGTCTTGAGGTGTGGCGAACCTTTGAGGTGGAGGAAGAAGTGGCATCTTCCTTATTGTATATTCTTCTGAGTGATTATTAATACAATTATGTATTGTCTCTCAATTCCTATGTTGTTTCATATTTCTAGTTACTTATTGATTCTGGTTAAATTCCGTGTTTAGTTGCTAATACAAGAAGTAATCATATGTGCTCTATTGTTGGAGCAAGATCCTGACACGTGGTATCAGAGCATGTTTATTGTTCTAGGTTCCTGATAAGTGGTATCAGAGCTTTTGGTTGGGTTGACTAACAGGTGGTTTTAGATCTGGTAGTGTTTTTTTATTACAGGTCACTCATAGGGGTTTCAGATTGAGTGGGAGTATAGCAATGGCAGAAGAAAGTAAGCTACAAATGGAGAAAATAAATAGCACGAATGGTCTGATTGATGGAAAGAAAGAGTAGGTAAAAGGAGATTGTTGGTCGGCAGAAGATCAACGTGTAGAAGCAAATGTTATAGGTGACGTTGCACAGGTTGCTCTGGATAAAGTAGAATCTTTGTTTATAGATTCTTTTGTCTCTTTCCATGCAACCCGAAATAGAGCATCTTTTCATGGGTATGTCTTTGGAGACTTTGGAGAGATTTATTTAGGGGTTGGAGAGCCTTGTCAGATTATTGACAAAGGGGAAGTGAAGCTGAAATTGCAGACGGATGACACACAGTGGTTGAAGGAAGTCATGCAGGTACCAGTCTTGGAGATGAGTCTAATTTCTTCAAGAAATTTGGGTGATGGGAGATGCACTATAACTCTCATAGTAGATACATTTGAATTAGATGGTGGTAAGAAAGTAGGTATCCTTTGTCTATCTACTTATATTATTGATTCACCTTTTGTTACAGAGATGTGGCTTCGTAGGCTTAGTCACATATGTAGAAGGAGAATGCAAGTTTTGAAGCGAAAGTCAGATGTCTTTGACAAGCTAAAGAACTAGAAAGCCTTGGTTTTCATGGAGGAGATAACGCACAGAGATCAGGTGAGGAAACTAATTTATTCTGAGTAGGGCTGTGTTAATTTTAACAGGGTTTTGACCCAAAAGGAGCTCGCAGGTAAAAGTTGTCACTCATAAGGAAAACACAAAAATTGACGTCGGTTAGAAAATTGACGTCGACGTCCTCACAGTGACCAACATCGGCTATGTGCAGACCGACATCGACAAAATAGGGATAGGTAAAAACCGGCGTCGATCATGAGGATCGACGTCGGTGAGGAAGTAGTCACAGGGAACCGACATTGGTCGGGTGCAGGCTGGGAGATGGCTAAGATCGGTCACTGGAATGAATGTTGGGCAGACAACAAGCTGTCAACAAGTCTCAAACGCTCATGTAGAGGTCAGGAATGGTAAGTGAACCTCATATTTGTTGTTCACCTTCTTTATTATTGCTTACTGATGGTTGAGAACCAGGAAGATGTATAGAGGCAATGTAGGTAGAATCTAAAAATAGTGGGAGCATGGCATGAATTCTTCAGAAGACAACCAAGCAAAAGATTTGGTAGATTTGTCAGCTAAGAGAGAGCACTGGGAGAGGAGTGGATTCCCTTATTAGAGAAGAGAGTGAATGGATAAGTGAGACAGAAGGCCAAGGTACATGGTCTTGAGGTAGCTGCAGGACAGTGGTACAGGTTTTGATAGGTGGATGACTAAGCATGGCTTTAGTCAATGTCAGTGTAACTATTGTGTCCTTTTCTTTACCAAGTGGATGATGAGTCATGACATCATCTTGTTACTGTATGTGGAGTGGTTGCTTATTGTAGGTTTACATATGTAGGGAGTTCTCTGAGCTAAAAGGTAAAGTTAGTTTCAGAGGTATGTTATGAAGAATTTGGTAGCAGTGAAATTCTTTAGCATAAGAGACATAGAGGATCACAGGTTGATTTTGTCTCAAATAAGAAGCTGATGTGAAGGTGTTGGCGAGGTTCAAGATGCAGAATCGAAAAGCACACCAAGGGCTAGATAGTTCAAGCAGAGCTTAGAACAAGTGTTTGAAATCACATGAGGTCTAGTGTAGACCTGAGTTTTCCCAAGTAATGGGAGTTGTCAGAAATTATGGAGCCAATTCGAGGAAGAGGTACTGAAGGGCAGTTCAGTGGATTCTTACAGGGATCAACAGCAGGTCGACATGCTATGCAGGGTCAAGTTATTTTCTACATAGGTTTGTAGATGCGGATGTGGCAGGTTACCTAGATGACAAAGGCACAAAGGTTAGAGCATCACAGGGTGTGGTGGTTAGTCTTCAGGATTGATCTTGAAGAGGGATACAAGCCAGGGTCCAAATTAGATAGTGTACAGATACAGGTATAGTTGCAAATATTTATCTCCAAGTGGGAGATTGTTAGGATGTGGAGCTAAAAGCTTCAACTGGTGCAAACAGGGAGGAGGTTGCTGAGTTCTAGGGAGACCGGCATCGACAGAGTGCAGTGCACAAGGCAACCAATGACAGTAGGATGGACAGGAAGGAAACTGACATCGGCAGGAGGTCGGCCGATGTCAATCACCTCCAGGCAGACAGGGACCGACGTCAGTCGCTTGTGGCAGTTCCAAAATTGCTTGTTCCATGGATAGTTAGTTCGTTGAACCAAGTGTTTGCATGCAAAGGCTATTTTTGGTCTTGAGTTACGTGTCTAATTATTGTAATTAGGATAGTCTAATTATTATATGCATAAGATCTATATAATAGACTCATAGGCTGTAGTGTAAACTCGTAACTAGAGAGTAAGAGAGCAATAAGCTCCTTCTGAGAGAAGAGAGCAATGGTGTGTTCCTCCTAGTGCCACAGTACCAAGGTGGGTACTGGTTTGGAGAATCAGCAGGGTTCTTCATATTTGTATGATCTTAGTCAGCAGATGAGCATGGCTTCTTTTGGAGATCTACAATGGTGAGTAAGGTCTAGTGATTTGCAGGTAGCGGCAAAGAGCAGGAGATCTACTTGGAGTACGGTTGTGTACTTGACATACTGGTAGCATGTTACTGACTGGTTGGAGAGGTGAACATCAATTTTGTATTGGAGTTGATTGTTGGGACCAAGAGAGAGAGGGAAGAAGGTCTTGAGGTGTGGTGAACCTTTGAGGTGGAGGAAGAAGTGGCATCTTCCTTATTGTATATTCTTATGAGTGATTATTAATACAATTATGTATTGTCTCTCAATTCCTATGTTGTTTCATATTTCTAGTTACTTATTGATTCTGGTTAAATTCCGTGTTTAGTTGCTAATACAAGAAGTAATCATATGTGCTCTATTGTTGGAGAAAGATCCTGACACGTGGTATCAGAGCATGTTTAATGTTCTAGGTTCCTGACAACTATTTGAGGCCTTGTGTTTTTCATGACTAATAATTAGTGCATTAGACTTAGAGGACTTCAATATACCCATCTGAATCAGATTATCTTATTCCCTAGTTAAGTCTTTCATAAAAGCATCTAATGATGGCATGGTGCATGTAGCTTCTATAGCACTCTTAGTAGCATGGAAGGTAGAGACAAAAATAGAACAATTAGGACCTAAATTAGCAAGGATTAAAAGGATAAAATATCAATCCTTTTAATATATGCCACATAATTTCAACTACAACCTAACTGACCTAAATTTAGTAAAGAAGTCTTGTATTATGTCAAAGTTTCCTGGACTCAAACTAATTATATCATTATATAGTGCATGACCCCTCATTACATCTTGCTTCTCATAGAGTTCTTATAGAATGGTCCAAACCTCATTTGGTTATTTTGTATATTCAATGTGAAAGAGTAAGTTGGGTTATATAGGCAAACATAGTATACTATAGGCCTCATCACATTGGTTAAACTAATTCTAATGTTAGTTCAATTTAAATGCCCATAGTTATTATTTGTAAACCTTTAATCCTCAAAAATATTTGTAATTTAGTTTTCCACTCATGATAATTATATGGTGTGAGAAGTGGAACCAAATTATAATCCATAGTACAGTGAAATAAATTTTTTTGCATAAATGAAAGAGAGAAAACAAGGCACAAATCAACTCCCCTGAAACTATCAACAATATTACATGATTTTTACACATTTTATTTAGTGCATAAATAATTGAAACTTTTTAGTGCATATACAATTAGAAATTTATATTTAGTTCATATAAAATATTGACAATGGTTGACAGTGCCTTATAAGAACCAAGAAAAAATATGAAAATAATATCAAAGTGAATAACTCAAAAAATTGTGCACTTTCAATAAAAACATCACTTCAAAAGGAGTTTTCTACATAAATTTATGTGTTTTAAAAGTTCTTTGAATTTCCATTTTTACAAAATAAATTTTGACCTTGAAAATTAAAAATATTGCTTGGAAATTACAATTAATCCTTAGATAAAATTTAATCCCGCTTGGGTTGGGAGTGACCATTAGATAAACTTCCATGTGAATGAGGGATGAATTTTATAAAATAACATACTTAGAGAATATATTCCTCATTATTTTTTTACTCTCTAGATCACCTAAGGACACAAGAGAATAACATATTCAGAGAATAGAATATATATATATATATATATATATATATATATATATATATATAAACTCAAATACTCAAGATTATATATGTGTCATAGAAAAACAAGGTGTTTTTTTACAATAACCCACTTTGATACCATGTTAGAATGAGCCATGATCTATCAAAATGAGCCACTATCAAGAACCGGTAAGATTCGAATACACTAGACTCTTAACATATGTAAGAGAGTATTTTTGAAAAATATGAACCAAACATGAGCAAAATAATATCTTTTATTCAAAATAAATAAAAATAGTTTTAAGGAGAGGTACATAAATAAGATAAGAGAGGCATAAAGTCTCCTAAATTTGGCAATGTGAAAGTAGATCAATTGTCAAAAGAATAGTGAGTATCATCTTCAAGATGTCAACATTGGTTGGTAAATGTCAAGAACATCCACACCAACTAATTTTACTATAGTTAAGATATGTGCATTTTCATCTTAATGACCTAATTATTACACCTAAGTAACCTAATATTACACTTAAGAAAGTTAAATACATGTATAAGAAAAACCATAAAATGGAACTAAAAACCTATAGTAATATTTTATATACATGATGAATGGTAAAACATTTTTTAGCATAAACCCTTTACTCCAAAGAGGGCACATTTCTTACATGAGTATGAATGGTCAAAATTGTGTGAGTATAAATCCTTTTCTCTATAGAAGACACATGTTTTATGTGAGGATAAATTTTCAACCCTTTTTGAGTATATATTCTTTGCTCTGAAGAGTAAAAAAAATTATGTTAAGTATCAAAAGTCAAACATGTCTAAAATACGATTAAGATATGAGCATAAAAAATCCATTTCCCAATATACTAGGTAAGTTCTCTCCAATTTTTAAAGACTCATTGGATTAAAAACAACCATCCTTGATATGAATCCTATAAAATTATCATCCCAATGTGTATTACATATTTGTAGAGGTATCAATTATTGATTGGATAATGCATCTAAAGGCTAAAATAAAATGAGATAGTGATAGTTGTTGTATCTGACATAATATTGTAAATTTTACTATACCACTAAGATCCTCTCAAAAAAATATGTAGTTTCAAAAAAATCATGATGAAATTCTTTCGTACGTAAAATTTATCATAGATTGAAGCATGAATGGTCCAAGTGGCCTCTGGAAACAATATGAATAACATAAAATAGAAATCCAAATATCTAAAAACTATATATACCATTATGAAGCTCTCAAAAAATGTACATGATAGAAAAAATATCATTTAAAAAGACTATTATATGACCAAGATATGACTTATCAAATTCAAGATGCTAGAAATAAAACAAAACCATGAGAGGTGATCTGGAAAAAACTATTTAATGATGGCAGAAATTGTCATACAACTCTAAACCAATAAAATTTACTTTTCTAGATATGTATATATACTTTCTAAAGTATTTAAAAAATTTCATTATTTTATTTTTATCCTTTTTTATATATTTTTTCTAAAAAAATAAAAAATTGTTGATTTTTATTTAAAAAGCTAAATTTAAAAAATATGTAATAAAAAGGCTAAATTTAGAGAAAAAAACATGGAAAAAAGTTTGATTGGCTTATTTTTAGACCTCTATTAAATGAGATTCTATAAGTTTGGATTTTGATGAAATGAAATTTAAAATGGATTTTTTCAAATGTTCTAGATGCAATGGAATGACTAAACTTTTTTTATGAAGCTTTAAATGTATAAAAACTAATAAGGTACCTTTGATGAAACTTTGATATAAGACCCTATAAATTGAATAAATGATGATTTTCAAATATAAAAAAATCATCCACGCAAAAAATTGAATCTTCAAAAATATTTAACACTATATTAGATTTATAGAAGGGCCCATGATAAGAGAAAACTAAATAGATTCCTGGATCACTAAAATAGCATAGATATGAAGAGGGCCAATGGATTACTCTGCATAAAAATATTATAGTAAAAATTAAATTAGATTTAAATGGATTACCTTCAACCTTGCCCTACAACTTCTTATATAGATAAATAAGGAGATTTAAGATAAGAAGAACTCTTATCTTTAAGGATATTATCTTAAAATAAACAAACAATATTTTAAGGATGACTATTAAAGATGTTCTTGTTTATAAATAGATTATAAATAATTTATTATATAAATAAGATATTAACAACGGTATGTATAGAAGGTTTGCATTATCCATAAATAATATAATTATAAATACACCTTATCAAATGCAATAGTATATGTCTTAATATACATTTTTTACTTTTAATATGAAAACCAATTCGTATTTACCTTCATTGGTAAAAAAATTATATCATCCCATGATTTGATGAAGAGTTGTCATGTTGGTGGCAAAGGCAGTGATGAAGTTGGTGAGACTTATTTGTTTCCATATTGATGCTCCAGTGGATGGGCCAAAGTTTGTTGTGGGAGGTGATTCCTCTTTGGGTAGAGCAGTGGCACAATAAGATGTGGAATTGGTCAACTTAGATATTGAGAAGGTTTCATCTATCTGATAGCTCTTTGTGAGATTTTAAAAAGTTAGTGGTTATTGTTATTATCTCTTCTTAATACAGAATTTTTTGGTCTCTTTGTAAGTTTCTTAGTTGTTTCTAGTTTGGTGTCTATTATTATATTAACATTGTAATATTTGGTTTGACAACTCTTGGGCATGAGGGTTTTAGAATTTTTTCTTTGTTAGGTCTTGAAAGTTATAGTTGGGTGTTGTGTTGCCTCAAACTTAGTTCAATGGCATTACTATGTAATATTTTCTTTTACTTCAACAAAAGGGTGGGGACCTTTCACCCTTATTTATGAATTTAAAAAACCATGAAATAATAAATTTAGATTAATAAATAAATTTGGATTTAAATTTAATTTATATAAATAAATCCAAATTTATTTATTTAAATGCCACATTGTTTCTTTTAGGAAAAGTTTTATTTTAACTTATATAATTATTAATTTTATTTTCTTGAACTAGCACACTATTTAATCAATTTAAGTTCGAATGAAATTTTATACTTTAAGAATTATATTCTAAAATACTATTTCTTATTTATAATATTGTTCATGGTAAAAAATATATTCTCTTAATATTGATAGCATCATACTCAATGATTTCTTGTCAATAATGACTAAGGTGCATATTCTTCCCACTTCCCCTCAACTCCTAAAATTCCTCTATTTGTTTAATAACAACCAACATTCAACAAAAACATATTATAAACCACATACATAAGGATTTGATGTAAGGCTTTCCATTTCCATAATAGTCAAAATTCAAGAATAAATTCCTATTAAACTTTAAAAATAAATGCAAGTTCATTTATATCTTTAATTATAATATCTAGACACTTAAAAATAGTCCCTATATATTTATTAATTATTAATTTTTATAATTATAACATGTTTATGTACTTGTCAATTCATTATAAAAAATAATAATTATTTTTATTATTTTTCATTTTTATGGTCCTTGACACCTCTTTCTACCCTTCCATATTCTCTTTTCTCTCTCCTTTAATTTTAATATGATTAGATATAAAGGTAATAGAAGCATTCGTGGGTAAGATTAGGGTTGGCATTAGGGTGTCATACCCAACATCACCCCTAACTTCCCCTTTTAACACTAAACCAAAAGAAAAAAAATAGCTAGCCGTATGGGATAAAATAACCATTTCTCTTTCTTTCTTCCATTTCAATCACTTAGTGAGGTAGGGAATGCTAGTCTAGGGAATGTTAATTTGAGTGGTTGATTTAGGGATTTCTTGTGGTATGAAATGTGAGTGTGAGCATTGGGAATTTTGTGGTCTAGAATTTGTGACTCTTTAGATTTTTTTATTTGAGTGTTTGATCGATGAAACCCTTATATTAGAAGAATGGGAATAATCTTAAAGATTAAAAATAGTATAATACACCATTCAAACTGCAAGAAGGAAAGGAAAAAATGGCGATAATGAAGCAAGCATGAAGACCCTAACTTTTATTTATTCTATCAAACATAAAATTAAAATATTAAAATATATAAATTTGAATGCATATTACATTTAGTTTTACCTTGAAAATTTTGAAAATAGAAATTGGAAAAAAAAAAATTAATGCATATGAAATTTAGAAAAAAAAATAGCAAATCAAAGGAAATTTTAAAAAAAAAGGGTAAATTATTAAAATTTAGGGAAACTTTTAAAAAAAAAGTTAAATTAGCAAAAAAATGAAAATTTTATGATAAATTTAACAAATGTATAAAAAAATCCAATTTAAAAAAAAATAGGGAAATTTAGTGAAAATTTGTAAAATGATATTTAATTGGAAAAAAAATGAAATTTTAGGGGAAATTTTAAAAATTATGGAAAAACTATAAAATTTGAGAAAGTTAGAGAAATTTTTAAAACTTAAAAAATTAAGGAAATTTCAACAAATTTAGTAAAATTTTCAAAAATATAAAGCTAATTTAACAAATTTTGAGAAAATTTGAAAAATTAAAAGAAAATTTAATAAAATTTTGAAAAATTAGAATAATTTAAGGAAATTTTCAAATTAATAAAAATAAAAATTTTAGGAAAATTCAAAAAATATAAAGAATATTCTAAATTTTCAAGAAAATTATTGAAATCTAGAGCAATTTTAGAAAAATAGTTTAAAATTAATGAAAATTAAAAAAATTGAGAAAACATTTAAAAATGTAAGGAAAAATCTTAGAATTAGGAAAAAAAAAAAAAAAACCCCAAAATTAAGGTGACTTTAGGGAAAATTCAGACATTAAAAAATAAAGAAATGTAGAAACAAATTTAAAAAATGATGAAAACTTGAAAACTTATGTTAAATTTAATAAATTTAGGTTAAATTCTAAAAAATCATGTAATTTCAATAAATTTTAGAAAATTTTAAAAATAGGAAAAATTAAGGTAATTTAGGGGGAGTTTAAAAAAATATTTGAAATTAAAATAATATAAAAATTTTAGGGAAACTTCAAAAAATTGGAATAAATTATTGAAATTTAAAGTAACTTTTGAAATTTAGGTTGAAATAATGAAAAATGGAAAATTTAGAGCAAATTCAAAAAAAGTAAGGGAAAATACAAAAATAAGGTCAAATTCAAGTAATTTATGACAAACTTGAAAATTTAGATAAAATTAGTAAAAAAGGATACTATAGTGAATTCAAAAAATAATGCAAAATCCAAAATTTAGGTTACATATTAAATATTATCAAAATTTAAAAGAAATTTTGAAGATTTCAAATGCTCAAGGAAAGTTAGAGGAATTTTGAGAAAATTCAATAAATTTAGTGAAACTTCAAATATTTAGTACAAGTTTAATATATTTAGGAGAAAATTAAAAAAATTCAAAAAAAAAATTCAAAAATTAAGATAATTTATAGGGAATTCAAAAACTTAAGTAAATTTAGAAAAAAAAATACAAAATTTATTAAAATTTAGGAAAATTTTATTAAATGAGAAAAAATACAAAATTTAGAGAAACATCAAAAAATGTAGGGAGTATATTCTAATAATTCAGAAAGTTTGGGTATTTTAAAGTATATTCTAAAAATTATGAAAAATTGCAAAAAATTATGGAAACTTTATAGATTTTTGAAAACTTCAAATAATTAGAGAAATGTTATAAGGCAAATTCCAAAAAATAATAAAAATGCAAAAATTTAATTCCAACTTCAAGTAGTGGGCATATTGGCACTGAGAAGCTTAGGGAGTGTGTAACTGAGAATGATTTTTAGGGAGACATTATTGAGCATTAGGATAATGCAGTTGAAAATGATAACCCTACTGTTTTTTGGGCCAATATTAAATTTATGATTTTATATGAATATTTTTTTATTATATTATTATGGAATTCACTTCATTATAGTGTTTTTTATTATCATATTTAATGTATTATTATATCACTTTATTTTTAATTTATGATTGCATTCAAATTTATTTTAAAATACATAATTTGTTTAACCCTAATTGGGATTGTGGAGTCATACTTAGTTAGATAGGGTTAAGTATATATAAATGATAAGGCACAAGGGTGAATATCATATCTACAATAGCCAATTAATATATTAAATTTAGATGTATCATATGCTAAATTTATAAAATTGAGATAGGCTATTAATAAAAAGTATAGTTATGCTAGATATATAAATGACATAAAAGAGAGTACTTAGTTGTTTCTAATGCTAATGTAAATCCAGATCTAGTATAGGAATAAATTAGGTAGGAAGACAGTTCTAGATCAATCATCAAATTTTGGATCTAGTTCCTCTATCTCTCTAAACACCTATGTTAGCTTGGGATAGTTACATCAATGCTAGTGTTTGATTTTGATGCTAGTGTCCGATAAGGAATATCAATAGAAATAGGTTGCAAACACCTAGATGTTTTTAGGTTTGGATTCATCTTTGCTCTGGTGTATTTAGATCTATGTCATAGACTATTGCTCTTAGTGAAATGTAAAAACCCTAGCTTTTCATCTTCAATGTGAAGTTGGTAAAAAATAGGTTAGTGGGAACACGATGTTGAGATAACTTGCAATGACCCTGATCTTAAATGGTGTTGCCTACATATCTAATACTCCAAACGAGGACATCAGACTCATGTAGTTCTCCCCTACATTTAGGCTTGTGTGTGAATCATGCAATGTGTGAAAATCAAGTAAAATAATGACCTAGCTTTTAACTTGGAAAATATGACCTTATGACTACTCCTTTAGTAATTCAAACTTGTATTTGGGTTATTCTTTTGATGATATTAGAATATGTTAGAATAATAAAGTTTTTGGTAACTTGAGTGCTTCTTGAGTACGTTTTTGGTCTGATTGGTAGGTGGTGAATGAATGAGTGTTGATATTGTATTTATACCAATCCTATCAGGAGATATATCACATTAAATCACTTAGGATGACCATTGTAATATGTTTTATTTACAAATTAGATCACTTTAGTGTACTGGACACCTATTTCAGGGTAGGACAATAATGTTGATGTTATTGTTTATCCTATACATTAGTGTCTAAGTAGAATAAGAGTAGGCATAGGCTCAAAACTTACAAAGGTATATGATAAGAACATTTTAAGCATTATAGTCAAGATGGGATGCCTATGTGATCAATATAAGGCTAGTTGAATTAAGAGGTGGGCCAAGGGGCACAAGATAGAGTAGATGCAAGGCTTACAGAAGCAAGGCATGCGTATAACTAAGAGGAACAACCAAGGTCTGAGTTTTCAAAGTGTATAAGAATGAATTTTTACATAATCACAAAATATTATCTACATTTCCCCCTCTTTAATTTAGTAATGAAACTTCTAGTTTAAAGGAAAGGAATAAGTACTTGGGTGTGTATGCAAACCTTATCCTTGCTTGAGTTGAATTGAATGATTCACTAATGACTAGACTACAATAAATAACATGTTACAGTGTATAATTAATACATATAATCTAGGTCAAAATTTACATAAAACAAATTGAAATTGAAAGAGTAAGGTTTAGGAGTACACCTGTGTGTCAATGTAACTGCCTTGCCTATTAGAAAGTTATTTTTACAAAACATGTATCATTTTAAGTCTCTAAAATTGAGATTGGGATAAATATAGATAAATATTTAAATTGCATATATCTAAGGAGATAGAGAAAGAGAGGTTGGAAGGCACATGCCCTTAAATTTGGAGTAAAAGTGAGTTGTTAACTGATAGTTGAGATTAGCTCAACCTCAAATCCAATGATACTTATAACCTAGTGAGTTTGGATGATCAAGTCCAAACTAAAAACTTGGAAAGACTGAGTGATTTAATCACCCAGACCATATCAAAAGGTGAACCAACTATTTTAGTAGATTGGCTTACTAAAGTCTATAAAAGTCCACATGGTATCAATACATGCAATAGTTTTAGAATCTAAGATTGATTTGGATTTTTTAATATTAGGTACATGTTATGCATAACATATGCACCTTAGATATGTCTCATGCTAAAAATATGTGTAAAAATAGTATCATGTATAGAATTCTACCATAAATATATATCAGAATCATATAACTATGTGTTTTGGCCAATTCATAAAATTATGTAAGTATGGAGTACATACTTCTAAAATATCCCCCACTATATATGGAGAGATATGAAATTGATATAAGTACCAATGAGGAGGACATTTATCCAAAACATTCCCCCACTATATATGGAGAGATATGAAATTGATATAAGTACCAATGAGGAGGACATTTATCCAAAACATGCCCCCACTATAACTGGAGATGTTTAATATTGAGTAGGTATGGAAAACATGCTTCTAAAGCATGCCCCCACTGAATCTATGAATTATAATTACCATACTTAAATAATGTGAAGATCATGCTTCCCAATCATACCCCCACTAAATCTAAAACTATGAATGTGTGTAATCCATGTCCATATGACATGCCCCCACTATAATCTAGAAACTATGAATGTGTGGAATCCATGTCCATATGGCATGCCCCCAATGAATCTGAGAAATGGTATAAAGTGTTGAGAACATAATTCCTAAGAATTCCCCCACTAATATTCCCCCCTTTAAGGTGAGGTGAAAAATTACCTATAAGCTAGCTCACATCAAAAGGGTAAAACAACTATAAATTCTATGAATGCAACCATGTAGCATATAGAAGGAAACATGTCTGGGTAGATGCAATATTGAAGGGCATATAACCAATACTATCATATTTAGGCATAAAATTCATGATAAATATCATGGAAACATCTATATAGTAACATTCCAAGCTCAATAAGCAAACAAGCACACACACAAGAGCACTAAAAAGCAAGTTAAAAAGCAATGGTCCAAGGAGACCACAAAAAAAGGGCATGTTCAAATGTTGTAAAATCAAATGGACATGACTTAGTCAAATGTCCAAAAAATAAAAAAATGACACATTCAAATGTCCATATAATAATAAATGACATATTAAAATGTCCAAGAATGCAAACATAGACACAAGGGCCACATACAATAAAACATATTCAAATGCTTAAAAAATCAAGATAATATCAAGCCAAAACACTCAAGGAAGTGTGTAAAGGAAAATCATAAGCAACTAGAATAACATGTCTTAGTGGCCCATGGATAAAATGTGTTATAAAAACATGTTAAGTACATAAAATACTAATTACTCTATGTAATGTATAAGCATGGATAATAGGCATGTGTAAGTACATATGTAATTTCAAACATGATAGTGTAGAGTGATCACCGAGTAATGTAACCTGTGTGGATCAAGATTGTATAAGATGGATGTGCCTAACATCCTAGTGGTGTGATTATAATGAAGTCCTAACACCCCTAAGTGTATCATGTACATGTTCATGCATGTGTATGTGTATGTAGGAGTAAATAATATGCTAATCCTCAATGTGGAACTAACACATAGATGCCAAAGGGCCAATAGAACATGTAGGTGTTGAAAATGTTTTTGGATATTTGAATGTCTTCTTGATTTTTTTGGTATTTTTGAAGATGAGGAAATATAATCTTATGATTCCATCCAATGGATGGTCATAGATATCTCCCCCCATTGTGAACCTTACAACCTCAAATTGTATCTTTTAAATTGTTTGCATCATGATTAGCTAGGTTAAAAAGGGACATATCATGTTCCTCATTATGTTTTTCATGTGTAGTAGAAGATGTACTACTATCATTTGAAATATGTATTAATTTTCATTCATGAGAAAAAGAAATGTCTTGTTGATTTTGGTTAATTTTTTCTTCCATTTGGTATAGCCAAAGAGTTCCAAGTGTAAATTCATATAGAGAGGTGGTAGGCATAACCTAAACCCATGTTTGAATTAATTTATGACCACAAGAAATTGGTTTTTTTATGTTTCCCAAGGAGTCCTTCCAAGTGACCTTCCTTTGTAAATTTTTTAAGTTAAAACTGAGTTGCTGAAAATATTTTATGCTACAAGTAGTTTTGGTTTGTGTGAGATCAATATGGTTGTGCCAAAAATAAGCATGACCCATATATAAGGTAATTTTTAAATCATGATGATGTGTTAATTTTTTGATTCTATACACTTGAGGATTTGGCATAGGATGAGGTACTTGTATGGGCCCCATATTAAGTAAATTTTTCAAAGCACTCATATAAAGATTAGGAACACCAATTTTTTACTCATGGTGCTCATTTGGTAATTTATCTCCCTTATTTGTATAAGGGATAATACTTTGGTACTTTGAAGGAGAAAAACAGGTTAAGGAACCTTTTGGTAAGCTAAGAACCAATATTTTGTACACTTGAGGATTTGGCATAGGATGAGGACCTTGTATGGGCCCCATATTAAGTAAATTTTGAAAAGTACTCATATAAAGATTAACACCAATTTTTTTCTCATGGTGCTCATTTGGTAATTTATCTCCCTCATTTGTATAAGGGATAATACTTTGGTACTTTTAAGGAGAAAAATTGGTTAGGGAACCCTTTGGTAAGCTATAGAACCAAATTTGAGCGTCATCATAAATGCTCATATAGAATAATTTTAACAATATTCTATCATATTTTGCCCATTGACCAAAAAAATGTACATAATTTAGCATGTGATCAAATGGAATTTTATTGTGCCAAAATACAGGTATATGTGATATTTAAAATCATGTGGAGAAGGATATTCAAGCATACATTTTTCAAGAGGTTGCTTATTGAATAAGGTAATATTTTTATTATGGAAAGCGAGTTGAGTTTGAAGTATATAAACTTATTTTTGAATGGTGGGAATGGTGGTTTTTTAAATAGGTTATATCATTGATTTGAAACCACCCTTGCTTTTGGATGTAGGTATATGAGTATCATCATTATCATGGAAAATAAGTATAAGTTTGGAATCCTTGAATTTTGGATGTTTTGGTAATGGTTCTTGCTCTTGATGTGCATCTATATATAACTCAATATGTGGTACCTTATTTACATCTTGATATGGAGGATTCATTGTACTTGACTCATAAATGTCATAATTATGTATATGCTCAATATGAATGCATTATTTAGGTGGTATCACTGTAGGAATGCCTTCAGTTTCAAATTGTATTTTTCAAAATTTGAAAGGTTTAACATTGGTAGGATTCATTAATAAAGTCCCATCATGTATGAGTTTTAGACTTCTATGAATAGTAGATGGGATGGATTCCATTGAATGTATCCAAGGTCTACCCAAGAGTATATTATAATGTAATGATTGAGACATTGCCTAAAAAGTAATCAAAATAGTTTTATGTCCCAATGTCACATCCAATGTAATTTGACCAATTGGAGGGCTATGTAAATTATCAAACCCTTTCATATGCACAGTCAACTTTTAAAGCAAATGGGTGCTAATTATAATAATGGTTAGAAAATTGATACTATAGATATTTATCCCTGATCCATTATCAATGACCACCCTTTTAATGCCCTTATTTTTTTATCATCACTTGTGTGAACAAAGGTAACTCTTTGTCAATAATATCTTTGGATGGTAAGTCAGTTGGATCAAAGGTAATAAGTTTGATGTTTTTTTTATATCTTTCATGATATACATAAAATAAGCAGGCTCAATATCATTTGGAATTTGAGTTTCATGTAATGTCTCATATAAGATGTCCTTGTAAACATTAGATTGCTTTAGGAGCTCATGTAGTGTAATTTTAGCATGCATATTGATCAATTAGTCATATTGGCATCTAGATACCAAATCTATAGCATTTCAAAAGGAATTATGGAGAGATATCAAAAGTTGTCTCTATTTTAACACTCTCTCATTATATGCATGGATTTGATTTACAATTTTAACAAGACAAGTAACATAGTAAACCATAGAAAATATAAGGTTTTGGACCATGAAATAATCTATAGACGTGTCCATGGAAAACATGATTACAAGATTGATCAATCAGGGATCAACAATAGAAAAAGAAATCATAAAACCCTAGCTATCTTAGAGTTTGATATTTAAAGGTTGAGTTCACCAAATGTTTAATCCTAATTGGGATTGTGAAATCTTATTTGGGTAGATAGGGTTAAGGATATAGAAATGATAGGGCACAAGGGTGAATATCATATCTACAATAGGCCAATTAATGTGTTAAACTTAGATGTAATATATGCTAAATTTATAAAACTAAGATAGGTTATTAATGGAAAGTACAACTATGCTAGATATATAAATGAGATAAAAGAGAGTACTTAGTTGTTTCTCATATTAATGTAGTTATGAATCTGGTATAGGAAGAAAGAAAGTAGGAATATAATTTTAGATCAGTTGTTAGATTCTAAATATAGTGCCTCTGGCTCTCTGGACACTTACATTAGCCTAGGATAATTGCATCGATGCTAGTGTCTGATTTTGATGCTAGTCTCCTATACAAAATATCATTTGAAATAGGATGTAACCATTTGGATGCTTCTAGGTTGGGCTTCATATTTTCTCTAGTGCATTTAGATCTAGGTCATGGACTATTGGTCCTGGTGAAATGGTAAAACCCTATCTTTTCATCTTCAATATGACCTTGGGTTAGTGGGCACATGGTGTCGAGATGACCCATAATGACCCCACTATCACAGGGTATTGCCTATGTATCAAATATTCTAGAAGAGGGCCTCAAACTCATGTAATTCTCCACTACATGTTGGCTTATGTGTGAATCATGAAATGTGTGTAAATTAAGCACAAAAGTGACCTGTCTTTTAATTTGGAAAATATGACCTTATGAATATTCCTTTATAACTTTAGACATGTAGTTGGATTGTTTCTTTGATTGATATTAGAATAGGGTAGAATAGGAAAGCTTTTTGTAACTTGAGTGTTTTTTGAGTGCTTATTGAGTGTTATTTTGGTCTAATTAATATTTTTTGAATGAATGAAGGTTTATATTGAATTTATATGAATCCTATCAGGAGATAACTTGTATTAAAACACTTAAGCTAACCATTGTAATATGTTTTATTTTCACATTGGATGACTTTAAGGCATTAGACACTTACGTTAGGGAAAGATAGTAACATTGACACTATTGTCTATCTTAGATGTTAGTGTCCAAGGAGAAGGAGATCAAAAATAGGCTCAAAACTTACAAAGGTGTAAGATAAGTACATTTTAAGCATTTTGGGTATGATGGGATGTTTGTGTCATCAATATAAGGCTTGTCGAACTAAGAGGTAGGTAGAGGGCTACAAGATAGAGTATATGTGAGGCTTACAGAAGTAAAGCATGTGTATAACTAAGAGTAATAACTAAGGTCTGAGTTTTCCAAGTGTACAAGACTAAGGTGCCACATAATCACAAAATATCATCTACATAATTACACTATTTTTAATTTTATGTTTAGTGTTATAATTAAAATTATAATTATAATTATACATATAATAATTATAGTTTTATAATTTAAAAAATATATTTTATAATTAATAATATTAAATAGTTTTAATTAATTTAAAACTACTAAATTTTTAATATAAATATAAAATTAGACTTAAGTCACAGTTTCAACCTAACATTGCACTTAAAGTCAAAATCAACACTTAAAGTCACTTTAAATTTTCATGTAGTGTCATGCTTTAATTTTGACCTAGTTTCACACTTAAATTCACCTTAGTAATGGATTTCAAAATAATTTCAAAGTCACTAGGAGACATTGACAATATTTCAGGTGATGAATTTTCCAAGGTCATCCTAAAGCTAGAAATATTGTAACCGTGTCCTATGTTAGCATCACCTAGGAGAAGTTAGAAAGTGACATTGGGGTGAATTTTTTAAATTATTTATATTATCTTTAGGTTGACATTGTATTCATGTAATTTAAATTTAGTAATAGAGATGGCTTAAAATTATTTATCCAACTTTATGGATGAAATTTGGCTTTCAATTTTTTTTGGGTCACTTTAAGGATAATTTAAGTCTACTTAAAGTAAATTTTAATCATCACCTGAAATAATGAAAATGTTATATTGGATTTTTTAGACACCTAATTTTGGTATAATACCATTTTTATTACATATTTTTCATGTATTTCCATACTTTCATTTGTTATATATTTGGATTTTTTCATAAACTTACCACCCACATCAGAGTCTCATTAGCCTTGATTCATATATATTTCCTCAAATGCACCTCAAATATATTAGTTTGAAACACTATGATGTCATATAATTATTCTATCGATTCTGACCCTCATCCTTTATGAGTCCAATATTCTATGGCCTAATTTTCAATGCCCTGACTTTCACTTATCACTATCTTCTAAGGTTAGCCTATGTTTGAAGTGTCCTAGGGATCCATATATAGGAAAAATTTTCCTTTGCCAATTATCATCTTCTTATATTGAATAAATATCTTATAAGCCACTTATATATCACATAATCATCAACCCTTATCAAGAGTTCTAAAACTTAGTTCAATGAATATGCACATTGAGCCTAGATTATATCAAAATAAATCCAAGTCTTATGCCATCACATATTGTACTAAGATAAGGTCATAAAGAAGCATATAATTCAATTTAATTATCTAGTGAAAAAAGGTGAATTCATATATCTTATAGGTTTTGAATTCACCCACAAGTGTTAGAATTATATAGATATCTAATTTAAATCATGCAATATATGCAATTACAACTCCTAAAAATGTTTCATAGGCCAACTAACTTGCACACACTATTATATGCATATATTTATTAAGGATTGGGTCAAGATAAAATGATAGTAAATTAAATAATTATTTGTTTCAAATTAGTGAGGTAAATCTAGAATAATAAATTAATATCAAAACATAGATGCCCAAAAATAATTAGAGCATAGAAAACAAAATAGGATAAATTTAGTTAGATAAAACTGGTTACCTGCCAATTATAACAAAGACACAATTGACCCTCTAATAATTCTAACCTAGTGTAGAACAAATTTGTATTTCAAGAGAATATTCTATTCTAGTTCTTTATTATGTTCCCAATTCTAAAATTTAGCTACATTTCTAAGTTGTGTTTGTAGCAACCCCACTAGGGTCAACTAGAAATACATGATTTTTTTTTAATTTAATACATATACCAAAAATAGATTACACCATGAGAATATGCAAATACCATATGAAATACTCAAATCATGATAATAGAAACAATCATATTACATCACATATCAATGAACCCTAATATCATGAGAGCACATCATAATGCAAATATAGAAAGTAAATATATTAACTCAACCATAGTTGATACAAGTCTATAGCCACCATTGTCAATATATAATAATAAATAATTAAAAATCTCACAAAAATATTAAATAATAAGTAAAATATAATAAAATTTACATAAAATATACATGGCTCCCCTGGAGCATAGTTCCCAAACTCAAGTATCTGTGGTAATCTCAAGTGTCATCTCGAAAAGAAGTATTGTTGTGGGGATGGAGAGCATCATCTAAGAAATTTTCCATACCAACCATAGACCAATTATCCCTCACACTAATCCTATTAGGAAATATCCCTCCCTTCATGGATGAGTAGATAGTGACAGTGTAGGAATCTAGAGAGACAAGTAAGTACATGTGTGCTATATGATTTCAAAATTAAACATACAGTGTATCACAAAAAATCATTATAGTATAATATATTGCACAAACATATAAATAATAATCATTAAATGATAATGTCTCATTAAACATAATTTGGACCAAATTTTTATGAATAATAAATAATAACAATTTATAGATCAATCAAATTCATACACACCACTTGATCAGACTGCCTTCATATGTCATTGTGATGCTAGTAAGCCAATGAAGTCCATCTCACTCCTTATTTCATATCAATAATATAGATTGGTAAAACACAATTCAACCACAAGATTCATTTAATTTACATCTTATTATCAAACACATCATATAACATGCCAAACATAACAGTAACCAAAGCATACATTTATTCTATCAAACATATGAATCAATTTTACATTATTTTCTATCCCATACTAGAAATAATGACTACAATTTTATACCACCTAGGTAAATACAAATTTAACTATATATTTTCACTATCATAATTATTTTTCAACATAATACACCCTATGATAACTCATATTACCATAGTCTATTATTCTAAGACATAACTACTAGTTTTCCACAATCAATCATATAAAGTAGTCTTAAATACATAGAAACATAAGCTTTTATTCAAGTGACTATATATAATGAAGCAAGTCACAGCTCCCATAGAACACAATAATATACTATCATAACAATTTTTAAACTCTTAAAGTTACATACACACATACATAAAATCCTACTAACTATCGCAAAACATACTATTAGTAGTAATAACTAAAACTCATACATTTATTTAGTGAAATATAGGTGTAAGTATAAAACATATCAATTACAATATATACCATCCAGCTATAACATACATTTATACTATAGTACTCCATGATATCTCATACTATCATACTTCACAACTACATAAAAATACATAACCAACTTACAATTTCAAAAATCAAATGATCACATATGCAATAACAATCAAGCAAGTATAGGATTATACCACCTAAGTATACCTTAAGTTTAAAATGAATGCTAAAATTCAAATAAATATAACTTATAATCATGCATCATGATGCACCATTACATGATAAATATAACAAAACATTTATACATAGTAACACTCTCATAACATGTACCACACACAATTATTAAATATTGAATACACATATAACTAACAATTAATCAATCATTTGTAGAGAAAAAAAAACTAATAAACCCATTATAACATTCATTTAACATCTCATTATATTTCTTATAAGATTGTTTTAACACGGTTATAGCTTTGATTCTACAGACATCTGATGATTAGATAAAATCATAATTATAGCTACAAGCTTAGGCTTATGACCTAACACAACCATTTTCATTATATAATTATGTGGCATACTTAAATCCATGTGTAGATATATTAAAATAAGACTCAACACACATGAAACATAAGGTAATCCAACTAGAATTTGTTATACATTTTAGGGGTTTGAATACACACATTCGTTAACTTAATTATATGTAATTCTTCAATGTAGTTAATAATCCATCTATGGAACTATAATCATAATAATACACCCCTTGAATATATATATATATATATATATATATATATATATATATATATATATATATATATATATATATATATATATATATATATCCTTATTATGCATATGGTAACTTATTTTACACCACATGTTTGACTTACAAGATATATATATAGTGTACAACTCATGCATAATTAATGATAACTTAATTGGATTTTCTATCCTTTCCATGTCTCAATCTATTTCCATAACTAGAAGAAATAAAATACTAACCACAAAGATGTATCCATCCTTCTAATCTAACAACTTATCTCTCAACAAGATTAGAAAACATTCTCCCACCAACTTCAAGGGAGTACGGTCAAACAACATTCAAAAACAATTTCCTATTTAAGAGAACACTAAATCAACATCATGGAAATAAGATTCCTCTTAGAAACATCCTAATAATTTAAAAATAAAGGGAGGGAGTGTCAACTATAGATATCTATAGATAATCTAGAAATTTTGTCTGGTGAGGAATCGGGATGTATTAGTATTCATATCTATCTTTTTTCCCTCAATTTTATTTCCATTGATTTTTCAACTATTTCATTGTATTATTGATCAAATATAATTATCATTATGACATCTTTTATACTAGTAGTTATTATATATCTATAGGTTTCCCTTGTGCCATTATTTTAGTGAGTTGTGTGTATTAGTATTTACCCATAGAACCACAATTCATTAGAACAATTGGTGAATATTATCTTAGTGATCATCCAACCTAAGGTTTCACAACCCTCTCCCCATATAATCTAATTTTACTTTGCATATTTGATTTTTAGATCTTGGTTGTTTCTATTTGTTCCATCCTAATAATTATTATATTTTAGGGAACCCCTCCACTCTTTAAACATATTCAAACTTATGGTTTCCTAGTTTTTTAACCCTTCAAAGTCTAATCTCTAATAATCCACCTATCATATCTAATTTTTATATTTAATTATTTTCCTTATCAATTTATCAGTATACCTAACTAAACTCATATTTATTATGTTTACATATTATACCCATTAATAATTTTAAATTTACAAACCCTAATAAGAAAATTTTTAGATTGAGTGGTTCTAGTCTTGTGACTATATTAAAATTCATTTGTTTTCTACTCATGCTTTTTGAAATAAAAAAATGTCAAATGTTATTGATGTTTTTCCTTATTATTTTTGAGGTAATGAAATTGTGAGTGATAATGCAAATGATGATGAATATTAATACAAGGATAATTATTTTGAATATTTGATCCAAAATGAGTTCATATACTACTTATTTTAGATTATTAATTTATAAGCTTCTTGAATATTTAAAACCCATGTTTTTATGTTACATTAAATGTGAAAGAAATATTTGGCTAAGGAATTTACACCTAAGAATGTTACCAATGATCTTTTAAATGTTCATAATCCACCTATTAGAGGATATACTTCTTCATCAAGTGGTGAGGCTAGTGATCCTATTTATCCTACTTATACTCCTATGCCTCACCTAATGTCATTCCACCTCAGGTTAATCAAACTATTCCTACACAACCTACTACATATTTTTTTCCTTGTACAACTTATGTACCACCTAAGCTCACTCTTAATGTTTTATCTTTTGTTCTTGGTATTAGTAAAAATACTCAAGTCTCTATTCTTATCAATGTTAACCATACATTGACTCATACACATGCAATTACATCTAAATATGCTTACTTTAAACAATATATTTCAGATATACAAGCTCAAATTAAGTAATTTCCCCAAATATTTGAAAACCCTACCCATGTGGTTCCTTCTCAAGATATATTATATAGCCCATTAATTCATGAGGTCCTCACTCACCCTTTGCCTACACATTTTATAGTGTTGAAATATTATGTATTTAATGTTAAGGTCACTGGATCCTTTGAATCACAATTGATATTTTTTTTTTTTAGTTTTTCTCATGGTGATCTATTGATGACCAAAATATTTCATTGAATTCTCAAGAACTATGCCTTGGATTGTTTATGCACCTGAACTATAGGCTCCATGCCTTAATTTAATTATTTTGATGATATATTATTAACACACTTTTATATAAACATTATGAAAATGTCACATTTTTTTAACTTATCAACTTAGACAAGAATTTAAAGAGAATATTGATAGTGTTTTCTCTTTAATAGTGTTTGCTTCAATTCAAGACTACAATTGAAAAATTGTCCCACCAATACCTAATAGTGAGTTACAAAGAATTTATTCCAATGGTTTTCTTCAACAAATTAAATTAAAATTTATGTTTAACACTTACCATATTTTGATGAGCTTTGTCACATAGTTCATGTCATATAATTAACCTCATTTGGGTCCTTCCTATAATTTTTTAGTTTTTTCCTAAGTTTTATTTGTGTGTGTATTTACTGTATTTATAAATGCACTTTATTCTAGTCTTTTAAGGTTTCACTCACCTCTATAGTCTACTTATTGGATTTGGAGTTACTTACATGTAAATTCTCTCCCCCCACATGGCACACACATCCTCCCCAATTGTAATAAAATTAGAGACACATGGTATATGTGATGGAACTTGCACTTATAATTCGTGTTTTTTCTTAGATTTTTATAAAGAGCTCACCTATCCTTTTCTTCAACACTTTATACACTCTCAAATCAATCTTGTTGATCTAGTCTTGATCTTGCATTCTTGATTCTCTTTTGACCTATACTCATTCTTATCCTAGTTTCTTCATGCTATCGTAATTGGAGATTCTTCTTGCAATTTTTTAATACTATTGTTGGGGTTTTCTATATATGACAATTTCTTCACTTGTCACCTTTGTCTCAACTTTGTGGCTTATTTCTATCAAGGTGATGTTATTTTGCATTCTTTTTCTTATTTATTTCAACGTTATTTCATGACATCAAAAATAAATCTAATATGGTATTATAGCATTGGTTTTTTAATATTGTTGGTGAGTGTTGTATAGGAATTTCTTGGAGGAATTTTGATTTTTTTTTTCGTCTCCATTTTTTACCCTCTAACCTTATTTTTACAAGTTTATATCCTTTAATGTTTATTTAAAGGATTTTTTTTATATAAATAACTCCATTTTAATATATTCATTCTCTATAGTTTAATTATATTTTTAAATAAATTTTTTTAAAAAAAAGAAAATTTAGCATCCACGTAAAAATAAATCTTTTTTTTGTTTAGTTTAAAAAAATTTGTCACATTCATTTGAATGTATATTTTAATTATCAATTTTTTTGGTATTAAAATTTAATGGGTTTCTTTATTTTATAACTAAAATATTTATATCAAAATTTCATAAAAACCCATATCACAGTTTGAGAGAAATCATCAAACTGTGTCTATTTTTTTTCAAAAAATAATTTGTTGTCTTTCTTTAGTTTTTCTCTCAATTTCACCTTCCAATATTTGGTAGCTCTAGTTTTTTAGTATTTATATATCTTTTCCACCAGTCTATCTATTTTCCATATTTCTACCTACATTTCCAATGTCATTTAGCTGCATTCTTTTTTTAAAAAATTGCATCATTATTGATATGCCTAATAGCTCCTTACACAAGTGTAATGTCTTTTTGTGAAGTCTTTATTGGAAATTTTAGTTAGTTGGATGAATTTTGGTGTTAAGTAATTCCCTTACTATTTGAGTTTGATAGGGAATTGAGCCTTTATCATTGGCTTCTACATAGCCTTTGATATTTAATCACTACGTTGTCTTTGCTTATTTGTAATGGCATAACCTTTGCTATTTTTTTTGTTTTACTCAACTTGTATATGCCTTCCCTTCATGCACAGTTATCTTATTTCAATAGTTTTTTATCTATCTTGGTGCATTGATTATCTTTTTTGATTGATCCATTTTAGACATCACTATATGCTTGGCAATTTTTTGAGAATTATATATTGTGTTAACTCTTTCATTAAATGCTTTAATAATTTGCATATAATCTAATGTAGTGCACTTTGTTTTTTCAATAAAATAAGATTGTTTAGTATATTCACCTTTTTATTTGGTTACATGTAATGTCAATTGATCAATTAAATAATCTCTTTTGTTTTTAAAATAAAAACTTAACCTCAAATCTTTTAAAGTGCTTCATTCTTCCTTTAGTTTATTATTAAGGTTTTATTTTTTCTTTTGGCTTTTTTGTGAAGTCTTTCACTTGGGATGAAGCATTTTTTTAAGTGATTTTATTTATAAATGGTAAGCACTTCCTTTAAGGCATAAATCTCTTAAAACAAAAACTTTGATTTTGTTAAAATAACAATATTTTTATGCTTTTGTGTTTTTACATGTGGCATTAAATTTTCTCAAAACTTTTTTATTGGATTATGAATTAACACATTTTTACTAAAAAATGTCTTAAAACTCTTTTAATTCTAACATACATATTTTTTTTTGGGGTAAGAAATTACTTAATTCTAAATCAATAAGTTTAATTTATAAAAATTATTTATTATCTTTAAAACAATTTTATTTTTATTTTTGGCGTGGACTTACATTTAAAAGTTAATTTTTAATTATGATATACTTTTTCCATGCTTTAAAAAAAATCAAATACCACTCACATGTTCTTTTAATTGTTGGAAATAGTTACTGAGGCACTCAGGGGGGGGGGGGAGGCGACAATCAGTATACAATAATGCATGTTTAATTTCAAAACCATTTTATCATACATCAACTTGATATAGCATAAACATTAAATCACATTCATCAAAATCATGAACAAGAGTATACAACACATCAACATATCATCCACGTGGGAAACCCTCTTGGGGAATAAAACCCACTCTCAAGCCTATAAAAACTAGGACTACTTGTCCTATAAGGTATTATAAACCAAAGATTGGTCAAGTCCTTTAAACTAGAATTTAGTAAAAAAAAATTCCACAAGGAGCACCAACCCCTAAGATGATCAAGTCCTTTTGACCCAAAACCTTGATCGAGTCCTTTTGACCAAAGGCCTTTAGTGAAATACCTATTTCACAAGGTAAAACTTCCCCTAAGGAAGATCAAGTCCTTTATAACTTCTTTTGAAATGAACACCTCCACCTTAGAACTGATGTCTTCAAAACCTAATGATAGACCTCTGATAACATAGCCTTCTTCACATACTTACAATGCATCCAAAACCACCTTTTAGCTCATATATAGCCACCAAACCTATAACAACTCTATCATAATATTAGTAACATGACTATAGGGTCATCCACATAGACCACACTCTAATTTTCCTCTCAGATCAACTACCAATCTCACACAAACATCATCTATCCTTCACTCATCCATAAAGCATCCAAAAATATCCTTTTAGATTAACCTAGACCTCTTTGCTCATCCTCAACCTACAAAAACACTATTACAATATCAAAAATATGACCTATAGGCCATACATATAGACCTCAATCTTCTCTACTCATCAACCCATCTATTAGGCACATTATCTCTCCTCTCTTCTTCACTTCAACACTCATGACTCTCACATAAGATTCTACTTCAAGTACGTACTCACAAGTCTCTCATCTATGTCTTCTCAAAATCTAGAAATCACCATATTTGATTTTACCACTTATAGATCCTTCATGAATTATCAACTCCAAAATCTTTCTTTGTTGACCAAAATACATGCCTTCACCCTTAAGGCATCTAACATGGGTCACACTTAAGCAAAACTCTATTTCAAATAAGCCTAAGTCACTTTTTAGGTCCTATGGAGACCCATTAACCTCGTTGATACTTCTTCAAGTAAACTAAGAAAACTATAACACTTTACAAGTACATGGATCCATGACACATTATTTATAGGTCCTTAAGTGTCCATATCCATCACAACACCCTTTTGTTAACACTTAATTAGTTTAAACACCTTTATGTACACATAGTCATTATGAATGAAAACACAGTCAAATTTTAACCCTTTGATCATACTATATATGATTTATCAAACCTTCATAATGTACTCATAGATGGTCCTCATGGAGTCTTAAACATATTCCAATAGCTATCTCACCTTTGCTCAATTACCCTTCTCAGGTTACTTGCAAAGTAAACATGAAAACATAGTCAAATTTTAACCTTCATAACTTTAATTGTACACACTTTCAAACCTTTAAATATATATTTAAATATTCACCTTAGATTCCTCTACAAATATTCTTTTTACACCATAATTTTTTTTTTCCTACATCAAAATATATGGCCCAAAAACCAGACACTAGTCTTTCATTTATTAAATTTAAATATTTGAATTCAAACTATCACAGTCAAACTTCAGTCACTTAAAATACATCTCATGCCCTCAAATATTAGATTAAATATACACCATCAATATAATTCCAAATTTAACTCATAATTCACCACTTCCCAAATTTAAAACTTTAAATAGTTAACCACATCTCGTGCAATCTTGTAATCTTGACCACATACGCACTGTCGATCTCTTGTACATAGCTCGATCTTTATCTATGTTAAACATTGGACACCTTGAAATTATATCTCTCAATACAAACCATTTATCTATATAAGTATGAACATCCACTCATTATTATGTCTTATAATAAGCTTTATCTTTACATCTACTCAATAATAAACTTCAAACACTTGTTCTCATCTCGCTGCTTCCTGACACCTTGGAACAAACATGCTCTATTGATCCTTTTGTGAGTTCAATCTTTAAATTCATTAAAAAAATAAAACTTTGACTCATTTAAATAAAAATTCACCATATATCTTCACTATTTTATCACTTGTGAGCCATTATATCTCTATCCGGTCCTGATCTTTAACATTGTTAAAATAGACTAAGTATGGGGACCATTGCTATCTATCTGGAAGGCCAACTTTGGACCTCAATAAATTTTGTTGTGCTTAGATGAAAGATCTAAAATTTGGACCATATGATATATTCACATAGGATAATCCAACCATATATAAATCTACTCCTATAACCTTTACATGTGCAAGATACAATTTCATTAATCTGCTTACTCATTTTTTTTGCCATAGAGCCAACTATGCCTACAACTGTTTGGAAGGCTAACTTTGCATATGCATATATTTTGATGTGCTTTATCACATGACCTAAAACTTATCACATATCAACTAAGAAATAATTTTATCACAACCATATAACCAAATCCCCTTGAATCATCCATACGTGGTAATTATGATTTTATCAAAATGCCTACTCAACTTTTCTTGCCACATTGCAAATTTTGCTAAGTATAGGAAAACATTGTCAAACTACCTAGAAGCCCAACTTTGCACTTGCATATATTATGTTTCAATTAATTTCATTACCTAAAATTTAGTTCACAAAAACTAGGTATAAATTTTATCACAACCATATTACCAACTCCCCCTGACTCATCCACACATGGCAATGGTGATGTCAACAAATTGCCTTTTCAAATTTTCTGCCATTGGACCCAAAATGTCTAGATAAAAACTATGGACTACCAAATGAATTATAATTATGAACATAAGCACTCAATTTATATTTTACCTTTGATAGGACCTATTACATAAGCTCAATACTTCAGACTCATCCCTAATCAAAACTTTGAAGATCAACCAAGCCTACTTCAAGCATACTAGGATAAGCATATTGCACACTTCATCATTATCACTTAGGATATCAAGGTACTTCATCCACTCACCAGGACACCTACATGAAATCACCATGACAACATTTCCAACTCTCTAACAATCTCTGCCTTTGTCATTTATGTCAACAACCATCATAAAACAATATACAACTCACCTTCCTTCTCTCTCTTCAAGTACTCTCAAAATAGGAACTTTATCCCCCTTTAACACAATGATAAAGTGGGAACCAACTAATATTTAGGACCTAAAAATAATACAAATAGGATAATACCATCTTTAAAATATATTACAAACTTCTCCTTACCTTGAGCCTACCTCTTATTGCCTTGACAACTTCCTCTTACTCCATGTCAACAAGCTCTTCAACCAAGCACTGCAACCAATGAAGAAAGAACACACAAAAGTATTTAAATATGATGAAACTCACCAAAAAACATATGAGAGGGACTCACCCTAGTATATTTAATCAATATCACCTCCTAAGCATCTTCAAATCTCTATACACCATGAAGAACCACTATACAGGCTTATTATCCTTCTATCTCAAGCTACCATAAGGACCACCAATATAACTTCATGTGACTCACAAAATATAAAACATCATCTAAACTAACTTGATAACTCTCCTTGAAATACTCATACCTTTCTCTTTTGGAGAAACTAAACATAAAGCACTATTCTTTTCACAAGACCTGTCTAGACTCCTTATAGCCCTACCTAGAACTTGCAAAGCCCATAATTCTTATTAAATGCACCATCAAAACTTTAAACTTCATATAAGATCATTATCATATACCCCCTCATTCACACCAATTTTCATCACCTATCTCATCCTATGCAACATACTTCCTTCACAAACCTATTAGATAATTAAGCCTCCAACTTGACAAAAACATGTATAATTTAAAAAACACAAACCTTTAGATCTTTATGAATATTTATTTGACAACCCATTTGGTCCATTCAACCTATTAATAATCCTTAAACCTCAATTTATAAGGCAAACCACTTTTCTAGGAGAGCCTAAAACCTTAGAATCTCATAACAAATAGAGTCAAAAAACCTCCTTCTAGTCAACGTCCACCTCTAAAACTTCTTTTACACCTGGAGATAACCATTACACACTTCTAGACCAAAATTTTAGCTTCCACATCTTTGGTAACATAGACTTCATATACCATGGCTTTTGACTTGTAATAAGAAAGATAAACCCAAGATCACATAAAAACCTATAAAAGGCTCAAGCAAGATCATCAAAACACAAAACCACCTATCCACATCATATCTTCCACCTATGCATACCTAATCCAAATATTGAAGAACACCATAGAAATGAAATACAAGAACCTATAGAAATATCCTTTACTCTTAAGCCTTCTTGATCTTTGTACCTATCTTCCTACAGAGCTCACAAGCTCTCTTTACTCATGTATCAAGATTTAGTACCTTGTCAAAACATATGAATTGGTTTGATAAATTAATCATATAAATCTTATCGAATTCATAATTTTATCAAACATCTTCACTCTTCTATCATGACAAGAATATCTCACATATGCTCCCCCTAACTCCATGCTTCACCTGGATCATGACATCTTCAACAAGTCTTCAAATAATGTCCAATCATAGTCAATACTTATATATAGACACCTCATCTTTAGAAAAATATGAACTTCCATGGCATATATAACTATTTAAAAAGCCTTTGATAGGATTAGAAAGATCTAGGACATAGGCCTAGAAGAGAGGCCTTCAACTTATAGGCTCACCTAGCATCTACCACAAACTGATATGGAGATAGATATTTGAAACTCACCTTGTTTTCATACCTTCTAATCAAACAATATATGATATCCACCAAGCTTCCTTTAACTAACAAGTGTCTCTTTTAATCCTAGATAGAGACACCCCTTTGACATAGAGAGACTAAAAGTCCCAAAACTCAGGAGACTCCCATATCTCCATACCTTTTTATAACTTGCAATCCTACATCATCATCCAATTGATTTTTAATAGATGCTTGACTTCATTCTTTGCTTCAGATTTGTCAATAAACGTTGACAACATAAACTCTTGATTTTCCTTTTTGTCTATCATGGCAAACAATCTTTGGTTTCAAACTGATCTTTCCTGATAGACTTAGGTTTCCAAACCCATGTGTGACCTCTTCCTTACACACTAGGATCTCCATACACCTTTATGACATTTGAAATAAACAAGATCATTCATACCTTTTGCTTGATGATGTTTGTGATCTTCCTTTTCTATCTGGATAGAAGACAATTTCTTTATCTTTTTTATATCTGATTCCTTCTTTGTTGTAGTAGGTAGTCCACCTTGATCATGATTATCCTTCATAGTCTTTGGTCTCAATACCATTAACTTTTAGGAGCATCTTTCTTCTTATCAAAACTTAAGTTGATCTTCAAAATATTCTTACAGAATTTGGCAATATGTCCTACTTTATTGAAACTATAGCAAATTGTTAGGAATTGAGTGAATTCAAACCAGATTTAATCCACCATAAAATCTTTAATTTAAAACACATAAACCAGATTTTAAATTTCTAAAATCAGATTTAAGTATGCACCAAATGCATCACAGAATCAATTCCTCAAATCACAGTTAGTGTTCACTAAATGGAGAAAACTAAAAGCTAGTAATAACACATATATATTGTGGTTCACCCAATGTATGCTACATCCACCAAGAAAGTCTGTAAATAAAATAATAATCTAAAACAAGATTACAATGAACTCTCATAGAGACAAAAAAATCACCTGTAGAAAATGTTGTACAAAAAGCTACACTTTCACTTGCACCTACACTTTTATGTATCTCACAAGCTATTATACCACACCCTATAAATAAACACCTACACTTTAAAAAATGCCTAAACTTTGACTCTATCTCTCAAAAGCCACACCTGTAAATAAAAATCATCAACAAGTACCTCTAAAAGGTTACACCACACCCTGTATATATAATAAATGATGAAGAAATCCATCCCCAAAGGAGAAACTCATCATCTTTGTCTAAGGAGGCCTTACCCACCTAGAAACATGCCATTCCCACCTAAGCAAGCTTATCTTCAATCCCCACCAAGAAAGAACACACCATTCTCCTCCAAATGGCACAACTTCTAATGCAAAGAGATAATAACCAATTCCTAGTAATGAGAAAGTCCACCCCACTTGCATAATACATCATAGAAATTATTAAATAGAACATTTAATAATTTTCTCCTATAATACATCATAGAAATTATTAAATATATCATTTAATAATTCTACTTATATGGAAATTATTTAATTTTCAATTAAATAAGGAAATCAATCCCACTTCCAATAAACATGGAAGTCAACATGGAAATTATTAAATATGCATTTAATAATATTCACACACATGAGGAGTAAATACAAAATGTGATCCCCACATCCTTGGAGCTCTCTAAGCCCCCAAAACATACCATCATGGTCATGTTATAGCCCCAAAGGGCTCCACACTCAACAATCTCCCACTTGGAGATTGTTTCTCCTAAGCAAAATCTATCACTGCTCCATGATCTCTAAGACCAACCAAATCTGAACATAGTCTCAATTTGTCCAATGTGACCACCTTGGTCATCATATCCATAGTATTATGAATGGTATGTATCTTCTCTAGCTTCACTAAGTTCTCCTCTAAATCTATCTTAATGAAGTGATAATGTAATTGAATGTGTTTCATCCTCAAGTGGAAAGCCGAGTTCTTTTCCAAATGAATAACACTCTGACTATCACTGAGTAGTCTTCCAACTTCCTACTCATGCACCAACTCTTGTAACAAAAACATACTCTACCTCTATGGTTGACAAAGCCACAACCTTTTGTATCCTAAAAATCCAACTAACCCATTTTACCTCCAATAGTAAATATATAACTTATCATACTTATCCTACTATCAATATCCCCTACCATATCTGAGTCAACATAACCATGCAAAGTGGTATCTGATCCACCATAACATAATGCAAAATCCATGGTTCCTCTCAAATACTAAAGAATCCATTTCACTGCTTGTCAATGCTCATAACCTAGATCACTCATATACCTACTCACAACTCCCACTACTTGGTCAATAACTAGCCTAGTATAAATCTTGGCATACATCAAGCTACCAACTATAAATGAGTAAGGTACCCTGGACATCTTAAGCTTTTCATCTTCTAACTTGGGATACTATTCCTTTGATAATCGAAAGCAGCCTACCAAAGGAGTACCAATAGATTTAGCATCCAACATGATAAACCTTTCCATGACATTCTTTACATACTCTGATTGTTATAATGTCATCTTCTTCTTCTTCTTTCTATCAGGAGTAATCCTCATACCAAAGATTTTGTTTGTAGCACCCAAATCCTTCATAGAAAAGGAGTCACTAAGTTATTTTTTGAGCATATGAATATGTTATATGTTTTTTCCTGCAACTAACATGTCATCTACATACAAGCATAAAATAATAAAGGAACCATCATTAAAATGTTTGATGTACATGCAATGGTCAGAACTACACCTTTGATATTTTTGTTCCAACATAAAATAGTCAAATTTCTTATACCATTATCATGGAGCTTGTTTCAGGCCATACAAGCTCTTCTTTAGTCTAAACACATATTTCTCCTTTCTTTTGACCTCATATCCTTGTGGCTGCTTCATATACAACTCTTCATCCAAATCACCATGAAGAAAAGCAATTTTCACATCTAACTATTCTAAGTATAAATCCTCAACTGTAACTAAACCAAGAACAGTCCTAATAGAATTCATTTTTACAACAAGAGAGAAAATATCATCAAAATCAATACCTAATTGTTGTCCAAACCCCTTGATCACCATCTTTCCTTTATACCTTTTTCTCCCTTCATCATTTTCTTTTATCCTAAAGATCTACTTGTTTGGCAATGCACTCTTGCCCTTGGGTAGCCTTCCCAAATCCCACATTTGGTTCTCCATGAGATATCTATGCTTCTCATTTATGGCTTACTCCCACTTCAACCTAACATCTACCTATATTGCTTCCTCATAACACTCTAGTTCTCCATTGTTAGTGAGTAATAAATAATTGAAAGAAGGAGAAAAACATTCAAGTGCTCTTCTTACCCTAGAAGACCTTCTTACCATAGGATTTTGGGGTCCTTATGTAGAAGGTTCCTAAACTAAATCATTAGATAATTTTCCATCCACAATATCATCCAATACTTTTTAATCTTTTTGTTCATGTTCATGTTCCTACAACTGATCCTTATACATTACTTTTTCATTAAAGACTACATCTCTAGACCAAAATATTTTATTATCTTTAATGCTCCATAAACAAAAACTAAAGTCATCCTCACCATATCCAAAAAATGTGCATTTCTATTATCTATCCTCTAACTTGGTCCTATCCTCTTTCTTAATGAGAGCAAAAGCCTCACATTCAAAGACTCTAAGAAAAGAATAATCAACATTCTTACTAGACCAAGCTTGTTCAGGAATGCCACTATCCAAAGGCATAAAAGGTCCTTGATTAATTATATATACTATCATACTAACTACTTCTACCCAAAAATGTAAAGGAAACCCTACATGTAACCTCATGCTCCTAACACGTTCCATTATTATTATGTTCATCTTTTTAGATACCCCATTCTGCTATGGAGTTCCTGGAACAATCCTTTGCCTATAGATTCTATTGTTAGAACAATAATCAAAGAAAGCATTACTACAATAATCACCTCCATTATCTAATCTGAGAAATTTTAACTTGAGACCTATTTCATTCTCAACCAAGGCTTTCCACTTCTTAAAAGTGTCAAATACATCATATTTATTTTTAATGCAATAAACCCAGACTTTCCTAGTTGCATCATCAATAAAAGTGACATAATAATAGGAACCACCAATAGAATATACCTGAGTTGGTCCCTATACATCTGAATGTACCAACTCTAACTTGTGTTCTTTATTTATGGGTCTAACCTTTAGGAACTTAACCCACTTCTATTTCCCATACAAATAATTCTCAAATAAGTCTAGATATATGTCTTTTAATCCAGGAAACTTATCTTTTAAGATTTTCATGCCCTTATGGCTCAGATGACCAACTTTATAGTGCCACATAGTTGCATTTCCATCTGCAACAACTAAATCACAAGAATCAACACTACTAGTCAAATATAAAGTACCAATTTGCTTACTCTCAAAACTACAAGAGCACCTTTGGTAACTTTCTAAGAATATGTAGTAAACAGCACTGAACATCCCTCATACCCTAATTACCCCATTAAAACCAAATTTTGTCTTAACATAGGCATGTATCTAACATCTTTAAGGATCCATGTGTTTCCATTTTTAATTTTAACTTGAACATAACCTTTACCTACTATCTCACATGGTTTATCATCACCAAGATAAACATGTCCTGAATTCTCTTAAACATAATCAGTAAAATAATGCCTATATAGGGTAGCATGAAAAGAAGCCCTTGAATCTAATACCCAAGACTTAGAAAAACTATCCATAGAAATAATTAAGGCATCCTGACATGATTTACCTGATGTCACATTTACCTCATTTGTTTCCTCCTTCTTGGCATTCTTATCCTAAAGTGACCAACAATCCTTCCTTGAGTGTCCACTCTTCTCGCAATGCCAACATATCATCTTAGATCTAAATTTGGACTTAGATCTACCTTTTGAATTTCTGTGGTTGCCTTTTCTCTTATATTTTTGCCTCCCTCTAGTATTAATTAATAAAGCATTCCCTAAAGATGATTCACTAGTCTTTTTCCTTCACATCTCCTTGCTAAGAATCACACCTACATCCTCAAAATTTAAGCTTCCCTTGGCAGGGACTGTATTACTCATAGCCATAACCAAACTATCCCAACTATTAGGCAAAGAACACAAAATTAGCAAAGCTCTAACTTCATCATCAAACTTAATTCCAACAAAAGTGAGCATACTTACAACCGTATTAAAATCATTTAAATGACTAGTAATTGAACCATTCTAAGACATTTTCATGTTAAACAATCTTTTCATAAGAAATTTTTTATTTGAAGTTAAGGGTTTCTCATACAAATTTCCAAGTTTATCTATGAGATCCTTTGTAGTTATCTAATCTAAAATGTTAAATGCAACAAAATATGCCTTCCTATCAAGCAATATACAATCTACATCACTCATAATTGTAGGTTGTCTTCTTTTCCCCTCCAAGGGGAGTTGAAGTTCCTTCTGATATAAGTAATCTTCCATCTACATTTTCCACAAACCAAAATTCTTACCATCAAACTTCTTAATTCTGAATCTGATTTATTCTCCCATAGCTCCCACTCAAGCTAATAACATTTCCTGTGATTTACCACTTCAGCAAAACATACCACCAAAGCTCTGATACCAATTGTTAAGAATTGAGTGAATTCAAACTAGATTTAATCCACCATAATATCTTTAATTTAAAACACATAAACTAGATTTTAAATGTGTAAAATCATATTTTACTATGCACTAAATGCATCACAGAATCAATTCTTCAAATCATAGTTAATGTTTGCTAAATAGAGAAAATTAAAAACTAGTAATAACATATAACATAGAGATACTATGCCTCACCCAATGTGGGATAAATCCATCAATAAATTCCTCAAATAAAATAGTAATCTAAAACAATATTACTATTAGGTTGTGGAGCTAAAAGCTTCACTGATGCAGACATGGAGGAGGTTACAGAAGGGTTGCAGAGTGTTACTATCACCGGCATCGGTCAGGCCAACCGACGTCGGCAGGGTAAAGACAGGAAGCAATCAACGTCGATTAGTAGTCGGCCGGCGTCGGTGACCCCCAGGCAGATAGGGACTGATGTCGGTCACCTGTGTGGTTCGAGCTATGAGTATATTACGGGCAGTTAGTTAACGAACCAAGTGTTTGCATGTCAAGAGCTAATTTTAGACTGAGAGTTGTGGATCTAATTATTGTAATTAGGTGTCTAATTATTATTTGGATGAGATCTATATAATAGACTCATGGATTGTATTGTAAATTTGTGCTAGAGAGTAAGAGAGCAATATTATAATCTCCTTCTATGTGTGAGGTGAGCAATGGTGTGTTCCTCTTAGTGCCACAATACCAAGTGTGGGTGCTGGATTGGAGAATCAACAGGGTTCTTCATGTATGTATGATCTTGGTCATCAGGTGAGCATGGCTTCTATAGGAGATCTACATGGTAAGTAAGATCATTTATTTCTAGATGTATGTGTGTGTAAGGTCAAGGTTCACAGGTGTGCAGAACCAGGTTGATTTGCAGGTGTGCAAGATTAGATAGGACAACAACACAATAGGGAGCAGAATCAGGCAGGATCTACTTGGAGTACAGTGTGTACTCAGATAGAGCAAGAGAGGAAGGCAAGGAAGATCCTTCCATAAGTAAGGTCTATTGAGGTGTAGGTTGTTGTAGGTTTAGGAGAGATCTACTTGGAGTATGTTTGTGTACTTGTGGAGTGTGTGGAGCACTTGTGGGGTGCGTGGAGCACAGGTATAAGGTGAACACCAACTCAGTGTTTGAGTTGGGTGTTGGGACCTAAGAGAGAGAGCTTTGAGGAGAGAATTATTGTTCACTTGAGGTGTGGGAAGCCTCTGAAGAGGTGGTGGAGAAGAAGTGGCATCTTCTTTATTGTATTCTTTTCTGTATGAGTATTAATACAAGTTGTGTATTGTCTCTCATATCTTGTGTTATTTCTGGATTCTAGTTACTTGTTGATTCTAGTTATTTCCACATATTAAGTTCCTTGTATTTGGTAATCGATTGTGTGCTTCCGGTATTCATATCCCAACAATTACAATGAACTCTCACAGAGATAGAAAAATCTCTTGTAGAAAATGTTGCACAAAAAGCTACACTTTTACTTGCACCTGCACTTTTTTGTATCTCAAAATATGTTATACCACACCTTGTAAATGAGCACTTGTACTTTGAAAAACACTTGAACTTTGACTCTATCTCTCAAAAGCCACACTTGCAAATAAAAATCATCAACAAGTACCTCTAAAAGGTCACACCATACCTTGTATATATAACAAATGATGAAAAAATCCATGCCCCAAGGAGAAACTCACCATCTTTGTCCAAGGAGACCTTATCCACCTAGAAACATGCCATTCCCACCTAAGCAAGTTTATCTTCAAGCTCCATTAAGAAGGAACATGTCATTCTCCTCCAAATGGCATAACTTCCAATGTAAAGAGATAATAGCCAACTCCTAGTAATGAGAAAGTCCACCTCACTTTCGTAATACATCATAGAAATTATTAAATAGAACATTTAATAATTTTCTCATATAATACATCATATAAATTATTAAATAGATCATTTAATAATTTTACTCATATGGAAATTATTTAATTTTAAATTAATTCCCTAAAGCAATGAAATCAATCCCACTTCCAACAAACATGGAAGTCAACATGAAAATTATTAAATATACATTTAATAATATTCACACACATGAGGAGTAAATTCAAAATGTTCTCCCCACATCCTTGGAGCTCTCTAAGCCCCCAAAATATACCATCATGGTCATGTGATATCCCCAAAGTGCTCCACACTCAACAAAGTTTTGTATATTTTTCATATCTAATTCCTTCTTTGTTATAGTAGGTAGGCCACCTTGATCATGATTATCCTTCATGGTCTTTGGTCTCAATACCATTGAGTGACTTTTAGGAGCATCTTTATTCTTGTGAAAACTTGAGTTCATCTTCAGAATATTCTTACAAAATTTGGAAATATTTCCTACTTTATTGAAACTATAGAAAATAATATCATTTAACATACCTCTTGATGGATCTGAGATATGATTTTTCCAAGACCAATTGCTTCTTCTTCCAAGGCTCCATGAGAACTCATTCTTGACTAACTTCCTTCTATATTCCTTATATCTATGACCATACTTATTACATGTATAATAATAACCATGGAATAAACTAGCATACCTTGAAGCATTTGGTTGTCTAACAGATCTTTTTGCATTACTTTTAAAGATTACATTCTTCTTGACATACTCAAGCTTCTCATTATTATTTCAAGTTTATCAAAATTAAATACAACAAGCTCATGTTGACTCTTCAAGTATACCATCTCAATCTTTAGTTTAGTTTACTCATCTTTTCTTTCTTTCAAATTTACATTTGTAGTCCTTAACTAATCTTCAAGAATATTGATCTTCTCTTCATCCTCTTTGGCCTTATTGGCCATGTCTTTCAATCTATATGCTTGCACCTCAGCAAACTTGATCTATTTTTTATACATATTTTCTTGTTTCTTAGACATGCCTAACAAACTTCCCTCAAGAGAACTAACTTGTGCTTCAAGACCTTTGATCATATTCCTCATTTTATGATTCATCTTCTTATGCTTCTTTAGTTCACCAAGTGCACTCATGAGCTCAACTTTTAGATTAACTTCTTCTTCCTCGTTTTCATCATCTCTATTGTTATGGAAAGTTTTTTGGTCAAACATGATGTCCTTTTCTTTTGAAAACAAACTTGTCTTGGCATTTATTAGCTAAACCTTGAGATAATTGATAGCATTCTCATCTTCTTTGGCATCTTTATTCAAAGTACATATCTACTCTTCAAGTGCCTTGATCATATCGTTCCACTATTGATTCTCTTAATTCAACTGTTTATCCATCTTCCAACTCAGGATCTCCTTCAAGCTGTTAAGCTTCCTCCAAAGGACCCTCTCTAATACCAATTATCAAAAGTGGCTATTGAGAGGGGGTGAATTAGTATACAATAATTCACTTTCAATTTCAAAACCATTCCATCATACAACAACTTGATCTAGCAACATAAGCATGAAATCACATTCATCCAAAGCATGAACAAGAGTATACAACACATCATCTACATGGGAAACCCTCTTGGGGAATAAAATCCACTCTCAAGCTTGTAAACACTTGGACTACTTGTCCTATAAGGTATTACAAACTAGAGACTAGTCAAGTCCTTTAGACTAAAATTTAATGAAATAAAAGTTTCACAAGGAGCAACAACCCCTAAGATGATCAAGTCCTTTTGACCCAAAACTTTGATCAAGTCCTTTTGACCAAAGGCCTTTAGTTAAATACATGTTTCACAAGGATTAATTACCCTTAAGAAAGATCAAGTCCTTTAGAACCTCCTTTAAAATGAACACCTCCACCTTAGAACTGATGTCTTTAACACCTGATGATGGACCTCTGATAACACATCCTTCTGCATACACTTACAATGCATCTAAAACCACCTTTTGGATCATTCCAATCCTCATATCTTCTTCAACTCATATACAATCACCAAACCTATAAAAATCAGTCACAATAATAAAAACATGACCATGGGGTCATCCACATATACCACACTCTGATTTTCCTCTCAGATCAACCACCATGCTCACACAAACATCATCTATCCTTCACTCATCTGTAAATCATCCAAAAACATCCTTTTGTATTAACCTAGACCTCTTTACTCATCCTCAATCTACAAGAGCACTATTATGACATTAGAAATATGACCTACAGGTCATACATAGTCTTCAATTTGATCTACTCATTAACCCATCTAATGGGTACATTATCTCTCCTCTCTTCTTCACTTCAATGCTCACTACTCTCACAAAAGCCTCCACTTTGAGCACCTACTCACAAGTCTCTCATCCATATCTTCTCAAAATCTAGAAATCACTATATTTTATTTTAATTCATGAATTATCAAGCTCACAATCTCTCCTTATCAGCCATAATACATTCTTTCACCCTTAAGGCATCTAACATGGGTCACACTTAAGCACAACTCTCTTTCAAATAATCCTAAGTCACTTTTTAGGCCCTATAGATACACATTCACCTCTTTGATACTTCTTCGAGAAAACTAAGAACATAATAACACTATCCAAGTACATGGACCCATTCCACATGATCTATAGGTCCTTCTTAAGTTTTCATATCCATCACATCACCCTTATGTTAACACTCAATTAACTCAAACACATTTTAGTACACACACAATTGACTTTTAACCCTTTGAGCATACTATATATTATTGTTCATACCTTTATAATGCACATATATGGTCCTCATAGAGTCTAAAACATACTCCAATAGCTATCTCACCTTTAAATATTGAGATACTAACAAGCACATCTCAATTACCCTTCTCAAGTTACTTGTAGAGCAAACACAAAAACACAGTCAATTTTGAACCTTCATAACTTTAACCGTACACACCTTCAAACTTTAAATCTATGTTGATAGATGCACCTTATAGTCCTATAAAAATATTCTTTTTAAACTAAAAGAAAATTATGCTTGTATCAAAATATATGGCCCACCAAACATTGGTATTTCCTTTGTTAAATTCAAATATTTGAATTCAAACAGTCACAGTTAAACTTTGGTCACTTAAAATGTATCTCATGCCCTCACATCTTAGATTAAATATGCACCATCAATATTATTTTAACTTTATATCATATTGAGCCATTTTCCAAATGTTAAATTTTGAATAGTTGACCTCATCTTGTGTAATCTTGTAATCTTGACCACATAGGCATCATCGATCTCATATATGTAGCTCGGTCTTTATCTATGTTAAATATTGGACACCTTGAAATCATCTCTCTCAATATGCACCATTGATCTATATATTTATGAATATCCACTCACTATTTAATCTTAGAAGAATATTGATCTTTACCTCTACTCAACATTAAACTTCAAACACTTGTCCTTATCTCGTTGCTTCCTAACCCCTTAGAATAAACACATTTTGTTGATCCTTTTGTAAGGAGCTTGATCTTTAAATTTATTAACCAACAAACACTTTGACTCATTTAACTTAATATACACCATATATCTTCACTGGAGGATTACCCTTGAGCCATTATATCTCCATCTGGTCCTGATCTTTAACATCGTGCAAAATAGACTAAGTATGGGGACCATTGTTATCTATTTGAAAGGCCAACTTTGGACCTCAATAACTTTTGTTGTGCTTAGATGAATGATCTAAAATTTAGATCATATGATATCCTCATCTATTAAAATATAACTATATATCAATATGCTCTTATAACCTTTGCATATGCAATATATAATGCCATTAATCTACTTTCTCATATTTTTCTGCCACAGAGCCAACTATGCCTAGAACTGCCTAGAAGGCCAACTTTTCACATGCATACATTTTGTTGTGCTTCATATCATGACCTAAAACTTATCACATATCAACTAGGGATTAATTTTATCACAACCATGTGACCAAATCTCCTTGACTCATCCACATGTGGTAATTATGATGTCATCAAAATGCCTACTCAACTTTTCTTGCCACACTTTAAATTTGGCTAATGGAAAACACTATCAAACTGCCTGGGAGCCTAACTTTGGACCTGCATATATTATGTTATGATTCTTCACATGACCTAAAATTTAGTTAATATAAAATAGGCACAAATGTGATCATAACCATATGACCAACTCCCTCTAACTCATCCACATGTGGCAATGGTGACGTCAATAAACTGCTTATTAAAATTTTTTGCCATTAGACCCAAAATGTCCAGATGAAAACTATGGACTACAAGATGAATTCAAATTATAAACACAAGAACTCAATGAATCCTTGACCTTTGATAGGACCTCTTTCACAATATCATTACTTTAGACTCATCCCTAATCAAAGATTAATCAAGCCTACTTCAAGCATACTAGGATAAGCATATTACACACTTTGTCATTGTCACTTAGGCTATCAAATAAATTCATCCACTCACTAGGAAAACTCCATGACATCATCATGACATATTTGAAAATTCTCTAACATTAATTACATTGGTATAAATTTACTTGTGTTTCAATTTTTTTGCTTTAAAATGGCTTTTAAACTAGTGTTATTTTTAGCATTTAAGATTTTAAAGAAAAAATTGTATCTCAACATGCAGAAGTTATTGCACTTAAACATGAAATTAATTGTTAAAATATTAAAATTACTATATTACAAAAAAAAATTAATATCCAAGCAAATAAAATATAATCTTCTATTAATGCTTTAAATGATAAATTTACATCTTTTTCACATATTCATGGATCTCATAGTGAACTTCATTGTGTTTTTCAAACACCTAAAACTTCCTTAAAAACTTCTTCTACCAATTCTAGTTTAAAAATCATGTAAATTATGCACTAATCAGATGGTATTCTTGAACTGATTTTACTTGATTCAAATACAAATTGTAAAGGTCTTGAATATAATGTTTCAAATACTTTTAATGACAATTTAAAATCATATTGTCCTCCTCACCAAAAGACTTATAATGCAACTTTTTTTGGTTATATTATTTCTAATGCTTATGTTTTGGTTAAAATTACTAATCCTTATGCACATTGTGGAAAATATAGAAACCATATATCTAAATATTAAAAATTACATCCATGCAAATCTTATGATAAATCCATGCACAACACTTTGCATTTTTATAAAATGACTAAATTTCCTGCCTCTAAGGGTAAAACTATTTATATTCCCAAAGAAAATAAATCTTCTAAAGATTTTGATATGTCTTCTTGTGTTAATTCTTCTAATGTAATATACAATATTTTTTTAAAAAGTGACACATCTTTTTTGCCTCTGTTTTAATACTCTCAAACTTTTACGCATTCCTTGTTTTTTATTGTAAAGGAAATATGTTTTTGACTAACTTCTTTTCATGTAGGTTTTCAAAAGTTATGATAGAAGTTATCTTTAACTCAAATTTGCCTATTTGTACATCTATTTTTATTGCTTTATGTATGTAGATTGTATTTTGATGAAATATTGGTAACTTAACTTAAAATATTAGTATTATCTTATTTGTCTTGCAAGTTTTGTGGATCATTATTCCTTTTTGTTGATCATTTTTCTATTTTACATCAATCACATTATCTAAAGAGGATTCTTAGAGATTGTTGGTGATCACACTTTTATCGTTGTAGTTTTTTACAGCACCTTCTCGTATTTATTCTCTAATTATTTGTAATTCTTCTTGAAAGGAGTTTTTATTAAGAGGGAGTATTCTATAATTTCAACTCCCTTGTTTGTAAAATGTTTTCTCCACTTTTATAACCCCAAATTAAGCTTAAGAGTGAGTGTTGGATAATTAACCTTATTCGGGTGATTCCTATAATATTTTAGGTTTTTTCTAAATTTTATGTGTGTATTTATTATATTTATAAATGCATTTTATTCTAGCTTTTTGAGGTGTCACTCACCTCTCTAGTCGACTTTTTAGATTTGGAGTTACTCGCATGTAAATCCTATCCCCCCATATGGCACACACATTTTCATCACTTGCAATAGGATTAGGGATACATGACACACATGATAGAGATTGTATTTTCTACTCTTTTTCTCTCTTATCTCTTTATAAAGAGCTCCCCTATCCCTTTCTTCAACACTTGATACACTCTCAACTTAGTCTTGTTGATCTAATCTTGCTTTTGCATTCTTGATGCTCTCTTGGCCTATATCCATTCTTATTTTAGTTTTTTCAATCTATTTTAATCGGATATTCTTGTTCTAAGCTTTCAATATTAGTGTGGAGTTTTTATCCATGTGACAGTTTCCCCACTTGTCTCTTTTGTCTCAACTTTATGTTTTGTTTCTATCAAACTGATGTTATTTTTTTTCATTATTTTTACTCATGTATTTCAATGTTAATTCATGACCTAGTAAATAAAAATAATAATTTATAAATTTTAGATTATTCTTATGGAGGATTACATGCTAAAATATGGATCTAATTCCCCTTCCTCTACTAGAAACTTCAAATTTCAAAGTAAAATAAAATTCAAAGATAAAGATAATGATGCTCCAACTCTTCAAGAAAATTATAAGGGTGAAAATGTAAATGCATTTTCACAACCATCTAAAATACTAATGTGTCCACTTTCTAGATAATATAGTAAATTTACAAAGTTACCCAGATCTTAACCAAGTGTTTAAAAGGTTACTTAATTGTAACATGATATATTTACATTTATAGTGTGACTGGGATACATTTTGAACTTTGGCTAGCAGATATGACATAAATCAATATTATTACTCCCATAAAGATTCAAGAAATTATTCCAATCAATGTTATTCATTAAAACACAATATATAAGATCTAATAAATTATAATTTTAATCAATTGGAAGGCTATAATACAACATTGAATGAATTTATTATTATACCTAATCAATGATTGTAAATATTTAATAATCCATTTCTGAATCATGATAGTAAGAATAAAGATAATGTTCACATGGTAATACCTGCACATCAACCAATAATTTCTAATGATCACATCTTAGATGGTATTATTATTATGGTTACTTGTTCATAAAATAAAGATCCATATATTACATTTTATAACCATAATCTTCCAAAGGATCATACTATTAAGTGGTCTACTTTAAATACATGTTTTTGTCAATTCACATTTTATGCTTATACATGACATCATGATAGGCAATGTTTCAAGTCAAAATTTAATTATTTTAGGAACTTTATTGCACAAAGATAAATATAACAATGGAACCATAAAAAACATGTAGTGAATTGAAATTTGATAGAAATATTGTATTAGAAACAAAATCACACTACAAAATATTATTACATCTTCAAAAGGAAACCCTCATTTAAGCATGACTTAATATAAAATATTCAATAAAATAATCCTTATTATTACACAATATCTCTATTTAAAATAAATTGTTTAATACAAATAATACTTCCCATACATGTGGGATAATTATAAATAGTTAATGGGATAACTTACAAAGCAATTTTGTCTAATATTTTATTAATAACACCTAATATAAAATAAAAAGGTTAAGATGAAGGGTTCCTCGTATTCCCTCCCCCTAAAAAAGATTCGTTCTCAAATTTTGATATAAGGAAACTATTTTTATAACTAAATTAATGGTTCTCACATTGCATATTATAGTTGCATGCCATATCATTATATCAAAATCTCTGTGATAATGAGGCTTCAAAGTTGACATGAATACTCAAGTTCTAATAGGATATAGCCTTTAGTGTGAACCTAAAAGAGTGAAATTTTGGATTGAAAATGAAGACCAATGACCTTATTAAAACATGATACATGGAAAACAAGATAGATCTTGGATGAAAAAAGAATATACGACTTGTATGCCATGTGACCAATTTTTTAGATCACTTTATAAAGACTATAAATATTGGACATTGGTTTTTTATGATAATTTAGCTTCACAAATAAATACTTATAAAGTTATAGATAGAGAAAAACCTTGTCACTTCAATCAAAATATTGTTCCAAGTGGTATTGATTGGCCTATTACTTCATGTGGTTTTCTATCAACTAGAGATCATCCTTGAGAGTTAAATATATTTTTAATTATGTTAAGTGTGGAATCAATTTCTTATACCTTGAAACTTCTTAGAAGGTATGTCTGAATATATGGTGGTGGATGACCCTAGACAACTTCATAAGGTTTCATTCTATTAGAAATGTGGCATGTGGAGTTGCACCACTATTTAGCAAGTATTAACTATTTGACCTAATGATTCTAATGATCGAAGTAAAAGTAATTTATATAGGTCTCCAATAATTTGTTGATAATTTCCATTAAAACATATATTTTTAGAAGTTTGGTGAAGCTCATTTTAAGTTGGGTGTTTTGGTGGTGGAAAAAATCCATCTAAAAGTTACTAGTAAAAGTGAATCACGGTCACAAAAATAATTGAAATGTGTATCTCATGGAAGTGGAATATATGATCAAGAAAGGTTTTAAAAACAATAGAGGTAGTAAAAGGATGGGGAATGGTGGACAAACATACATATTTGGAGAGGTGTCCCACCACCACTAGAATAATTTATTTCCATCCTAATTGTGGTAGTCCTTCTATGAATTCATGAAAATATTGATCTATAACTTGATGGGAATAGGATAGGGTTGTAACATTCCTGGGGTCAAATTTTTTTCCCTTTGTTGTGTTGACATGTCTCACATTCTACCATAAAATATTTGATGTAATTTTTAATGCCTTCCTAAAAAACATCTTATGGACCCTTTAATATGTTTGTATAATACTTGAGTGGTTGGTTGATGGTGAAACTTGTAGTTCTAGTAGAATTTTAATATGGGGAATAGGACTAGACATCATTTGTGATAAAAAAAAATTATCATCCCAATAATTATTTAGATGAGATGAAGGATTGTTGATTAATTTATAGATTATTTTTTGAATTCAAGTGTCCATTATTGATGGTAATATCATAGTAATATCCCTTCAAATTATTTACCCACTTTTGTTTCTTGGGCAAAGATATTCTTTGCTCTAAGAAATAATTGATACTATGATGATTAGTTAAAATACATAAGTTTATCCTAATTAGGTATGGACATCACTTATTTAATACATGAAATATGAATATAAATTACTTCTCATAGGTTGAGCGAGTGAATATTTTCCTTGTAAGTGCCTCCCTAGTTAATGTGAGGGCTCAACCTTCCTACATTAGGATAAATCTAATTCTGCTACCCAAGGCATCACTTTTTATGAAAAATGGTTTAGATAAGTATACCATATATATAATTAGCATATGACACATTATTTTCTTGAGAAATTTAGAGGTCATTTTTGTTACCTTTCAACACTAAAAAGAATCTTTTTTCAACATGGTTGTCAATGCAGCAAAATTAAAAAGACAAGAAACTAACCTTATCTACAAAACCCAAAAAACCAATCTTTATCCATTTAAATTTGCAAGACTTATTATTTTTAGAAAAACAAAAGTAAAAATAAATAAATAAATAAATAAATTTATAAAAAAAAAAAAAAAAAACATGATTAAAAAGATTTTCTACATTTTATTAGACCTAATAAAAACTATACAAATCCAAGATTCTTCCCCAACTCACCTAACAATGTTGGGGTAAGAGGACCTTATCTCTTTCGATGAACAATGTTACAACCCCTCAAGTTGTAATAAGAAAAGACAAATTTTTTTTTACAAAACAACTTACTTAAAATTCATTTCACATAAAATTACAACATATATAAATATAAATTATAATAATAGCACTTCTAATTCAGATACCAAATACAACATTTATCTAAATAAGAAGATCCACCCCAAAATTTGAAAGAATTTCCACAAGGTTCAGATGAATCAGAAGAGTATACTAAAATAGACATGGAGCTCTTAGATGGTTTTGACTTAGATATCCCAAATCAATCATTGCCTCTTTATCTCGAAGATCAGTGACCCTCTCTCATTGAGGAGTTATTTGAAATCTACATCATAACTAAACAACATCCCAAGATAGTCCAATTGGGGGTAATTTGTATGCCTGAGGAGCATCAAATTATTACATAGTTACTCAAGGATTTTATAGATGTTTTTGCATGGTGTTACTCTAACATGCTAGGACTTGATCCCTCCTTAGTTGTGCATCATATGGTTATTCATCCTAATGCTAAACCAATCAAGCATAAATTATAAAAGATGCACCCTAAAGTATCCCTACTAGTTAAGGAAGAATTACAAAAATTCTTAGAAGTAGGATTTATCATATAATATCCCTTGAGGTTCAAAAATTATTGAAGGCTCTTGAGTATTTTGAGTTTATGTAGTGTTTTTAAAGCCTCATTTTTTTTGGGATCCACTTTAACTCCTTCCTAAGATAATATGTAACCTAGATAGTCAATTTCCTTTTGGACAGAAGCACACTTCAACTATTTTGCACATAATTGGTTCTCAAAATAGAGTTGGACCATATACATCAAATGATCCTCCTATGTATGGATATAAAAAAGGATTTTTTTAGAGAATACTAGGAATAGTTTTTAGAGAAATGGCTAGAAGATATTTTTCACTCGTAATGACCATCATAAATTTTTTTAGATATATCAGTAATATATTCTTCCTTGATGTGGATCTATTAATAACCTAACCTCAAGTTATCCTTTGATAATAATCAAGGTCAAGTCAATTCTTCCAACAACTCATCAATAACAAGAATGGAAAATTATCCTTGATTATAAGTTTATTCAGTGTAAGTTTATCAATTCAAATGTGCCAAGACCCTTATTGAAATGTTGATGTAGAATTGGTGAGATAAAGGGCATGAAATGAAACTTGTAAAGCCATCAGAAGTTTTTAAGGATGTCTTAGGAACACATTCTTCCTTGATGTGGATTTGATGATATCCTAACCTCAAATCAAGCTTTGAGAATAAGTAAGCTTCATGAAATTCATCCAACATCTCATCAATCACTAGAATGGAAACTTGTCATTGATTATGAGATTATTTAGTGTAAAAATGATAATAAAAATGTGCTAAGACCCATTTTTTCTTGACCAATAATACCTAGTAAGAGTAAGGCTTGATATTTGGTCTAATGACTAAGCTTCCAACAATTCTTGCATCATTTTTTTATTTCATTCTTTTGTAGAAATTGTTATAGATAAATATAAATGTTTTGAGGTACACTACTTGTAAAATTTTGAATAGAATGATCTTCTAACCATTGTGGAGGTATCCTTTCGATTCATCAAAGACAAATTAATGCTTAGGATAATAGTTATTGGAAGTTGAGTGGCTGGTTGGGATTAGATGATTCATTGAGCTAAATGGCACAAAGATGGGTAACACTCCCATGAGATCCCTTTTTCAACATATTATCCATTAAATGATAGATAATGACTATTTTGTATCCTATATTGAGTACATTTAAATTTTCTTGCTAATTATTAGCATGGTGTTGTCACTAATGTCAAAAGGGTGCATCTTGTGAAGGTGCATGGTGAGTGATCATTGAGGTATGTGAAAAGGTGATTTTGTATTTTTCATTGATTTCACTAATATTTTCATTGATTTCATTGAGGTTTTTGTTGCATCTTGTGAGTCTTGATAATCACAAAGAGGTATGATGGTTAAATGAACATTAAAGCATGGTTATAAGGCTCTAGGTCTGCATGAGTTCATGAGAGAATGTTGATCAAAACTAGATTATTGCAGTGGTGTGAGAGTAATTTTTTAATAATTTTATTGTTTTATATCATTTATGTAAGCATGTTTGAGTACTTTTTCTTGAGTACAAGGTGTCTTGAGAAGCCTAGACTAGACCCTATGGGAAGGTGTGCATAGTGAAGTCTAGTAAAGTAAGTGAGCACAAGATTGTGAGAGGTTTTTTGGAATTGTGTGATCATGTAATTAAATTATATATACTTTCATAAGTGTTAAAAATTCAGATTTCAAGTTTTAATTACTTGAGAAGCCTAGTCATGGCATGTAAAGTCCTTATGAGAAGGTATGAATTTGGTGACTTGGTAAGATGCATGCACAGAGTCATGAGTGGTTTTATGAGGTTTATTAATCATGTATTTGATTCATTTGAGAACTCATGAGAGTCTTAGGGTGATCCTATATGGGTAGGACCTTCAGACTAAGTTTGCACCTAGACCACTCTTAAACCCTACCTAGCCTAATGAGGTATCATGAACTATTGTCAATGCATGTTAAAGATGTATGGTAGTGCTTAAAGCATGAGATATGTTTATTTAATATTTAATTGAGGTGGATATTTCATTTAAATAGGATGAAGGTCATTTTTAAGACCTAATGTGGTTTACAAGTTAAGGTCTAGAGAGCAAAGAGAGATTGTGGCCTAATGAGGGGTCATGATCATATTTTAGAGTGTTTGAGCTTATGTAAGAATTTTAAGAGGTGAATTATGTTTTTTTAAAGTGTGTTCATGAAGTTTTACATCACAGTATTAAGGACAAGGCATGAAAAGTTATTTGGAGGTTTCTTGAGTACTCAAAATGAAGGGCTCTCAACCCGAAAGGATTTTCTTATGCTCATTATCTTGTCAAAAATTTGCATGGGAACCTAAGATATTTATAGTAGATGTTGAATGTTCATATCTCAAAATTATATAATTTTTTTTTGGATTGAGGGGCTATGCTTTATAAATGATTGTTAAGAATGAAAATAGGTTTAAAGCCTCTTCGAACCCTAATAAGGACCTGATGTTAAAGATGTTGATAACAAGTGAAAAGAATGGATTGGTATTATCAAGTAAGATATTGGAGGTTTTATTTAACTCTCCTAGTAACCTCTAGGTGTGATTTAGTTGTTAGATTGTGAGTAAGCCCTATGTGAAAGTGCTAATTTCTTGGAGATTTATTGTAGAAGTCAAAGTTGACCAAGTCAAAGTATGAAAATGGATGGAGGGTGAAGCTTGAGACTCATTTTTCATGTCCATGAATATTTTTGGATATTTTATATCCATAAATTTTCATAAACCAATCATCCAAGTTAGTTATTCGCTAACAGGCCAAAAGGTGCAAACAGTGAAAAACCTAAGCAACAGTGAGAAGATGAATAGTAATGTGTTAGCATGATAGAGTGATGAAGTAAAGTGCATGGAGATGTTTTTTAGAACTGATATGTCCTATTAATTATTTATATAAATCTTTGAATTCAGGTGTAGTGGTGAAAATGATGAAGCCAAAAGGGCTTGTCTGACTCAATGAGGACTATGAGTAGTGAGGTCAACAAATTGGTTTGTAAGACTAATAGTTAACACTAGACCATATGATGTTTATATTTGAATATGGTATATATATGTCATAGGATCATGTTAATTAATTTTAAGTCTTTTAAATTTTTCATACAAGTGTTGAAGAATAATGTCACCATGACTGTGCTTTAAGGTAAACTGGCAGTTATAACTAAGCAAGTTGTAGTGATGATTTTAAGGCCATATGCCCTGAGTTTAAGTATATAATTCACATAGTGATGTTTTTTTTTAATTGAAAATAATTTTCATGATTTTTAAAATCTTTTAAGTTAGTGTAAGATGTTGAAAATTTGAATCCAAAATGACTTGTCTAGTTTAAGCAAGACTGTGTGAGATAAGGTCGGGAGATTGGTCTATAAAACCAATGTTTGATATTAAATATTAAGGGTTTTATGATTAATATTTTTAAAATTATGCTATAAAAAATTTAATTTATATATAATCATTTAAATCATCATTTCATATGTTGGATGTCAAGTAGTTTCATGACTTACTTTTGACAGTCTTGGCAGTTCTAAGTGAGCATATTGAAGAGATGAGTTTAAGCCTTTTTACCCTAAGTTAAAGTGTTTCAATAATATGATAATGACCTTGAGGTAAAAAAAAACTATTTATAATCACTTTTTTATCATTTTTGAGTTCCTTAAGTGAGTTTGAGCTTCAGTATTGAAAGGCAAATTTTTAGTGTACACATGCCTAATAGTATTGAGTACTAATGAGGGGTTTCAAGTAGTAATTTGTTTTAAAATGTCTTGTTGATATATAATACATTAGTGTGGGTATATTTTATTGGTATATAAAATTTTCCTATTGTGTGTGAAGTTTTAAATTGTTTTAAAGAGATCAAAGGGTAATGTGTACTAATGAAGGCCTAATTGAATTAGGTCTCTTCAAGGACTAAAAGAAGGATTTAGTTTATTTGAGTTATGGAAAACCTAAAGTGATGGTTTATTCTTAATTTTAACATGTCATAAGGCATATTTTATTAAAAATATAAGTATTCAATTGTGTGTGTATGAGCAAGAGGCTTGTATATATACAAGGTAATTTTAGGCTTATTTGAGTAAGTTAAGTGTAAGCAAATGAAATAGCACATTATTTAGAAGAACAAGGTATTATAGACCATTAAATGAGTGTATAGGATATTTAATGAATATTTTATAGTGTGTCTACATATTAATATCAAGGTCATATGACCCAATTAGTCTTGAATATATCTAGTTGAGTGAAGAAACATAGAAGGCAGTTTGAGAGGGATAAGATTATGAAGAGCTAAAAAGGGTGATTATCACATATTGTGTGAGAAACATAGTATTATGAATCTGATCAAATAAATCAGGTGGCTTAGTTTGTGTTGAGTCATCTAAGGGGTTGGTACCTCCTTGCAATTTGGTGCTGATTAAATCCTAGTTGAGTGGGTGCTTGACTAGCTAGGGTTAGTGTTCCATGTGGAGTTGGTGCTTCACTAAAGATTGGTTTTTTTTATTATAGGATTGTATTCCATTGGTATATATTAGTGGGTTTTATTCCGCTTGAGGATTTCTAACATATGTAATGTGTTATCCTATTTCATGATTTTGTATGGTTTCGTATGCTTTTCTAGATGTTCACATTTGCTTGAATGGTTCATGTATGCTAAAGTTTAATTGAATGATTATTTTGAAGACACTGATTCACCCCCCCCCCCCACTCTTAGTGATTTTTATTCCAATAATTTATATCATATCCTAGTCCTTTGAAGTAGGCCTAATAGCCTAAAGGAAATCATAAAATCAAAGATGGCTAATAGTCAAGTTCAAGGAGGTTTTTCTACCAGTAAGGCTTTGTTATTTAATGGGACTAATTATGCATTTTAGAGAATAATAATGATTAAATATCTCATTTCAATGGTACATGACATATGGTAGTCATTTTTGGATGGATACACTCCACCTCCTACACCACCAACTGATGCAGTAGGGAAAAAGGAAAGTGAGAGCAATTTCAAGGTAATGAATGCCATTTTATGTGGCCTATGAGAGATAGAGTTTGTGAAAGTGATGCATTGTGAGTTATCCAAGGTGATATGGGACAATTTAAATACTGTGTATGAAGGAGACACCAAGGTCAAGATGGATAAATTTTAGACTCACAAAAGGTAGTTTAAAAGTCTGAGTATGAAGGAAGATGAGAGCATTGTATCTTACATGTTAAGGGTTGATGAAGTGGTCAATGTCATTAGAGGATTAAGAGAAGAAGTGAAAGAGTCTAAAATTTTTCAAAAGGTATTTAGATCACTAAATCCTAAGTTTGATTTTAAGGTGTCTATAATAGAAGAGATGCAATATTTGGACAAGCTGAAGATGAATAGGCTTCATGGTATCTTGACTACCTATGAGATGAGAATAAATGAAGACCTCACAATAAATAAGTAGAATTAAAAGCTAAAAAGAATTCAAAATATAATAAGGTCAAGGGTGAGGCATGTTTAGATATTTATGATGATCAACTGATAGCCATGTTTGCTAGGAAATTGAGGTTTGGATCTGGTAAGTACAAGTGTAAGTTACCTTTCAAATGTTTCAACTATGGTGAGATTGATAACTTTGCATCTAAGTTACCTAAAAAAGATAAGATTGAGAATCATGAATAACTTGATGAACATCATGGTGATGATAAGAATGTCTATAAGCCTAAAAAATTTAAGAAAGATTTTAGGAAGTATGAAGGTAGGAAAGGGTCATTCAAGAACAAGAGAAGTTTCTATACCAAAGAAGATAATAACTCATCTGATGTAAGTGACATAAGTACATATGATAGTGACGATCATAGTAATGAACATAAACATGACAATAATGAAACCTTATTCATGACAATAGAAATAGATAAAGATGCTTACTCAAAAGGGAAAGGTCTTATGGATGATGAAGAATTAGATGAAGAAGAGGACAAAGTGAACCTTGAGGTAGAATTGGTGAGTTATCTAAAGGAGTTGAAGTTCCAAAGAAGGAAGAATCACAAACTAATATCATTAGTTAAGTACAATTAAGAACAAATCATTTTGTTTGAATAAATACTAAGTGGAAACAACAAGAAGCATGAAGAGATAATCCAACAAGTAGAAACCTAGATGGAAATTGTGATAATAAGCCTAAATGCTAAAGAGTAGGAATGCACCAAGTATAGAACTAAAATGAAATCCCTAAAAGATGAGTTAGATAAATCACATATAAAGTTCACCAAGGATCATGAAGAGATAATCCAACAAGTAGAAACCCAGATGGAAATTGTGACAGTATGTCTAAAGGCTAAAGAGTAGGAAGGCACCAGGTATGGAACTAAAATGAAATCCTTGAAAGATGAGTTGGATAAATCACATAGAAATTTGAATACCTTTATGAAGTTTAAAAAGAGTATTGATGCTCTAGATAACATCTTGAATAGTCATAAGTCTACAAGTGATAAGACAGGTCTTGGTTTCAAATAAAACTAGAAGAAGGCAGATCAAATCAAGGAGAAGGATAATGAAGACAAGAAGGTCAACATGAAGATACCAATCATAAATCCTAATGATATGAGGTATCTTAATTCATTCAAGGGTTAATTTTTTGCATGTAATCAGTTTGGTCATAAAGCAAGAGAGTGTAGAAGAACCTCTAAAAATAAATATGCATGGGATTATGAAAGGAATAATTAGTCAAGAGGTACGAATGAGGTTACTTGTTACAGTTGTCATAATGTGGGGCACATTACAAGATTCTATCCTAATAGAGTTATAATGTCATCAAGTCAAAACAAGAGGTTTAAAGCCCCTAAAGTGCAAGAGAGAAGGAAAATGAATGTGTGGAAACCAAAGATAGTAAAGGTGAGTCATGATTAGTCTACAAGCCCAAGTGGATTGTTTACTATGGTATAGCATAATTTAGATGTGAAATCAAGTCAAGAATGTTTGTTATCAACTCATATTATTGATCAAATGGTTAATGAAGAGGTCAATCCTAAGGTGCCAATCAAGCTTAAAAGGATCCTGAAGGATATTCAATCTTTTGAGAGCATGAAGATCTGGGAATATCCTAAGTTTGTGTTATTTTAGTGCCCTATAAAAAGGGGCCACTCCATTAGGCTTCATGGAGACACTCTTAAGCTAGTATAAGCATGGTGTGTGGTTGATTTGAGGGGGAGATATTTAGGTTGTTCCTAAGTTCCAAGTGTAGTTGTTGACAAGGATAAAAGAGGTAAGAAAAGTTATTCTATGTTTCTAGCTATTGATAGTTGAGCATGAATTGTGTTTTAGATGGTTTTAGAATTTTGTTGATTCATTTGGTGAGCTCAAGTTATGAATACAAAGGAGGAGTCACTATTTATTCAATTAATATCAAGAGTTTGGTAGTTTGGTACGTAATCTTGAGGTTCAAAGTTCATTTGAAGACTATACTTGGTCTAAGGGGAGATTGGTAGCTATGAGTTCTTTTGTAGTTTCTGAGAGTAGTTCCCAAAGAGGGAGAAAGAGTGGTTTCAAAATTTTCAATGTGTATGACCCTTTGTCATTAATTTCAAAGGGGGATAAATTTCAAGAAGGGAGATTGACTAGATTGGGGTAGATATGAGTGATTAAATTGAAGAATTTTTTTCCATCAATGACAAAGGGGGAGTTTATTGGCATGTTGTTGTCATTGATGTCAAAAAGGTGCATCTGGTGAAGGTGCATGGTGAGTGATCATTGAGGTATGTGACAAGGTGAGTTTGTAGTTTTCATTGATGTCACTAAGATTTTCATTGATGTCATTAAGGTTGTTGTTGCATCTTATGAGTCCTGATTATCATAAATAGGTATAATGGTTAAATGAGTATTGAAGCATGGTTGTGAGACTCTAGGTGTACATGAGGTTATGAGAGAATATTGATCAGAAAGATGTTGTAGTGGTGTGAGATTATTGTCTAAAGAATGTTCTTATTTGATACCATTTAAGTAAGCATGTTTGAGTATTAGTTCTTAAGTGTAAGGTGTCTTGAGAAGCCTAGCCTAAACCCTATGAGAAGGTGTGCATAGTGAATTTTGGTGAAGAAACTATTGTGGTCTAAATTTACACCCTTGGGGAGATTTCTTTAAGCTCTCTCCAACTAAGCCATAAAATAGGAATAACCTTAGGCTGTGGGTATCCTATAGTGAGCTTGAACCTTGAGAGAGGGTTGGTTCCCTTGGATTAATCACCTAAACTAATCTCCTTCTTGAAAAAAGGAGAGAAATAGATAATAATACATGAAAACATGTAAAATAAGGTGATGCACCAATGTTTTAAATAATTATAATTGCACAAAACACACTATCAGACACTTCCAAGAACTACACACATCACTTCACTCACTCTTTGATCAACCTTCACATAAGTATTTCAAAAAGGAACACACTAGCTGACAATCTAGCATGGGAGTAAAGATCTCAAGTCTTTTCCACTTCCAAACCAATCAATAAACTATATATGGCACTTAGAATGACCTCTGAAAGCTACAACACTTCATAAATGTGAGAAAACTCAAACAAAAGCAAAGTAAATTAGATGTTCACTTAACCACATCAATGAATTCATAAGACACACTTTAATTTAGATTGCAAATGGAGGAATTCAATCTTTATTGCATCAAATAGGTGTTATAGTACAAATCTTGGCATAGCCTGGGCATGCTAAAAACATAAGAGTCTCTTTTTATTGGAGAGAGATGGGAGATATATAATAAAATGGGAAGAGAGGGAAGGGAGAGAGCATACAAAAATCAATAAATGAGGCCCAACTAGTTTTTGATCAATTAGTATTAATCTTGCCTCTACACATTAAATTTCATTAACTCCAGATAGATTTCAAGTCCTCTCATTGGCTTAAAAACACACTAGAAGAAAAGAACTCATTGAGGATGATGATGATTCATCCAATTAGAAGTAAAAAGTCCCCAAAGACCTTAAAAATGTATTTAATGATCCACCTGCACTCTCTAACCATCAAATTCTCCATCTTTTTAATGAGCTTGTATCACCATGATTTATCTTGATATGTTCCTTATGCTATCCAGTATCCCTTCCAACACTCCTTTCACAATCACCATTATTCCATTACTCTAAACCCTGAACATAGGTCCACTATAGGATAAAACCAATCATCTTTTATTGGTTTTCATATATGCATAATTTTAATGGAGATTCATAGGCACTAAGCTCTTAATCATGATCAAGATGTAAAACTTGCGCTTGAGAGATTTTAAAAGGTCTAGATAAGATTTAATGGTGATCTACAAATATGTAGTGTCTGCTCTGGTAACCTAGATTGTATTTGATCTCGCATTTATACACTTACTTGCAAGGGTGGTAAAATCCTTTCGAACTGACATGACCACCTATGTGGCATTTCCTTGGGATGCTTATTTTATTTTAAAACCTGAACATTATCATCTTAGACACATGACATCATCTTGTACTCCTTGAAACTTGATCAAATTTGCTACATTGATTTCCTTAGGGGTTTCTTGGATTTGACCTTCAACATTAGCTAATAATCTATGATCTACCTTTTAGATTATGCCACTTGGAAGCCCTTCATTTATCTTTGTCTCAATTTTTTAAAATGTGACAATTGCTAGTCCTACATGCCTGTTGTGGACCCTACTATCAATCTCCATCTAGTCAACATGCTTACACCATATGGTGGCCTCACATGAAATTTATCTCCTTGACTTTTTGACCTTGATCTACACCATCAATCTTCTTGACACCATTGAATGCACTTTGTCAATCTTAGATCTTCCAGATCAAATGCATATCATTGATCTCCATTTGAATAATATGATTAGATGCAAGCTGTCAATCTGCTTGAAAGTCACCGTGATTGAGATAATTGGCACCTTTGCATTCATTCCCAAGATCCTCTAACCTTTTAACCTTGTTATCATTGATAGATCTTTGTTGCATGATTTAACACATGCCATCAATATATCTTTGACTTATTGACCTTGTTATCACCCATGTGTCATTAATATTTGATGTTGGCCTCTGAGATTATGCCACTTGGTAGCCTTACATTCAACTTGGAACTTGTTAAGGATGTTTTGAATTCAAATGGTTATTTCTTATGGCCTTAATTTGACATCATCAGGCATGTCCCACACTACTAGATCATCTTTGAAGGCCTATATCTTGAAATAGGAGACATATCAAGATACCAAATCTGTAGGGGATGACCTTGGCACAAAACACATCATCTTCATGTAATTTTTGGACTTTGGTTGACTTTTATATTACACTTATTAAATGCATAGCCAAACTAACATGTTCACTCCTACATGACATGTTAAGACAATATGGTTTATAATAATCACATTAAGGAAATTTCATGACCCATCCATTAACTCATAAGATAAAATGGCATGATATGTAAATTTTTGAATGGTAAGGGTGATAATTTGACTTGTGAGGTCAAAATTGTAAAAATTTTGGTGACTCAACTAGGACACATGCCTATTATGCTTGAGAACTAGACCATTAAATGACTTTTAAACTCATAAATAATGATGAATTTTATTCATGACTACAATAAACCTCTTGACCTAAAAAGATAACTATTCCACCAAGACAAGGAAGGAAACACAATAAATAGGGAAACTACTCTAAAAAAATCAAGTGTGTAAATAAAGCACTTATTTGGGACAAAAAAAAACTAACATGAAAATATATCACTTAGAGGGAAAAAAACAAACTAATTATGTACAAGGAACCTAGCTTTTCAATAGCAATGTTTCAGATGTATCCCATTAACTAGGATAGGAAGCTCCTCACCATCCATCTTTGCAAGTTGGAAGGTATTGTGGGATTTACAGATGGAGATTGTGTATTGACCACTCAAAAAATATTCAAACTTTGTTTGCCTTCTAGATTTAGCTCTATCCTCATCCCATTTGAGGACAAAATCTCCTTCTTTGAAACTTTGTGAAGAAGCTCTCTTGTCAAAGGCTCTCTTCACTTGTGTTTGGTGGATTTCCATGGCTAACATGGACTGATTTAAAAACTCTTATAGCTCCATAATTTTAGCATATTTGATATCCATTGGTTCATTCTCCAATAAATCTAGTTGATACAATAGTTTTAAATTAGGAAACTCAAGAGAAATAGGTAATCTTGCTTCCTTACCATATACCAACTTCTATGGAGAGTTGGTAATTGATATTTTTCAGGTGATCTTATCAACCCATAGAGATTATTTCAACTTGAGATACGATGACCTATGATTATCTTAAATAGTCTTCAAAGATTTGATACTTTCACAGTCTATAAGATTATTGAAATTTTTCTAGAAAAAAATGTGTATGAGAAAAACTCATACACAATTTTTTCCAAAAAAAATTCAATAGTCCTTATGATCTTTAACAGGTTCTTATTTATGGACTTAGCAAGTATATTACCTTTTGGATAGTAATTTGATGAATTTTTGGGATAGATACCATGTTGAACATCCCATTGACTAATCTTAATTCCCACAAAAGCCATAGCATTGTCAAAAATAATGGTTGAAGGAACTCCAAATCTAGTAAGTAGACCTTCATAGAAATCTAGAACATTAGATTCTTTTGCTTCCTTCAATGCTACTACTTATGTCCACCTAATAAAGTAATCTGTAGCAGTTAATATCCATTTATGTCTTGATCTTGAAGGGGGATTAATGATACCAATAAATTATAATCCCCATTAGATAAAGAACTAGTCCACAACAATTGGTTAGAGGGGTAAGGCTGTAAGTTTCAATTTTCTTACAAACATATCACACTATTTTCACTTCTTAACCCATGCATGAAACTCACCAAATATGTTAGGCCAATAATAGCCACCTCTCATGATCTTAAGGTCTATGGTCCTTTTAGAATAGTTCCCTTTGTCATGTTTATCAAGGAACTGCTCAAGTAATCTCTATATTTGGTTGGGCTCTATACATCTTAACAACATGCCATTGATATCTTTCTTGAAAAAAACACCATCAATAATAATAAATATAATAGCTAAATCTATGAACTAATGGAACTTAGCTCTCATCAAAGGCTCAAGATTTGGATTGATAGGCCTTTGTCTTTGTCTTGCTAATTTAATTTTAGCCTCTAACTCAATGGTGCATTGAGATAGACCTGGATAAAATCCTTTGAGATCACTATATTACCATGCAAACACATCAAAAAAACTTATGCATAATTCAAAGAAAGCATATTTTTGTCAAGGAGTGCATACTTTACCCAACTTCAAGTTCTTACCGGCTACAATCTCCACATTGGCATAGATGTTCCTCTTTTGTTGACAAAGAGGACATTTACTTTCTCAACTCATCATCACCACTAAATATGTTATCAAGCATGACCAATCCCTTGGACAACTTATTTTTTTTATTTGCACAATCTGATCACCATACTACTATAAAAACTTTGATTGATTTCTTGAGGAAAACTTAGCCTCTTATTGAAAGAACCTAACAATTTGATTTTCATATTCAAAAACTTGCCAATTATCATGGTTATTTGTAATAGAAGGCCTTACAACCACCTTAATGTATGACTAATTTTTTTCACTTTTTATATCATTTGATATACTAAATTGTGCCCTAGTGGCATCTAACCTGTCTTCATGTTTGTTCTCATATCTTGGTATTATTGAATGTTGAAAGCCTAAAAATATTCAAGTAAGTCCCACACCTTATGCTTCTAAGATATAAGAAATAATTTTTTGCATACATTAATACATATTACTTGGTGAACCACAAGTTCACTATCACCAAAACTTGCAAGGTGTTGACTTTCATCTTCTTATCCCACTGTAAACCATGAACTAGTGTCTCATACTCTGCAACATTATTTAAACAGCCAAACTAAAATTTAATAGAAGAGAAATAAATTTTATTTGCTAGATAAATCAACATAATTTAATCCCTAGTACCATGCTTATTCCTTTATCCATCAAAGTATAATTTCCATAGACCATCATTAAACTCGTCATCCTTCATCATGGCTCAAATTGGTGCATCATTATCATGGAGGAAATAAACACCAAGTACCTCTTCTTCAATTATCTTATAAGGATCATGATCATGTAAATTATATGCCCACTCATCAAGGAAAAAAATTATAAATCCATCTAAAGGTGATTCAATTTCCACTCCACTATTTGTTAGCACCTCACTTGAGATGACATAGTTAGTGTTCATAACACTTGGCATATATGGCTCTAAATAAAAATGTGTAATAGGTTCATAATGTATTATTACCTTAGTACCATACCTAATTTTTAACATCAAATATTCCTAATCATCTGATAAGTATCCTCCAATATTTGATGTGAAGTCTCTTGACAGACACATGGAAAATTAGGGAGGTAAATCTACCATAACTACATCCTTTTGAATGGTAACATTGGGACAAGCATGTAGTGTCAACTTCAGATATTTTATAATACCTACTATATTTTTTGGTTATCCATATAGTTTAAATACCCATTTAGTATTTGGTTCATAAACAAGACTAAGCTTATCTACAATTTACTTAAGCATAACAGTGCTAGTAGCTCCACTATCCACTATACAGTTATGAACCAAAGTGCCACCAACTATCAAAGAGAGGTAAAAAAGAGGAGTTTTGTTTTATTTTACCTCATTTTTATCCATATTTACCATATTATGTACCTATTTTACCTTTTTTTTAGCTGGCTAGTCTAAATTAGTTAGGACAACATCTTCTTTCTCAACTAGTTTTGGAGATAATCTGAGAGCTAAAAGCTCTTGAATGAGCATATATTTTTATCTTAGAATAGAGAGGGAATATCACATGATAATTTTGATGTTATAATTTTTCATTTGATACACTATATTGAATTGAGACCCACTAACCTTTGGATGTACTTTTTGAACCATTGGTTGCTCACGAACAAGAGGTTTTTGATGGACCTTTCCAACCTCTGTATTCTATTTTTTATATGTTGTGGGGACAACAAGTTGATATTTGGTACTCTTGTAGATATCATTAGGATTACTTGACAAATTAATCACATCTTGAGCCTCATTAATAGATATTCTTTTAGCTCTAGTTAGAGATGCAACTTGACCACTTGTATTGCTAATCTCACCACCCTGATTAAATACAACATGATCATCCATTTTCCAATTCACATTAATGGCATCAAGTTGCCCTTGAACTTTTTTATTCTCTCCTTGTGATACCAAACTTGTCTCTTGATATTGACCTCCTTGAAGAGAAAACTTTTCTTGTGTTATTTGTGGCATAGTAATATTTTATGACACCAAGGCTTGGTTTTGAGTATCATTAAGATTAAATGGCTGCCAACCTAAATCTTGCATAAAGTTATTTTGAGGTGGTGTGGGAAAAATATATTTTGAAGTGAAAGGTACATTAGGATCAAAATTTGCATATGGTTCAGCTTGAGTTATGCCTCCTTATGGTTGGTAAGGTGGTCTATTTTCTTTAAACCCTTGATAAGGAGGCCTTTGATCTCTAAATTGTTGATAGGTGGTCTAATTTTTCTATTTATAAGGCCTATTAGCTTTATATTTATTCCTTTTTAGTTATACTCTTTTATTCCCAAAAAATTGTAACAAAAATGTTAACTCTCTAAGCTCACTAGCTTGACTAGAAGGGGTTGGAATAGGAGCTAAAGATGGAACTTGAAGAACTATATAAATTGGTATAGACTTAAATTTTAGGAATATAGGCATCAGAGGCATTGGAGATAATTTAATATCTTGTATCAAGCTATTCTCTACCCTTATAAGGCATCAAAGGCCTTGGAGAGAATTTACCAGCTTATATCAAGTTGTTTAATGTATTAAGTTATTTTATGCCCTTATTGTATCAACTTAAAAATATCACTTCACTCACTCTTTGATAATCATTCACATAAGTATTTCAAAAAGGCATGAAGTCACTATCAATCTAGCATGGGAAGGAAGATCTAAAGTCTTTTCCACTTCCAAACCAATCAACAAACTATCTATGGCACTTAGAATGACCTGTGAAAGCTACAACACTTTATAAAGGTGAGAAAACTCAAATAGAGGTAAAGGAAATCAAAAATTCACTTAACCACATCAATTAATTCATAGGACACACTTCAATTCAACTTGAAAATGGAGGAATTTAGTCTTTATTGCATTAAATAAGTGTTACAGTACAAATCTTGGCATAGCCTAGGCATACCAAAAGCATAAGAGTCTCTTTTTATTGGGAAGAGATGGGAGATATATAAGAAAAGGAGAAGAGAGGGAAGGAATTGAGCATACATAAATCAATAAATGAGGCCCAACCACTTTTTTATTGATTAGCATTAATATTGCCTCTACACATTAACTTTCATTAGCTTCAGATAGATTTCAAGTCTTTAGGTTGGCTTAAAAATAGAATAGAAGATAAGAACTTCTTGAGGATGATGAGTCATGATCCACTTAGAAGGAAAAAGTCCCCAAAGACCTTGAAAATGTATTGAATAATCTGCATACACTCTCCAACCACCAAATTCTCCATCTTCTTAATGAGCTTGTAGCACCATGCTTTATCTTTATATGTTCCTTATGATATATGGTGTCCCTTTTGACACTCTTTTCACAATCACCATTCTATCATTACTCCAAACCCTAAACATAGGTCCACTATAGGTGAAAACCAATTCTCTTTTATTACTTTTCATATATCCATAATTACAATGAAGATCCATAGGCACTAGGATCTTGATCATGATCAAGATGTAAAACTTATACCTAAGGGCTTTTAAGAGGTTTAATTAAGCTTTAATGGTGATCTACAAATCTATAGTTTCCACTTTAATAACCCAAATTATATTTGATCTCAAATTTATATAATTGCCTACCTAGGTGGAAAAATCCTTTTGAATTGATGTGTCTACCTATGTGGCATTTCATAGGCCTTCTTATTTTATTTTAAAACTTGATCGTTATCACCCTGGATACATGTCTTTATCTTGTGCTCCCTAAAACTTGATCAAATTTACTCCATTTATTTCCTTGGGGGTATCCTAGCTTTGTCCTTCAATGTTAACCTTTTAACTATGATCTACCTTTTAAATTATGCCACTTGGTAGCCTTGTGTTGATATTTGTCTTGACTTTCAAAAATGTGACACTTGGTATTACTGCATGCCTCCTATGAATCCTATTGTTAGTCTCCATCTTATCGATGCACTTATACCACATGGTGGCCTCATATGCAATCTAGATCCTTAACTTTTTTACCTTGATTCATATCATCAATATTTTTGTCATGATTAAATGTATTTCATAGATCTCAGATCTACTATATCAAATATGGACCATTGATCTCTATTTGAATAATACAATCAGATTTAGGTCATCGATCTACTTGGAAGTTATTGTTATTGAGACACTTAGAACCTTCACATTAATTCCCAAGATCCTCTAACATTTTGACCTTGTTATCACTATTAGACCTTTGATGCAAAATTTAATGTGCATCATCAATATATATTTGAATTAGTGACCTTGCTATCACCTACATGTCATTGATCTTTGATGTTGGCCTCTGAGATCATACCACTTGGTAGCCCTACATTCAAATTGAAACTTGTTAAGGATTTTCAATCCAAATGGATATATATTGTGGGCTTAATTTGACATCCCCAAGCACATCCCACACTTTTAGATCATCTTTTAATGCCTATATCTTTAAATAAGAGACACACCAAGACACCAAATTTGTAGGGGATGACCTTGGCACAAAACACATCATCTTCATGTAATCCTTCAACTCTGGTTGAATTCCCAAGTACACTTATTAAATGTACAACCAAACTAACATGTTCATTATTTCATGATGTGATAAGACAATTCAGTTCCCAATAATCACATTATGGAAATTTCATGACCAATCCATTGACTCACAAGACAAACTAACATGATATGCAAAGTTTCAAATGGTAGGGTGATAATTTGACCTGTGAGGTCAAAATTGTCAACACTAAGGGACAAAAATATTTTGAGAGGTTCTTTGTAATTGTGTGATCATGTAAGTAAAGTGTATATACTTTCATAAGTGTTTCACATTCAGTTGTCAAGTTTTAAGTAATTGAGAAGCCTAGTCATGACACTAGTCTTGGCACGTAAAGTTTTTGTGAGAAGGTATGAGTTTGGTGACTTGGTAATATGGATGCACAGAGGCAAAATTGGTTGTATGAGGTTTCTAAAACATGTATTTGAGGCATTATATCACTCATAAGAGTCTCAATGTGAGCCTAGATGGGTACGACCTTCAAACCAATTTTGCACCTAGACCCTACCTAGCCTAATGAGGTATTATGAACTATTTTCAAGGCATGTGAAGGAGCTATGGAACTATTTAAATCATATGAGAGGTTTCTTGATTACTTTATTTAGGTGGAAAGTGAATGGAAAGAGGCATGAAGGATAGTTTTAAGACCTAATATGGTTTGTAGGTCAATGTCTAGAGAGCAAAAAGAGAGAATGTGGCCTAATGAGGGGTCATGAATAGATTTTAGAGTGTTTGAGATTATGTAAGCATTTTCATAGGTGATTTATGTTGTTTCAATTTTTTTCGCATAGTTTAATGTTATATTATGAAGGAAAAGGCATGAAAAGATGTTTTGTAGGTCTCTCAAGTGCTTAGAATGAAGGATTCTCAACCTGAGAAAGATTGCCTTGTGCTCATTAGCTCATAAAACCTTTAAATGGGAACCTAAGATATTAATGGTAGATGGGTAAGGGTCATATCTCAAAATTTCATCTATTTTTTTATATTGAGGGGCTATGCTTTATGAATGATTTTTAAGAATAGAAATAGGTTTAAACCTTCTTAGAACCCTAATAAAGACCCAATGTTGAAGATGTTGATAAAAACTGCCCAAAATGGATTGGTATGCTCAAGTAAGATATTTTAGGTTTTATTAAACTCTCCCAATAACCTCCAAGTGTGATTGATTTTTTAGGTGTGGGACTTGACCCTATAGGAAAGTGCTAATTTCTCAAAGATTTATTATAACAATCATAGTTGACCAAGTTAAAGTATGAAAATGTATAGAGGATGAATATTGAGACTCATGTTTCATGTATATTTTATATTCCTAAATTTTTCTAAACTAGTCATCCAAGTTAGCCAGTCGTTAATAGCCCAAATGGTTCAAACAATGAGAAACCCAGGTAGCAATTAGAAGATGAATAGGAATGTGTTATCATGATACAGTTATGAAAACAAGTACATGGAGATGTTTTTTTTACTATTATTTATTATTAATTATTAATATAAATATTTGAATTTAGGTACAGTGGTGAAAAGATGAATCCAAAATGGCTTGTCTGACTCAATGAGGATTGTGTGTAGTGAGGTTAACAAATTGGTTTGTAAGACTAATAGTTTCTACTAGACCATATGATGTTTATATTTTAATATGTTTTAGAGATGTCATAGGATAATTTTAATTATTTTAAATTGGTCATACAAGTGTTGAATATCAATTTCACCATGATTGTGCTTTAAGGTAAACTGCCAGTTCTGAGTAAGCAAGTTGTAGTGGTGAGTTTGAGGGTCTATGCCCTGAATTGAAGTATCTAATGCACATAGTGATGTTTTTTATGACTTGAATTTGATTTTAATTCTCTTTAAAATCTTATAACTCAGTGTAAGGGGTTGAAAATTTGAAGCCAAAATGGCTTGTCTAGTTCAAGCACGACTGTGTGGGATAAGGTTAGGAGATTGGTCTGTAAGACCAGTGTTTGATATTATATATTATGGTTTATGTAATTTAAATTATTATAGGGATGTTATAAAATATTTTTAATGTATTTATAATCATTTAAGGTATCCTTTCATGTGTTATATGTCAAGTACTTTCATGACTATCTTTTGACAATCTTGGCTATTTTGAGTGAGCATACTAAAGAGATGAGTTTAAGCCTTTTCGCCTTCAGTTGAAGTATTTAAAAAATATGGTGATGAACTTGAGGAAATTTATACTCTATATATTCAATTTTTTATCATTTTTGGGTGTATTAATTTAGTTTTATCTTCAATATTGAAAGGCATATTTTTAGTGTGCACAGGCTTAATAAGATTGAGTACTAATGAGGGGTTTTGAGTAGTAATTTATTTTAAAATGCCTTTTTGAGCATATAATACATTATTGGGGGTATATTTTAGTGGTATATGAATTTTTCCTACCATTTTTTTATTTTTAAAGTGTTTCAAGGATATCAAAGGGTAACATGTGCTAATGAAGGTATGATTGAATTAGGTCTCCTTAAGGCCTAAAAGAAGGATTTGGTCTATTTGAGTTATGGCCAGCCTAATATAATGATTGATTATTACTTGTAACATTTAATAAGGCCTATTGTGTTGAAAATATAAGTATTCAATTGTGTTTTTATTACCAGTATGTGTATGAGCAAGAGGCTTATATATATATATATATATATGTATATATATATATGTATATATGTATATATATATGTATATATATATATATATATATATATATATATATATATATATATGTATATATATATATATGTATATATGTATATATATATATATATGTATATATATATGTATATATATATATATGTATATATATATATATATGTATATATATATATATATGTATATATATATATATGTATATATATGTGTACATATATATATGTATATATATATATGTATATATATATATATGTATATATATATGTATGTATATATATATATATGTATGTATGTATATATATGTATATATATATATGTATATATATATATATATATATACAAGGTAGTTTTAGGCCTCTTTGAGTAAGTTGAGTGTAAGCAAATGAAATAACACATTGTTGAGTAGAAGGAGGTATTGTATAACATAAATTGAGTTTAAATTATATATAATTAATATTTTATAGTGTGTCTTCATATGAATATCAATGTTATATGACCCAATCAGTCTTGAAGAGACCTAGTTGAGCAAAGAAGCATAGAAGGCAATTTGAGGGATAAGATTGTGAAGAACTAAAGAAGGTGATCATAATATATTATGTGAGAAACATATTATTATTAATATAATCAAATAAATCAAGTTTATAAGTTAGTGATAAGTCATATATGGGGTTGGTTCCTCCTTGTAGGTTGGTGCTTTCTAGAGCCTAGTTGAGTGGGTGCTTGACTAGTTGAGGTTGGTGTTCCATGTGGAGTCGGTGCTTCACTAAAGATTAGTTTTTGTCTTATAAGAATGTATTCCATTTTCATGTATTAGTGGTTTTTCTTCCCCTTGATTTTTTCCCACATATGTAATTTTTTAACTTGTTTCATGATATTGTATGGTTGCATATGCTTTGCTAGATTTTCATGTTTGTTTGAATTGTTCATGCATGCTTAAGTGGAATTGAATGTTTGTTTTGAAGACACTGATTCACCCCCCCCCACTCTCAGTGATTGTTCTTCCAATACTAACCCTTATCAATTAATTTAAACCATGGGTTATAAAATTTTCATAGGACAAGACCTAATTTTCAAAGGCATTAGCTCCCAAAACTTTGTCATAGCCTCATAGAAGTAGAAAAAACATGTTTGATTTAAATTATAATCCCTTAAACATTTCAATATTTTACCTTATAAGGAAATGTTCCACCATTTTATATCATGAATTTGAAACTTGAATAGGGATACACTTAACAATCAAATTGTTTGTCTAGTCGAGGGTCAATGAAATTATTTCTTCTACCATAATCAATGATAATTTTTAGGGGATGTTTTTTTAAAAACCCCTTGACCTTCATTATTTTAGGATTGGTGATTTTATTCAATGTGTATAATTTAAAGTCTGAGGATCTATCCAATATCATGTTCTTATTATTCTTCATCTAAGGCTTATGTTGCATCTTCCCATTCATTAAACTATGGACATAAACCTGCATCAAGAAGATATAGTTATTTCTCCACACATAGATGTCCTAGTGTGAATTTGTCATCATAGTTTTAATATAATTATTTTTCCCATTGGAATTACATCTCAACCTCTACTAGGAATTTGATGAATGTAGTTCTTAGGTTTAATAATGTTTCTAGTCTTGGAGACATGAATTTATCGATTAGGTGATATTTGGAAGACCTATGCTAGTATATGAGCTTTTTTTAGCCAAATTATCTAAACAAATGGTTTCCATCATATCCTAAGGTTTTAACATTTTCACCTCAACTCTAATATCCTCTTTTATGCTAATGACAAAACAAAATTTTGAATAATTCATTTGTAAACCCTCCCATTTTATTGGATTTTTATTTCAAATTTTCTTATGATATTCCAAAATGAAACCAATTTTATAAAATTTGGTTAGGGCTCCTTTGAAATTCTCTTGTGCACTTAGACCAAAGAAACCAATATAACTTCATAAAATTTTAATTATGGTATAATACCATTATATTTTTAATATTATTAAAACCTATAGATAACTTCTTTATCCATTTTGAAATCAGCTATAGGTACCCTGTCCCATAATGGGGTGTCATGCAGATAGAAATATAGATTTTCCCTATAGATCTAACTGGTGGGTTCTTTACCATCAAGTTTGGAAAATCCAATTTGAGAGAGCATGACATTCTCTTAAATTTGAAATTATGTTTATAATTATTTCTCAAACCAAATTATGGATACTTAGTTCATGGAGAGTGTCCATCATGCTTGTTTTTGGGGCATTAAATCCAAATAGTTGAAATTGGAGGTCATCCCATATGGAATGTATTTTTCTATAAGGTCATCAAGTTGTGTCTCCATTTACTTTAATCAAGTTAGTACCACCATATGGTAAGGGGGTTAATAACAAATTTATATTGGATTTATATACCAAAATTATTAGTTTGATGAGATGAATTCAAGTGCCTTAACTTCTAAAAAAATCTAGAGTTTTTTTCTGTTGATTAGCTAATGCACCATGTCTGAATAATTATTTAGGAATATTATGAATATTTTTGGATTTTTTTATTTCTATAGGATGCAAAAATAGTCTAAACCTTTCTTAATTTTGTTGTTACTATACATCCACTAAAAATATGATTTAAATCTATGACTCCAAGAGTGTTAGGGTTTTGACAAATAAATTTACTATAAGGTGTGTTTGGTATATGATCTAGTAAATATACTTACCCCATTTTTAAATGGTATTAGCCCAATATGTAAGAGCTATAATGATGGAGAAATGAACCTTATAGTATACCATTATCTTTTATTTGAGGTATTGGCATATTAACTTATGCCTACCATTTCATCACATAATACAAAAATAAAAAGGCTTCATATGGAGAAATGAAACCCCTAGGCATTTCCTATATATCTAAAGGTACTTAGAAGCTAAAATATGTATACAAAAATGTGTGGGTTTTAGGTACTAGGGAAAACCCCTCATTTCACTAATAGCATTGAGTTAATGTAGTAAATAATGACACATTTCTATGAGTTTTAAAACTACCAAAACACATATTATAACCTAAAAAACTACTTATAGGAAACAAAATTTGGTATATTTTGGGAAAAATATTAGTGTCTACATTCCTATTACCACATTCTTATCATCAAAATATTGATTGGTCAAGGTGAGATCATATAATGAACAATCACAGAAAGACATAAAATTTTGATGTTTTTATGGAATGTGGCCCTAGAAGGTGCTTTAATGTCAGATGTTATGAACCTTCTTACACACATATTAATCTAGTGCTTGCACTAAAATTAATCTAGAAAAATAAATATAACATACATATACTTAATTAAAAGAAGACATAAATATAGTATTTTGTTTTATTAAAAAGAGCACTTCTATTAATTTAAAAAAACAATTATATTAACCATAAGTACAATAAATATAGTATTAAAATAACATAAGCAAACTATAAATTATTGTGGGCCTCTTCAAGGGGGAAACCTCCTTTGCACATAGATCAATAAAAAATATTAAATAGATGAATCAATACTCTTACACAAGCTCTCTCTTTAAACTAATTTACTTAATAAAACTACTACTACTCATACTTGTGGAATATTTACAAATAGTTAATGGGACAAGTTACAAAGTATATGCATCCAAGATTTTATTTATAATTAAGGGGTCCTAAAAAATTATGATACATTTATATTTATTATATGATATACTCAATGAGAATTACATGAAAAACCATGGTACTTAAAAGTTATGACAATCTTACATAGACACTGATCGATGATATTACATTACCAAAAACTATGGGTCATAAGATCCAATTAGTTTGGTTCTAGTTAATTTCTAATTGTGATACTTATGATCTAATTTTTGGACACCCATGGCTAAATTAAATGATAATAATCCCATCCATATTACGTCAATGTCTCAAGTTTTTGCATGATAAAAAATTATATACTATTCATGCCACACAATATGAGTTACCCAGCCCACATTAGATAAAACATGAGATATTACTTAAATTGTATTTTAAAAATCAATTCATTGAACCTCATGTGGTATCTACTACAATTTCATCACTAGCATTTATGGTTCATATAGTGTTTTCATTTATAGTTTTGATTCCTTGAGTTACGAGAGATATACTTCCTAAAATTATAACACTAATAGATAAAGTACGCATTTATCCATGTCTAAAGATATTATTATCACATCATTTTTCATATATTCCTACCTAAGAACATTCTAAGAGTTCAACTATACAAATAAATATCTGAACTAATTAAATCTTCTTTCCAAAAGTCTTACATAGCTCTTATAACCCATTACTATGATTATTATCATACTGATGGTGGTTATGATTACCACTTAGCTCATGATTACATCATTGTTCTTACATAAAATCATAGTTTTAACAATAATTTTAGTGATGCATCTAACTCCCTAGATGCATGACCCCATATTTTAGATGGGATCATCAATTATCCAAGCTTGTCTATCCCTTATGCTTCATCAATACTTCCTATTGTACCATTATTATTTTTAATCCTTATTATTATGGCATGCCTTTCATGTGACTTCATCCCTTAATATTTCTCCTTGTATTATATTTTTTTAGAATTAAAAATAAATTATGTTTTTTCCATGGTTTACATTGACAATAATGTATCCCCTTAGTTTATGTCACTTTTTATGTTGCATTTGATCCTGCCCTTTATTTATTGATCCCATATCAAGCACTTACATAGACTTCCAATTGATAAATGTGTGTGTGTGTGTATTCATGTGTGTGTGTGTGTGTTCATGTGTGTGTGCATGTGTGTGTGTGTGCATGTGTGTGTGTGTGTGTGTGTGTGTGTGTGTGTGTGTGTGTGTGTGTGTGTGTGTGTGTGTGTGTGTGTGTGTGTGTGTGTGTGTGTGTGTGCGTGCACGCGTGTGCATGTGCATGCATGCGCATGTGTACATTTATGTGTGCATGTGTTGGTGCATGTATGATATGTGCATGTGTGCATGTGTGTGTGTGTGTGTGTTTCTTAGTTACTTAACAAATGGAAAATACATTCAACTAATAAATGAATATCATGGCATAGATGAGAATAAAACTTATGAGATTAAAGGAATGTTGGTTTATTTCCAAAAGTAATTATGTTTAAAGTTATCATTGATGTCATGAGATTTTGAATTATCATTAATGTCAAATGAAGCACAAGAAGGTGTCTATGATCATTGGTATGTGCATGATTGTTTGAGCCTACTAGTATGATCTTTGAAGCGATCCATTAGAGTGCCTTGTGAAGCATTGTGAGAGTATTGAAATACGTAGGTATAATATTGAGAGAATGGTATAAATTTATTTGGCATGAGAGTAAGTTTAAAATTGCATTTACAGTGGTATGAAAGTCTCAAAGTGGTATGGTACCTTGAAGGTTTGTTTTATGGCCTAGTTCCTAAGTATGGAAGTGGCTTGTAGTAGCATGATGATTGTGATATAGGCATGAATGAACTTGAAGTTATTCATCATAGTGTTTTAGAATATGAGAAGTTGTTTAAACATGTGAATGAGGTGTAAATTACATCTACATTGATAAAAATGTCATGTATTGAGGGTTAGTCCTTGCATAAAAAACCTAGTATGAGGGCATAAGCTTGGTAGTTTGATGAGGTAAATAGTACAAGACTTGTGTGAACAAGGTTGTCAACTTGTGAGTTTGGTATGATTTCATTTTACATGTGTATGAATTTTTGAGATCAATATAATATGTTACCAAGTGTGTTCAAAGGTCAAAATGTAATTGACAGTCCTAGGCCTAGTGTGTAAAGAGACCTAGTGAGGTATAATGAGGACTCAAAGTCAGTTTTCAAGGTGATAGAGCACATATGATAATTTATTGAGGTTTTACAAGTTATGTAAATTATTTTTACCAAGTTTGAGGTCATGGATTGAAATATTAATCAATAAAACATGGTTTGAGGTCCCTTGAGCATGTAGATTGAAGAGATGAGAGCTCGAGATGGATCTTTTGATGCTCATTAGCATGTGTAAACTTTGCATGGTGTCCTAAGCCTTTTGGAAGAGATGTAAAAGGGTCCTAAGAATGTTTTCTAACCATTATGATCTGGTTTCAAGGATAGAGTTGTGTGGAGAAATGTTAAGAGGGTAAATTGGTCTAAAACCCTCTCAAAACCCTCTTAATGATCCGATTGGAGAAATATTATTTGAAAGTGCCAAGATTGGATTAGTGAGTAAATTTTTATGATTTTTTGTGGTAGAGTACTCCTATATTCATCTCCAAGTTTTAGTGATTTATTATGGCAGTGAGTGGAAGCTACATAAATATGTTTGTTTATAAATAATTTGATGTTACAAGTAGGGTTGACCAAGTCAATGCATGCAAGTGGATGGAGGTTGAATTTAAATAATTTTTATTTAGATCCATGGTGTTTTTTATTTAAATTTATAACCTCTATCTCCACTATTTTGGTCAATCAATTTGACTTATCGCTAAACTAGCTAAGAGTGAGAACAGTGAGAACAAGTCAAAGTGAGAATGCATCTAGGGATTGGTTGAAGATGATTAGGAATGGATTCAATTATTTGGGGTATTTTTTCAATACCTATACCTAATTTTCCATTTTTTTATAAGTATTGATGATGCTCATACATAATCAAGAAGGTGTTTTCAAGATGACTTATCTATATGAATGAAAACAGTGAAAGAGTGTGTTTCAGATATTAGTCTATATATCTCATGTTTACCAATAGACCTATGTTCATATGTTTTTGAACATTATCTTAGGATGTTGAAGGATCACATAAATAATTTATAAGTTCAAATAATCATGCCCACAGGTGTTAAGAGTCATGTTCATCATGACTAGTTCTTGAGATAGATTGATAGTTCTTAGTGTGCTAGATGAACTAAAAGTGTGATTCTATATGATAAGAGTTGATGAATATAATAAATATATTGTTTTTTTTTTTGGAAATTATTTGACCTAATAATTATTTTTTTGAGATGTATATATAACTTTAAGATGTTGAGACATGAAAGCCAAAATGGCTTGTTAGAATGAGTGTGGACAATGTAAGAGAGACTTGATAAATTGGTCTATAAGGCCAATAGTTGACACTAGAGTTGGATATATATATATATATATATATATATATATATATATATATATATATATATATTATGTTGATATATAGGTATTATATAAAATATTCATGTGGATTATAAGTTATGAAATTATCCTTTAAAAGTGTTAAACACAACTTCTACATGATGATGTTTTTGGAGTTACAGGTAGTTCTAAGTGGTCATCTTGCAAAGGTGAGTTTGAAGTTATTTGAGTGGAGTTGAAAAATAAATTGTATATTAGGGTTTTATATAAGTCTAAAAAATTTATGCAAATGTGTTTGTTCTTGATTGTACTTTGGAAATGTTTGACCATTCTAAGTGGTCATTTTGCAAGAGTTAGTTTGAGGCATGTTGGCATGTTTAGTGAAGGTAAATGAATATGGTGATTATCATGAGGTCATGAATTATCTATAAATATTATTTTTTCATTTATTTATGTGTAAAAATTGGTTTTTTACTTTCGATATGTGAAATAGACTTTTCTTGTGTATGAAGGGCTAATGATAGATAAGACTATTAGCATCGTTCAAGTGGTGATTTGGACATACAGGTGGTGTAAAACTAAATGGATGTAATAATGGGTATATTTAATATTATTTTTAATTTTTTAAATCATTGTTGGAGGATAAATGTGTTACAAGTGAATCAATTATAATGTGTGCTTAAGATAAGCCTGATAGCATTAAGTCTCCTTTAGGCCTAATGGAGGTTTTGGCTCTTAAGGGGTATGACTAACGTATGGAGTGATTGTTTCCTACTTTAAACATGAGTGTGTTAAGGTCCTTGGCCAAAAAATATGGGTAAGATCAAGGGTTTAGTATAAAACTAAGGCCTAATTGGCCTATTTGAGCTAGTTAGATAAATGAGAAGATAAGCGAAGAGAAGAGCTCTTGGAGGAGCAAAAGTAGGTCATTGAGGACCATCAGAAGAGGAAATAAATAATTATTAACATATAACATATCTTATGCAAGTGTATGATAAGGTCAATGGGCCTAATGAGCCTAGAAGAGGCATGTTGAGTGAGTAATCCTAAAAGGTTGTTTGAGAGGGGTAGAAGACTAAGGAGAGCTAAATGAGTTTATGGATTTTGAGAGACCATAAAGATACATCATAGGAGTGTTCCATGTATATTATAATTATTTATTTATATGATATATAAGAGAGAGAGCTGAAGAATATGACACCATTAGTTGAGATAGAAACAAGGTGTCTTGAAGTGTTCAAGCTTGTCTTGGCTGGGTTGGTACTTAGTTAAGAAGGGAGTTAGAGATGCCTTGAAAGTTAGAGCTTTAAAAAGTGTCATTGAAGTGTCTAGGTTGGTTCTAAGTCACTTAGGGAATTTTATCCTCCTTACAAGTTAGATCTTTCTAAAAGACTAGTTGGGTTCGTGCTTGACTAGTGAGGGGTTGGTGCTCCTTGTGGGGTTGGTGTCTCACTAAATATTGTTTCATTTATTATGAGATAGTATTCAAAGTGTTGTTATAGTGTTTTTTATATCCCATGAGGGTTTTTCACATATCTTTGGTGTTTGTATGTTGATATCTTGTTTCACGCTTATGTGATTACTCTCCCATGCATTGTTGTATCTCTATGTTAGTTTGAATGGTTTAAAAATGATGAATGAAATTGAATGAAATGTTTGCACATTTATTCACCCCCCCACCTCTTAGTGGTTGTGATTCCAAATTGGTATCATATTAGGTCATTTTATTGAGGTTTGATAACTTTAAGGTGATACAAGAAGCATAAATGGCTATGCTTTTAAAGGTGAGTTACAAGATTAATGTGTTGACCAACTTGTGGAATAAGAAATATTGGTGGATGGTTATTGAATCTTATAAAATGTTACATGACCAAGAATTTATTTTCATTAAACTCATTCCAAGTTGGTCTAATTTATCATATATCATGGTGGAAGGAATGTGTTTCTTGGTTTAGGTCTGCAACTAGACCTAAGTCCTAGACCCTACTAGGTCTATTGAAGCATGTAAGCTAGTATATTGTTTTCATGATATTTGACAAGCTATCTTATAGGTGTTCATCAAGATTTAGGTTTCAATAATATTTTTTTAGCCTTGAAATGAGATGTTATGAAGTGATTTTTATCATCACAAAGAAGTATTCAAGTGAAGGATGAGTTGATCATAAAGCAAGAGGAGCTGAGTTGAGTCTATGAAGCTATCATAGATAAGCAGAGGTTTGTTAGAAGCCTAAGTATGTTGATGAGAAATTTTTCAGGTCTCTTTGAGCCTTCATGAGGTATAAAGGTATGAGCATGTATCCTTGTTTTTTCATGTATGTTTATTAATCATTTATAATTTAAGGTGACAAGATCCAATAGAGGATTTCTGAGAAGGCATATGAGTTATAGATTGGTCTGTAAGACCAATGAGGACATGAAGGTCCAAGAAGATGATTATACCTTATGGGCATAGTCAATGATGAACAAAGTTAGTTTGGATGATGATACAAGTGTTTGAAATTATTGACATGAATAACATGAATGAGGTTTTCAATACTTTATGGGATAGTGAAACAATGAAAAGACAATGAATGTAAGATGACTACAAATTTGATTGCTTTGAATCATTACCATGTGGATTCAAGATTTTGGTAAATGTTAAGGTAACATTAGGATCATGTATTGCATGAGAATAGTGTATAAGGACCTTGAAAAAGTGTGTGAAGTATAATACTAATAATATTACTCTTACTCATAGGTATGATATGCCATAAAATTCTTGACAGAGGTATGTCATAGAGATTGAGATCTCATAAGACCTAACTGATAGTTTTCTAGGTGGAAGTTATTCTAATATGGTTAGAGCCATGATGGATTATAGTGAATAAACCATTATATGAAGAATCCTTTTGATATTGCATATGGATAGTGAATATATCTATGTATAGAAATCTAAGATTGTTCTTTATAATAATGTTATTGTTTGCAAACAAGACTAGTATATGTAGGTCTCTATAATATCAAATTGAAGATGGTTTCAATAATATTGATGTTCTTATGTATTCAGGCCAATGATGTGTTGGGAAAGCTTTAAAGGTGAGAATGATCTTAGGGGGGAACTTTGTAGCTCTATGATTAATAAATTTTCTACTACAATAGATGTGAGCCTAAGGTGAGGTAAGTTTCTATTTGGATTGATCAAAAATATATCATTAGTATGCACATAGTATAAGGACAAAGGAATAGATCTTGACCTTATTTAGAAGAATTCTGAGTCAAGTAACATCTGGTGTTAATGTGTGTTAAAAGTCAAGGGATTGTTATCATAATGAAGTCAAGGTAAGTTTATGTATGGCTTCAAGAGATCTCTAAGTAGGTAGTCATCAAGTTCCGGTCCAAAGATCAAGTAGCAAGGTATGAAGAGATGAATGGATTCAAATCATAAGTAGATGATGAGCTACCAGGAAGGTTTATGGAGTCATGACAAGTCATATGTCAAGCTAATAAAAAATAGGTCAAGTTGAGAAACAACAATTCAATCACTCTAAAGGTAAGAATTTGGTCAATTTTATCTAGTATAATTTTTAAATTGGAGTGAAAATACAAGGTAGTAGCTATAAATACCCTTTATAATTAATGTCAAAAGGGGAGAGAGATTAGATTGATGGATAAGTTGTCTAGATCAATTCATTTGTGGTTTGCCATCAATATGGTTTACAATCAATGACAAAGGGGGATATTTTTGTAATTTATCATTAATATCATGAGCTTATGTATTGTCATTAATGTTAAATGAATCACAAGAAGGTGGTTATGGTCATTGGTATGTGTATGATTGTTTGAGCCTGCCAGTATGATCTTTGAAGTGATCCATTAGAGTGCCTTTTGAAGCATTGTGAGAGTATTGAAATGAGTAAGTAAAGGCTTGAGATAAGGTATAAATTTGGTTGGCATAATATTAAGTTTAAAATTTCATTGATAGAGGTAGGAAATTCTCAAAGTGGTATGGTACCTTGAAGGTATGTTTTATGCCCTAGTTCCTAAGCATGGAAGTGGCTTGTAGTAGCATGGTGATGGTGATATAAGCATGAACAAGATTTAAGTTATAATTAGTAGTGTTAGATAATTTGAGAAGCTATTTTAACATGTTAATGATGTGGAAATTACATCTATAGTGACAAGAAGGTCAGGTATTGAGGCTTAGTCCTTGCATAAGAAACCTAGTATGAAGGCACAAACTTGATAGTTTGATGAGGTGAACAGTACAAGAATTGTGTGAACAAGGTTAGAAACTTTTGAGATTGGTATGATGTCATTTTACATGTGTATGACTTTTTTATATTATTAAAATAGGTTACCAAGTATGTTCAAAGGTCAAAAGGTAACTAACAGTCCTAGGCCTAATGTGCAAAGAGACCTAGTGAGGTCTAATGAGGAGTCAAAGTTAGTTTTCAAGGTGATAGAACACATATGAGCATGTATTGAGGTTTTATAGGTTATTTAAAGGATTTTTACCTATTATTAGGTCACGTATTGAAGGATTAATAAATAAAAAATGTTTTGAGGTCTCTTGAGCATGCAGAATAAAGAGATGAGAGCCTGAGAAGGATTTTTTGATGCTCATTGGCACATGTAAAATTTACATGGTGTCCTAAGTCTTTTTGGAGAGATGTAAAAGGGTCCTAAGAATTTTTTCCAAGCATTAAGAGGTGGTTTTAAGGTTAGAGTTACATGAACAAATGTTAAGAGTGTAAATTGGTCCAAAACCCTCTTAATGACCCTATTGGAAAAATCTTAATGGAAAGTGCCCAGAATGGATTAGTAAGGAAAGTTTAATGATTGGATGTGGTATAGGAATACTCCATTAATATCTAGGTGGTATTGGTTTGTCAAGGTAGTGATTGGGATCTATATAAATATTCTTATTTTTGAAGAATTTGATGCTACAGGTAGGGTTGACCAAGTCAATGCATGCAAGTGGATGGAGGTTGAAGGTCAAGATTTTTTCTTGAGGTCCATGGTGATTTTTGGAAAATTTATAACCTTTACTCCAAATATTTTATTCAATCAAGTTAATGTATTGCTAAACTAACTAAGAGTGAGAATAATGAGAAAAATCAATCAAAGTGAGAATGCATTTAGGGATTGGTTGTAGATGATTAGGAATGGATTAAATTATTGGGGATATTTTTTCAGGACATATACCTCATTTTATCTTTTATGAGAAGTGTTTATGATGATCATATACAAGTAAGAAGGTGTTCTCAAGATGACCTATCTGTATTAATGAAGATAGTGAAAGAGTGTGTGTATGCAATCAAAAATGCATAATGTCTATAAATCAATCCTAGCTCAAAGAAGATAGAGCATACCTACACTTCTGATTGGGAATACATTTTTTAAGCAGTACCATGACCAATATTTAGATCTACTAGACCTGATTAGGGGATCACTTGTCATAATACACCATGTGAGGTAGGGTTACAAAGCCTACAGTCTAACACAATCACGTAACAACCCTAAAAGAGTCTTAAGATTTTATATTTCACTTAAGTCTAATAAATAAGAAATTAAATCTAATCCAGTTCACTCCAAATCTTGTGGCACAAAGTAGGGTTTAGAAATAAAATAAATAACTAAACTAAACATGCATAGAAGACATATACTCATGTCAATGTATATAAAATCCTAATACATGGAAGAAAGAAGCACAACTGCATTATATATCTACTCTTACAAAGGAGAAATAAAATTAAGAATACTTACCTTGAAGATGAACCTATTGAGCCTCAATCTCTCCCTTGGCCAAGGTGTTTCACAAGATATTGTTGTGGCATGTAAGGATAAAAAATATAAATCAGATCTAGGCTACACAACCTATCTATGTATCCAAAAGACTTCTCCACAAGACAAGATCCATATCTCCAAAGAAAGTATAGAACCCTAAGCTTTATTCCTCAAGTAGAATGGTCAATAATCAGATGTTAATTTGTACTTATTCTTCTTCACTTATCTTATTACAAATGGTTGGAAATAAACTTGTATATATAGGTGGATCTTGCCTTAAATCCTCCTAGAAATGTCAACTGTACAGAGTCAACCATGGTCATCTCTATACGTTTTTGGGGATAAGTCACTAGGTCTAAGCTAGGTTAGTCAAAAGGCTAACAAACCCAAAAATAAAAAATACTCCTAAATTGTATAGGGTTGACTATGGTTGACCTAGTATAGCCAACAGTCCAAAAGGGAATTAAAGTAAGAAAAAGAGGATGGAAAGAAGAAAATGACTAGAATGGGTAGGACTAAAAAGAATAAGGTTAGGCTTAATGGTTTTAGGAGATGAGTGTGTAAATGGAAAGTGGAAAAAAAGACAACAATCTTATGAAGCACTGATGGACTGCCCACCACTTTCTCAATGTATCCCTTTAGGCATGCACTCAGAGAGATTAAGACTCAACTGGTTCTTCAAGGATACAAAGTGTTAGTAATCAATAAAAATTGAAAAATATTATGTGTATACATATTCCCCACTCGAAGCTCATCACATGTCACATAAGTGCAACATGGGATTGTGATTTAGGAAATAAAACACAATAACACACAATGTTGATGTTAATTAAAGTGTAGTAAGCAAAAAATAAGATAAAGGAAATGATAGAATTTAAAAACACATAAATTTACTTACCTTAGTGTTGTAGATCAATAAGTAGACTATAATAAAAAGTGAAGGCATCCCATGTGAAGAATACTAAGTGAACCTGTAGAAGTTAGTGCAAAAAAATAGCCAAAAATTGAAATTTTTGGAAGATAATTATATAATAGTGGGAAATAATCTCTACATCATCACAAATCCAATGCATTTTATGGTTTTGAAAATCGCTGAGTAAAAACAAAGATATAGGCAAAATAAGGAATTTGTGGGAGAAGAATTGAAGACTTTGAATTTAGAAAAGTGTTTTAAAATAGGGGAAAAGACAAGTCATTTGTTATTTTGACTTGTGAAAGAGAGAAAAAAGAGCTATGGAGACCAAATGAGCTAGGATGGCGAGGAGATGATAGGCTAGATAGGGAGAACCTCCAGAGGTAGCAATGGGTGCACTACATCTATGCAACTATGAATCTCAAATAAATTTTTGAAATTTGTATTTAATTAAGTGTATTTTCAATAATTTTGAATTTTAGGAATTTTTAAATTTTAGGAATTTTTAGATGTCAGAATGAGACAAAATTAGATTCTAGGGGTAGCAAATCGCAAGATAGGAAATGGGTTTAGAGAAATTATGAAGAAAGCGTAAAAATGCACTTTTTTAGGAAAATGCAAGGGGTTGACAACAAAAATGAATTGGGTTGACCCAGTTGACCTAGTAGGCTAAAAATGGGTAGAATCCATAGTGTTGACCCAATAGGTATGGGTCAACTCTATACATTCTGTAGGCTACTAACCTAATGCAATTTGCAAACTGATTCAAAAGGTCTAGAATCATAGCAAAGCATTAAGAAGGGGAAAATAAGAGTTTTGACTAAGATTTTGGAGTCAATCAAGGAAAAAATAGGGAAATTTTGGTCAAACTAGGGTGACTAAAGAACTAAAATAAGCATGAAAAAATGTGCAAAAGGTTGAAATAGGGATAGAATGGGCGAAAATGACCAAAGGATGGTAAGAAGGACTAATCAAGCTAGAAATAGGGAAAAATAAATAATTTTAAAAGAAATTAGGATTATTTTTTATTTTAAAATGTATAAAGAATGTATTATGACTATACATGACATGAAGGGCTTGATACATCCTTTATTGTTTCTTGGTTATAGAGATGATGGAGGTTCTAGAGATTGGTGGATGTGGCTTGGTTATAAATGTTATTAGAGCAATTATTAGATGGAGATAGGGATATACTAGTATCCATAGGTCTAGGAGGCATAGCTGGTATGTGTAGGATCCCCATGAGTTTAGATCTATTAGTCATGTTCTTTGGTTGCTAAGAATGAATGAATAACACCTTAATATGGGAGGTGGATGGGGATGTGATATAGGTGGCCATCACACTAGAGGATGTCCATGCCATCCTTAGGCTACCCATAGTAGGAGCACTGGTGACCACAAGGATATCAAACAACATAGAGGAGAGGAGAGCCTTAACCATGTGGGCTAGAGGTTCAAAGATGATTTTGGGAGGATGGAGAGTCAGTATGGATGATGTATATACATCATAAATTCTAGATATCTAAAAATATATGATAAGACTTGTGAAATAGCGGCTGTTATGTCACAAGTTAGATGACAAGGTACCACTATTTATGGTAGCCTTGAGTAAGATGATGTTAGAGGAGTGACTTATATATGATATGGTATTTATCATCTAGTTCTAGCTCATACATGATTTTCATGATGTGCTCATCAAAAAGAAAAATACCATGGGATTGATTATATTGCTAACAACTTGGACATATGAGAGGTTTCCTATGTATTGGTTGGTTGGGTTACCCCATGTGATCAATGATATGTTGACTCAAGTATAAATATGGAGAGAATAATAGGTAACATGGGTCATGCCCCACATGTTAGTGTTATAGTTAGTGAGACATACAAACATAGTGTGGTAGTCATATGGAGGCATAAAGACTATGTGAGTGAGTTGGCACATAGTTGTACTAGTGATAGAGAGGATAGAGGTGGATGAACACTACATGTGGTAGAGAGATCCACATCCAGTGGCATGGATGCCAAGATAGATGGGCCTACCTCATCTAGTGATACTAATACTAATGCTCAAGTAGTGTAATTAGGATGTGAGGGAGCCATGGGGGAGAAGAGGACTAGGACCACTGATAGTGAGACCAACACTCAAACCACATTGTGAGTAGCCATGGATTGGTCGAGTATGATAGGGAGTAGAGCAAGAGAATAGGGAGGTGGAGGTAGAGATACTAGATGTACCACTACTAGTTCTATAACAAGAGGAGCTATAACCACCAAGGACATGATGGTGATGGAGGTAGTAGGAGATAGCAGAGATTGATGTCATCCCTGACAAGCTAGTAGAGGAGTCAAAAGAAGGATAAATGATAAAGAGATCACTCAAGCACAGGCTAAGATGGATGTAAGCCATGACAAAGGGATTTGAGATGAGGAGATAGCCTATAGAGGAGGTACTAAGAGGCCACATAGATGGGGAGACTATGTTAGGTGGTTCTACAAATGGAGAGACCATAGTAGTCAAGACATAAACAGGTAAGAAAATATGGTTAAATTATTGCTTTAAGTTTTTATTTGGAAGTAGAAATAGATAGATATTTTGAGATATAATAGTGATCTAATATCCATCTAGTGTGATTTTCTAGGTGTAGCTAAGGATGTAGAGGAAATATGGGGTTCCCTAGTGAGGGGAGCCATATGATCCTACTACATTAGAGGACCCCAATGTACTATCTTCCCTAGTTCAGGTGAGTTGGTTTAGACTAGTTAGGGAGGTAATGAGATAGATATGAGTGTATAGAGAGGATACAGTCACCAGCAGATATAAGTGTAGGTAAGATGTGAGCATGGTAGGCCCTAGCTAAGTAGAGAGATGTGTATCTAACCATAGTGGCATAGATGACAAATATCCAAACCCAACTGATGTAATCATATGTGTAGGTAGAGGGACTGAGATCTTGGATGGCATCTTTACAATATACTATCTAGAGGAGTCAAACTGAGGCCTCATTAGGTAGTATAGCTAAGCCACAAGATAGACAGAATGGGACCCAACCATCGAGCTAGAACATTGTATATGGTTATATTTGTTGTATCAAATTCATGAGATATATATATGGATCATTTTAGCATAATGTTGTTGGTTGTATATGTTTTCATTATGGTTTATTATGGTTGTGGTTATGGATGCTTTGGATATATTTCTTTATATCACATGTATTTAGATTTGTTGTATATTCTATAGTAAATATATGAGATGTGGTTTGTTTTCTAGCATTATGAAAAACACATGCATGGTTAAAAAGAAACAAGCAAAAAGGACTTGGAAAAATATAATCAATCAAGAAAATGTATTACACACTATTTCAAGCTGGGAAATGTGTAATAACAAGAAATAACTAAGTATAAAAAACCAAGAAATGGTAAAACAATATGGTAAAAAGGGATTTGTTTTTAAACCAAAGTGAAAGATTTTTACACTAAATTAAAACAAGTAAAATCATACTAATTCATATTGGGAAGTATGAAAAAAATGTAATAAAATGGAAGGTATGTAAAAGGGAACAAATGGTATAAAAACAAATGAATTAAGTCAATCAATCATACTATATCACACTAGGAAGTATAAAAGAAAAACAAAATTGGCAAAATATTGGTCTTAAATTGATCAATCAATCATACTATATCACACTAGGAAGTATAAAAGAAAAACAAAATTGGCAAAATATTGGTCTTAAATTGATCACACTAATTCAATATGGGAATTATGAAAAATTTAGGAAATGGTTGTATTCTTACATGCACTCAAAAAATCAGAAGATAAAAAGGTGAAAGGGAAATGAAGTAACCATAAAACACACTAAATCAAGATGGGAATCATGTCAATGACATGTAAGTTCATAATCAATCAAATCTTATCTCATATTTGACACATGTAATTTTGGATTGTGACTTGGGTATTGGAAATTTTGTGAGGAATGTCAGGTCATATCCACAATATTACATTACAACTCACAAATAGAACACCAATGGGGTGTAATAAATAATAAAAATCAAGTAATCAAGGATGTGGGTAATAGGAAGAAAAATATGGTAATTTTTTAGGATGGTTGGGTCCTATCTGTGGTCTTATAATACAACTCATAAAGGAAATCCCAAGGGGAGTGATTAGTCTTTCTTAAGAGGAAATATGAGGGATATAGGGAATGAAAAATGGAATGTAAAAGAAAGACTTAGGTGTCTTCTAAGAAGACCTTAGGAGACACGAGGCATACTAAGGACATGAGAAGAGACTAAGTGACTAGTGGTCATCTATGTACAAAGGAAACATGTTCTCTATAGACACAAAGCTTTGTAGGCAAATATATATGCTACTAAAATAAACTCATGAAGGAAGATTGGTATAATAAAAATAAAAATATACCTACCTTCTCATGATGTATTCACCATTCTTCAGGACCCTTTATAGAGTTGTTGGTCTACTACGAAGATTGGGTACTTGCATGAGAAATTAGGTAGCACTAAAATATTTTTTATTCTCCTCTTCTAATCTACTATCCTACCACACCCCAAAATACCTTGGCTCTACCATGAGGCCAACTTTGAAGTTTTAGCCTTTGATTAGAAAAATAAGATGCACTTTTAATCATGTCTTTTAGTGTGATTTGACTTTTAAGAATAATTTTTCCTTTTGTATCATTACCTTTTGTTTAAATGATTAGATTTTAACTTTTTCATGTATTTTTAATATTCCTCCTCCATATGGACTTGGAATGACCAATCATGAGAGATGTATTGATACACATGAATGAGTTGGATTCTAAGGCTAAAGAAAGCTAATTAACTAAAGACAAAGACTAACTAGGACACTTAGGGTTGACAATGAACTAGCATGTGATCTCAAGTCTCAATCGTGTATATGTTTAGTTTATAGAAAAGTAAGAAGGAAAAAAAGAGATCCAAAAAGTGGACCGGTGTAAGGAGATAGCAATGAGTAGGATTGTTTGCTAATTGATCACATGGTAAAAGGGAGATAATGACCAAATGGAATAGGTTTTATATAACCAAGTCACAATGATAATTAATCATGAAAAATGGAGATAAGAAAGCAAATAATCATAAAGAGGAAAGAAAGGAGTTTTCAAAAAAAATCAAGAAAAAGAGAGAAATCAAAGATAAAGAAAGATAATCATATGTGAAATATAAATGATAATTTAAGCAAGATATAGTACAACAAGTAATATCACCATAAATGATAAGGAAAATTTTGACACATTGTCAAATGATACAATAGATAGATAAAGATAATATTGGAGCACACATCCAACCCAAATGAAAATGTGAAGGGCACCATGCATGCACTTATAAACATTGATAATTATTTCCACACACATTATCCAAGACACTAGATAAATCTCTATAAAGCTAGAGATGAACTGAAGCTAATGTCTCATCAATCTTTAATGAATATTGGGCAAAGACTTCTCTCTTAGTCTCCTCCACAGAAAAAGTAAGAATGCTCTAAGGATCATGTTGAGGAGGGAAATTAAGCAAGGGATGGTCAAGATAATACATTGTCGTAAGCTCTGTGGGATATGTAGGAATCACCATTTAAGAAGGATCCACGGGTGAGGGAAGGTACACGGGTGAAGGAATCATGGGTGGAGGCACAAAACATGGTAAAGGGACCATAGGAGGTAATGGAACCATAAGAGGTAGAACCATGGGAGAAGAAGGAGGTGCCTTATTGTAGGGATGACCTATGGGAGGAGTGGTAGAAGGTATGATAATGGCTATAAGGTGATCCTTAATATGTTGAAGGATGTGATAACAATTGGTATGAAGGGTGTTGCATAGATGCCATATGCAATATACCTCATCATACTTGGGTAGATATTCAAGAAGTAAGTTTTAGGGAGGTATGGATTTGTCTAATGATGGGGAAGAAGGATGTAAGGTATCAATATATTATTTTAAGTTGTAACAATGGGTATAAGAATGATTATCTATCTCACGAAAGCAACAAATATGCTTATGAGTGGTTTAAGTAGAAGCACTCATGGAAGGAGGTAAAATAGAAGTAGAAGATGCTAAATAACACTCATTGGCCCATTTGGTGGTAAGAGGAGCCATCTTAGTCAAAGTAAATAAGCCATCACAAGGTCAAGGTGATGATGAGTAAGGAATGGAACTAGGCTCAATGAAAGGAGCAATGAAATCAAAAATAGGGTAGGCTCAACAACAGTAGGAGTATAAATAGGCTCAACTATAGTAGGTTCAAGAATGGGCTCAAGTATAGAAAGCTATACTAAGGGAGGAGTGGGATATTAAAAATTTCTAAGGAGAGTTGCACTAACCTCAAGGGTAAACTAGCTATGAGGTTCAGGGTACCTAGCAAAATGGTAAGGCCCAGTCATAACACAATCCATGAGTATAGTCCCATGTGGCTCCTTAAAAACTAGAGGTATTAGTATCATATCTACCCTATGATAAAGGGAAAAATACAAAAATCAAGAACTATAAGTGAAATAAAATGATAAGATGCACAAAAAGACTCAAATAAATAAGAATGATAATGAACAATCTCAGCATCATGGGCCTATACAAGACCGTTTAACAATGAATCATCTAAGGAATAGCCATCATCATAACCTAGGGTGTGAAGGTCAATGATACAAGTCAAGATGACCTTATGATCCAATGAAGTATGGTGAATAAAATGTCTAGTCTTGGTCAAGACTATGGGAATGTCATCATAATGAAGCTTGTGAGAGCAAGGTTGTAAGGAAGCAAGACATTGTGAGATGAGATGTGGTGAGAGATTGAAATTTTTGATCTTTAAGTTAATCTAATTGATCTCATCATCATCAAAGTCTAAGAGGTTAGGAGGAATGTTACCAATGAGCGATGCCCATGATAACCTCTAGTTGAATTAATGAGAAAGTTGAGATGTTGTGACTCATCGAATGGAACACTTGGCAAAGACTCAAGAGTAGGAATATTGAAGACACCATGATCTTAGAATTGTTCAAAATTCTAAGGGTTAGTGTTACCTTGAATATTATAAATGGATCCATTATGAAGGAATTTAATGCATTGGTAGGAGGAAGAAGTGATATCTCTCATGTGGTGAGTCCATGGCCTACCAAGCAAGATGTTATAAAAAAAGGGGGAATTTAAAGATCATCACCCTCACATGGATGGTGATAGGTGGGATGGTAATGGGAAGCCACACACAACCTAGAGGAGGAATTTTCCTTCTATCATATACTTGGAATGTGTTGCGTATATACTTGAGATTACATTCTAAATATCCAAAGGTCTTAATAAAGTTGAGAGAGGCAAAATAAGTGCTGAAAGCCTCATCAACCAATTCATGATTAACTTGGATATTTCATATTTCAATGCTAATAAATAAGGTAGGATCATCTGCATGAAGCAGAATATCATAGAGAATCATAGAAGCTATGATAAATTTCAAGGAAAGAGAAGTTTATATAGTTTCGTCAACATTGATAGACATCTCTTCACATTGTTGTAATATACTATCTTTAAAACTAGATAAGGCTACCTCTCGTCCTACTAGGAGAGGACAAGGGACATTCATCTTAAATAATAGTTGCATAAGATGGTTTTTATGATGGGGAGAAGTCCTCATAAGCTCAAGGAATGGAATTTTGGATGGTGGATTAGTGAGTTTCATTATGCGATCCCACTCATCATATCCCATAATAATGTTGTTAGATATAGGTGCTTAATGATTAAGGTGGTACTCATAAGGAGGAGCCAAAGTACATTGTATTTTTTGTTGATAAGAATGAGAAGAAGGTTTGTAACAAGGTTTTAAATCATGTTGTGATGATAAAGTAGTTGATTCAAGTTGACTTTGAGAATTGGAAGAGGAAGTCTTAGTAGAATCTTGATTATCATTAGTATTATAAGATGATGGAAGAGTGGTAGAAATAGAATGGGAAGTGTTATCCAAGGGAGAATCATAAATTAGATCATCAAAAGTAATAAAGTGAGAACTAAAAGGAAATAAACAGTCAATTGGATCAATGCTAGCTAATCTAATTGAATAACACAATACAAAACCTTTCACTAACACTGGCTAATGCAAGTTTTTTCACACATAATTGAGTAAAGAGAAAGCAATCAACTTGAAAAGTAAATAGCTAACTAATTATTCAACCTAATAAGTTTATTAGATTATTAATAAATGATTTAAAATGTGATGGGAAGTTGGCTATAAAGCAAGGAACTAGATAGCAATCTAAGGATGGTTTCAGGTAGTTTAGACTAAAAGAGACTGTAGTGGAAATTATATAGGCTTAGTATTGAGGCCTACCCCCTCACTTCACACACCATAGTGATAAGGGTGTTGGGTGCTTAGACAGAATATACCATTAACCATGTTTTATACTTGACTAGAGTATTAAGTTATCTTCCCCTTTGGTGATGAAATCCAAGTAGGTTGACCTTGGGTAGACAAATGTTAAAGTCCCTATTTAGATTATGTGATTTGGTCATGTGTGCATAAAATAGAAAATAGTAACTAAATGATTAATTAAAAATCCCCTAATGAGACTATGTGAATTATTCTAAGTATGCAAGCAACAAGAAAAGAAAGGTGTGAACTAATTACTATCATATAGATATTAATTCCAAATTTAAATAAGGTATAATGTTGACATTGTATGTATAAAATATAGAATAGGTCAACAGGATTAAACCTATACTATAGAATCAAGGTCTAAAAATGAATAGGGTCGGCCAAGGTCAACCCAATTATTTAGATAGCACATAGAACTGGATCAGTAGGGTCAATACAGTTGACTATGCAAGGGAAACTTTGAAGAATACAAACTATGAAAGAAAAGACATAAAAAAAGAGATAGAGAGATAGAAAGGAACCTTGGTGGATTAGAGATTCTAAGAATGAAGATTGCTATTCAATAACCTTGGAATATGCTAGAAAACTCTATTAACTAGGTTGAATGGGTCAATCAAGATTTGAAGAATCCTATTGTTGAGTACCTAGAATGTATAGGGTCAACTTGGTTTACCTAGTAGCTAAATCTAGATGATTGAAAGTGTATAGGGTCAAATAAGTTGACCTAGTAGTTTGAACTAGAATTCAAGAAGTCTGGAAACTTGTACTGGGTCATCTGAGTTGATCCAGTTGCCTATTATTGAAAACTTGTGCACAAAGATTAGAATTGGGTTGACATAGTTGATCTAGTATCACAAATATATGTTAAAAATAATGCTAAAAATAATGAAAGATAGTGAAATAAGTCCTACAAGACTTAGTTTCACATTGGGTTCACCAAAATGCATGTAATAAGAAATACATCATGTCTATAAATCAATCCTGGCTCAGAGAAGATAGAGCATACCTACACTTCTGATTGGGAATATATTCTTTAAGTAGGAGCATGACCATTATAGGGATATGCTAGACCTGATTAGGGGATCACTTGTCATAATACACCATTTGAGGTAGGATTAAAAATCATGTAGTCTAACACAATCATGCAACAACCCTAAAAGAGTCCTAAGGTTTGATATTTCACTTAAGTCTAATAAATAAGAAAGTAAATCTAATCTAGTGCACACCAAAGCTTGTGGCACAAATTAGGGGTTAGAAACAAAATAAATTATTAAATTAAACATGCATAGAATACATATAATCATGTCAATGTATACAAAATCCTAATGCATGGAAGAAAGAAGAATAATTTCATTATCTATCTAATCTCACAAATGAGAAACAAAGTTAGGAATACTTACCTTGAAGATGAACCCACTGAGCCTCAATCTCTCCCTTGGCCAAGGTGTTTTGTAAGAGATTATTGTGGTATGTAAGGATAACAAAGACAAATCAACTTTAGGCTATACAACCTATATATGCATCCAAAAAACTTTTCCACAAGATAAGATCCATATCTCTAAAGAAATTATGGAACCCTAAGCATTATTCCTAAAGTATAATGGTCAATAAGTAGATGTTTATTCTCACTTATTATTCTTCATTTATCTTATTAAAAATGGTTATAAATGAACTTGTATATATAGGCAGATCTTTCCCTATATCCTCCTAGAAACATCATTTGTACAGGGTCGACTATGGTTGACCCTATATATTTTTAGGGATACTTCACTAGGTCTGAGCTAGGTTGGCCAAAAGGCAAACAAACACAAAAAGTGAAAAATATCCCTAAACTATAAAAGGTCAACCATGGTTGATCTAGTACAACTGATAGTCCAAAATGGAATTAAGGAAAGAAAAAGAGGAAAATGACTAGAATGGGTAGGACTGAGAAGAATAAGCTTAGGGTTAATGGTTTTAGGAGATGAGTATGTAGATGGCAAGTGGAAATAGGGAAAATAATATTATGAAACATTGATGGTCTACCCACCCCTTTCTTGGTGCACTCCTTAAGTCATGTGCTCAAAGAGATTGAGACTTGACAATTTTCTGTAAGATACAAAATGTTAATAATCAATAAAAGTTTGAAAATATTATGTGTATACAATGTGTTTCAGATATTGGTCTATATATCTTATGTTTACCATTATACCTCTATACCTATGTGTTTTTATATGATATTATGATGTTTAATTATCACCAAAATGCTTTATAAGTTCAAGTAAGTGTGCCCACAAGTGTTAAGAGTCATGTTCACCATGACTGGTTCCTGAGACAGATTGACAGTTCTTGGTGTGCTAGATGAAATGAAGAGTGTGAGTATATATGAAAAGAGTTGATGCATATAATAAATATATTCTTTTTTTTTTGGAATATATTTTACCAATTCATGATTTATAGGATATGGAAGGCAATTTTAAGGTGTTGAGACATGAAATCCAAAATGGCTTATTAGAATGAGTATGGATAGTGTAAGAGAGACTTGAGAAATTGGTTTGTAATACCAATAGTTGACACTGGAGTTTGATATATATATCTATTGAAGTTTGATATAAAGGTCTCATATAAAATATTCATTTGGATTATAACTCATGAAAGTGTCCTTTCAAGTGATAAACACAAACTTCTACATGATTGTGGTTTTGGAGCTACAGGTAATTCTAAGTGGTCATCTTGCAAAGGTGATTTTGAAGTGACTTGAGTAGATTTGAAGAATCCATTAAATATGAGGATGTTATATAAGTCTCAAAGTTTCATGGTAATGTTTTTTTATTCATGGTACATTCCTACATAATTTTTAAGAGTCTAATGTTCTTGATTGTACTTTCGTAGTGTTTGACCATTCTGAATGGTCATGTTACAAAATTTGGTTTGAGGCTTGTTGGCCTATTTATCGAAGTCCAATGAATATTTTAATTACTATGAGGTCATTAATTATATATAAATATAATATTTTCATGTGGTTATGTTTCAAAATTAGTTGTTTGCTTCAGATGTGTGAAATAGAATTTTCCTATGTATGAAGGGTTAATGTTGAATAAGATTATTGGCATGGTTCAAGTGGTGATTTGGACATACAGGTGGTGTGGAACTCAATGTATGTCATAATGGGTCTATTTAATAATTATTTCAAGTATTGGTGGAGGCTAAATGTGTTCCAAGTGACTCAAGTGTAGCGTGTGTTTAAGACAGACCTAATTGCATTAGGTCTCCTTTAGGCCTAATGGAGGTTTTGGCCCTTAAGGGGTATGACCAAAATATGGAGTGATTGTTTCTTATTTTAAACATGTATGAGGACCTATTTCAATATTTATCCAAGTGTGTTAATGTCATTGGCTGACCAAGATGGGTAAGATCAAGTGTTTGGTATAAAAGTAAGGCTTAATTGGCCTATTTGAGCCAGTTAGATGAATGAGAAGATATGTGAAGAGAAGAGCCCTTATAGGAGAATAATTAGGTCATTAAATACCATAATAAGAGTAAATAAATAATTATTAATATCTAACATATCTTGTATATGTGGATGATAAGGTTAATGAACCTAATGAGCCTAGAAGAGGAATGTGAGCGAGTAAGCCTAAAAAGTTGTTTAAGAGGGGTAGAAGACTAAGGAGAGATGAATGAGTTGATGTCTATTAAGAGACAATAAATCTACATTATAGGAGTGTTTTAAGTATATTAAAATGATTTATTTACATGATAGATAAGAGAGAGAGAGCTAAATAAGATTTCATCATTAGTTGAGAGAGCAACAAGGTGTCTTGAGGTGATCAAGCTTGTCTTTATTAGGTCGGTGATTAGTCAATAAGGGAGTTGGAGATACCTTGTAGGTTGGATCTTTCATAAGTTTCCTTTAATTGGTTGGGTTGGTGCTAAGTCACTTAGGGTGTCATAGCCTCCTTGCAAGTTGGATCTTACTAAAGGACTAATTGGGTTGGTGCTTGACTAGTGAGGGGTTGGTGCCTCACTAAATTTTATTTAATTGCTTGTATGATATTATTCCAAGTTTTGTGATAGTGGGTTTTATCCCCCATGAGGGTTTCCCACATATCTTTGTTGTTCATATCTTGACATCTTGTTTCATTCTTATGTGATTTCTCTTTCATGGATTATATCTCTATGTTAGTTTTAATGGTTAAAGAATGATTAATGAAATTGAATGAAGTGTTTGCACATTGATTCAACCCCCCCCCTCCTTATTTTTTATGATTCCAAAAAATTGAATATGGGTGATAAAAGGAATGAGATGGTGATTACATTACTATGGTAGTTTTAGAGATAATATATAAATGAAAACCTTGAACACATTTAAAATGTAGATATAAGAAAGTATAAGTATAATAAAATATTAAGGTATGAACTTAAATACGAAATGTACATAAGTCAAAGATTATGGCCAACTATAAACAAAATATTGAAATGTGTTAAAACCAAAGTTGGTATTAATAATATGTCATCCTCAATGTGACCTTGCCTTTGGGTTGTTGAAGATTCACCATGGTTATATTTCATTTTCTCTCATCTTCCAAATATGTAACTGATCTTAAAACCTAGGGCTTCTCCAAATGAGCACTCAACATCAAGCCCTGTTTTTCTAATTACATAACATCTCATCAACATAACAGTGCCCCTTCAAACTTACAAAATCACACCCATTTTAAGAGGTATTTTTACTTTTTAATTAATATTAAATTTTTAATAAAAAAGGGATGATAGTGCATCAATATTAGTAATCCATCATATGGTCTTGGCGATGCCTAGATATATTTCTAGTCATTGATGTGAAAAATGACAACCAAGTGTCGCCCACTATATAGAATGCCTGTTGACTTAAAAATGTAAAAACATTGAAAACATAAAAATAAAAATAATTCCTTTATATTTATATATGTATACATATATCATGTATATCTACATATTATATAGGTTTACATATACATTTTATACATATTGTTATCATGGTATTCTTTAAGTATATGAGATGCATGATATACAGGTTACATATAATCATGGACACATAAATGTTATGTGAAAACATTTATGCCCACACCCAAGGGCACCCTCACATTACCGGTATGATTTATACAAGGATAATATCTTATAATAAGTCTTATGTGAATTCCTTCACACTTTCCATTTATCATATAGAGCTACTTATATTGACTATGCATATCTTGTTATATCTTACATATTTCATGTTACATGAATACATTTCATGTTCTCCCATGTGCCCTATGGTTGCTAGATTATTTGTACGAGGTTGTTGTACCTTTATGTGATTGTATGTTTTTCCTATCTGTTTCTTATCCAATTTTTGTATAGATGATATTATAATAATCATTTCATGTCTTGATTACTTTTGGGCCAAATGTTTTTCTCAATTATTTTCTATTATATGAAATATTCCTTATGTTTAATTTCACTGTCTATATTATATTATTGTTGTCATAACATATATCATGCATACTACTAACTAAGGCATAATATGCTTGTTTTGTGCATTTTCATGGTCTTTATCATGCATCTATTGGGGTATACTTCCACTATTATATGTTTACTTCATTGATATACTTTCCCACCTAGGCATGCATTGTTATATTAGGACATACCATTTTTACCTATCTTATCATACCATTGTGATAATTTTACCCTTGAATATCTCATTATTTTCATCTAAACTATTTATATTTTATTATGCCATTGGGGGAATTGTACCCTTATATATCTCCCATAGTTTATCATCCATATTTTACACATACGGTGCTTACTATGCCCATGTGCCTTTTAATCTTACATTTATTATATTAGGACACTACATCATCTTACTTAAACCTAGTCACATGGGGTATTGCATTGATGTATTGGGTGCTTCCATATCATATTACATTGGAACTATAGCTTTGTTCCCCTCACTAGGTATTATCATGGTATTTTATTTACCCCTCACTATCTCATCCTCACATGAAGTTGTGTATTACTATTTATATTTACATGGTGATATCTTTATATTTGAGCATACATGTATTTAAAAAAATTCTAATAGTGTTGGATATATTTTTAAATGATAACACATAATGTGCATGACTCTTTCTTTTTAGATAGGTGATTATAAGAACAAGTACCAATCTATCACCTTAAAAGGAGGGCATATATCAAAATATTTTACTACTAGATTTCTCTTTACATGGATTGTGATTTTAAAAATAAATACCAATAAGTGATATATGTATACTTCCCTAATCGATATGCAAACTTAGTTTTTCAAGATTCACTCTAAAATCCTTGTTACAAAGCTCCCTTTTAAAACTCTTCAATGCTCAAATTTCAAATTTCAATTTTTGGTTTCCAGTATCTAAGAGATTCCTTGGGGTGACAACTTGGTTCACATAACATCAAGTTTAATCATTCTTATGAATATTTTAGTTTATTTTATCCACACTAATTTATCAAGACATCAACCACTTGCATGTATTCATGACTATTTTCAAGTACATTAGATTTACCAAATCTATGACATCATTGAATCCTACCCCAAGCATCTATATTATTAATCCTTCAATCCTTTAATAAATTTAATGTACATGCTTAAATAAAAAATTGATCCATGCATAATTTTGTTACAACACCCTTTTCCATTGCATCTTTGTTATGCATTTTAATACTTGGTTCATTTGTGTACATTTGGATATTTTCTAACACCTTCCACAAATAATAGAGTCTCATTGGCCTTAATTCATCTATATTTCCTAAGATAAACCTAAAATATTTTAGTTTTCAACATTAGGATCCCATTTTATCATAAGTTTTTTAGCTTGGTCTCTGTTATGAGGTTTTTTTCCTCTCGGTTAGAATCAACAGTCTATTTATTTCTTCCTGATCATAATTTTCTCTCTGTCAATTCCGACCCTCATCCTCTTCTAGGTTAATTTCACCTTGGCCTAATTTATTGTGCCTTGACTTTTTATTATCAATATATTCTAGGGTTAACCTATATTTAAATTATAGTAGGGATCCATATATATACAAATATATCCTTATCCATTTATCATCTTCTCATATCAAATGGATTTATTATAATACATTTATCTAGCTCATAATTAGAAATCCTTATCAATATTTATATGCAATTTTATAAGGAGTTTCCATATTGAGCCTACCTTGTATCAACATCAATCCAAGCTTACATTGCATCAATATCAATCCAAGTTTTCTTCCAACACCTACTATACAAAGAGAATGTCATGATAAAACATATAGAGGTGAAGTTTTATCTCTCATTGGGTTTGGATTCACTCAAAATAACTAAAACTATATAAAGTATTTATTTCAAGCATGCGAGATATGTAATTGAATATCATTTAAAAAATTCTAGGTCTGCTAACTTACACACACTATTTTATTCATACATTTACTGGGGATTAGGTCAAGATCAAAGGAGAAGAAAATTAGACAATTATTCTACACATATTTATAGGAATTTATAGATCCCATAAAAATAAATAACATTATTATCCATAGAGGACATAATCAAACTACAAAATTTGGCCACATACCGATTCTAACCAAGACAAAATTGACCCTCTACTTATTCTAACCTAGTTATAGATCACATTTAGATTTTTGGAGCTTATTTTGTGCTAATTCCAAATTATATTCCCATTTCCAAAATCAAGATACACTATCAACATGTATTTGTTTCATCTTCTTTCCCTCTCTTTCATGTCCATTACTTGTTCAATCATTTCATTGTATTGTTGGTCAAATATAATTAGATCTAGGGCTTCTTTCATACATATAATTATCACATATATTTAGGTATTCCTTGTGCCCTTATTTTGGTGAGTAATGCATAACATTAATTACCCATAAAATGAAAATTCATCAAAACACAGTGTATAATATCCATTATTTATTGAATTATATATTACAATAGATATCCTCTTCTCATTGAAATCCATATAATAGTATATATAATTTACACTCCTCAATAAATCAATTATAATTTTAGGAAACATTCAAATAATAAATACTAACACTTTATGGATTTATATTTGGTACTACATAATTTTCATTATTCATTTTAATTTCCACTTGTTGCATGTATAGTTAGTCCTAGCGTGAAACAATTCACCATGCTTTGTGACATTATAAGATTCAATTCATACACTAGAATATCATGCAAGGAGGAGATAATTTCACACTCACTCTAGGTACAGAGATAAAAGGGAATATTTAGGTTGGGATTAGTTGTTTTTTTGGGTTTTTATTCTCTTAATCATGTTTTTCTAGGCACTAGAGTGTATCCCCAATAGGATTATGCATTGGCCCTTCATGTAAGACTATGGCATTGTGCACTCACCTGAAGTATGCAACAAGACACTAGTTCCCATGGGTTATGTTTCTCAGTAACACATTAGTCATATACTTGAGTTTATTCATACATCTAATTATTAATTACACAAAAAAAATACACTACTGTAGACCTTGACTCAATAATCACAACCACCAAGAACACAAACATAAATTCCATGAAATTCAAGGGATTTTAAACTCATAATACATGTTCTATAAATATCATTATGAAATATAAACAATAGAATTAGTCAATCCAATCCACTATTCATACTCAAAAATCTAAACTTATCATAATATTCACAAGTCTATATAATATAATCTCAATATTCTATTCATAATCAGCCACCTTACATGCTTCCACATAGGTATATTTATACTTATTTTTCCATGACCAATTAGTTACATAATAAATGACAACATAGGTGATTGGTTAACAAAATCCTAAATACTAAGATTCATGGCAGTATTTCAATTGTTATCTCTTAAGGACATAGGAATTTGCACCCCTTATATTATTGTTTGATGTTATATCTTTACTAAAAATGCCCTCCTCTTTCTAGGCCAATGCAAAACTCATGATGGTTAAATTCTAGATGATCCTTAAGAATCATTCCTCAATCATGTCCCACTTCCCATGCAATCCCTAAGTCTTTTATTATTGTTTTGAGTCCTATGCTCTCGAGTTCATCATAGTTATGTTCCATCTTTGACTGGGTCTTCTCGCACTTATAACTTTCATGCCCTTTTCCTTTTGTGCCTCACTAGTTACATGCCATGATCTTCCTGCAACATGCTAGTTCTATGCCAAGGTCTTCTTGTGTCATGCTCTTATCATGTTGTGCCACTTCCATACCAAAAATTCAAAACACTTAGTCAAAATTTGGGGTCCAATATCACCCCACACTATGCTCTTAGTTCATCCTAGACTAAGTCTTGGTTTTGGCCTCAGCCAAAAGCTCGGGCCCTATTTGTTCAATCTAATTCTTGACATTATCCTAATGTGATAAAGTATCAATTAGTTTGGATGTTATTTATTCTATATATGAATTTGATTTATTCATCTCCTTAGGTTAGTTGGGACATTCTTTTTCCTTTAATAACCAATTGATCAAGGGATGCATTAGCATCTTATAAACCTCTTCAAGTGTAGAGACATCAATGACAACCTATCCTTGGAGAGATTCAAAAAAAGCATTAAGTTTCTATCGATGCACATTTATTATTTCCTCCATAGACTTGACATCTTTAAATACCTTTGTGCACTTGGTGGTCTTTTATTAGGAGGGTAGCCTCTACTAACTATTGCCTTTGAGACTCCTCTACATTGAGTCGAACCTCCAAAAATTTATTAGGACGTGCTAATTTTTCAAAAATCCTATCCAAGATGGTGATCACTTGCCCAACTCTTTCAATGGCACACTTACAGACTTTCATATCCTTGGTAAAATGCTCAGCCTCCCAAAGTTCTTTTCTTTTGATATGGGTTGTTCCTTGTAGTGTTTCAATAGGATATTTACTAAGGTCTCCAATTTATCTACAACTTCTCCATCTAGAGGCACTCCATCTACCAATGTTGGTTATTATCCCAAAATAGATTTACATAAATTGAAAGTTTTTAATTTGGCCTCTATGGCTTCCTTTTCTTGTTTTTTTAATGAAACCATTTCTTCTTTGAGTGAATTCTGAGAAGCAACCTATTTTTTGTACATTTCCACTACCTAGCCATGTTTCTTTTCTACATCACATGCATCATAATTTGAAAGTATATTTTGGCCCATAACTTCAAAAGCCATTTTAAAAAATGTGGCACTAGCTTGCAGATGAGATATATTCTGGGGATCAACCTATAGTGGATTTGGTAGAGTTGGTGCTTATGAATCTAATAGGAGGCTATCTAGAGGGATCTCAAAATGGTGCTCATCATTGTACATGTATAAAAGGAAGGACATTTATTGCCTTATATCATTAATTGCATCATAGGGAAGGAAATGCAACCATAAATAAAGCATCTTATCTAGGATGCCTATTTGATATTGAATGCACAAGTTGGTGGATACATCAATCAAGAATGGTTGTTCTTCAAAAATGGTAAGCCATTTCCTTTGTTGGGGTCATGCTCAAATATTTTGACATCTATATCTATAGCCAAAGAAGTGTTATTGATGGCCATTACACTCATTTCCTAAGTATCAAAACCATCCCCCTCTTTACCAAATAGACCCCCAATGTATAATTTCACATCATCAAAGTTGGTCTCCTCTTCTCATGCCGAGGAGGGTGTCTTTTTAGATTCATATTCCTCTATTTCTTCTTTTTGACCTTTAGGTTCTTTTTGCACTAGTTTCATAGGGCTTAATGGTGCTCACCCCTCAGGTTATTTCTCTTATGTATCTTTTGGGGTAGTTGATGATGGTGAAACCCTTGGTGGTGATGCCTTTGGTGGAGAATTTCTTGGAGGTGAAGCTGTGGGTGGAGAATCCCATAGACGTGAAGCTCTATGTGGAAAAGCCCATGGTGGTGAAGGTCTAGGTGGAGAAGCACATGGTGGTGAAGGTCTTAATGGTGATGCTTGGGTATTCTTCTATAATTTTGGAGGATCTTGTCATGAACTTGTGTTGGCATCATGTCTAACCTACTTTTTTTTCATAAGTTGTGGTACCAGTGGAAGTTTTTCTCTTGTATGCTTCGTGCCTTTTGAAGATTTCTTCTTAAGTTATAGCATGTAAAATAGATTGTGCACATATTCCCAGACCATGATCTACCTTACCTTGATATTGGTCTGATTAGTCTTCCACTCCTCTTTGTAGGCCTTATTCTAGGATAAATGAACATCTTTTGGAGAGTGTGAATCTCTAAGTCAATTTGGTCTGCTTCTAGGGTGAGAGGTTGTGCATCAAAAATGTGATTCATCACATTGATGAAGTATCACACCATAAATGCATAGGGTATCTTCAACCAAGCTTAAATTTATCTAAAATGGACCATCTTGATGCACATTAGAGAGAAATGTTACTTTTTAGAAAATTGGGCTTGCTCACCAACCTGGATGGGAAAATGTTTAACAATGCATAATTCATACCCAAAGGCTTCCTTCATGTGGTCATACCATGAATTAATTTTATTCTTGTATGTGGGGTTGATATGACTAAGGCATGTGAATACCTTATAGCACTTAGTAGGAGTCTTGTTTTTGGGCTGATATGCCCACTTTAATTTACCTGAGTTGTAGTTTGATACACTAATTTCATCAAATACCATTAACAATAAAAATATCCCTAATGGAAACCTATGGCCTAGTATCTAATGGGTATTTTTAGCATCTTCTATGATTTTGTAGGTAAAATACATTGCCCAATTATATTTTAGGCCCTTAATCACCTAGTGAGTGATGTATAAGTGAGCCATATCCACCTATTTCTAATGATCAGTGTCATCGATCTTGGTTATGATGATGCATGCAGATACCTAGATGGTAGGATCTTGCAGGTTTTTTATGTACATATCATGGCCTTGATATTATTACATGAGCATCATTACTATTTTTACTATTTCATCCAAGTCTTCTAATTTAAATTCCATGCAAGAGCATTGTAGTCCTGACACTTTGTTTATTCTCTTGGGTGTAATCTTCATATTGCACCCAACAAAGTAGAGGTAGTCCTCATGGATGCACGAGAGTAGAAACCTAACTGCTTCTATAATTTTTCCAAAGTATGGAAGGTTGAACAACTAAAATAGCCCTGCAACAACCAAGGCATTGAAAATTTTGAGGTCATACACCAATTGATTTTTGGTGTTCTAGTGCTCAACCCGGTAATCATTTTACAATTCAACCTCATTCCTTAGTTGATAGTGGTTGTAATCAAATATTTTACAAGAGGGTATTTTTGAGACACATTTTTTTGTGTGTAGTACTATATCTGGGTATTGCATATCTTATATCATCAATGGTGGGGGTAAAGGTGATTGTGCCTTCTTTATTTGGCATGCCATCCTAGATTCTTTGCCTTTCACATATTATGCTTGTTTTTTAGGTGTCTCTTATCTACTTAGTACTACTTCCACTCCCCCCCCCCAAGTGATACTTCCTCTTCTGGTATGGTTGGTAATGGATCATTTCTTAAGGCCTTCTTCTTAGGCTACATCACCCTCCATGGAGCCCAAATTTTGAAGCATGATTATCCAACATTCCTAAAAGAATATGTGATTACAGTCTAGATGACTCAGATTTTCCTACTTCATCACCCTTTAATGGTGTATGTCTACCTCTGTAACCTATAACTATTAGTTATCTCTATCATAAGTTGTGTTTTAGGGTTATCTTAGTGCTTGATTACTTAGTTAATGTTCCTCTCAATATATTTTTATGGGACTTCAATTTTCTAAACTTGTACTTGCTCTAGAATCACCTAGACTTAGTTCACTCTTTAGCTCTATAGACTTAAATGAAAGCAAAGGTAAAAGGTAAAATGATCTCTCAAGTCTTTTTATAGGTTTAAAGGGGTAACTTGCATTAACTACCCCTCCTCTTTTTTGACCATTACTTATCATCATTAATGTATTTGTAATGTCCACCATTTTTTGACCATCACTGCTCACCATAAATACATTTAATGGTATTATATTATCATGATGTTAACACAATTATCACAACTAATACTCTTATATTAATGACACATCTTGTCCCACACTTTTCTTTGGAGTGAAATATGGTTGTGTCTTAGACTTTTCTTTGGAGTGGAAGATAGTTGTTCAACATTTTTAAATTTTTAGACTATTTGGTGGGAATATCTTATCCTATAGCTATTTAACTTGTGCATTTCAATTTGTGCATACATCCTTAATTTGAATACATGTACTACCTCTTAACCCACACTAAAAGTGTGTTGTGGTCCTCCATGAAATTACAAGTACAAAAATAAACAAACCTTTTATAAAATAAATGTTGCACACAACTAAGGCAATGATTTTATTGAAAACAAGATTTTTTTAATTTTTAGATTTTTTGGTGGGAATCTCTTATCCTAGAGCTATTTAAATTGTGCACTTCAAGTTTTGCATGCATAATTAATGTGAATACATGTACTACCTCTTACCCCACACTAAAAGTGTGTCTTGGTCCTCCACAAACTTACAAGTACAAAAATAAACAAACCTTTTATAAAATAAATGTTGTGCACAACTAAGGTAGCACTTTTATTGAAAACAAGAAATCCTAAACTAATGATATAATCCTTATTGTTACAAAAAATAGAATTTTACTTAGAGAAGTACAGCCATAGCTAGCTACCATTATAATGTCTAAGAAGAAATTGACCATCTAATCTTTGTAAATAGAAAGCACCGATAGGTCAAATGTTGTGAAAAATAAAAATACCATCCTAGTGAATATAAAGTTTCCCAAAATGGCATGCAAACTTGGAGTTGTAGAGCAAGACTTTCATTCCAAGAGTAAATGTCTTTTGCTTGATGTGTTGATATGCCATGACTTTTGTTTACATTTCTCCTCATATTGACTCCAATAAACAAGGAAACAAGCTTAATCTAACTAAAACAAAGTATCCAAATGTTATTTTAATGATGACTCTTCATCCAATCATCCAATGCACATAATATGAAGAGATGGTACCAAGAATTTAACTGGTAGAACTATTTCCATGCCATACACTAGATTAAATGGTGTGTTTTTTTAGGCACTTATAAGTTATTTGGTAAGCCCAAAGTACTATAGGCATTATATCATCCTAGTATATACAAATAATACCACAAATATTTGTAAGTATTGTGCATAAAATCTTATTAAATGCCTCAGTAGTGCCATTGACCTAGGGATGATATGGTGTTGTTTTGTGATGGGTAATTATGAACTCAAAAAGTAAGACATGGATAGTTTCATTGAGGAAATGTGTATCATGATCACTATTAAAACTTAATGGGCATCCAAAATGGGTTATGATATTTTTCCATATGAAGCACACAATAGTAGTAGTAGTACAATCCCTTGTTGGCATGACCTCGGCCCAGTGCATGAGATAATCAATCATTATAATGATATAATGGGAACCTGTACATCATCCACTAGATTGATGGGGCTAACAAAATCAATGTCCCACTTTTCAAATAGTTCTTGAGATAGAATAGAATATAATGGTATAGCATCCCAGTTATTTGTTTTTCCAATGCACTAACAAATATCATATTTCCTAACATGCATTTTAGCATCTTGAAAAAGGGTAGGCCACCATAGTCTAGCTAGTTGTACCTTGCATGCAGTAGCTTCCCTAGTATAGTGTCCACTTGTAATGTCTTTTTGAAATTCCTAGATTACTTTGGAGCATTCATGTTTCTTGACACAACATCGAAAAACTTCATCTTAGCCAAGGTTTTATAGGTTCCCTCTAATGATATGAAAAGGTGTGGTGTGGACTATGAGTTGTTTCTTAGCCTATAGAGCCATATATCTAGGCATTGATCCAATATTTAAGAAATTTGTTATACCTTCCAACTTCTTGAGAACATGAGAAACATGAAACAGTTGAACATCAAGTAGGTCCTCCTCAATGTCAGGTGATGGTTTTTTGAAATCAATTCGATATAGATGGTTAGGACCACAATTAGTTTTTCCTAGTTTAACCATGATAGAGAATTGAAATTCTTAAAATAATACTATCCATTAGTAGATGAATCCATGCAAAATAGTTTTATTAACTAGATATTTTAAGGCTTCGTGATCTGTATAAAATATAAAAGGAATGGCCAAAAGATATTGTCAAAAAAATTATAGAGTATATACCATTGAAATTACTTTGTGCTTCATGGTGGTGTAATTCCTCTTAGTTGGAGTGAGTTTACTACTATCAAAATATATTAGGTGATCAAGGTGAACTTCACTTGGTTGTGTAAGGACTACACCAAGAGCCATTCTAAAGGCATCAACATGGACATGGAATGGTTTTGTCCAATCAGGAAACTATAGAATTAGAGCAGTGACCATTTTGTCTTTTAAGGCCTTAAAGGTTTCTTGGTAAGAGCAAGTATAGATAAAGTGCTCATTGTATTTTAAGAGTTCCTCCAAAGGCACAATAATCTTTTCATATCCTTAAATGAATTTATTATAATACCCAATATGTCCTAGAAAGGTGTGAACTTTGCACTTAGAATTTGGCATTGGGAGGTGAAGAATGATAGATACTTTTGCCAGGTCTACCAAAAGTCCATCCTTATAGATATTATGTCCTATAAGAACACCAAAAGGTGTAGAAAAAAGACATTTCTTTAGATTCCATGATATTTATAGTACTCAACAATGCTCAAGTATGAGCCATAAATTAAAACAATGGTCTTTTACCAAGCTATAGACTGTCTGATCATCCAATTAAACTTGAAATAATTTATGGATGAATTCTTTAAAGGCCTCAAAGGATATATGAGAAAATACAATAGGTGCATTCTTCAACCTAAAATGCATGATGGTATATGCAAAAGATACCCATTCAATAGAAAATGTAGTCTTAGGTCGATCCTACTTGATGATCTGGACCTGATGGTACCTATAGAATCCATCTTTGAAAGTATAAATTTCACACCCAGCATTGCCTTCAATGATTTCTTCTATTAATGGCATTGGGAAGGGATTAATAACACAAGATGTATTAAGTATATGATAATAAATATAAATCCTCTTGCATCCATATTTTTTATACTTATGACCATGGGACTAACCCACCTAGATTAATCAATTAGGGTGATCACTCTACTACATAACATACTATCAATTTCTTCCTTCATGCATGCATGTAAATTTGGATTCATCCTATATGGCCTTTTCCTGACTGGTCGAGCACTATCAACCAGTTTGATATGCATTTTTCCTAGACATATTTCATCTCATTATAACTTTTGGAAATACATCTTGATATTCTTTTAATAATTTGAATATTTTTTAGACTTATATGTCACTCCAATAGTTACCTACAATATTTATTTTTGGTTCTTCTTCTATGTTGATGTTGCACTAGATAGTTTGAAGACATTTAAAATAAGGGTGGCCTATATTGGTACTAGTGTTATGAATAGTTCATACACCATAGTCTATAGGAATATCCAAATGGTTTACCAATGGGTCATGTGGGTCAGACCCTTCACCTTCATCCACTTGAAATATGATTTTTTACTTCCCTATGCATATTTATTCACAACAATCCTAATCAAAGATAGGGTCTGGCATGGGAACAGGGTGTATAGATGGATCATGAAATAAAAATAAACCTTCTTCTAGCACATCATGTATATATCTTAGGCAATATTCAATGGGACTAGGGTCACCAAAAATTGCTTTGTGCATGTCCTGGAGAGTGAGGCATAAATTCATTCTTAGAGATGAATAAGATAATGCCAAGTTCATGATCTCATTCAATAGATGCCAAAAATGAGTACCCATTTATAATTATTCATGAGCATACCATGCTCTAGCCCAAGTTTATAAAGTTCCATAAAAATCATGTACCCATAGGTATTCTGGCAAGAAAGACTCTTTAGTCCTCCACATAGATTCACAAGCTTCTATGTGTGGTTTTAGTGCTCATACTCTACTATAGTTGATTATACCCTATATTCAATTATTATGATGAAACTGGTGATGCAAAGCATAGTGTACTTGATCCCAATAGACAAGTCACTCATTATGGGTTTGCCACCACCTTTTGACTATGTTGTCAAAAAGGTGAACCAATGATCACATACGATCATTATCATAATATAAAAGTATTAAATGCACTAGATAAAGTCATGAACTTCCATTTATTTGTGAAACTGAGGATCTTCATCAAGTCTTTATAATGGTGCATCCATAACTAGTCCTCTCATGACTTATCTAGTAATAAGGTGAACAAACCTATGTCATTTATGATACTAGCACAGAACATTATAATAACTATCGATGACACCACACACTCTTCCAGTTAGATCATAGTCACTATGGGCCCAATAATTACAAGCATTACTTGTAGTATTAGAAAGGGATTGAGTGTATGTCCATCAGAGGATGCCATCAAGAGTAGGATCATGATGCTCATCATCTTTGGTTGTGACATTATATATGTGGTTAATATCTTTTTCTACATTAACAGGTTCTATGTATGGGGGGGCATGTGTTTGATCCAATAGAATAATAATGCATTGATTAGTATTCTCAAAATTAATGTAGTGATTTTTTAAGCTTAAGTATACATTGTCTGCATAGTACTTAGGTTGATGCAATATAGCTAGAAAATCATCTACCTTAGGTAACTCAAGAACTTTAAAATCAGCTTTGAATGGTACTCCAAGGATATCAATTATTGCATTCTTAAGGATGCCAATTGGTAAAGCATGAGTTTTATTAGCCATAAATAGGACATGTGGTAATGGTTGCAATGCTAGACTAGTCATTTTGTGCTATGCATCTTTTGTGAAGATGTTAACTTCAATACTAGTGTCAACCAAGATATCTTAAATTACCCAACTGTCAATGGCAGCATTCATCAGTATTTCCTTATTCTCTTGAGGTCTTGGGGGAATAGGAGTATATTATCAGTGAACATGATTCAATTAATGATCCTCAATTGGCTGAATCAAGTGAGGTTGAACATTAATTGGTGTTGGTACCTTATTTATAAGCTAATTACTTAGTTTTGGGATAATGTCTTCATCCAACATATGCTTACAAAGCTCTTGAAAATTATCTGATGCCATATTTTGAGGTTCTATGGCCTTTTACATATTAGCATTTGTGTTATTTATTGGTCTTTAAGAAACTAAATTTCTCCTTATAGTTCCCTTACCAATGTCATAGTTTCTTAGAGTACATCTTTCTAATGTTGCGCATCAGGATACTTCCTTGCACGAGGCTCTTCGTGCTATATTTTATCAATATGAGTATATGTATAATGAGATTGTCCATTGTTATGCATAGTGATATTCACATGTTGGGTTGTTGGGGTATTAGAGTACATCTACTAGCGAGGTTTCTAAATGTGAATCATATCTACACCTTTTTTATTTCTTTCCTTAGTGACGATCATGTATAGGTCAAGACATTCTTCCAATCAATGTTCTTTTTTACAAAAGGTACATGTTGGGTAAATAGGACAATATCACTGATAATCATTTAGATATCCACACTTATAACAAGTTCTTGGTGGGAAATTATTGCCTCTACATCCTAATCTTTGGCCTCATCCATGATAGCCACCATTATCTTGATTATTAGAAAAAGAGGTTTGGTAGGTACCCTACACAATTGCTTCATGTATATCACTAATTAACCGATAATCATTTGTATCATGGGTGTAGGCATCACATATTTTACAATATTCAAACACCTTAGAATGTGTATCCCACTATAGGAGAGGATAATAGCATATGTTATGCTCTTCATGGCAAATTTCACATGACTACTTTAGTATCACATAGATGTTTTTGCATGGGTAGTTGATTTGATTATGACCTTTAGACTCACAATCAGTACACTAAAGACCATTATGATTATCATACATATTATTTTCATTCAAATTTTATATTTTTAATGTCATTAAAGTTATTTAGGCTTCCATGAAAGGACTGATTCTAGTGTCAATACTACCAACAACTTCAGTGTGAAAGGTGGCTTCCAAGACTTCACATGGGCTAATAAAGGTCTTCTAAGATAATGTTCATCTAAAGGGAAACAAAAAACCTCCCAAAAACCATTGGGCATGTAGACCAACATTAATTTCAAATGAAAGTTTTGACAAGAGTGTTTTTAACTATGCATCATACTCCTGTATGATTTATATAAGCTCCTATTTTATATCTTTTAGTACAGTGATACTTTATTGCTCAAATTTAGAAATATAAAATTCTTGAAGGGGTTTTTTTTTGAGCTAACCATAGTTAATTACCACTTGTTGAGGGTTGAACTTCCTACACCACTTATGCAATATTTCAAAAAGTTTAGTCATGAATTATGTGGCCTTTCGCTTAAAATAAGTTATACCTCACACCTTACAAATGAGTTTACACTTATGGACATGCTCCACAACATTATCCACACCCAATATTTAGGTAGGTGAAGTTTCATTTCATAATATACTATTAGCAGTTAAGGTGATTGTACCAGTGATTATTGAAAACCCCTAGATCTTGTTCTTTAAGTGGGAAGTCCACCACTTCTTCCCGTGCCACCTTTGAGCTTTCCTCCAACATCAATACCCATGACATGGGGTGAATAAGCTAGTTGGTTAATAATATTTGGGCCTATTTTTGGTCCACTATGGATGCCAAGTCCACCAGGCATCCCACGTTGGGCCATAAAATTACCTTGAAGAAGAAAATAAAGTGTTAATTCTAGATTATTTAAAATTGGTTCAGCTACAATTTCCTTTATAGGATCAATTTTTGAACCTACACTATCTATATCCTAATTATATATACATAAATTATATGATTTAAAAACATGAGTGTACACTATGGTTGGGGAACTTGGTTAGTTCAAACTTGGTTCTTCAGTCTCTTCTATCCAACTAGTTTCTCTCATATGATAAAAGTGGCATTGGGCATGATTCAAAATTAATGGAGTCCTTGTGTGTTCCTGCTTCCCGATGGATCCTAACATAACTTCTTGAGTTCTCCCATTCTCTTCTTACACCACTTCCTCTTATGATCCTCTTCCAAGCTTCATCATATTTTCCATTTCATAATGCCTACTGATTGGATACCATTCTAAAACTAAAACTCTTTACCAACACTTATATATTCCCCTTCCAACTTTACGACTCATGTGAGTATGGATTTATCCCTCCATTGGTAGAGTTTTGAGTCTAAGATCAATGAATAACTTCTTGACCTCTAGTGAGAAATGTCTATTATACCAACCATGTGGTTCTCAGAGAAATAGGAACTTGGCTTATTCAGGACAAACTTAAGTGGTTATAGCATACTCTAGAATGTATCTATTCAACACTCCATTAAATATTAATAGATTGTGTCCATGGTGTTTGTAGTCATGCCAAATCCTTTTGTCAATCTAACATCCAAGCTTGTCTTCTCCCAAAATTTTGTGATCGACCTTGAGCATAAATAAATAGCCAAACATGCAAATAAATAGGGACTCCAATAAAGAAGCTTTCATATAATGCATTTTATATATGTTTTTTTACCCATTAATGTACGAAAAATCTTGGTTTAAGATATGGAACCACAAAATTATCCTTAACCCCAGTAATCTATTGTTTAATACTTTAAAAGGTTATATGTTTGAACATCTTCCATTATTGTGCAGCAAGTGCTACAGGTCCTGGCAATGAAACCAAAATGTTAGGTTTTTATTCTCTGAATCACATTTCTCTTAGAACTAGAGTGTATCCCCAATAGGCTTATGTGTTGGCCCTTTATGCAAGACTATGGTCTTACACTATCACCTAAAGCACACATCAAGAGACTAGTTCCCATGGGTTATGTTGCTTAGTAACACATTAGTCATATACTTATGTTTATTCATATATCTGATTAGTAATTACATAGAAAAATAAATACACTATTGTAGACCTTGAATCAATAATCACAACCACTAAGAACACAAATGTAAATGGCATGAATTTTAAGGGATTGTCAACACATAATGCATGTTTTATAAATCCCATTATGAAATATAAATAACATAATTAGTCAATCCAATCCACTTTTCATACTCAAATATCAATTAAACATAAACACACAACTCTTAAACTTATCATAATATTTGAAATTATATAGTATATAGTCCTAATATTCTATCCATAATCAGTCACCTTACATGTCTCCACACAAAGGTATTTATACTTGTTTTTCCCTAACCAAGTAGTTACATAATAAATAATAACATGGGTAATTGGATAATTAAATCTTAAAGATTGAGATTCATGGTATTTTATCAATTATTATGTCCTAAGGACCTAGGCCTTTGTGCCCCCTATATTCTTGTTTGATGTTATATCCTTGATGTCAAATATCCTCCTCTTTACATGCCAAAGTAAAACTCATGATGGTTAAATTTTGGATGGTCCTTGAGAATCACTCCTCAACCGCATCTTGTTTCCCATGTGATCCCCAATTCTTTTTTTGTTTTTTTGAGTCATATGCTCTTGGGTTCCTCATACTTATGTTTCATCTTTGACTGGGTCTTCTCATATTGATAACTTCCATGCCCTTATCCTTTCGTGCCTCATTGGTTCCATGCCACGGTTTTTCTACACCATGCTAGTTTTGTACCATGGTCTTCTTGCACCATGATCCACATTAATGGGAAAGATCATGGAATATGGTCAAAAGAATAAGAAACTTTAGGGTGCATATGTCTACGATCTAGGTGTATGCAATGTGAAATGCAATAGATTCTACAAATCAATCCTAGCTTAGCGAAGATAGATCCTACTTACACTTTTTATTGGGGATACATTAGATAATAAGGGTCATGACCAATATGGATCTGCTAGACCTAGGCAAGGGATATCTTACAATAATAACTTTACTAGGGAGGGTTTTAAAGCCTCTAGTCAAGAAAAACTATGTAATAACCCTAACTAGGTCCAATGATTTCATATTTACTAAACTAATAATAAGTAAATCAAATTCTAAACTAATGCTCACTAAATCTTGTGGCACAAAGTGAGGGTAATAAATAATAAAAGTAAACATGCATAGAATGCATATACCCATGTCAATGTATATGGAATCTTAACGCATGGAAGAGAATTATAAATTCATATCTATCTACTCTTACAAAGGAGGACAAAGTAATACTTAATTTTGAAGATGAACCTGCCAAGCCACAATCTCTCCCTTAGCCAAGGTTCTTTGCAAGAGGTTATTGTGGTATGGAAGGTTGACAAGGATAAATCAGCTCTAGGATACACAACCTATCAATGCATCCAAAAGACTTCTCCACAAGACAAGATCCATATCTCTAAATAAATTATGAAATCCTAAGCTTGATCCTCAAGTATAATAGTGGATAAACAGATGCACAATATATCTTCTTCTTCTCTTCTCCTAGAAATGGTGAATGATTGTGTTTATATAGGTGAATTTAACTCTAAACCCTTCTAAAAGTTTTGGCTGACAAGGCTAACCCAATTGACCTAGTATTAAAATTGATAAAAAAAAAACTAACTAGGTAATGAACTATGTTGTCCATGGTCAACTTAGTTCTTAGTAATCCTTTATAAATAACAATACAGGGTCGATGTCACTGATATAATCATGTAAAATACCAAAAAGGGGTTTAGGTTAGAGAAAGGGCTAATGAAGGGGGAAAATGACTATATGAGGGTGAAAAATAGGATGAAAAGCTTAAGGTAATGGTTTTTAGGATACAAGTGTGTAGATAGAAAGTGGTAAAAGGGATAACAATCCTATAAAGCACCAATGGTCTACCCACCGCTTTCTCGATGTACCCTTTAAAGCATGCACTCAAAGAGATTGAGACTCGATGGGCTCCTACAAGATAGAAAGTGTTAGTAAGTGGTAAATTTTTAAAATATTATGTGTATAAATATGCCCCACTTGAAGCTCTTCATGTGTCACATGAGTGTAATAAGGGATGGTGATTCGAGAAAGAACATAGAAACACATGAAATTGAGATAACTAAAAATGATATACAGAATGTAATGCTAAAATGAAATGAGAGTAATTGAAAATACCATATACATAGATTAACTTACCTTTATGATAAATGATTGTATGCAAACATCCTATTCTTTATCATGGAGGGTGTAGTGCCTGCATTTTGGAAACCCTAGGAATATAAGACTAACAATAGAATCAATATGTGTATATGTAGGATGGTTAAATTAGCAATGAATTACTTCAAAAAATAATCAAATTAGGATTGTTAAGGTAAGTTTAGAACCAAAATATTGATGGAAAATTAATGTAGAACACACTATATCATGTTGGAAATCATGTAAAACATAAATGGCAAAAAATAATGTAGAACATACTAAATCATGTTGAAAAGCATGTAAAACATGAGTGTAAAAAATAATAAATAACATTGGGAAGTATTTAAAACATGAATGACAAATGAAATATCAATGTAAGAAAACTCTAACAAAGATATGTAAGTAAGTGAAAAGTAAAATCATGTAAGATAAGCATGTCGAATCAAACATAAATAAAAACATGAATGATTGAAAATGAAATGTAAGTCGAGATGTAAGATAAACATGAAGAAGTCATACATAAATAGAAACACGTAAGAATGCCAAATGTCATATGTAAAATAAGTGAAGTCCACAAAAATCAAACATGAAGATGATGGATAGATGAAAATCAAAATCTCTAAAGGATGAAAACTCAAACTTAGTGCTTGTTCTAAGATATAATGTAAGAAAACACAAGCACCTAATGACATGACTAGTATGACAATGAGGTGGTGTGGAAATAAAATGGTAGAAGGGTTTTTCTGATGAAGGCTTGGTCCTATACAAGGTCTTACAATGAAATTCACAAACTATAAACTAAGAAGTGTAAGTAGGTAGAGGTGATCAAGGATGTGATTAGCTAAAAGCAATATCCAAAAAGGGAATATAAGGAAAATGTGATGTAAATATGGAATGTGAGGCACCACATGGGTGATGTGAACATCCTTATAAAGAATAAGACACACTAAGCAAGTGAGAAAGGCTAATAACTATCAACACCAAGGACTTAGGACATTTTGACTAATAAACACAAAGCTTGGGCTAATAAATGAAGTACATAGATCAATCCATGAAGGATATATACATGAAAATTAAAATGGATCTACCTTCCCATAATGTGTTCCTTGTTCCTTAGGACCCCCTTACAAATTACTTGGTCTACTCCAAAGATTGGGTACTCACAGGAGAAAGTAGGTGGCACTAGATAGTATATGATATAATGAGACCTCCTACCCCAGTTTACTAGCCTATTGCACTCCAATGCACCTAGGATCTATCATGAGGATAACTATGGAGTTTGATATTCAACTAAGATATGAGGTGTGCCAAATATAGATCACATATTTTGGTGTGATTTGACTTTTAAGATTGTTTTTGCCTTTTAATTAGTGTTTTTTGTTTGTATTTTATGATTTGGATTTTAAATTGTTTTGGATTTTGTTATTCCTCCTCCATACGGATTCAAAAGACCAAACATGAGTGAAATAGGTGACAAACACAATAGAGCTTAAACTTGGTCATTAGAGAAAAGGACCTAAAGACCAAGGTTCCTAAAGACTTCTAGACTTGCCCACAAGTAAGTGTGCAATCTCAAAATTGACCGATGTGAGCCTCCAATGAAAGAAAATAATGGAAATATGGGGATCATGAGAGACCTGTCTATGTAATAAGTGATACAATGATGAATATGCTTGTAGCTAATCACAAAGAGGTAAAATAGTGATATAAAATGGGTGGGGATATGCTATAATAGTCATGTCACTAGAGAAGCCATACTAACTTACAATTGATCTAATACAAGCACTAATGAAAGTAGTAGTCATCCCAAAAAGTGATTTAAAGATGTTTTTATGTGATAAATTGTGAGGAAGGCTAGGTCTTGTCTATGGTCTTACACTGTAAATCACAAGGTGAACACCAATGAGGTGAATGTTAATTAAAGGGGGGAAATAATAATAAAGCTACTAAGACAAGAAATGGCATAAAAAGATAAAAATGAAAGAGATAAATAATAATAAAAATGAAAATAAATGTCAAATGTAATGCATAAGAAAACCAAAGAACCCAAAGGTAAAAATGATGCTAGTAAAGTGAAACTAAAATAATTAAATTGCACCAAAAAATAAATAAACATGATACAAACATAATAAGTAAAATCTATGCTAACATTTATATCAAAGATGAGCATGTGAAATACAAGTTTATAAGTCTCAAAAGGTTTTTTGAAGTTGAATTTTTTTATTATTATGCATTGTAAAATGAGAGTGGGCATCATAAGATGCCCCAATGGGTAAGTGGATGTAGGGATGGGCATTGAAATATTCCCCAAGGTCTAAAGGTACATGTAGATGGGCATCGCAAGATGCCCCACCATGTGAGGTGGAGTGAGGTAACATTAAACCATGAAAATGATTTGTTTGGGTTGGTAGATGCATTTGGAGATAGGTAAATGTGTTGGTTTTTTAGATTTTAAGGATGTTGAATTTGACATAGGATGTGTGGGAGAGGTATAAAGAGATAAAGGAGGTAAAGGAGGACCATATATGATATACTTTGGATTAGGCATTTGAACTAGGTATCCCCTTGGTTCATGTGACCTGAGAGGTTGAGGTTCAGTAGATGCAATAATATGTTTAAATTTGTTCATTTTATTTATACTTTCCTTATTGGTGTAGGAATAAGGATCAACTATGGTTTGAACAACATTAGTGGATGAGGTGTAGGTATGGGATAAGTTTTATTATTCATTAGGTAGTTGATGTTGATATGATTGTGATTCTTTATATTAAATTTGAGAAGGTTGAATATAATATTGTTAATGTTGTTTTGTGAGAGTATCAATATTGAAATATGGACCAAGAAATGAAGCAAGAAGAAATCAGTGGAGATTACAAAAAGACTCATGAGAATTACCTATAGTAACATGCCACCAACAATACTCATTAGGATTGTACCATTTTGGAGGATGTTTAGAAGGATCAAAGATCATGGGTTTAGAGGGTGGAAATTTCTTCTTAAGCTATTATAGACTCAAAGGAGGATGGGTTGGGTTAAAATTAGTTGAATTGGATGCTCCATTTTAAGGTTGGGGAGGCTTGGATGAATCAATGTTTGAATGCTACCTGTAAATTCTATAAACTAATTAAATTGGTTCAACCTAGTTTTGCAAAACTTTGTATGTTGAAGTAAGATAAGATAACTAAGTCAAATTACATGACTTAATTTTCTATTCCAGATGCTAAATGAAAGACTAAGTTGACCTATTTGAATTAGTATGTTATTTTTATGTTGACTAAAATACTAAGTTGACTTATTTGATTGAGTTTGTTATTTGGATGTTGAATAGAAGACTAAGTTGACTTGTTCAACTTAGTTTGTTATTTTGATGCTGACTAGAAGACTAAGTTGACCTATTCATCTTAATTTGTTATCTAAGACTGAAGAAGAGTACTATGTTGACTTGTCTGATCAAATAACCTATATTTGATGAAGACTTGCACAAAAAGAATAAAGTCGTTCTGATATGACTGTGTGTTAAACTTGTGCAAAAAATTTAGAACTATATTAGCTTGATAGACATAGTATCAAAAATATAAAAAATAAAAATAAAATGATAGAAATGAAAGCATGAAATAAAACCTTCAAGGATTAGATTCACTTTGGGATCAACAAAATGTATGCAATAGAAAATGTAACAAATTCTACAAATCAATCCTATCTTGGAGAAGATAGATCCTACTTACACTTTCGATTGGGGATACATTAGATAATCAGGGTCATGACCAATATGGATCTGTTAGACCTATCCAAGGGATCTCTTATCATATTAACTTCACTAATGAGGGTTCTAAAGCCTCTTATCAAGTAAAATTACGTAATAACCCTAAATAAGTCCTATGTTCTCATATTCACTAAACTAATAACAAGTAAATCAAAATCTAATCTAGTGCACACCAAAGCTTGTGGCATAAAGTGGGGATAATATAAAAATAAAATTAAAAATGTGTAGAAGACATATATGCATGTCAATGTATACATAATTCTAATGCATGGAAGATAATTTCAATTGCATATTTATCTACTCGTACAAAGGAGGAACGAAGTTATAAATACTTACTTTTGAAGATGAACCCATTGAGCCTCAATCTCACCCTTGGCCAAGGTGCTTTATAAGAGGTTTTTATGGTATATAACATGACAAGGATAAATTAACTCTAGGATACACAACTTATTAATGCATCCAAAAGACTTCTCCACAAGATAAGATCCATATCTCTAAAGAAAGTATAAAACCCTAAGTTTGTTCCTCAATTAGAATGGTGGATAAATAGATGTGAAATATATCTTACTTCTTCTCTTCTCTTAGAAATGGTGAAATGATTGTGTTTATATAGGTAGATCTAACCCTAAACCCTTATGAAATTTTTAGTTAACAAGGTTGACCCAGTCGACCTAGTATTGAAATTGACAAAAAATGAACTAGGTAATGAACTATGTCGGCCATGGCCAACTTAGTTCTTAGTAAGCCTTTGTAAATAATAATACAAGGTTGATGTGGTTGACATAGTCATGTAAACTACCAAAAAGGGGTTTAGGTTGGGGAAAGGGCTAATGAAGGTGGAAAATGACTAAATGATAGTGCAAAATAGGAGTCAAAGTTTAGGGTAATAGTTTTTAGGAGACAAGTGTGTAGATAGTAAGTGTTAAAATGGACAACAATATTGCAAAGCACCAATGGTTTTCCCACCCCTTTCCTAATGCACCATTTAAGGCATGCACTCGGAGAGATTTATACTTGATGGGTTCCTGTAAGATAAAAAGTGTTAGTAAGTGTTAAAGTTTGAAAATATTGTGTATACACTAGTCATCCAAGGGAGGCATTCAAGCGATTAGATTTCTCACCAGTTTAGTTAAACACAGTTAAAGATTTGAATCATGGACTCAAATATATTCATTCAATCATTTAATAACACTTTATTTACTAGCTTCAATATTAAATCATAATCTATACTTTACAAAGCTATATGATTACAATGTTGTGCCCCTAGGCTCATTTTTATAAGTGTTCTTCCTAAGATTATAGTCTTTGAAATAGTTCCACTTAGATCAAAGGTATATTAGCTCTTCCCCTCTTTATTTTTCTCCTTTATTTTTTTCTCTCTCATCCTTTCCTTTTATATTTCTCTTCTTACCTCTCCTTATTCGGTGGGAAAACACAACTATAACTCCCATCGCTTAATGTGTTTGCCACCTTTCCCTTGTTTGAATGCCATATTGGCTTGAGGTCAACTACCTCACCTTCCACCACCATTTATTCATAACTCCTTACCATGATATTTCATCATCCAAAACTCCCACCATTTTCCCCTAAAATTATCATTGTGGTTCCTAGGTCCATGTGGTTGCTTGTCTAGATGTTGTCATTTTGTTGTGCTACACACATTAGCACAGTTCTAGAAATATGCACTTGTATTTTAGGTATTCCATATTGGGCATGCACATTGGTTATGGATTTATATTTTATGTGCCACTTCTTATTTATCAACATTGATCTTATTTTTCCTGATACACACTCACATGCATTCATATTTTAGGACAACCAATTTCAAGGGTCAACATGACCCCATACTAAACTAGTTATCCATCCCTAGATAATGAGTCAATATATTTCTTAATTTCCTTATGTAATCCATATGTCCTCAAAGTTTTACCATAAATAACTACTTTGTCTAGATTTACACTTTTTTGTAAGCCTCTTCTATGCGGCTCCTCATGAGTTGCTTTCTATTATTCTCATCAACAAGTGCAACCTTTTTGTGACCTCCCAAGCTTCCTCTCTATATTAACCCCAAGTGGTTCACTCTTATATATCTCTTGTCAGCCTCTTTATTAGGATTATTCACCTTGGGGTGGGTGTGCTAGCTTAAACCCTTCTCCTTGGTGATGGGTTTTGTCAAGGCAAGTAGCTTTGCCTTGTCCTCTACATTTTGAAGAACATGATCCCTTTTTACTTTCTTACTCAGTTTCCTCCAAGAAAACACCAACTTATTTTAATTAGGATCATTCCCAATATCTACACATCCCATTGACATGATGGATCCTCCTACCATCTTCTCCTATGCACTAATGTGCCCTTGCTTTTCCCTCCTCTCTTTTATTTTTGGGAGCATACAAAGAAGCCTTAATTGCTTAGTAGCTTCTTCATTTCACAAATATCCATGATTTTTAGATATGAATGAGTGAACTTCATCTAGATGATTATTGGTGTCGTTGACCTGTGTTGGTTTCTCTATGAAATAGATAATCTTTGGGCATAGATCCCAAGATTCCATACCTTGATGGGCATGGTTGTGACATCCTCTAAACCAAATACATGACTAGAAAATATTATTGTACATAGTAGTGTGGTTTCATGCCATCCTCTCACTCTTTTTCACAATCATATCCACTCTTCAAAGTCTCACCATCCTCTTTGTATAGATCCATTATCCTTTTATTAGGCTTAAAAGCGTACCAATTTTCATTGGTGTAGAATTACACTCATCGATCTCTAGCTACTTCATCTTCTTCTCTAGGGCATCTTCATGTGATATTTTACACTGAGATCCCTGAAACTTTTCCTACATTTTTTTAACTCTATCCACTTGCATATGATGGATGCCCATGACTCCTTCCAAAGTCATCTTTCATCTAACTAACTCACTCAGCTGATGGGCTCCTTTGTTCCACTTATTTTATTTGTAGGTATGTGATCTTCCTATGATCTCCCAAAATAAATTGAATTAACTTCTCATAGCCTTCTTGATTAAAATTGACCCACATGAATAAGACAATGTGGCATCTTCATATCTCTATATCTTGTTTTTTCTTCCCCAAACTTTTAGATCCTAACCCATTAGTCATATTTATACCTTCCTCTAAATTTATTGACTTCTATTATTTCTTTAGCATAATTGCTTTTAACGTTACCTTTATTTTTTGAGTAGTCTCCTTCACTTTCACTCCTAAATTTTTAAATTTTTACCATGGACCATCCACCCATGTTTATACGTGTGAAAGGGCTACCTGTTGATCTCATTAAAAGGTTGACAACTGTCTATTCAACACCCATGCCACATATTTCCACCTATGTTTCATATGGTAGTCTATCCAAATCATTCCTCAAGTTTTAAAAAATGTGAAAGGTGGCATATATTTTGCATGCCTCAATCCTTCCCATGCTTGTCTTTTCTTGGGTGAGTCACTTCTCATGCCACTTAGCTTTGAAAATAATTAATGTAGATCAAGCCTTATATCTACCATCCTTTCTTGTAATTTGGTCTATTCAGCACCTTCCTTCACTTCACCTAGCTAGATGACTAATTGTTCTTTGTTTTATCTATACCTATATCTTTGTGTCTTGTTCTTGACTTGGTTAACATGCCAAATTTTCCTATGTGCCATTATTTTCTCTATGCATGTCACTTCTCATTGAATCCTCTAATGTACTTATTTCCTTTCCCTAAATTCTTCAAAAATATGCCATCTTATACTTCAATCAGCACCATCTCCTACCCCACACTAAAATCTATACCTGATCCTCTAGTATAGGGTTGCTTTGAAATCCTCCCTCTGGATGCCAGTGAAAACTACCTCTTTTTGGTGGTGGAACAATGGATTTTCTAATTTTATACTGCTCCCAACCTCACCATAGATACTTAGATGTCTAGAGGTTATAAATTTACAAAGGAATCCCCCACTCGATTAACTTGACTAGATATTAAGAGGTGAGCACATCTTATTACCATCCACATGCAACTATTGTGTTTATATCCTATTATACTCTACAAATCAAAAATGAAAGAAAATAGCTAAGATAGTCTTATTATAACTTGGGAGTAAACACCTTATTACCTCTTGATCCTAATTTGGTACCCAAGGAAATTCTTGCATGGGAGTATCTTATTACCAATGTGTGATCCATCATCTAGTCATCTTGAGGACTGACAATTATTACTCATGAAACAAGGGGATTATATCTAGGTTTGAAGGTGGGGTGCATTATTACCATCATAAGAGTGTGGTGTGGAAGGCATCCACACCCTATTTTCTTGATGAGTCCTTCAAGTTTAGTTATTGTTGATGCAGTGGATTGCACCCGTGCGCAAGAGGCTGAGCTCCTACCTTCCAAACACAACAATGGAAACTCCCCTCTCGCCTATGGGACTAGCAAATCTGGAGGGGAGAGTCTCTAGATAAGGGCTAGCTCCCTTTGATGCATCATGTTCATTCTAGCAAGTGAAAATACATACATGTATAGATATATAAACTAGGGGGATGAAAAGGGAGAAAGATTACAGGAAAATAAACTACTCTAAAGAGGTAATGCACCAAAATAAAGTCGACCTTCTCACATTCACACTTAAATTAGACAAACACACACATACACTTCAGACTTGGCAGAAGGACCAGGCTGCAAGAAACATGGCAAGGAGGCTCTAATGGAAAATATAGAAAATAGAGATCACCAAAGGTGTTGTGAGATGCACACTTATGTAGTAATTTCTTCTATTTCTGCACTTCCAAATATAGCTCTCCTTGTCAGCTATAGAAATGGCACCTTGTAGACAATAGGTATGTTGGTGTCGAACCTGTGAAAGCATCAAGAAACAATGACTAAACACAAACTAACACTCGAGACATACTTAGAAATGTCTATCCAAAATAGATGTAAAAAATGTATTTTATTGATTCAGGTGAAATTTTGCCAGGGCTATGCCTTACAAATGTGGAAGATGATTTCTCAAATAACAAGTCCTCCATATATAGGAGAATAAAGGAGGCCTTTTGGTGCCCCTTTTACAAGTGACCCATGTGTCTTACGAGCATTGGGAAGAGTAGGCCGCTTAAACATAAATGCTATGTCGACCATTTGTCTACTTGTAAGGCTGCTTCTTCAAGGTGATTACACGGTTTGTCTACTCATAAATGCAAAATGAAGAAAACTAGTTACACTGCTAGCTATTTGTGCCTCTTAATGGTCAATTCATAGGCACTGTATCATCTATCAAAATAACTTTCTTGAATTGATGCCTCCCTTTGCCACTTGGACTATCTGCCTACTCCATGCTCTTGGCGCTTTTGTCTTTTCCCTACCTTGTCTTCTTCCTGCTCTTTCAACCCTTGAGGGCAATCTTCTGGTGGTCACTACATTTTTGGGCCTTTTCCATGGTTAGCACTCCTTTGGTTCAAAAGCAAATGGCTCTTTCACTATGTTAGAATTGACATTCACGTAGCCGTCATCACTTTGAAAACCAACAGCTAATTTGTTTCCTTATATTTGACAGCTCTCAGGACATCATCATCCTCAACAAATTCCTTCAAGCTTTTCTCCTTTGGCCCTTCATTGAACCAACCCATTAAACCAAATTGGTTCAATGGTTCAATGGTTCAATGCTGCACACCGAGCTAATTGAACTGAACATTGAACCACTCGCTTTGAACCAAGCTAAAGAACTTGAAGATTGAACCAAGCACCTGCAGAGTCTGTAGAAACTCCTAGACTTGTGCAAAATCAAAAAAATTAATTGGCCTTAAATAACAGGGGAAGAAGGGGACCAATTTTTTGCCCTATTGGGCAAAAATGGTCAACAGATTGGCACCTCCCAGGGGAAGCATGCCTGCCATGCTTAGAAGCCAGTTGCCTTAAAAATCCATTGGGCACAGAGTCAGATTGTAACTTTTAAAAATAGTAACAGCTTTGATAAGTACCAAAATCAATCACGTGAATTCACCTCAAAAGGGGAAAGAAAAACACACACAAGGCTAAGAAAACTACTTGTGCAAACAGCACTTAGGGAAAGCAGGGAAATAAAACTAAAAGCAACCTACTATATACAGCTAACTAGGTATTTTTGATTCCCTCCTGGATCAAAGGGAAAACATCTAACATCCCCTTCCTGGCAAGAAGACTTATGGTGCTAGGCAAGTAGCTGAATAAAAAGGAGAGCTGGTGACCTACTCCTCTTGCCTGTCACCTGATTTGGCTTGTACCTGAGTGGAGATTTAAACATGCTTCCGATGTATACGTACTCTGTTTGTTCTTGGAATCTTGCCTCTTGTTGGTTCTTTAGGCTGGTGTATCTCATCAAGAAATCAATTGCTGCCAGCTCATCACCATAAGCCCCCTAATACGCATCATTGACTGGCTTGTTCTCTTCTACCTCATGCTCGGGTTTCGTGGTATGACCATCCTCCTTGATGAATTCAAAGAAGGTATCTTCAGATTGACCAACCTTTTGAAGGGGTAAATCTAAAAATTTGTAGCCTCTTTGCATGCTTGTTTGAACCCTAATGCCGCCCTCTCTACTCTTATCCAGCTCATAGCCTCCTTGAAGAACAGTGCAGCCTACCTCGATGACTTCAAATGAATCATTCAAAACATGAACAAGAGATTGTCCATGCTCCTCCATGTCACCTAAGGTGATCTCCTCTTCATCTGCACTCATGAAGTCTCCCTGATCAGTCATGAATTAAGCATACTCCTCTTCACTTGCTTCCTTCAAGACAAGTCCCTCCTCGAGAAGGGGTGAAGTGGAAGGCTGATGGACAAACTCATGTGGAAGAGGAGGCAGTCCTTGAACTAGAATCAAATGATTCTCCTCTTTCCATTTGGTTAGCATTTCACCTATATCAAGCATGGGCTGATAGCTCTCTTGGGGATGTGTAGGTGAGGTATGTTCAGACATGGAATGTGTTGTTGGGTCTGAACCATCCATCACATGATGGCTGAGGAATCTCTCTTTGGATTCCAACTTTGCAATCTGCCTATCCATATCTTCTTGGAAAAGCCTTTCCCAGAAGTCACAATCATCATCGAGAGCAGGAGCAGCCCCATCTTCTTCAAGGTTTTGAGAAAAACCTTTCTCCTCCTCTTCCTTTCTGGCCTAAGATTCCACTGTTTGCTTCCAGCTCATGATCTTGGCATTAGAATCTTGCTTCTATAAATAGGCAGCAACTTTATCATTTTCCAAGTCCTGAGCTGGTTCATGATGTTCCTTCTTCCAGCTTAGAATTTAGAGATCATGTTGAAAGACTTGAGGAGGTCGGGGAAGATTTGGGAGGGTCTGCTCATGTACAAGAAGAGCTGTCTAAAAAGAGGCATGCTAAAAAGCTAGGTGCACAGGATTGAGGGTAGGATCGATTGATGCATTGGATGAGTCAGAATGAGCAAGTGCCATCTGATAGAAAGGATTTGGCACACAAGAAGGGGATTTCTTTAGAATAGGAGGGGGTAGACCTTGGGCCAAATTTTCTTGGTTTTTGTCCCTCCACTTTACCAACACTTCTTCAATATTGAAATTAGCTTGTGGATTGGTGGAAGGGGCACTTTTTGGTGTCAGCTCCTTTGCAGGGTCTGAAAGCTCCATCGCTCTTTCTCTAAGCAGTCTTATCTTCTTTTCTAATTCCTCAACCCGCTTGGCTAGATCATCCTCATTTTCTACCTTTGGGGGTGGTGGGGCCACAATGTGAGAGGGTAGTAAAGATTTAGATTCCACTTCCCTTGCTACCAAAATGGATTGTTGCATCTGAAGGTTTGCCAATTCGATCTATCTATCAATATTAGCCTTAAACATAAGGTTTTTTATTTCAAAACTCTCCTCAACATAATTGGGGAAAGGACTTTGACAGGCTTGACTTGGCTTATAAGCAGGGGCTATATATGACTGATATGATGCTTGGGGTAATGATTATGTAGGTTGATAGACTTGGTAAGGCTGCCTCTCATGAACACTTAGCTTCTCCAAAGATGTGATCAAACCACCCATATCTAGCATCTCACCTGTAAACCTATGCCAATTGGCTCTTTCAATAGGAGCCCATTCCTTCTTAGCTTGATCCAGTACATTCCTCACTTGATGGATGATATGATCAAGAATTTCTTGGCCACATCCCCTTCTGGTGTTGAGATCTATTACATATTTTTTGTATCCCAACAGTGCTCACTTGAAGGTAGAAACGAGTTGATTGGCAAAGAGACTAGGTTGAGTGGGAGAAGTGACGTAATGAGAAGACTGGGCATAAGGCTGATATAACTCATGGTAGGGTTGAGACTGGCCATATTGAACCTAATAAGGATCAACATAAGGCTGGTAAGGATCATAGCCATGCTGGCCAAGGAAAACAGGGTCCATGGCTCTGAATGATGGGGGTATACATACCAAAATATTCTTTCTTGATGGTACGGTACTAGAACTACTTAACCAGTTGATTTAACTCAGAGCTACCATTGGTGTTTGATGTAAAAGCCTCCAAAGGCTAGTTGGTCAAAGAACACACCAAAATTTCTTCAACTCTGTGGATACAACTTGTCCTAGTTGGTCCCACCGAGCATGCTAGAAACTATTGACGCAGTGGATTGCACCCGTGGACAAGAGGCTGAGCTCCTTCCTTCCACACGCAACAATGGAAACTCCCCTCTCACCTATGGGACTAGCGAAGCTGGAGGGGAGAATCTCTAGATAAGGGCTAGCTCTCTTTGATGCATCATGTTCATTCCAGCAAGTGCAAATACATACATGTATAGATATATAAACTGGGGGGATGAAAAGGGAGAAAGATTATAGGAAAACAAACTACTCTAAAGAGGTGATGCACCAAAATAAAGTCAACCTTCTCAGATTCACACTTAAATTAGACAAAAACACACATACACTTCAGACTTGGTAGAAGTACTAGGCTACAAGAAACATGGCAAGGAGGCTCTAATGGAAAATACAAAAAATAGAGATCACCAAAGGTGCTGTGAGATGCACACTTATATGGTAATTTCTTCTATTCTTGCACTTCCAAATATAGCTCTCCTTGTCAGCTACAGAAATGGCACCTTGTAAACAATAGGTATGTTGATGTCAAACCTATGAAAGCATCAAGAAATAATGACTAAACACAAACTAACACTCGATACATACTCAGAAATGTCTATCCAAGATAGAGGTAAAAAAGGTGTTTTATTGATTTAGGTGAAATTTTTCCAGGGCTACGCCTTACAAATGTGGAAGATGATTTCTCAAATAACAAGTCCTCAATATATAGGAGAAGAAAGGAGGCCTTTTGGCACCCCTTTTACAAGTGACCCTAGTGCCTTACGAGCATTGGGAAGAGCAAGCCACTTAAACATAAATGTTGCGTCGACCATTTGTCTGCTTGTAAGGCTGCTTCTTCAAGGTGATTACATGGCTTGTCTACTCAGAAATGCAAAATGAAGAAAACCAGTTACACTGCTAGCTATTTGCACCTCCCAATGGTCAATTCACAGGCACTATATCATCTGCCAAAATAACCTTCTTGAATTGACACCTCCCTTTGCCACTTGGACTATCTACCTACTCCATGCTCTTGGTACTTTTGTCTTTTCCATACCTTGTCTTCTTCTTGCTCTTTCAACCCTCAAGGGCGATCTTCTGGTGGGTCACTACATTTTTGGGCCTTTCCCATGGTTAGCACTCCTTTGGTTTGAAAGTAAACAGCTCTTTCACTATGTTAGAATTGACATTCACGCGGTCATCATCACTTTGAAAACCAACGGCTAATCCACTTCCTTATATTTGACGGCTCTCAAGACATCATCATCCTTGGCAAAGTCCTTCAGGCTTTTCTCCTTTGGCCCTTCATTGAACCAACCCATTGAATTGAAATTGGTTCAACGGTTCAATGGTTCAACATTGTGCATCGAGCTAATTGAACCAAACATTGAACCACTCGCTTTGAACCAAGCCGAAGAACTTGAAGATTGAACCAAGCACCTACAGAGTCCATAAAAACTCATGGACTTGTGCAAAATCAAAAAAATGAATTGGCCTTAAATAGCAGGGGTAGAAGGGGACTGATTTTTTTCCCTGTTGGGCAAAAATGGTCAATAGTTATACCATTTAGGTATCCTATTAGTGTGTGCAATTGGTGTTGTTCTTGGCATAGTGTATGGGCTCTAAATGGTCGGTGCAAGGGGAAAACTAGTTCAAGAAGAAGAACTCATCCTATAATAGCGTAACATGTTTCACCATATTGATATATTTTAGGAGGGTTGGGTGTATTTTTTGCATGGATTTCCATGTGTAATCTTAAATAGGGTATTTGAGTCTATTGCCCCACATCTCCACTGGTTGGCCTCGTAGGTTTCTTACACCCATTAGTCACCATCATTATTTGAGGGGGAGGTTCACACTTGCATGTTATCTCAACCTTGGTCATCCTCCTTATTTGGCCTTGAGCACATCTTGGTGACATTGGGGTTGGTGTGTGATCTGTCTATGGTAGCCACAGACTCAACATGCATGGTTCCTTGATTAACAATGAATAAGATCACCACACACTTTCTTCCATTCTAAAATATCATGTACCACTACTTAAAGTGTAGATCCATATTATTCATGTAACACAACAACCTTCCTAATAATTTAGTTTACTTTTCCTCCTCAACAACCTCCATCACCTCAAAGTCAGTGTTGAACTTGACATCTAGGATCTCAATGTCAATATGGTATAAAATCCCAATGGGATGCACCTTGGTCTTGTTGGCCATGGTCAAGACATGAGATGAATATTTTAATAGGGGAATTCCCATCTTGCACCATGTCTCTGAAATGAGGACATTTACTTTGTCCCCATTATCTATCAATTTATTACAAACATACCATCGTTTGATCTCAGAATAAACTAGTAAATCTTAATCATAGCAGGTACCCTAGTCAAAATTTATATTGTTCCCTCACACCAAGTTAGGAACTCAAACATATTGTTGTTGATCATGATCATTTTTATCCATAAGGTTCTTCATCATAGGGGCCATCTCCTCATGCCATAGAAAAGACATCAACTCTACAAGTTCCCCATCTTATTATTTTGAGTCCTGGAATTTCTCTTGAGCATCTCTCTCCAACTCTTGATCAAGCTAGAGTTCCACTTGTAACCTTTGTATCACATGTAATGATCAACACAACACTTATGTTTGTACAACTTCATCCAAATATCTCAAGGGGGAAGGCACAAAGTGCATAATATTAGTTCCCTAGTATATGTGCTCACATCTTGGCTTGGTTTTTCTTCAGGGTATCAGTACATTAACCTGTGTTAACACATGGACATAGTGTCCACTATTCCTCAACCCCCTCCTCCTATGTGACTATTATTTTCACACAAATTGTATCATGGCAATACGATCAAGATATATTTTGAGGGAAACCATATTGCACATGGTCTTAGAAATTATGACTATATAAGTCTTAGAAATCCTCCATCTTTTGTGCACCATGGTAATACGGGCAAGCTAGATTTTGAGGGAAACCATATTGTACATGGTCTAACAAACCACACTTGTAACAAAAATGGTATGTAAATATACCAACACCACATTTTTTAATGCAACTTCTATTTCCATATTTTTATGTGGGGTATTTATAGCCAAGGTTCTCTATCCCATATATTGATGGTCATGCAGTAGCCTGTTATGCACTCTATTTACGTGCCTCATAGAATTTGTCAATCACCTACTAGTTATCTAAGTTATGGGTGTAGGCATCAAAAACCTTATAGTATAGATACTCTCTAATGTTAGTCATGCATTGTATAAGTGAGAAGTAGCATGTCTCATTTCTCTTATGGTAAACTTCATAGGAGATATACATGGCATATATACTTTTCTTGGGGAAATTATTATATTATTCCCTTCCACCTTGTAGTCGACGCACCATAAAATAGGGTGTGTGTTGTGTGATTTCTTAACCAATATCTGCTATAGCAAAAACTCCATCATAATGACTTGGGCCTCTATATCTAGGATAACTCTTATATCCTTAGTATTAATAATATATGCTCTAAGTATAGCATTTAGCACTTTGCATGGCTCAATGAATGTCTACCTCATAAGGGCACACCAAATCAGAGTAATCATTCCCCCAACAAACCATTGAGTATTTTGGATGGAATGAAGTGCATGATATATATTAGACATTAGGATTTTAAACATGACATCATATATGTTAATGCTCTCACCTGGGTCTTGCTTAATGTCCTTGAGCGTAACAATGTTCTACTACTCAAATTCTAAGATGTGGAATTATTTTAGGACTTTATCCTTCAATAAATCATAATCCATAATGGTCTATATGGGGCCCAACTTCTTATACAAGGTGTGTGCTTATCCCATCGATGTGGTGGTGATCTGTATTACCTTTTTATTAGGTGATTAAATTCCCTTCACTCCCTAAATTATCTCACATTTATTCACACGTTTTGTTATGATCTTGACTCCATGATACTCAAGTAATCTTAAGATAATCCCATAGTAGATATGAGGGATAGGGATGGGTAAACATACTACCTATGAGACAAATATCATCGATGTGCCACCTAAAGGTACACCTAAAAAATTTCATCCCCAAGTTAGAAGGACTACTCCACTAGATATTTCAAGTGGTTATACAATGGCTCCCATAGCTTCTTGGAGTGCTTGTTGGGTCCCAAATGGTCCACAAACTCTTACCGATCCACTTAGAATCAAACCACTTATCTTGGGCCCTTATCCCCTCCCATAGGTGGCATTCCAAACTATATGGTATCCACTTGATGTATTAGCTACATATCCACTGGCTCAAATAGTGGATATGGGAATAACTACTCCAATGGGGCCTCAGTACTCTTCCTCTTATTTAAAGTGATACACATGAACATGCATATCAAGTTGAGTAGATATCAGCATTACATTGGTAACTTTTTCATATCAATCCCCATCCTAAGATCTCTCAGCCTCTCCTTCCAAGTCTCATTCTTGCATGTTGGTGTTTGTTTCCTCATCGTTGGAGCCCAATCTCTCAGTGTGAGAGTAATCCTCATGCCTTTCCCATTAGTTTTAAGTCCTCATACCATCTCTAAAGTATGATTATCTCTACTCCATAGGATCCATCTCAGCCATTAACCTCTACTGATTCTCACCATACCTCTACCTTCTGAGCTCATGACCACTTGGGATTTCCATGTTAAGGTACCTCTTCACTAATTCTCTAGTTAGGTCCTTCTCACTACCAAATTTCCACTCAATTAACTTACGTGAGGTAAGGATTTTGAGCATATGTGTGTTCCTCTAAATGACCTTACCCAAACACTATATCAATTGAATGTAACCAATCCCAACAATGAAACCAAAAATATTACACATCTAGTTGGTCTTAAATTGTAACACTTTACCCAAGCTCCATGGAACTATGATAATCATATCATACATTGGCATATCATGCAAAGAGGAGATCCTTGTGTGCTCACTTGAGGAATAAAAATAAAAGGGTCAAGGTAAGTTGTGTATGCAATCAAAAATGTATCATGTCTATAAATCAATCTTAGTTTAGAGAAGATAGAGCATACCTACACTTCTAATTGGGATACACCTGTTAAGCGGGAGCATGACCAATATGGGGATTCACTGGACCTGATTAGGGGATCACTTGTCACAACATATTATGCTAGGAAGGGTTCTAAAGCCTATAGTCTAACATAATCACACAAAAAACCTAAAAGAGTCCTAAGGATTGATATTTCACCTATGCTAATAAACAATAAAATAAATCTAATCTAGTGTATACCAAAGCTTGTGGCACAAAGTTGGGGTTAGAAAAAATATAATAGACATGTATAGGGAACCTATATTAAACTAAGTATGAGTAAAACCCTAATACATGAAATATGAAAGATAGTATTATTTGATCCAACACGTATGCTACTTTTATGTACTAAAAGAGAGGAGAACAAAGTTAGAATATACTTACCTGAATGTGAACCCATCAAGACTCAATCTATCCCTTGGCCAATGGGGCTTTGCAAGAGGTTGTTTTAGTTTGTAAGGATAACTAAAAAAGGCCAAAGTATCCAAGACTTATCCACAAGATTAGATTCTCCAAATAATAAACCTAAGCTAAGTCTCCTCAAGTTTAATGGTGGAAGAGTAGATTGTGAAGAAGCACAAGTGAATAATAACTCTTTATTGCAAATATGAAATAATGATGAAATGATCTTGTATATTTATCTTTCCCTAGATCTTCTTGAAAATGTCATCTATACAAGTTCAACCTAGTGTATTTTTGGGGACAAATCACTAGGTTTGAGCTAGGTCAATCAAAAGGATAACAACCTAAGAAAGTGAAAAATACCCCTAAATTGTACTAGGTCGACCCATTTGACCTAGTACAACCAACTGACCAAAAGGGGTTTAAGATAAGAAAAGAGGGATAGAAAGAGTAAAAGACTGGAGTAATATTCAAGGGAGGATAAATATATTAGGGAATGGATTTAGGATCTGGTTGGATTGGTAATAATGTGTCAAAAAGGAATAACAATCTTATGAAGCATCAAAGGTCTGCCCACCCCTTTCCTGGTGCACCCTTTAATATGTGTACTCAGAGAGATTGAGTCTCAGCAAGTTCTTACAAGATGTAAAGCATCAATATTTGATAAAAGGTTGAAAATATTATGTGTATACACATGCCCCACTTGAAACTCATTACATGTCACTAAGGTGTAACATGGGATGGTGCTTCAAGAAAGAACATAGTAATGCACAAGGTTGATGCTAAAAAAAAGTTGCAGTATTTTAAATCAAAAATAACTGAAAGTAAATAATTTAAAAGTAAATGTAATGTGTACCTTGACTTAGCTTTATCATTAAATGGTTGTATGTTATTTTTTTATTTTTGATTGTGTAGGGCATAGAGACTGCTTTCAACAAACCCAAGAATATAAAACTAAAGAGCAAAAATAAACAATTGAAAGAAAAGCCAAGATAGCTAGTGCTATGAGGATGGGATGTACTTGGGGAAATTTGGCAAACTAGGGTGACAAGTGTTATAAATACCAAATGACCAAGTCAAAAAAAACAAGAGGAAATTAGGTAACTGAAAAGCCAAGGCTACTAAAGATCGAAAAACTCAAACAAGCTATCCTTAAGTAAGAAAGGCAAACTCACCAAGTCAAACCAAGGATACATGTCAAATAGGATGGTAAAATAAAAAACAAATAACTAGTAAAAGACTAAACAAAATGGTAAAAAAACATTGATGAGTAAGCAGTAACAATCCACATCTCACTCAACAATGAAAAAAAATTTATAAAAAGGGAAAACAACATTGTCGAGTGAGAAGTAACAAGCCAACCTCATTCAATAATGGAAAAATAGTACAAACTTAGGTGTTCATAATAGTAGGATAGTAAAATAATGATAAATTGTAAAAGTAAAAATAATTGTAGAAATGTAAAATCATGGTGTGAATAATAGAATAATCCATAGTTGCTCAAACATGTTGTGTTTCTCTAAGGATAGATAAAACTAAAACAAAATAGTGTTAGCATGTTTTTAAGAGGTGAATAAGAAGGGGAAATAAAATTAGAATAAAAATTTATCTATCAAGGAGGAAATGAAATGGGTGGATGGGATAATGAAGGAAAAAACTAAGGTAGAGGAACTCTTTATCGAAGTCAAGACACTCAAATTAGGTTTGTTAAAACAAGAGAACTTTCAACCTTAAGGACTCTGAATAACTTCTCTTAGCTACACAAGTCTTAGGTTAACAAATGGAGTATATAGATCACCCATGAAGGCTATATGCATGAAAATTAAAATGGACCTACCTCCGCATAGTGTGTTCCCCATTATTCAATACCCCTTATAGAGGCATCTATATACTGTGAAGATTGGGTACTTGCATGAGAAAGAAGGTAGCACCATAGAGTTTTTTGAATTCCCCTATTCTAATCTACAGGCCTACCATACCCCAAAGGACCTTGACTCTATGTGAGGCCAACTGTGGAGTTTGATCTTCAATTAGAGATAGGAAATGTTCTTTTAATCATGTATTTTGCTATGATGTTGAATTTTGATATTTGTGCATTGCCTTTTAGATATCATTACCTTTTTTTCAAATGATTTGGATTTTACTTTCTTGATGGTTTTTTTATTCCTCCTCCTTATGGATTTGGAGTGCTAAAGATGAATTTCATTTGAATACTTGGGACAAGGTTGCTAAGAGAGATAACCTCAAAGAGCATGGGGTCTAAGAGCCTCGTAAATCAAGGTGAAATAAAAGTGCTATCTTGACTTTGAACTTGTTTTATCCTATATGGAGTGAAAGAAAGGGGCAATCAAAAGGAGTGACATATGGAACAATTTGAATGACTTCAAATTGCAAAAAATATGACAAAGGGCAAAAAGGGATACAATGACAGTAAAGTGTGATTCCTTATTATGAGAATGAGGGAAATGAAGGAAAACATGTTAACATAAGTTGTGCAAATTTTATCTAACAAAAGAGATAAAATCTAAAGTTTGAGAACAATGATGAAGAATATGATAAGGTGGTAATTTTATGAGGGTCAGGTCTTATATATGGTCTTACATTGCAACTTCATAAAAGATAAACCCAAGGGGTGCCAAAAAGTAAGTGAAAGATAAATCAAAAGAGATGAGAAAAAGATGGTAATATTGTGAGGGATGTTGGGTCCTATCCATGGTCTTACAAAATAACTCACAAAAGAAAAATCCAAGGGATGCTGAAACAATATTGGCAAGCAAAAAGTATGTGAAAAATAAGTAAAAGATGGTGGTTTTGTGAGGATGTCAATCCTATCCACGGTCTTACACATAAACTCACAAAAGAAAAACCCAAGGGGTATGAAAAAAAAGAGAAAATGCAAGAAGATAAAGAATACTATGGTACATCAAGAAACCAAAAGACCAAAAGGGAGAACTCAATGTTTGTGCAAAAGAGGGAACTATTGTAGAAGGAGAGAACTCATGTTGAAGTAACCTAAAAAAAGTGTTAGATAGATGTAGATAGAAATCATGAAAAGAAGGAAATGTTTAGGCAAAGTACTTTTTGAGGAATTGTGCATTGGTGGGCTCTTTGAAAACATGGCCTTCATTGGTTTGAAGATGGTATGTGCTTGGACCAAGAATATATTTAACTAAATATGAACCCCACCATTTTTGGGCATATTTACCTTCTTTATCATGGGTGTAGTCTAATTTAAGGACAAGATCACCAACATTAAAAGTGTAGACTTTAACACATTTGTTATGTTGTCTAGTAATGCGAGCCTTGTATTGGCAGTTATGTTGTAAGGTGAAAAGATGATGTTCATCAAGTAGATCAAGGGTATGAAGATGAGATTCACAAAATTATTCATTGATAATAATACCATGAAGATATATACAAAGAAAGGGAATCTCAACTTCTCAAGGAAGAATTGACTCAGAACCATAGACTAGAAAGAATAGAGTTGCCCCAGTGGCAATACGTATGCTAGTTTGATAGGCCCAAAGTTTAGGGTAAAGATGAAGATGCCAATCTGTATGGGAATTATATTTTGGAGAATTTTTTTGAGAGTTTTTTTAGTGGCCTCAACTTGACCATCATATTGTGGATGATAAGGCATGGAAAATTTGTGATTGATTTTGAATTTATTACAAAGTTGTTTAACATGTTTGTTTTTGAAATTACCACCATTATCTGAAATGATGACATGAGGAATGCTAAAGTGGAAAATGATTTAGTTAAGAATAAATTTGGAAATCATATGACTATTGATGTTAACAAGGGGCATGGCTTCAACCTAATTGGTAAAATATTTGGTAGTGGTGATGATAAAGACATGTCCATCATGAGAACGAGAAAGTTTACCAATGAGATCAAATCCCCATGTGGAAAAAGGACAAGGATATTAGATAATTTAAAGTTAATCCAAATTTGAATGGATTAGATCATCATAAAGCTAACAAGGAGTAAAAATTTTAACATATTTAATTGCATCTTTTTCAAGAGTAGGCCAAAATTAACCCATACGTAGGCATTTGCATGTTGTAGCATGTATGCTATAGTGACCACCATAAATTCCCCCATGTGATTGCTCAAGAAGAGGAGGGACCTCATCTTGCATAACATAATGGAGCAATGTACCTTCAATGTTGTGATAGTAAAGGATGTTGTGTCGAAATACATACTTGAAAGCTTTTTTATGAATGTGTGTCTTTTCATGAGAGTCTAAATGAGGATAACTTTGGTGTTCTAAGAATTATATGATATCTTTGTACCATGGGATTTTTCAAATGGTAATACCCTCAATATGATAGATAAATGAATCTAGTGGTTGAGTAGAAGATGAGAATTTTCTTATTTGTATAAGAAAAGAAGGATCAGAAAGAACTTGATGTGGATCAAATACAGAAGCTAAAGAGGCAAGAGAATCAATAATGGAATTTTCATCTCTAAGAATAGGCTCAATAGTGAAAGAGATAAAATCCTTAGCAAGAGAGGTTGCAATTTGATGATATATAATTAGTTTTTCACTTTTACATTGATAATCACCACTAACTTGATGGCAAATAAGTTGAGAATCACCTAAAGCATGAAGTTATTGAATGTCTAAATCAAAAGCAGCTCTCATGCCTAAGATAAGAGCTTCATATTATTGGTGACATCAAAGGTGAAGTGTAAAGATAAAGGAATGATTTTATTGAGAGGACTTGTGAAAATGCAACTTGACCTAGATCCCTAAAGGAATTTAGCACCATCAAAGTGAAGGGTCCAAATATCCTCATGCAAGTCAACATTGATTTTAGGAATCTCCTTGATAACTAATGTTGGTTTAGTAGTACCAGAGGGAGTGGAAGATTCCTCAAGTTGATTGGCTTCAAGATCAATGGTAAAGTTATGAAAATAATCTTTAAGAGAGGTAATTTGAATAAGACCTTCAATTTAAAATATATTGTCATCTAGAAGATCATCTTGAAGAGAAGAAGTGGCTAGAATGGGAGTTGTGGCAAGTTGATCAGCTATGACTTGCCCTTTGACAACCTTTTGAGTGATGATGTAGAGATCAAATTCCATAATTAAGACCATATATTTACCAATTCTATCTCTAGGAAGAAAGGCTTTAGAGAAAAAATGATGAAGGGGATCAGAATGAATGATGACATAAGTAGTTTGGTAAAGCATATAGTGGTGAAGATTTTTAGCTATGAAATAAATGGTGAGGAAATCATGCTCAATTTTGGTCTAATGTGTCTCATAGTCGATGAGGCCTTGACTAGTTTAGTAGATAGCATACTCTCTTCCTCTATAATCTTGTTGGGCAAGCATTGCCCCAACTGAAATAGGTGTGGAAGAAGTATATAGAATTAGAGGTCTATCATTAGAAGGAGGATGAAGTGTAGGTGGGTAAATCAAATAATATTTCATATTATCAAAGGCATTTTGACATGGATTCATTCATTCTAAATCATTACCTTTCTTGAGAAGGGAATTGATGGAGTGAATTCGATATGCCATTTTAGGGACAAATCGTCTGATTGCCCTAAGCTTGTCTAAATAAGTATGAATGTTAGGAATAGAATGAGGAATGGGCATGTTGATGATAGCAATAATTTTGGAAATATCAACATCAATTATATGGAGAAAGACTAAGAATCCTAAAAAATTTCCAGATGTGACTCCAAAGACACATTTATAAGGATTAAGTATAACTTTATATTTAAGAAGGCAGTTAAAGATGATAGTGAGATAGGAAAGATGATTTTTATGATGTTTGGATTTAGAAATAAGATCATCCACATAGTTTTCAATAATTTTATTAATGAGATCATTAAAAATGTGAGTCATTTATTGTTGGTAATTGGCTCTAGCATTTTTGAGGTCAAAAGGCATTTTGACATAGCAATAAGTGCCCCATTCCATGGTGAAAGTAGTCTTATGTTGGTCCTTAGGGGCAATATGAATATGATTGTATCTTGAGAAACCATCCATAAGAGATAACATTTTTTAACCAGCTATGGAATCAATGATGGCATCTATTGAAGGTAAGGGGAAGTTATACTTGAGACAAGTAAGATTAAGATTATGAAAATCAATACAAATTCAAATAACCATAGTGACCTTCTTCCAAATGGGGACAATGTTGGAAACCCATTTAAAATAATCCACTGGTTTAATAAATTTAGCATTGAGTAATTTGATAATTTCCTTATGACATAAAGTTGTAACTTTAGGTGGAAATTTTCTTTGCTTTTTACGCATAGGATTGGCATCAAGATAAGTAATGATATTATGCACCACAATGCTAGGGTCAATGTCAGGTGTGTCCTCATAAGACCAAGTGAAGGCCTCGTGATATTTTTCAAAGAATAAACTAAAATTATCATGTTTAAAAGGTGATATTTCTTAAGAAACTATAATTGGTCGAGGACAAGATGGAGTACCATATTTGATACAAGTGGATTCTTCGATGAGCATGGTATTTTTGTCTTGAAAGTGCTATGGTGCATTAGGTAAGGCTGAAATTGGATCTATTTTAGGATCAATGCTAGCAACAAATTTGTTGAAGCAAGGAGTTTGTCTTAAAATTTCCAAGTTTATGATGTTGCTGAGGAAGCTAAGGTTCTCAGGCATAAATTAACTCAATGATAACTTCGTCACTAGGCAACATAGGAAGAGGAACATAATACTTGGCATCTACTTTAAGATCTAAAATTTGATTTCCATGGTGATCAGACTCAGAGTGTATTTGATGAACATCAGTTGCCTTAGCATCTGGTGTAATTCTAGGAGTATATGAAGTAGATGGATTAGAAGAGATTGGAGTGCTAGTGGATTTAGTGATGGGAGAAGGATCGGATGGAATGATAGGATCCAAAGGTGTAGTAACTTTTGGAAATTTAGAAGGCATAATTTGCTCTACCACCCAAGGATTATTTGATAAGAGGAGGATTGATAGGAAGTACATGACCCTCAGGATATAAGGTATGATCCATAGAAATGGTATGCACATCTTGATTAAAATCATGAATTTGAGCTAAACAATTTTAGTAATACTGGACATCCAAGTCTCTAGATCAAGCTTGGGATATGATATAGTTGTCATCATATGTTGGAGAAATTATACATGCTTGAGAATCAAGGGGAGTTTCAGAAGGTGAAATCCCAATATTTTTGAATGTATGAGGAGACATGATGAGAGGATCTTGAAATAATTTATCCACTCCAAAATCATTACAAGTGAAGGCATATTCTGGTAGAGAAGGATCTTGAGCATTACATGGAGGGGAAAAATTAGTAATCTCATCCATGAGAGGAATAGTACAGTATTTTGGTAAGAGAGAAGGAGGAAGCCATTGTGAAATTTAGGGAGGTAACTTGGTGGTATTGTAAGTATTTTGCAACTCATTGGGCTCATCATCATTGGAATCTACAAGAGTAACTTGTAAATTAGGATTCATGTTGATGAACTCAAGTAAAGGAGTGTGATTGAACTTAGGAATCATAAGAACATGATATTATGATTTAGGATTAGGTAGTTGAATACTCCATGGGTTAGGATTATCTTCATGCTTATATCATTTTCCATTATGTAAGAATTTAATACTTTGACTACAAAAAGAAGCTATATCCCTCATTCAATGAGTCCATGGATGACCAAGGAGTATGTTATAAGATCAAGGAAGATCAAGGACCATAAGCTTAGTTCAAATAGTATTAGGTCCAATGGTTAATGGAAGCCAAATACAACCAAGTGGATTTTGATTAGTCTTATCAAAACCATGTCAAGTAAGATGAGTTTTTTTAAGATGATCCTTGTTATAACCAAGTTGTTGTATAAGCCATAAAGATGTGACATTAATACCAAAGCCTTCATCAACTAAGACTTTATGGATAAGAGTGGTATTAATGGCTACTTTAATAAAGAGTGGTGGATCATCAGCATGAAAAATAATTTCATCATTGATCATGTCCTCTTCAAAAAACTCAATAGAAGGTTTGGAAGAGGGACACATAGTTTCAATGGTATTGATATTAGTAGGTTAAGATCAATAGAAGGTGGTTCTTCATCTATGGAGGATGAATCTTTAATTTCTTGAAGTTGTTGCATAAGGAATTTACGATGATAGGGTGAAGTATGAACCAACTCCGTAAGAGGAATCTTGCAAGGCATAGAGTTGAGTTCTTCAAAAATTCCAATGTGATTTAGAAGAACCAACACAAGGTTTAGAAGGTAAATTACTTTTGGAAGGTATAGATGTGGTTGGAGGATCAGAAGGAGGAATATTTTCCTTAAGGGCTTTCAAATCAACATTAGTGGTGGTAGTATCTTTAAGAAGTTGTTCTTCTAAAGATGGCTTTTTAGGCTTGGTAATGGGATCTTTGTGAGTTGGTTTAAAATGATAATTGACCTTGTCAGTGTTGACATATTGAGAGTTGTTATAATATTGGTCATAATCAACATCGATGGCACAAACATCCTTGACATTTGATTGATTATTTGAAGAACAATTTTGGTTATTAGAGGTAGAATCTTTAAAATTTGGTCATTTTTGGGAAGCAGTAGTGTATTTTTTATGATGAATATTGATCATAGCTTCGTGATTAATTGAATCACAAAGCATATAGGAGAAAAAAAATTATTGAGCCCTTTACAATATTCATGATAATGCCCAATGTCAACATGGAACCAACCAAATAGATTGGGGTCATACCACTTATAAGGAGCATTGGGATAAATAAAAGGTTTTGAGGGTGGTAAAAATTATTTCATTTTTTGAACTGTAAGAGGTGTATGAGAATGTGAAGGAATATTAGTTTTGGTAACTCCTTGTTTGGTTTGTGAAGTATTAATAGTGATAGCTTTATATGTTTGGAAAGATCCTTTAAGAATTTTGGGATTAGGTTCGAATTGCTTCATGAGAAAGTCTTGATGCTTAGCTTGATCAAGAGCTTCATTAAGTGTTTGGGGATCAAATGTTCAAACCTTATATTGAAGAGCAGGAGTCAAAGCGATGATAAAGAGTTTGAATAATTTATCATCAGTCATTTTATGGTTGGCTTTATGAGGTAAAGATTTCTATTTTTTGATAAAGTCATGAGCTAATTCAATGGTAGATTGCTTAGCATTGATGAAGTGGCTAAGATAATTTTTGGGAAGATCATTGTGTTGAAACTCTTTAACCAAAGGATTAACCAAATCTTCAATTTTCCAAATAGAATGTTTGGGAAGTTGATTATACCATTCTAATACATCACCAGTGAAATTTTTTACTAAGAGTTTAGTAGTGGTGAAGGTATTAGTTTGGATCCACTCTTTGTAAAGTTTGCCAAAGGCTTTAAGAAATGAGGCAGGGTCTTTAGTCCCATCATATTTTATATTTGGAGATATGTTACCAATATCAATTAAAATAATGAAGGGAGATAAAGGCTCATTTTGAATGGTTTGAAGAATCTTTTTATTCATTATGGTTTGAGTAATAACATTACTTGAGGCATCCCAAAGAGGTGGAGAAATATAGTTAGGATTAACTTGAAGATAAATAGTTGGAGGTTAATTAACCACATTAATTAAGTGTTGTTGAAGTTGCATCATTTGGTTGGTATTAGAATTTTGCATAATGTTCATTTGTTGAATAACTTGGGCTAAAAGTTGGGTTGTATTGGAAGGTGGATTAGTGTTTGTAGGAGCACTCCCCAAATTGGTGTTAGGGGAGGATTACTAGAAGAAGGATTACTAGTGGGATTATCAAGTAAAGTTGTATCAATCACTCCCACATTAGTTTGAATATTTTAAAGATGAGAAGTTTCTTGATAAGTAAGGAAGGGATCAGATCCATTAACTTCACCTTGAGGTGTTATTTGCACCATGTTATAGGTCATGGATGAAGGAGGAGAAGACGTGCCCCAAGAGTGATGGTTCTCTTGGGAGGAAAAGAAGGGGAGAAATGAACATCCCATAAAGTATATAAATGGATTCAATCTATCTAACAAGATTCTGATAGGAGATTTCATTTTAACTGAAAAGAGATTAATAGAATACAAAATTGAAAAGATAGGGAACTAGATTGATGAACAGAGAAAGTAGAAAATAGTAGAGGGTTGATTGGATCGACCTAGCACAAAAAATAAGACTTAAAAACTATACAGGGTCAACTAGGTTGATCCAGTATAGTAAACAAAGGCATAAAAAAGAGGTAAAAGGGTTTAGAAACTATACAGGGTTGACTAGATTGATCTAGTATAATGGATAAGGGATGAAAAAGGTATAGGATTGATTGGGTCAACCTAATACAATAGATAGGGAAAAAGAGAAAGCTGATAACAAGTTATGAGCTAAAACAAGACAATTTTTATAGCTAGTCTAGGAAATTAAGAGTTGAAGGGAAACAAACATTCAATTGGATCAACATTGGCCAGTCCAATTGAGGCACACAAACTAAACCTTCAACTAACACTGGATAATGCAAGTTTTTGCACACACAATTGAGAAAAGAGCAAGAAATCAACTTGAAAAGTAAAGAGTTAACTTATTAGTCAACCTAATATGTTTATTAGATTATTAATAAATGATTTTAAATGTGATGGGAAGTTGGTTGTAAGCAAGAAACTAAATAACAATCTATGGATGGTTTCAAGTAGTTTGGGTTGAAAGGGACTGAAGTGGAAATGATACATGCTTGGTATTGGGGCCTACCCCCTTACTTCAAACATCACAGTGATAAGGGTATTGGATGCTTAGCCAAAATATACCATTAACCATGTTTTATACTTGATTAGAGTATCAAGTCAGCTTCCCCCTTGGTGATGAAATCCATGTAGGTTGGCTTTGGGTAGATAGATGTTAAAGTGCTTGTTTATGTTTTTGTGATTTGGTCATGTGTGCATAAAATATAAATAGTGAAACTAAGTGATTAATTAAAAATCCCCTAATTAAACTATGTGAGATATTCTAATCATGCAAACAATAGGAAAACAAATGTGTGAGCTAATTACTAGCAGATATGATGTTAATTCCAACTTGAAACAAGGTATAGTGTTGAAATCATATGTACAAAATACAAAATAGAGTCGATAGGGTCAAACCTATACTGTAGAAGCAAGGTCTAAAATTTTACAAGGTCAACCAAGGTCAGCGTAGTTATTTCAAACAACACATAGAACTAGGTTGATAGGGTCGATCTAGTTGACTATGCAAGGGCAGTTTTAAAGGCTAAAAATTATGAAAGGAAAGATAGAAAAGAAAGAAATAAATTAAAAAGGAACCTTGGTGGATCAGATATGAAATGTAGAAATATTGTTGATAAATAACCTTGAAGTATGTTGGCAAAACCTACAAATTAGGTCGACAAGATCGATCACATTGTTCAAGAACCTGTTGCAGAGTGTTAGAAATGTACAAGATTGACTGGGTCAACCTAATAGGCTAAACTAGATTTCTAAAATGATGGAAACTTGTATTGGGTCGACTGGGTCGATCCAGTTGTCTATTCCTAGAAACCTGTGCATATAAGTTAAAAAAATTTGGTTGATAGAGTCGATCCAATATGAAAAAATAATGAATAAAAGAATGAAAATAAGTGAAATATATCTTGCAAGGGTTAGTTTCATGTTGGGTTCACCAGAATGTATGTAATAATTAATTTATCATGTCTATAAATTAATCTTGTCTCAGAGAAGATAGAGCATACATACACTTCTGATTGGGATACACTTGTTAAGTGAGAGCATGACCAATATGGGGATCCACTAGACCCAATTAGGGGATCACTTGTCATAACATATCATGCTAGGAAGGGTTCTAAAGCCTACAGTCTAACATAATCACACAACAACCCTATAAGAGTCCTAAGGTCTAATATTTCACCTATGCTAATAAACAATAAATTACATTAATCTTGTGCACACCAAAGCTTGTGGCACAAAGTGAGGATTAGAAATAATATAACAAACATAACATGTATAGGGAACCTCAATTAATGTAAGTATAACACCCTAATACATGAAATATAAAATATAGTATTATTCGAGCCAACACTTATGCTACTTCTATCTACTAAAAGAGATGAGAACAAAGTTAGAATATACTTACCTGAATGTGAACCCATTAAGACTCAATATCTCCCTTGGCCAATGGGGATTCACAAGAGGTTATTATGGTTTGTAAGGATAACTAAGAAAGGCCAAAGCATCCAAGACTTATCCACAAGACTAGATTCTCCAAATAGGAAACCTAAGCTAAGTCTCCTCAAGTATAATGGTAGAAGAGCAGATTGTGAAGAAGCATGAGTGAATAATAACTCTTGATTGCATATATGAAATAATGATGAAATGATCTCATATATATAGGTATATATTTCCCTAAATTCTCCCAAAAATGTTGGTTGTATAGGTTTGACTCAGTCAACCCAGTGTGTTTTTGGGCATAATTCACTAAGTCTGAGCTAGGTCGACTGAAAGGTTAACAAGCTAAGAAAGTGAAAAATACCCCTAAACTGTACTGGGTCAACCCAGTTGACCTAGTATATCCAACTAACCAAAAGGGGTTTAAGACAAGAAAAGGAGGGATAGAAAGAGGAAAAGACTGGAGGAATATTCAAGGGAGGAGAAATAGTTTAGGGAATGGTTTTGAGAGCTGGTTGGATTGGTAATAATGTAGAAAAAAGGGACAATAATCTTGCAAATCACCAAAGGTCTGCCCACCCCTTTCTCGATGTACTCCTTAGGTCATGCACTCAAAGAGATTGAGTCTCGATGGGTTCCTGCAAGATGTAAAGATGGGTTCCTACAAGATGTAAAGTGTCAATATTTGATAAAAGGTTGAAAATATTATGTGTATACAGGTTGGAGTTATTTTTATACATTAATGGGTGAGATCAAGGAATAAGATTAGAGGATAAAATATCCTCATGGTGCATATGTCCAAGATCTAGGCATCTGAGGGAGGTGTTTAGGCTAGAAGATTTATCACTAGTTCAGTCAAAAAAAATTAGATTTCTGAACCATGGACTTATATATACTCATTCAATCAATCAATAACACTTTATTTACTAGCTTTAATATTACATCATAACTTATGCTTTAAAAATATATATGATTACAATGTTATGCCTTCAAACTCATTTCTAATAGTGATCTTTAGAATATTATAGTCTTTGATCGTGTTCCACACATATCGATGGTCTCTTATCTCTTCCCTTCTTTGTTTCTTTCCTATGCTTCATGTTATCTCTTCCTTTCCTTCTGGAGCTCTCTTCCTATCTCTCCTTCCTCAGTGGGAAAACTCAACTAAAAATACCAACAATTAATGTTTTGGTTGCCTTTCCCTTGTTTAAATGCCAGCTTGGCCTAAGGCTAGATACTTCATTGTCCACTGTCGTTGCTTCATAATTCATTTTTTTAGATCTTTAGTCAAGTGAAACTCCCACTATTTTTACCCAAAATTCCTACTATGGTTCTTAGGTCTATATATAAGTGAAATAATACAAATCTACAACTTATCTTACTTAGTAATATCCAAGCACAGATAAGGTAATTAACTAACAATATGCTTAGTGATACTTTGTTATATTGGGTTCATGACCAATGATGGATCTATTAAACCTAAAATGAGGGATATCTTACCATACAATTGAAAAGGAGAGGTTTCCAAGGCCTCTATTAAAATGCCATCATATAATAACCCTAGCTAGGTCTCATGATTGTAATAAAAGTAAGCAAGCTAATCTACTAAATAAACATGCAAAATAATCTAGTAAATGAATATGCAAGCTAATCTAGTGCTCACCAAAGATTGTGGCACAAATGAGGAAGATAATTAAAAAACAAAGATTATTTTATTCAAGAAAATATATAATTCATCTAATCAAGGAGAGATACAATTCAATTCATTAATTCTACAACATTTACTTAAATAAAATATGAAGGGTTAGGAGTATACTTACCATGTTGAAGTGAACTCGTCATGCCTCAATCTCTCCCTTGGCCAATGGTGATTTTTAAGATGTTATTGTAGCTTGTAACGATCATAAGGATAGATCATATATAGGCTAAAAGACTTCTCCTAAACATCCAAGACCTCCACAAGATAACTGTTACTACTCTAAGGTAAAAACCTAAGCAATGAAACCTCAAAATGATAATATATGTAGATTTGTGAGTTGTAATTATGTGAAATTGAATGATCTTCTATTTATAAATGAAGTGAAGGGGGTATTTATATCCAAGTATTAACCCTAAACCCTCCAAATAATTTATCCAACAAGTTCAATCGGGTTGACCTTGTCTAGAGGGAAAAAGAGTTGTTAGATCTCAAACTTGGTCGGTTGGGTCGATCTAGTTTTGTAATGTGTAGATTAACATGCTTTATATCAAGATTGACATGGTTAAATCCATCATATCTTATTTACCTAGCCAACATATTATGAATGACAGAGTTAGCCTAGTCGACATACTAGGATGAGATGAATGACAAAGTCAGCATGGTCAACATAATAGGAAAACATGCTAAAACATGTAGTATAAATATAAAAATATATGTCCATGTCTAAATGTCAACCTATACTTTGATTTATATTATATATTTATACGTTTATGATGTTTGAGATTGGTTTCATACCGTTAATATCTATAATACGAATTCCCTTTTTTGAGGAGGGCCCTACTAGATTTTAGATTTAGCCATATTTCAGGGTTTCAAGATTTCAGACTTAGCCATATTTTAGTATCTCAAGATTTTAAGAAGGCATCATAGGAGGTGAATGGATAGACACTCTAAATAAGTTGGAATCATAGTAGTAATGATACAAATCCACAAAAATATTACAAAAAACCAATGGTCTGCCCACCCAATTCCCAGTGCACCCTTTAAGGTGTGCACTCAGAGAGATTAAAACTTGGCAAGTTCCCGCAAGATAAAAAGTGGTAGTAAGTGCTAAAGTTAAAAATATTATGTATATACATACTCCACATGGATGATTTTATGGATCCTATCATCTTTTCATGTTACACACATCAACATGGTTTTGTTAATCTATGTTTTCTTATTGGCATTATTCCATAGGCACGCATACTAGAGTTAGTTGTAGTTTAGTAGAAAGAATGAATAACCAGATTGGCAAACAATAAATAAATGAAGTAGACTAATACACACAATAAAACCTGAATGAGACCAAAAGATATATTTTATTTAGGGAAATGGTCTGCTTTCTCTTTCTTTACACACTTGCCTAAATAGGTTCTTCAACTTCTCATTTAACTCTTCCTTTCCTTTGACTCTTCAACTCTTTCTTGACACATATATTTATTTTCTTTTAAAACTAATACTAAATTATTCAAACTCTCCTTTCCTCTTACCCTTGCTAACACTCACTTGGACTTATACAAGTGTCTTATTGTGAGACGCACAAAGGCCCTAAAAATCCAAGTTTTTACAATTTCACTTAATTGCAATGCATTTGAGATAACTAATCTAATCCTACTCCTACTCTCCATGACCTCTCATTCTGAATTCCCATTTCTTCTACAACTAACTACTCTATTACAACCTCAAATACATTTTAAATTATGTAAACTTGTAAACATCTTTCACTTTGTTGAGACCTCTTTACTTATTAAATATAAAGATATTTCTTTTACCCAATTAATATTTAAATCGCATTTCAATTCCTATATTTAAACATAGTTAACAAAATAAAAGAGTTAAAAGATGTCAACAATGAATTGGGTGAGGGGATTTGTATATAATTCACAATAGTTTCCATGCCCAGTAATCTTGTTCAATGAGTATTTTATTCATGGCTTGAAAATCACTATCTGAATCTACTAAAATGGTCTCTTACAACTATGAATAGATAGTTGTCCACCATCAGATTATCACCCAAACTATGGCAAGCCATTTTTAACATTAAGACCATACACAAATAGCTACATACATTAAAAAATAAGCAACTACCCTTTCAATTGTAAGTAACACATTATATGTCACTTCATGGGATTCAAAACAATGATCTTATATATTTTGGATGCATCAAATAACTCAAAATATCTCTTGTTATACAGACTTCAAATTGACCATTCTATTGAATAACTTACTATGCAACATTTTAATTTATCTCACCTTTAAACACATCCTAGGTGACCATTAAAAGTAGCACATGTAATTTCAATATCATGTCCATATAACTTAGGAGTTCATTTGATGACTCCAATAAGACTTGCTCTCTACTCATCCATCCTCTGTGTGATCAAAGTTAACAAAACTGAAAGCTTCTAAATTTCCATTTTTCTCCTTATGATAAAACTAACATTGTAAGTGGTGTTTTCTTGCTCAAGTTATATGTGTTATTTTCTTGTTGTCTTTTTGTGCACCATTTATCCACCACATGATGGCATTGACGTTTCCACTCTAGTAGGTCTTGGGATCTACACACACAGGCATCTTGTAGCCATCATGAATATGGCTTGGAATGTTTGTTAAAAAATAAAAAATATTGTCCATGTTTGTGCATTGATTTCTCATATTGTAGTAATTGTAGTTTAATTCAGTGTAATTGATCTATGGATCATACCTAAGGAATATGTTTTCCCTGACAGACTGAAATCAATGGGTATTTTTAGTATTTTAGGTTGATTTCTTTGACATTTTATGGAAAACTAATGGCAATTCCTTGATTTTCTTCATGTGCTTGGGTCAAAATATTATCTTGTTAACTATTTGAAGCACTGAAAGTCACCCTATGAGAAAGGAGATTGTAAAGACAACCCAGTACTATAGGGTGGCTTTCAATGTTCCTGATAGTCAATTAGAACCGTCATGGATTCGATTAAAAAACCACCATTTACTCTTCCCTTCCACACAATGCACATTTAGGTACTAAATGAGTTATTTTTCAGTTATAACTATAGGCATGCAATTATTTTCTCCATTTCGTGAACCTTAACATTTGGCCTTACTATTCAAATTTGAACTGGTATTTACTAGCATGATTAATCCTTGGATTTTTTTTACTAATCCTTGACATTCGTTTAGGATCTTCATATGAATGTGAGGCGGTGGGTCATAAACATAGAATGGCGAGATAGAAATGCTTTGCCACCTTAATTTGAGTGTTTATATTATGTTTATCATGCGTTATTAAATGGATTTTAAACTTCCCACTTTTGGTGCGGCCGTTTAATTTTTTGGGAGTGTATGCCCCACATCAACAACACTAAATTAAACTACACTCACCATAGTTTAAGAATTTATGGAATGATTCACATATTGAGATAATTGTTTTTTGTAACAAACACTCAAATGCCAAGATCTGCACCCAATTCACCATTTCTGCAGAATTTAAAAGAAAATAACCCAAAATACTATAAAACCCTTCCTTCCAAAAAAAATCTCACCTATAAGCAATGATGGCCAAACAAAATCCAAGAGTTAAAGGTTCTGAAAGAATAATCTATAATGCTAAAACAAACCACATTTCACCATTAAATGAAGTTTAAACTCCCCACTTTTGGCACGGCGGTTTGATTTTTTTTAGCAATGTATTTCCCTCCTATTGGCCCCCAATTGTTTTTATTTTGCCATGACATGCCTAGGGGTCAATTGGACCTCTAAAATGGCTCCATAAGGACCTCTTGTAGGGGAATTGAAACACTAGGTCTGTATAGACACGTTATGAGCTGAATGTCTAGAATCAAGAGGTAGATTTGTTAAGCTATCAATCGACATCAATTTCACATGTTGATGTGGCACAGTTTAGGCTCCATGTATGCACTAAGTTAGATTGCATGACTATTACATCCTCTCCCTTAGTTTTATTGAGTATTGTTATTCAATTGGAATAAACAATTACATATTCCAAATGATTCACAAATCAGCTACACTATATTAAACTACAGTGACTACAAATGGCTAAACAGAATACAAGGCCTAATCGTGTTGAAAAATAGTAGTGCAAACAAGAGTCCAATACTTGAGAGGGTAGTTGAGAGGATAGTTTTATTGAGTATTGTTATACAATTGGAATAAACATGTTTTTATGGTTCACATTGGCATAATCTTATTATTTGTATGAATGTAATGCATACATGTAAATCATATGCTTTTTTGTATGACTTTCATTCATGCAAGTGATTGTTGTTACTATATTAATCATGACTTTTATTTAGACACATGTTAACCTTAAATGGTCAGTAGATGTTTTAAGTCACAATTACTTATTCCTAATGATTCACATATCGACTACACTAAATTAAATCACAATGACTACATATTCGTAGCCTTAGTGAGTTATAAAAAACCTCCCCTGTAAGTAACGATGGCTAAACAAAATCCAAGGACTAATCATTTAAATAAAATTTATATTTAAATAAAAGATTGTAGAAAATAGTTTTGTATTCAATTATTATTCAAAAGTTTTGATTATAAATTTAATATTATGGTGAGCCTTACATGTTTTTCTTAAACTATGTAGGGACTTGACTTGGATTGGAGCTATAATGAGCGACCAAGGAGAAATAAAGTAGAGGACAGTGGATGTATAGTTGGCCATTAGATATTGTGAAAAATCACAATAAGTTTTACAAGTTTGTATATGTTGTATTCACTTGATATGATTTTACCAGGGGATAGGAAATGAAATGGCATATTGTATATCAAAAGTAATATAAATTTTATATTAGTTAATTCAATATTTTTATTTATCCATGCAAGTACTAAATAGAGTTATTAGCATTTGAGATATAATGTACTAATAATAGTACAATATCTTATGTAGAGGTTTAAGAATCTTAATGAATTCTTGCAAAATATCAATGTTCAAGTATTGGGTGCAAATGTATTTAAAATTAATGAAAAAATCATCTACTTTTAATACAAAATATGTTCTAGAGTTGGGCCCCATACTCGCAACTATTGGACCCTGCACAACTATTGGGTCATTTCCCTTATGCTTATTCAAAATGTCTTTATTTTATTTTTGCATTACATGTATAAGTAATAAGTATACTATATGATTTTTTTAATGTATTTAATATATTTTGTTTTTTATTTCATTTTTATATATATATTATTTTATTTCTTAAATTTACATTTAAATCTTTATTTCATTTATATATATATTATTTTATTTATTAAATTTATATTTAAATATTTATTTCATGAAATAAAGATTTAAATGTAAATTTAAGAAATAGAATAATATCTGTAAAAAAAATGAAATAACAATTTAAATGTAAATTTAAGAAATAAAATAATATACACAATGAAAACTTAAATGTATAAAATACGTTCTTAAATTAAATAATAATTTAAATGTTATATATATATATATATATATATATATATATATATATATATATATATATATATATATATATATATATATATATATATATATATATATATATATAAGGTAGAGGTTTCATTAAATTCTAGCATTGAGATTAGAAGTTCAAAATAGTGCATGCAAGGTTGAGCAATAAGTAGTGAAAGTACAGTTGACAAATTTTGAATAGGGTATGCAAGGTTGAGCAGTGGGTAGTGAGGGTACAATTGATAAGTTTCAAACAATGTATACAAGGTTAAGCAGTGGGTAGTGATGATATAGTTGTCAACTTGTCTAACCATCCATGAAAAATGAAATACATTTTCAGGGATGATAAAAATTTAAAAAATATGATATGCATCTTGTGCAATGGTTCATGGGAAGTATAACTCGAGTTCACTACCATTACCTTCGAGGATCTCCAAATGTAAAACATTGGTGACGTACAAGATAAAAATTCAAAGGAAGTGGAGTATGCAAATTTCATGAATTGAGTGCAAATTAAATATAATGTAAGTCATGTTGGATCATTAGCTTCTTAAGTAAAGAAGGCTAAATCCAACGCTCTATCTCAAAAATTGGCTCCTTTAATAATTAAAGTTTCTCTCCATCACCATTTCCCAGTGGAAATGGAAGTGACGCTGAAAAGTCACAAGGTTCATTGAAGTCCATGCGGAGGCCACAACAAAAACATGATGTAGACAAGTTGGCAACTAAATTATTTTATGTGAAGGTCATTCCTTTCAATGTTATCCGTTCTCCATTTCAAAACCTTCATAAATGTGGCTATTGAATTTGAGAAGGATGACATATTTTTTTGCTATGAAAGAGTAAGAACTAGTCTTCTTAAAGAGGAGGTGGCAACCATATCCACTAAGTTAGATGACATGAAGAAAATTTGGCAAAAAATAGGGTGCACAATAGTAAGTGATGAATGGTCTAGTTCATGAAGAATGCCCCTCATAAATTATTTTGGCGAGATCTCCAGAAGGTATTATGTTTATAAAATCAATTGATACAAGTATTAAACAGAAAACTTCTCATTTCATTTCCAATTGCATTGAATTAGCGATTTTTGAGATAGGAGAAGAGAATGTTGTTCATGTTATTACAGATGATACAACAATTTGTAAAGGAGGTGATATATTCATGGTTAGATTTTATCATCTCTTTTGGACAATATATGCAACACGTGTTGGATCTTTTGTTTGAAGATCTATCAAAATTAGATTGGATAAATAATATTTTGATTAAAGGAAAATATTTTTTTAAGTTTATCCTCAATCACCACTTGACATTGAACTCGTATCATTCATTTGCAAAATGTAAGCTTATATCCCCTGTTAAAACAATATATGCTACCAATTTTATTACTTTGCAAAGGGATGCAGAGGAAAGGACAACATTGAAAAAAGTGGTGGTTACTGATGAATGGACAGAGTCGGCGTTCCAAGGAAGTCCATTCAAAAGTTATTGAAATAATTATCTTCAAGGACACATTTTAGGAGGGGGCCAAGAAGATCATAAGGTGTTAGAACCACTTGTTAGAATTTTGAGAATGGTTGATTTGCATGAATTATGTATGAAAGAATGGACAAAACAAAGGAAGAAAATCAAAATTCACTTGTAGGGCATGTTGAAGAAGTCCAATGTATTTAGGAAATTGTAGACAAACAATGGTTCATGCTACATTGTACTTTACACACAACATGTTTATATCCTAAATTAGTAGAGGTAAATCATGATGCAAATGAGGAGATAGTGAGAAGTGTATTTACAACAGTAGACAGGGTGGTTATTAATGAAGATGAGAAAAAAGTAACAAGAAAGCAATTTATTGTTTACAAGAATCAATTAAAAATGTTTGGCATCAAAGAAGCAAAGACAAGCAGGATGAAGTGGGAACCATCTAAATAGTGACAGACTTATAGGGCTTCTACTCCGAAGTTTTAGAATATTGTCATGTGAATCTTTAGTCATCGTTGTAGTGCTTCTACATGTGAAAGAAATTAGAGTACACATGATTTAATCCACACAATTAAGAGGAATGGACTAGGGGCTCAAAAAGTCTTTCACCTTGTCTTTGCCCATAGCAATTTACAATTGCTTACTCACTCTCTTGTAAATAAATATGACAACCTGCCTTGGTGAACCATGTTTTGCAGATGAAGAAAATATGAATGTTGTTAATACTAGCATAAGATTAGATGAAGATATTAGTAAGACTTTTGATGTACACAAGGTTTGATTTTGCAAATGTTTAAAATTTCATTCATATTTTTAACTCATGCTTGAAACTTTAAAGTTTAAAATTAAACAATGTATAATTCTCATTGTTAAATCTTATAAGATTATATGTATGAACATTAATGTTTGACACTATATTAGATTTTGCTATGCATATATCTTTTTTGGTATAATAATATTATGTGTAAATTTATTTGTTTTTGTGTAGAGTATTTTCTTTACAAATATGTATGATATTTATTTTTTACATAATTTTAAATTTATAAAATTTTCTGAACTGAAGAGAGCCTTTTCCAAAATCCCGAATTTTCAAAACTTCCAAACTTTTTTCCCTTCTAAACGACCCAAACTTTCCAAACTTTTCAAACATGGGAACTATGATTCTAACATTATTTTTTTGTATATGCCCTTGCAATGGTAGTTGTAATTTACCTTCTATCATGCGAGTCCACAATCAATCCAACAATGTCAATAGTCTATTTTGAGAGAGACTTTATAAGATATCACTGAAACTTAGCATTTTTTGTAATTTATAACCATCACCACAAACACCTTGGACGAAGATAAGTTGCAGAGAATTCTATGGTAAAACCAGGACACCAAGATGCTACAACATAAAATCCATTAAAGGCAACATTCACGATGCAGGAGCAAAGCCCCTGAATTCCTTATAACTGTGAAACCGAGTGAAATAAAATCACATTTAACAAAACACATAATTCTTGCAAAACCCTGGCCTGTTTTGTACTTCACAAAAGTCCAATGAAACCAACAAATGGCAAAGCCCTAAGGCTCTTGGCAGAAACCAAAGATTCTTTGTCCATACACGAAGTAACATTCATGCATTCTTTTGACTTAACGATAAACCTGAATGCTGGGAGCGCTTTCTTGAAGACATGCATGCTGGGAATGCTTTCATGAAGACAGTAGACAGTACATATATCGTATAAAGGAATCAAAGAAGAGAGATATAGCAATGTGAACTATCAAAATTTCGTAAGATATCTAGTACCGTGATAGGAGACATGGTGGTGCTTTTTTTCTGGGTTAATTGTGCTGAATTGTTTGTAAAATCAAAATTAAGTTCATAGTTGTTTAAAATGCGTTCAAAGTACACCTGAGGTGCCAACCTTGTTAAGCAGATTATAGCTTTACTATAGAATTCCAGCCCTATAAAGTCAAGATGGAAACAGTGAAGAAACACTGCATGGAAGCTCCACAATAATGTAGCTTTCACCCTAACCTTTTCCAGTCGTCTGGAAGATAGACAAATTTCAGGAATCACAAAATTTAATCCAATGACAGACCAAAAGTGCTGGCATACTTTTTAGGAAAATCAAAACTGAGCGAAAAATACAACGACGTAAATGCATATGTTAGTGATTAGCCTCCTAGCAAACTTGAATAAACTTGGCCTCATAGAGCCTTGACAATATGCCAGAAACCCTGAAGATCAACAGCATCTGTCTCATTTTCAAAGGAGAGTCTCTGTTTTATTTCATCAATCTCTACAGTTGAAGACTTGGACATAATTGTCAAATTCATGCCCTTCTCAATCGATTTAGTACTTGCAGTCCCATCTGCACTGGAAAATGGATATCTTCCAAGTTGATCCACTGCTCTTTTAATGTGGCCTGAATCTCGGGGACTTATAGCCGTGAATTTGAAGGTGCTTATCTTTGGTAACCTTGTCCTCTCTGGTTCAAGGGAATCACTAGATAGAAATGCAATAGAGCAGACCTCTCTTGTACATACATGAGGAACCTTCTCCTGATTCACACTAGAAATACTGCCCTCCAAACAGCTCTGTGAATATTGATCAGATGGTTTGTTGATGCTCCTCTCTGCAGATGTTGTTTGGGATCTTTTTGAGTGTTCCCTCTGTTTGACACAAAGAGGTTGCTGCTTCTTGGCTCTAAGCCCCTGTCTTACAGGCACCGCTCTTGACAACTTGTGTGCCTTTTTTCCATCTTTAAAGCAAGGACTCGGTGTTTTCTTAGTTTCTATCCTCTCTGATAACTTTTGAGGAGTTCTGGAATTTGGTGTTGTTGAGGTTTGAATTCTATAATTCGACATTGCTGTTTTTTGAGGGCTTCTAGAATCTGCGATGAGTCCAAATCTGTTTGGATATCCATTCCTCGTGGTGAAATCTTTGGAAGTAGAGCGATAAGCCACACAACCCAGAGCAGGTCTCTTGGCAAAACATTTGGCCACTCTACATTTTAAATCGTCAACCTCCATTTCCGATGATATTCTCTTTCCATGTGCATTTCTCAGAGATCTCAGATTTGCAGGAGACTGAGTGCTAGAACTTGCATCCTTGTTGGGTGTGACACTTTGCCCATACCGGCTAGGAACAATTCGTGTGTGTTTGAAAGAAGAAGACCCCTTGCCCGCTTGATGAATCGGTTGCACCTTACTGTAAGGTCCAACAAGGTCACTGGAAGATACCTTTTGCGATTTCTTGTTCTTTGATAATTTAGAAAGCATCTTGCAATTCTCATGCACTGGTTTTCTACCCTCCAAGTTTTTGGATTGGTTTTTTCCTTGCATCCTGTTGTCCATGGAAACTTCTTTGGACTCTGAATGTTTGCAAAACTTGTGTTTCCTTTGTAAAGGAATTGGACCTATTGCTTTAGACATTGAATGTATGCAGAAAATGTTTTTCTTTTCTAAAGGAATTATATTCACTTCTTTAGATTTTGAATGTGCACAAAAATTGAGCTTCTTTTCCAAAGGACTCGCACTTTTCTGGGATATGTTTTCCTTACCATCAAACCTTTTGGGAGAACCTAATTCTCCCATTGCATCCATAGGCAAATCATTTCTCTCGGTATTCTGCTTCTCATCTACCTTATCATTTTGCTGTTTGAATTTGTCATCTTTGGCATTGCTTCTCTTGCTAGGAGTCCTGCACATTTGAGATCCAGATGACCCCAAAGTCACAGCACTTCTCTCCGTTTGAGGAGCCTCAATGGAATTGATCTTTCCGGTTGAATTTGTTTCAATAATCTTTTGCTCATATTTTGTTTGGTATCTAGAATCACATTGAAGAAATTTTGAAGATACGATCCTTCCTTTTTTCTTCTTCTCAGAACTGCCTTGTTGAAGACTATACTTAGTCTCTACATTATTAACAACTGTCGGAGGAGTATCTATTTTGACAAAGTGATGCTTACCATCAACTGTTCGGGATTGTACCTCACAATTTGCTTTTTGCAATTTCAATTCTGCTAGTTTCTGTGTGAGACGGGAAATTTCCATTTCTATCACTTCAATTCCTGAATCAATGTTGTCAATTTCCACTGCGGTTCCCTTTGGCTCTGTACCTTCTTTCTCTGTTGAAGAATTATAATTTTTTGCATCCACAACTGTGTGCAAGGCGGCATCATCCGTTAGAAATAATGCTTTCATTGTAGATTGCAGAGATTTTCCTCCGGTGTCAAGACCTTGGCCTTGTCTCCTCTTCTCAGGTGTCGGACCCTGTGTCCCAATGGGAGTGTACCAAGTGGTAGCTGTAGACTCAACATCCCGATTCTCATTCTCCTTCAAGGAATAGTTATCTGCTCCTTTTTCTTCAAGACTAATTGCACGAGCCTTTGCAATGGGACTACATAATTCATTTGATTCAGTTACCTCCACATTGTATACTTTACTTTCTTGTATTGAATTTTCAGTTTCTAATGCAGGTTCACTGCTGTAAACAGCATTGCTCCCCACAACTCTACGACCAAAGTTTTGAGCTATGTGAGAAACAGGACCTGCAAGACAATAGACTTCAGGAAAAACACGGTAAATTAGGCTTAGTAAGATTAACAACCCACAACAAAACAAATTATACATCAATTTCTCGTGGAGTTTCTTGATGGGACCCAAATTCCACTGGGGAATTTACTGAATCAAACCCATGTATACCCTCCCCAAATCATGTTATAATGACTGTAGATTATCAGTACATATTAACCAAAAATATCTTAATATCCAACTCTACAAATTTCAGGAAAGAGAGACTCAATTTGACTTAGCAGCAACTAATAATCCATGACAAAACTAATTTGAGGCCAAATCTCATGGAATCATACTAGAACCTGAAGTCCACTGGAGTATTACTGGCTCAGACCAATTATAGACCCTATCCGCACCATATACGCATGAATGTAGATGCCCATTGAATTAAAGGAATTCAATGTTCATAATGCTCAAAGGTTCTCATCACAGAACCCTAAATCTATTTGAGAATTTACCAGCTCAAACATATAGACCCTCCCACCAATCCTGTTAACCATGTTTTTCATGAATATAGATACGGACACGAATTCTAGTGGAGTAATAATAGGACCCAAATTCTACTGGATTATTCCGAGCTCAGATCCATATAGGCCCTCCCAAGACCGCCCTCCAATAAATGTAGATGCCCCTCTAAGTACAAATTAATTCAATTAAAAGAATTGAACGCTTCACAATAGAGACTATCGGGATAAAACCCAAAACCCACTGTAGTATTTGCTAGGTCAAACCCATATAGACCATCCCCACACCACATTGTTATGATGTAGATGTCCCCATCATTAAAAATTAATTGAATTTTCAAGACTTGAAGTTCTGGTCATAAAACCCGAATGCCACTGGAGCATTTACAAGACCAGATCCACAACAGACCTGGTCATAAGACCCAAATTCCCCCAGAAAACTTGAAACTTCAAACCCACATAAGCCTTCTTGCCACCGTTGTATTCATGATTGTAGATATTTCCTATGGGCGCATATTAATTGAATTAGCAGAATTAGACGTATAAACCCCAAAACAAAAATATAAACCCTAGTAATTTGATTGAGGAGAATAACCTGATATTCAATTGTGGAGGTTTCTTTTCCCAGCACCCATATAGCCTCAGTGGTACTATCTACAATAAATGTTCTGAAATTAAGTATGAATGATTCCCAAAACAAAAATTCAAAAGGAAAAGATAGCAGTAAGGCCAATTTACTAAGATGACATTTTTAGAAAAGCAATACGACCCATTTTTTTGAGTTTTTATCCATATAGACCCTCCCTTCACAATGCTCTCATGAATGTAGACACTTATCTTGCTACAAACTGGTTGAATGAATAGAATTCAGAGCTCCTAATATTAAAGGTTCTCATGGCAGAACCGAATTCAAGTAAAATATTACTAGCTCCGACCCATATAGATCTACAACACCTCTATTTTCATGAATGTAGATACGCCTATGTCACAAATTAATAGAAATCAAAGCTTCATTACAATTAAAGGTTCGAATGATAGTCCCAAATTCCACTGGAATATTTGCTAGGTCCGACCTCTCCAAATGGTCTTCATTGGTAGAAGTAAAGTACGATAATACAATCCAAGGATTCATAATAAAATAGGATCCCCTGATAGAAACCAAATTGCACTGAAGTTTTTACCAGCTCAGGCGTGCCATCAACCCAAATTAATTGAATTAACAGAAACGAACATCTTCCAAAAGTCAAAGTTCACCTCGTGTTTTCCAATGTAAAACAAATATATAAACCCTCATAATTTGATTTCACAACTGTAAGCGGAGAAGACCTTAATGTACAGAGTCGAGGGTTTCTTTGCCCAACACACATTTGGCCTAGGTGTTACCATCTACAGCAAGTTCTCACGACTTCAATACGGGCACTACCCAAATCAATAGTTAAAAAAATCTTAAAATCAAGATAATCAAACAAATCTTCTAGAATTCATTTTAAAACCGGATACCCATAGAAACATTCTTCTGAAAAATTAAACATACCTTGATACGTCCAGAGACGAATTTGGCCAAAAGGAAAGTCATCGCATGTCATTAACATAGAAAAATCCCTCAAATATTTTGTAGATATTCATTAAATTTGAAAAAATTGCACTAAGAACCATTTTTCTGAGTTTTTACGTGAAAGAATAGCAATTAAGCCCAGTATTTAGATTTGAGACAGTGCTCAAGAATCTTTTGTGTATTCATAAAAACTTGAAAAAAAATCAATAAGGCCCATTTTTCTGCGTTTTCACATTAACATTCGCAATTAGGCCTATTTTCCTAAGATTTAACTGAGTCCTTAACAAAATATTGGGTATTCAACAGAGTAAAACCCTCATTTTTTGGGTCATCAGAAAATTTGGAAAATAGAGTACCTCTGTCATATTTTGGATTGGTTGGTTGAGTTTTGAAATCCTTTGACCTGTACATCCACTTCCTCTCTTCAATTGCTTTGCCAGTCAAGGGAGAAAGTGGGGAATATTTTCTTCTATTGGATGACAAAATCATCAATTCTAATCTTTTCTTTCTCTCCAAACCAGAGGGTCTAGATCCTTGGACCTTTGAACTGTCATCGTTCTTTGCAGCCCACATGACGATGATACCCACATAAATTCAGATTGCAGACGATAAGAAAAACATGACTAATTCTGAACAAAACAGTTTAGGATGAATTGGGTATCATTTAGGACGAGTTGGTTTATTCAGGATGGATTGAGTATATGATTATTTACGATAGTAGTGAATTGGAATGACGTAGAATTATATTGTCTATATGAATGCCGACATGGAAAGAGCAGGCGGGGTTTGAAAGGAAGGAGATGATCGAATATCGAGGGGCGGGATCCAATGGAAGAGAGGAGATCGAGGGTGGAGATTTGAATTTGAGTGGGGAATTTTGTGAGAACGATGGGACTGTGGCAGTTATTCTCAATTTCTCGTTACGAAATAATTTTTTTAATTAAATGAGCAAAACTAAACAGATAAACGGGAACTAAATTTGATGGCCGTCTGACTGTATTTGCGTTTTTTAAAGTTATAAAATATAATTAATTTTATATTTTGTTTGGAGTAAGCTGTATCTAATGTAAGGTGAATTTTTGGACAGATCGTGAAAAATTCTTATAAAAAAATATAATAAATATATAATTTGTATTAAATGTTTCTTTCTTCTATTTTAAATTTTAATAATATTTGAATCTTAAACTTTAATAATATTTGAAGGGTAATATATTTTTTAATTTAAATCTTGTTTTTACACGAATTAGTTGTAGAGAATGCTTTCTCAGCTTAGTGTTAAACACTGAGGGGTATCTATTTTACCAACTTCATCCGGGATACGATCTCAGCCTCATCCCTTTTTGGTATCTCTTGGGATTTGTACCTTGGTGGATGGCTAGGCAACACCTTTTACACCATCATCCTCACCATTGGATTAATCGTCAAATTTAGTCCTTAGATTGATAGGTAACTTTTGTTTTATAATTTTAGTTTGGTCAAACAATTTTGAAGTTGATTTTTTTAATTGGAACGCATCTTTATATATCAATTAATCAAAAAATTAGGTAGATAGAGTACATAGATAGTTACAATAAAAAGGTGGTTGGTAGGATTTATCGACATGATGTTAATGCTAGTAAAAAACACAACAATAACATAAAGTTCTAAAAACAAAGTCGGCTAAATACAACATACACAAAGAGTCTCAAAATATCTTAATATCGAAACACATCAACAATGTGACACATCAAGCACAAGCAATAGTAGCAGAGGGAAGAGGTGGTGGATCATCTTTGGGAGGAAGAACAATCCCAATAAGAGGGTGCTCTTTATGGTAGATTCAGAGCTACCTAACTATCCTAAGCATTATGTGATGCAGCCAAAGGCACGAGCACATCCCACCTAAATGGAGGGGGCACAATAATCCCAGTTTGTTCACTACCATATCCCTAAGAATTCTAAAAAGCAACCTAACAGGAGTTTTTCTGCTCCATCCCCTTGATTGAGGAGGAGGGAAGGAGAAATAACTCCACCAATGTTAGAGTGCCAGTAGTGGAGACCCCTATGGCAACACATCCAAAATAACCTTGCTCATATTGCACGGAGCACTCCCCTAGTGATTGAGGAGCTCATGTAAATGTTGAAACTCTAAGGCCACCTTCTCAACATGTACTTAGGTATGTAAATATGCAGATGTGATCACAACAAATTTGTCATTAATCAAAAAACTGTGGAGGAGCCTCATTATTGATTATAAAAACATTCCTACATTTTTGAAGTTGGAAGAGAGTTAACACAATGAAAAAAATCCAAATAAATGTTATTGTAAACGATATTTATGGATTATATAGCACCTCAGTCTTGTACACTTGGCAAACTCATATCTTGGTTGTTCTTCCTAGTTTTGGTCCTTTCCCGCTTTCATAAGCCTTGCATTTGTTCTATCTTATGACCCTTAGCCTATATTGATCCAAAACTCAAAAAAAAATTTAAAAAAAAAAAACTTTAGTTGAAAGATAATTCAAGAAACAAGAACAACACAATAACAATAATGCTATCTCTGAGAAGAGATATTTTATTCATTAAATTTGCAGACCCAAACATATGTCTATCTCTGAGAAGAGATGTCTGATTTCTATTTCGGATTACATCTTCATTTATACATGTTTTGAAGGTAGGAGGAGGATTTGAAAGGTCACCAATCTCGAGGGAGATTAAGTGGTTTGATTTCTACGATTTACAATAATACAGAATTCAAGGAATTACTATTTTTAGACTGCACTACTAAAATTAAAATTTAGGGCACTTCCATTGGGTTTTTGGGGGTCAAAATCCATTGAGCAAAGATCCATGCCATCTCACCATGTTCTCCTTGTTCTTAGCTTTCCAATAGTTCAAATGGGGAGTCAAACGGAGCTATGGTGCAAAAGTTATGGCTCCCGAAAGTTTTGCCACCAATTGGGGTAGAACCATCCCCTGAATTGTCACCTGAAATGTTGCTCAGATCATTTCTCCCTCCTTGAGAAGCAATGGTTCCCATTGCATCAAGATTTGTCATCAAGTGTGGTAGTTGTGTTTTGATTTGATTCCTGATGCATACTTGGAATGGATTGTTCTTTGTAGAGCTGTATAGGGCCTGATTGTTCACCATTTTTGTCTGAGCATTAATTTGTGGATGAAAGGTCGTGAACTTCTTCAGCTTGTTATCTATTAGCTTCTATTATTGCGTTATTTGTGTAGTCAGGGCTGCAACATCAACCCTTTTGTATTCTTATGGCTTGACCACCATGAGAACAAATTTCTTGACACTAATCAGGGAGATAGATGTAGAAGGTGGTACCTCTGGTACCCTATAGCATCGTGTTCCAAGAGTGAGAGTGATCCTTCAAGTTCTTGATTCATAGATTCCATGTCGATCATACATGAATGGCTAACCAAAGAGTACATCTCAAACATATAGATTGACCACATCACATAAGACCTCATCTTGGAAAGGTTTTATTGCATATGAGAGAAGACATTGGTGGGTGACACGGAGGTTTCTCCCTGGACTCAACCATCCAATATTGTATGGCTTTAGAGTTAGCCTTCAAAATGGAAAAGTGAAAAAGATGGTCAAACACGAGGCCAAAATTAGAAACAAAAGGAAGGAAAGAATCAAAAGGAAGGAAACAATATTTCAAGTGACAATTTGGGTGATGGTTCTACCCCAATTGGTGGTAGAACTTTCGAGAGCCATAACTTTTGCACCATAGTTATGTTTGACTCCCCATTTAAACCGTTAGAAAGATAAGAATGAGGATAATGCGGTGAGATGGCATGGAGATTTTCTCAATATATTTTGACCTCCAAAAACCCAATGGAAGTGCCCAAATTTTAATTTTAGTAGTGCAGTCTAAAAATAGTAAGTTTTTAAAAATAGTAATTCCTTGAATTCTATATTGTTGTAAATCATGGAAGTCGAACCAATTAATCTCCCTCAATATTGGTGAGATTACACTTCCTCCTCCTACCTTAAAAACATGTATATATGAAGATGTAACCCAAAATAGAAATCAAACATCTCTTCTCAGAGATAGGCATATGTTTGGGTCTGCAAATTTAATGAATAAAACATTTCTTCTCAGAGATAGCATATTGTTATTGTGTTGTTCTTGTTTCTTGAATTATCTTTCAACCAAAGCTTTTTTTTTTGAGTTTTGGATCAATGGTATCAGAGCGGTTTGTCTTTAGAGTGTATGATCCCGAGGATGAGGTCAAATTACAGGAAGCTTAGGTGGAAAATAGAACCAGCAGACTATCCACCTATTTGCTCTAAACGACTTCAAATGGTGGACAACATCGAGACATCTGATCCTTTCAAAGAAATGGTGAATGAATCCCTCCAGCAACAACAAGCATAGATGCTACAACAATTCACCCAAATTTTCAAACAAATTCTGATGGGATGTTTTAGCTCCTCATCTACAACCCCACATCTTTTCAGTGCCTCAACACCCTTCAAAGTTCAGGTGAATTTTTATATCCCTACATTTGAAGGCAAAATCAATGTTGATGCAGTAGAAATGTTTCTCAGATCATATATCTCTTAGTCTGACTAGTCTTATGTTGATGACTCAGGCCTTCTATCTTGTCCATAATACTTAAAATGTATTTATCTTCCATCTCTACAAGTTTTGAACCTGTACCTATTTTTCTGCTCCCTAGACACTAATGTCTAGGATAGACACTAGAATCAATGTTAGTGTCTTGACCCAATGCAAGTGTCTAGTACCCTAAATTCATTTATTTTGTAAATAAAATGTATTCTAATGATCGACCTAAGTGCTTTAATATGAGTTATTACTCCAAAGGGATTGATATAAATACAAGATCAACCCTCATTCATTCCTCACCTAGCAAAAGATCAAAGAGACCAATACAACTTATCAAAAGCACTCTGTCAAGAATTCATTTAAACAAAGCTTCCATATTTCTACACTAGTCATAGGTATAACACATATATAAGTCTAAAGTACTAAAAGAGCAATCCAAAAACTCAATTTTTTAAGTTACAAGCTAGGTCCTTGTTGTACTTGCTTTTTGCATATTGCATGATTCACACACAAACCAATACGTAGGGGAAAACTACATATGTTTGAGACTCTTTTTTTGAGTATTAGATATGTAGACAATGCCCTCTAATAGTTAGGTCTTTGGGGTTAGCTTGACATTGTGTGCCCACTAACTCATTTTTATCCAAGGTCACATTGAAGACGAAAAACTAGGGTTTTATAAATTCATGAGGAGTGAAACTCCATGGCCTAAATTTTAATACACCATAGTAAAGATAAAGTCAAACCCAAAAGCATCCATGTGTTTACATCTCTTTTTAGCAAGTATTTCATATAGGACACTTATGTTGAACCTAGACAATAGTGTTAACGCAACCATCCTAGGCTAACAATAGTGTCCAAAGTGCCAGAAGCATCAAATCTAAAATCTAATGATTGTTCCAAGATCATATTCCATACTATTTCCTACATGTTATAGATTAGCATTGAGTCAGCATCAAAACCATCTAAGTATATTACTTCCTTGTCATTTATATACATAGTTGTACTTTTTATATTTAGCCAATATTGAACATAATAAATTCAGTGTATGCTTATATCTAAGTTTAGCAGCCAATTGGCATGTTGTAAGTTTGATTATCACCCTTGTGCATTGTCATTTCTATATTCTTAACCCTTATACCAAAAAGGATATGATAATATTTCTTATCCAATATAGGGTTAAACATTTGGTGAACCTAATTCATTTGAATGTAAAATTTTCTAATTCCTAGGGTTATAAACCAACTAGGGTTTTAGATTGTTGTACTTTTTCATTTCCTACTTTTGCTATTTTTCATACAACCTAGGTGTGGCCTTAGATTGGGAGGTGTGCCTATTGATCATATTGAGTTTACCCTCCCACCATCTAAGATGTCTCAAACCAATGAGGCATCTCACACTATGGATCATGATGATGCCCATGTTGACAATGAAAAACATATCGATCCGGTCATCATAGAAGAAGATTTTGATAATGAAAACTATGAAACAAATGAAAATGAGTAAATAAACCATGATCAAGTGAAAGCAATTGCATTTTTTCCTAAACATATTAGATAAAAACTTGAAGATATTGATGAGATCCTAAAAACTATACTCAAAGCAAAAAGTTTTAAAATTATAGTGGATACATCCCTCCCCTTGAACACGTTATAACCTAATACATCTAGTGGGGGCACGGGGTATGTGTTTAAACCTTTGTTTTATGAAACTAGTATTGCTACATCTATCATGGAATTACCCATTGTTTCAACACAAATACCAGTTTCAATGCATATTACTACTCAAAACATGTTTTCATCCCATTTGGTGACTACTCAAATTACTAATCTAAATCTCACTGAGTCTACAGTTCAAACACTCCTTCAAGTCATAAATACCTTGGATGACAAGGTTACAAACATTGAATAAAAGTTTTAAAATCCCCTCATGCTATAGATTCGCAAGATGTGTTGCATAACCCTCTTGTACTTGAGATCTCTTTCCACCCTTTGCCAACTAGATTTGTTGCACCTAAGTTCACATTTTATGATGGCAAGGGTGATCCTGAACAACATCTTCAAACCTTTTATATAGCATGCCTTGACTATGCCTACAATGATAAACTTTTGACCAAATTATTTCCAAGAAGCCTTGAGGACTATGCTTTGAGGTGGTTTTATGATTTAATTCTCCAATTTGTGAAAACATTCAAACCTCTTCAAGATCAGTTTTTATCACACTTTTCTATTAATATTTCCAAAAAGGTTTCCTATGCTCAAATTGCCAAAATCAAACAAGGAACCAATGAAAATATCAATGAATATATCTTGAGATATAAGACAATGCTAGCCAAAATGACCAATCTTATGGTGGATAAAGAGTTGTAAGACACATTCAAGAAAAGTTTGTTAGCTCTGTTATATGAGTCTATTATTTTTAAGAAGTTCAAATCTTTTGATAACTTATGCTATGTTGTACGGAACTGTGAAATGAAGCTTATGTTATTGAATAAGCTCAAGTATGTAGCAAACACACTAGCTACATCTAAATATAGTACCAAGTTTAAAATCAAACCAAGTTATAAGGTAAAACCTTCTGAGTCTAAAAAGGAAATAACCACCACAGTTAACATAGTTTCACAACAACCTAATCGACTTATCTTTTTCAATGCACCAAGAGGACAATTCACACATTTATTGGAGTCCCCAGCTTCAATGATTTCACAATTATTAGAGTGTCAGCTTATATCTCTCCCTCATCCTATTGAGGTTGATATGATTTGACCTCTACCCAAAGGATATAATGTGAATGCTTAGTATGATTATCATCAAAGACCATGACATTATATAGGTTGATGCTTTACCTTGAAGCACAAGATCTAATATCTTATCAATGACCAAAAGTTTACACATTGAGGATCCTCTAAGAGAATCAGGATCGCAACCTGGTGATCACCATAAATAAAAAACATTTAATAATAATTTGCAAGACCATTCTAATAAGGAACCAAAAGTGCAAATAACATATAATGCACATCCTCCACCACATTATGGACACCCACTAGATGTGATTATTGGTACTTACACATGACATATACCTCTTATGGTTTATATACCCTCTATTAATTTCAATGACAATGAGATTAAGGATGATGAATCTAATATTCATTCTTTATTAATTCATTCATACCTTGCTAAACACCATATGTGTAGTGTTATGATTAGTAATGGTGCAAGTGAGAATGTTTGCACTATGACATTACTTACGCACTTGGGTTATACTCATCATGATTTATACACTTCTACTAGATTAGTAAGAATATTTTTTGGGTTTTTTATATTTTGTTTCACTTGATTAAGTACTATTCATGTGATTAAAATAAAAAAATAAACCAATGAGATAACACGCTATCATATCACATGAGCTGTGACCTCACGTGCTCATCCAAGTCATGCAGCCTAGACCAGATCTTGTCAATTCGGTTGTGTGGTGGTGGATAGATAACTCTATCTTAATTAGGCGCTTTGGTTAGCATGTTTAGTCATTGTTACTACAAACATCACTTGATTTAACCATTTGATTCATTCACACAGTCCACACACTTCTTATATATTATCATAAAATTAGATTTAACACCAAAAATACTAACACATCAAGATTCGTAGATAAAGTAGTGATTCCATTAAATAGATTTGAAAATATTACAAAGGTATTTTAACAACACTCTATCTCTCTATATATATATATCCTTAAAAACCTTTGATAAGCAAAGCTAAGGGGTATTTTTACATAAACCAACTCCTCTCAAGTTACATCATTAATACAAATAAAGATGACTAGCCAATGACTTTTTCAGAAAAAGAAGTCATGACGAGTCATTACAATTAAATCCTTTTTACTCGATCCTAAAAACCCATATATACTCTCTCTATGTTATATATTCATGTTTCTTACTCATCCTTGTCAGGATCTAACAAGAACAATTGATTACTTTTGTGCAAGCAACTAAACACGGAATTAATCAGAAGTAATAAGTAACTAGAAATCAAGAATCAACAAAGAACAAGAGATACAAGAAACAATGAAAACTTGTATTAAATTCTTCCAGAAGGAAATACAATTGAATAAATCTCTCTTTCTTCCACACCTCTCAGATGTACAGATCTCTTTCCCTCAAGAGTTTTCTCTATCAATTACAAATGCAATTCAGCTACTTGAATTGTCTACCCTTTTTCTCTTACATGTCTACAAGCTATGAAGATCTATCCCTATTATATAACATTAGGGATCATGAGCTATGCATTCTCCACCATGAGATATACCTCTTAATCAAAGGTTCAAAACAATCCTACCAAAAATAGAAACACGGACTCAATACTAACAATTAATCTAATCATGCAAACGATCTATTCATCCCACGAAAATAGACTTTCTGGATGCACATGTGACCGACATCGGTCCTTGTCTGCCTGCATATGATCGACGTCGACTGATCCATAACCAACGTCAGTAGCCTCCAGTCGATCCCTGTCTGACGTCGGTGACTGTGTAATACAGCAACCTTTGCATTCACTCATTGGTGAAGCTTTTAGCTCCACAACTCAATAATCTCCCACTTGGAGATAAACAGCTGCACCTGTAACTGTACAGGAACATCTTCTAGCATCTCCATCTTCAAGCTCAATCTTGAAGACCAACAAAATTTGAATGAAGATTCAACTTCTCCTTTGTTACCGACTTTGTTAACATATATGCAGGGTTCTCATCCGTATGGATCTTTTCCAGCTTCAACTCACTATCCTCCAATACCTGTCTAATGAAGTGGTACCTAATCTGTATATGTTTGGTTCTTGAATGAAAGGTTGAATTCTTTGCCAAATGAATTGCACTCTGACTATCATTGTATAAACTGCAACTCTCTTGCTCCTTTTCCAACTCTTCCATGAACTGTGTCATCCATATCATCTCTTTGCTAGCCTCCGTGACTGCAATGTATTCTGCCTCTGTAGTAGACAAGGCAACAAACTTCTACAACTTTGAAATCCAGCTAACCATCATTCCACCAACAGTGAAAACATATCCTGTGGTGCTTCTCCTGCCATTCAAGTCACCTGCCATATCTGCATCTACATATCCATGTAGAGAAGTATTTGACCCTCAATAGCATAAATGCCTACTGTTGGTCCCTCTCAGATATCTGAGAATCCATAAACTGCTTTCCAGTGTTCCTTCCCTAGATTGGCCATAAACTTACTGACAACTCTCACTGCTTGGGAAATATTAGGTCTAGTACATACCATTGCATACATTAATCTCCCAACTGCGGAAGCATATGGAACTCTACTCATGTACTCTACCTCATCATGTGAATTAGGACACTATTCTTTGCTCAACTTGAAGTGTCCAGCCATAGGTGTACTTACCAGTTTTGCATCCTGCATATTGAACCTCTCCAACACCTTGTTCACATAATCCTCTTGAGACAAAATCAAACTGTGATTTTTCCTGTCTCTCTTAATACTCATGCCAAGGATTTTCTTTGCTGCTCCCAAATCCTTCATGGCAAATGTGTGAGCTAATTTTACCTTAAGCTCAGTAATATCTTGCATGTGTGAACCTTCAACAAGCATATCATCTACATACAGCAACAGGATAATATATCTACCATTATCCAATCTCTTAAAATAAACACAATGGTCAGATTGACATCTACTGTAGCCATGCTCAGTCATAAACCTGTCAAATTTTAAATACCATTATCTAGGAGCCTGCTTAAGACCATATAAGCTTTTCTTCAACCTGCACACAAACTTCTCCTTACCTTTGACCTCAAAACCCTCCAGCTAATCCATATATATTTCTTCATCCAGATCTCCATGAAGAAACGTTGTCTTAACATCAAGCTGCTCAAGATGCAAATTATCAATAGCAACTAAAGACAATATAGTCCGAATAGAAGTCATCTTTACTACAGGAGAAAAAATTTCACCAAAATCAATACCTAGTTTTTGTGCAAATCTCTTTACTACCAACCTGGCCTTATGTCTCATTTGTATATTCTCACCTTCCTTTAACCTGTAAACCCATTTGTTTTTTAGTGCTCTCTTCCCTGCTGGCAACTCAACCAAATCCCACATTTGGTTCTCTTTCAAGGAATCAATCTCCTTATTCATGCCAAGCTTCCACTGTTTCCAGGTTTCTACCTGCATTGCTTCATCAAAACTCTCTGGTTCTCCACTATCAGTGAGTAATAAGTAGAATAATGAAGGGGAATATCGAATTGGAGGTTTACTTACCCTTTCTGAACTCCTCCTAGGCGTTTGAGACTCATTCACTGCTTGTTGTCTGCCCAAATTCTCTGTTAGTGACCGATCTCGGTCATCTCCAGGTCTATACTTGACTGACGTCGCTTCCACCCAACTGACGTTGGTTCCTGTCTGATTGACATCGATTACTGTCTGATCGACGTCAGTTCTTATATGACTGACATCGGTTCCTTTCCGATCGACGTCAGTGTCTGTGTTTTCCTGTGTGTGAAAATTCTTTCCCGCGAGCTCATTTTGGATCATCACCTCATCCAAATCAACATTGCCCTACTCAAAATTGTTCAACTTCTTGAGCTGATCACTGTACATCACTTTTTCATTGAAAACAACATCACAGATTCTAATTATTTTGTTAGTTCCTAGATTCCACAATCGAAATCCAAAATCTCCAGAGCCATAACCAATAAAAGTGCACCTCATAGACTTAGCATCCAACTTCTTTCTATTTTCTTTATCAATGTGCACAAAAGCTTCAGAACCAAAAACTCAGAGAAATGAAAGATCTACCTTTTTACCTATCCAAGCCTCTTCTATAATTCTACCATTTAGAGCAGTAGAGCGTCCTCTGTTAATTAGGTAAACTACAGTATCTACAGCTTCTACCCAAAACTATAAGGGCAAACCAGCATGCAACCTCATACTCTGTGCACGCTCCAAAATTGTTCTATTCATCCTTTCAGCAATTCCATTTTGCTGAGGTGTCCTTGGAACTATCTTTTGCCTACGTATTCCATTCATAGAATAGTACCTATTAAACTTATAACTATAGTAATCACCACCATTGTCAGATCTAAGACACTTCAATCTCAAACCTGTTTCATTCTCAACCAAAGTTTTCCATTTCATGAACGTGTCAAAAACATCAGATTTCTTCTTTATGCAATAAACCCATACCTTTCTTGTAGCATCATCAATGAAAGAAACATAATACTGTGATCCTCCAATAGAAGCTACCTGAGTTGGTCCCCACACGTCTGTGTGAATAAGCTCCAACTTGTGCTTCTTTGTTGACCCATTTTGAGAAATCTCACTCTCTTCTATTTCCCAAAAATACAGTGCTCACAAAAATCTAGATCTATGCTTTTCAAATCTGAAAGCTTACCATTTGACTTAAGAATAGTCATTCCCTTCTCACTCATGTGGCCAAGCCTACAGTGCCACAACTTTGCATCCACATCTAAAGTAGATAATACAGAAGGAGAATAATCAGTAATACAATTACATAAATAGAGAGTACCTACTCTCTTACCTCTGGCTAATACAAGTGCACCCTTGGTAACCTTCTAAGATTCAGCTGTGAGAGTTACTGTATAACTCTCATCCCCTAACTTTCTTGCAGAAATCAGATTCTTCTTCAAGATGGGAACATGCATGACATCTTTCAACACCCATGTGTTGCCATTCTACAATTTCATCTACACTTTTCCTTTGCCAACAATTTTACAAGGCTCATCATCCCCTAAATAAACTATTCCAAAATCTCCCTGGACATAATCATTGAAATATTCTCTATTTGGGGTAGCATGGAAAGAGGCACCAGAATCTAAAACCCAAGATTCTATTTTATTATCCAAAGAAAATACAAGAGCATCTTGTGCAACAATACCTGCAACTTTTGCTTCTTCTTTACCTTCATGCTGATTTTCTTCTTTAACCGGTAACCAGCAATCTTTCTTTGCATGCCCTATCTTTCCACAATTCTAGCAGGTTATTTTTTTTCCATTTTTGGATTTGGATCTACCTCTCATCTTTGACTTAGACCTTGATCTCCCTTGTTTGCGCTTATCTTTTTGCCTTCCCCTGCTTTCAATACTTAAAGCATTACCTAATGTTTTCCCTATGCTTTTCCTGCGAATTTCTTCATTCAAGATTACACTAACAACATCATCTACTTTCAAGATATTTGTAGCAGATGCAGTATTACTAACTACCATTACCAAACTATGACAAATTTTTGGTAAAGAGCATAAAATTAAGAGAGCCTTAATCTCATCATCAAAAACTATTTTGACTGAATTTAATTGATTTTCTATAGCATGGAAATCATTTAGATGACTAGATACAGATCCACCTTCATGCATTTGCAAATTAAATAATTGCTTCATAAGATATACCTTATTTGAAGCTGAGGGCTTTTCATATAAATTTGCTAAAGTATCCATTAACTCTACCATTGTCTTTGCCTGTGACAAGTTAGAAATCACAGAAGATGCCAGGCTCAACCTTATGGATCCCAGAGCCTTTCTATCAAGAACATTCCATTCTTCATCTTGCATATCTGTGGGTTTGCATGAAACCCCACCCAACGGTAAGTACAAATCTTTCTGATACATATAATCTTCTATCTACATCCTCCATAATTGATAGTTCTTGCCATTGAACTTCTCCATTCTTAGTTTACTTTCTTCTCCCATTGCTTTACTCCCACTCAAACAGAAACCCCTGTGAGTGACCTGTAATCAAAACACACTAAATAGATCTGAACCACCTGTTAGTGAACCTGAGCTATGATACCGCTTGTCAGGATCTAACAAGAACAATTGATTACTTTTGTGCAAGCAACTAAACATGGAATTAATCAGAAGTAATAAGTAACTAGAAATCAAGAATCAACAAAGAATAAGAGATACAAGAAACAATGAAAACTTGTATTAAACTCTTCTAAAAGGAAATACAATTGAAGAAATCTCTCTTTCTTTCACACCTCTCAGATGTACAAATCTCTTTCCCTCAAGAGTTCTCTCTATCAATTACAAACACAATTCAGCTACTTGAATTGTCTACCCTTTTTCTCTTACATGTCTACAAGCTATGAAGATATATCCCTATTATATAACATTAGGGATCATGAGCTATGCATTCTCCACCGTTAGATATACCTCTTAATCAAAGGTTCAAAAAGTCCTGCCAAAAATAGAAATGTGGACTCAATACTAACAGTTAATCTATTCATCCCACGAAAATAGACTTTCTGGATGCACAGGTGACTGACGTCAGTCCCTGTCTGCCTGCTTATGACCGACGTCGGCCGATCCATAACCGACGTCGACAGCCTCCAATCGATCCCTAACCAATGTCGGCGACTGTGTAGTACAGCAACCTTTGCATTCGCTCATTGGTGAAGCTTTTAGCTCCACAACTCAACAATCCTCTCTCGTGGACCAGTACTATATTCACGCTTGATTAATCTTTGATGCTTATGTGAAGTGCTTTATAATCATCTTTGCTTCTTGTGCCCTTGTCCAAGTTTTGAACTTTTCTAAGTCTTTTGTATTATGTTCCCCATTCTCTATTTCCTTGTCTTCCACAATTCACTCTTCTATGCCAAGGTGTTATGCATTTTTATTCCATGTCTCTCTCTTTCACATCATTTTCTTCTACATCGTTATCTCTCGAGCTAAGGTCTTCCATGTTATTTTCATGCCCTTATTTTTATATGCTATGGATTTAAAAAAAATAGAATATATTACTATGAAATTTGGGGTCCAACATCACCCCTTACTAAACTAATAGTCCATCTCGGACTATGCTTTAGTTTCTTTAGATGATAAAAAATTGGAACCTACTTATTACACTTGGTGCTTGTACTCCTCCGGTTGAGGGTTGTCTAAAGATTGGAAGTAATGACTTCCACTTCACCTCTCAGTCATTTCATCACCTTGAGTTAATCTATAAAATCATCTTCTTGAATTTTCAAAATCTCAAGCTAAGGAGTTACAACTTTGTGGGTATCCTTGAGTGACCTAAACTCTACCAAAATCTGCCCTTAAAACATTGAGAAACTAGCATTAAGCTCATACCAATGGGCATTTATTTATTTTTATAGTTTCTATACATTCTTGAACACTTTCGCACATTGGGCCTTATACTTGATGTTTAATTTGTTTCTAAGCCAATTGTTCGCATTATTGTTCCTTAAGCTGCACTCGTGCTTCCAAAATTTTACTCAACTGTGCCAAGTTTACAAAAACCCCATCAACGATGGGAATAGTGGTTCCCAATTTATTCAAAAATGTTCAATACATGTCCATGGCCTCTATGAACTAATCTACTTCCCATAGCTTATCCTATTGAGGATTCACTTGGTTTTTGCATTTCTTGATCAAGAGGTCCATGAGTATCTCCAATTTATTAGTTGCATCGTTGGTAATAGGAATACCATCAATAAGTGTTAGATCACTCCTCAAAATTGTCTAATAAAGGCCTAATGCCCTTAGTTGAGACACCTCAGTTGCATCCTCTTATCACTTGAGTACTTCATTTTATTCTTCGAACTTGCATCATTTTTCATGCTCTTCCCTATACATGCAAACAACCTCTCGATTCTTGTGGTGAAGCTATCCAACATCATGGCTATGGAGAATGTTTTGCCTAGAAATCTCTAGGGAAAACTTTGTTAGGGATAAGCTTACTTGAGCTAGAGAGCATTTAAGGGGATCCACCCAAATCATGTCTAGAGCATATTTAATCTTCAGGCTTATATCAGTGTTGGCATTTGGAAGATCAAAGCATCCTTCATCATGATATACTTTCATTGTAAAATATAACTCATGATGAGTTTGTTCAGTGGACTCATGTTTGAGGAAATAATCCCAAATATGCAGTTGCTTGATTGGTATATCTTGCTGGAACATGGCATGAGCAAGAAGGTCCTCATTACCCACATTTATCTACTATTGTTGATGATCTAATTCTTATAAGGTTCCTTTCCCTTTTTGGGGTTTTTTTTCTAGGTATATAACTTTGGGGCTCTTTTCTTTTTCTTTTCTAGAGCCACTAAGGTCCTCTGTGTTGGGGGATTCCCCTCTTCTTTTTTCTTCCTTAGGCTTTGGAATTTCAATGTCTATTTATTTCTCATCAGTAGTTATTCTTCATTAAGATTAACTATGAGCTCCTTTGAATATTGTGCTTTAGGAGATGCTTCACCTATTTCAAGAATCACTACTTAGGGTGCTACAAGCTCTAGCTTTGACTGGGTAGCTAGTTATGATGTAAAAATGTCATCTTTTTGTTCTATAGGTAACCCATAGGTTCTTTTTGGTGGTGAAGGCCTACCTTTATCATTTAGGGATGACCCTGGGATGTTACAACATCCTGTTAAGACTAGTGGCCTTAGGTCTTATCATTTTCTCCTTCTTCCACACTCTTTCCTCTTCACAGATTTTTGGTTGAGGGGGGAGTAATTCCTTCTCTACCTCCTAGCTTCCTAATGTCTTTTTTCATGGCCTGAGCATGTAGTAAACCAACTATATTATGCCTTATATGATTATTTTGAAAGGACTATATTAGTTTTACCTGATTCATGTCACTTTGTATATGCTTCCCTTCCTAAATAGAAATAGAGATTATGAAGAGTATGAATCTCAATGTCAACCTTGTCATCATCAATATTCAGTGGGCACACATCTATAATGTGATTGACAAAATCCATGAAATATTTGGTAGTGAAGGCATAAGGCAACTTAAGCTAGCTTGAAAAGTTATCGATGGTCTATAAATAAATCTGCACAAGTGAATAATGTTTCTTAACAATAAACTCGGTGTATCTTCTCATCTACATGGATAGATACTTGGGCATGTGTTAGTCATTCCCAAAATAATATTTCATCCCCTCATATCAACCCTTAGTCTTTGCCTTGTAGGAGGCTATGATAGTGCCAGAACATGTGAATTATTTGAATATTTTAGTGGGGGACTTATGCTCTAGTGGGTAGACCCACTTCAACTATTTACTAGAATATTCCAAGATGCCAATCTTATCAAAAACAAGTAGAATAAAAAAATTTCACCAAAAAAACTTGTGGTTGGGAAAGTGATGCGCCTTCATAGCATATTCTTTAATTTTATTAGCAAATAATTAGGAATAGTTATACTTGGTCCCCTTGGCCATTTGGATTGCAATATAAAGTTGGTCCATATCCACCTCCTTCTACCTATCCATGCCCCCTAGTTTGGTCATGGCCAAGCATGGAACTACCCAAATGGAGGGATTTGTAAGAATTGTAATATACTTGGTGTGGTCTTCTTTATTGTACTTCAGCATCATCACCATCTTTTTAATCACCTCTTAATCATTGAGATCCACATTGACATTAGTCTTGTAATAGAGTAATTGGGTTACCTTGTTGATCTATTGAGGGTTAATCCTCATTTTGCACCCTATAAAGTAGATATAATATTCATAGATGCATGAAATAAAGAACGAAACTACCTCGTGGATTCTTCAAGGTAAGGTAGTTGGAAAAGATGGAGCATGCTTGTATCATCCAGTAAGTTGTAAACTATAAAATCATAAGTAATATCATTTCTTGTATTTAGGTGCTTAACCTATTAGTCACACTAAAATTCACCTTCATTACCAAATTGATGACGATTATAATTTAGGACTTGATAACTAGAAACTTTGGATTCTTAGTTGTCTACATGCAAAACTATGTTAGGGTACTACATTTCTTCAATTAGAATCGATGGTGGAGGTGATGTGGCAGTTGCCTTTGTTTTATGCATGTCATCTTTGGTGCCTACTTGTTTGATGTTTCCTCCACCAGTTTTGCCAAGTGTTATTCTTGTGTGTCATGTACACTATAACCTTCTTTGTGGATGAAAATAAGACTTCCTTCTTCTATGCCCTTGCACTCTTCTACTTTAGGAATGACTGGAAGTGGATATTTTCTCCTACCTTTATACTTTGGCTACATTACCAAATAGGGTCCCAAAAGGTTAACACATAGATGATTAATTCTCCCAAATGAATACATTTTGATTACTTTTCCTAGACCCAAAATACTCGGACTTCCTACTTTAACCTCCTCTAATGGTGGGTGTACCATCTGAAACCTGTACCTCACCCATGCACACTCTTATGATCACTTTGCCACTCATTTCATTGAATTCTCTTCTCCATAATTTATGCTTCATTTTTTTTCACTGAAAATACTATAAAAAATTCTTTTATGTCACCTATTAATGCTTGTTTGATCTCTACCATCATTAATTTTTAAATAGTAAAAAATTGAAAATGAAAGGCCTCTAGGTCTTTTACAGGCAGAATAAATTTTTACATTAACTACCCTCTACATAATCATCCATCACTTCAACCATTAATACCTTGAATGAAAAGCCTTGGTGCCCATTTGACATATTTTCCATTTATGTCATTATGTCATTAATAAATTCATGTCCCATCCTTACTTTGAGAGTTGTTACACCTTTCTTGTAGTGTATGCCATCTGTAACAAAATTCAAATTTCTTATTTTATTCACAAAAATTACCTTTTCATTTTAACCCATATTTATATGACATCTCCTTTGTCATCTTCATTCCACATTCTTGGGTCATGCACCACCTCTTGTGTACCTTCTTCATGCATCATAAATTACATGCCTATTTATCATAAACTTTTCTTTGATCACATGTGATTCTTCCCAACCTTTTCTTTATGTGCTTTTAGCTTAAGTAGCTTATCCACGTTTAAACCTACCACACATTAAAATATGTGCATGGTCCTCCATGTCATAAGTTAGTGAAATTCATTTGTCAATAAAATGATAAATGGTAGAGTTTTGAATACCATAAAGCACCAAAAGTGTTAAAATAAAATTATAAAAGGCACACAATTTCACTCTTATTTGAAAGCAATAACTAAGTGCTAAACTAAACTATTGGCATACACCTTATTGAAAAACTTAAGATTTACATAGAATGGTAGGGCTGAAGCTGACTACCATTAAAATATCCTAAAAGGAATTGGTCATCTAGTCGTTTCAACTTGAAGGTGCCTATTGGATGGAAATCATGAATGATAAAAGGACCATTCCATCAGATTCATATTTTACCTAGATGGTGCACAAACTTTGAATCATAATCATATACTAAGACATGTAGAGTAGGATGAAAAACTTTGATTTGGATATGTCAGTCATGCTAGTCTTTTTGTTTTAGCTTCTCAACCCCTTGAATCCAATGTACGATAATTCACACTTTATCTAACTGAAGTAAAACATCTAGTCAATCATTTAAGGATTCTTATTTGTCTAATATTGAAATATGAATAATATTCAAGGAAGGCACAAGGAAATAAACCAGTAAAACTGCTTCAGTGCCAAAGACAAGTTGAAAGGAATGTTGGGGGATCAAACCAACAATAGATTACACTTGTGAAAGCAATAAACGCGGAAATAAATCAGATAGATAAGTAACTGAAATGATAAATAGCACAGAACAAGATATACAAGAAAACACCCTGAAAACTTGTATTGAAACTCTTTACAATAGGAATACAATATGAAGAAGCTTCGTTCTTCCACACCTCTCTCAGATGCACACAAGATCTCTCACTAGATCTCTATTCCTCAAGAGCTCACTCTCAAGTACATTCAAATCCAACAACCTGGATTAATGCAACTCTATACTGTCCTTCAAACATTCACAATGTTCTACTCTTACAGTTCTACACACACTCATACAATTCTAAGCTAAGAAGATCTTCCTACATATAGAAATAGGGAAACTTGAGCATGCTCTTACAACGAACAGTTAAGCCTCTTGAACGAGGGCTCTAAAGATAGTATTGCTAACAATAGAGACGCAAGCTTGAGTCCACGACTCAAACTTATCATGCAAACACTCGCTGCCATCCACGAAAATAGATTTCTGGACATGCAGGTAACCGACATCGGTTTCTGCCTGTTCGCCTGTGACCGTCGCCGGTCGACCATATCGCCGACGTCGGTGCCTCTGCAACTGCTACTAACCGACGTCGGTCGCTCCTGACCGACGCCGGCGTCTGTGTAGACCCGAACCTGTTTAAGTATGCTCCTTGGTGAAGCTTTTAGCTCCACACCCTAACAATCTCCCACTTGGAGATAAACCAGCTGCACCAACCTGTACAGCATCATCTTCTTGCTCCTCCATCTTCAACTCAATCATGAAGACCAATAGAAGTTGAATGAAGATTCAGCTTCTCCATCGTAACCGGCTTTGTTAGCATATCAGCAGGATTCTTGTCTGTATGAATTTTCTCCAGCTTCAACTCACCATCTTCCAATACCTGCCGTATGAAGTGGTACCTTAGCTGTATGTGCTTGGTTCTAGAGTGAAACGCTGAGTTCTTGGCCAAATGGATTGCACTTTGACTGTCACTGTACAATCTGCAACTCCCATGCTCCCTTCCAAGCTCTTCCATGAACCGTGTCATCCATATCATCTCCTTGCTAGCTTCTGTAGCTGCAATGTATTCTGCTTCTGTAGTTGACAAGGCTACAACCTTCTGCAACTTAGATATCCAACTAACTGCCGATCCACCTACAGTAAAAACATAACCTGTGGTGCTCCTCCTGCCATCCAAATCCCCTGCCATATCTGAATCTACATAGCCATGTAGAGAAGTATCTGAACCTCCATAGCATAGGTGCTTGCTGCTGGTTCCTCTCAGATATCTAAGGATCCATTGAACCGCTTTCCAATGTTCCTTACCTGGATTGGCCATATACTTGCTTACTACTCCCACTGCTTGGGCAATATCTGGTCTAGTACATACCATTGCATACATCAAACTCCCTACTGCGGAAGAATATGGAACTGTACTCATGTACTCTACCTCATCATGTGAATTGGGACATTGTTCTTTGCTTAGCTTAAAATGTCCAGCCATAGGTGTACTCACCGGTTTTGCATCCTGCATATTAAACCTCTCCAACACCTTGTTCACATAATCTTCTTGAGACAATATCAACCTGTGATTTTTCCTGTCTCTCCTAATGCTCATGCCAAGGATCTTCTTAGCTGCTCCCAAATCCTTCATGGCAAACTTTTGAGCTAACTTCTCCTTGAGCTCAGAGATATCCTGCATGTGAGACCCTGCAACCAGCATGTCATCTACATACAACAATAGAATAATATATCTACCGTTATCAAATCTCTTGAAATATACACAATGGTCTGATTGACACCTACTGTAGCCATGCTCAGTCATAAACCTGTCAAATTTCAAATACCATTGCCTTGGAGCTTGCTTGAGGCCATACAAGCTTTTCTTTAACCTGCACACAAATTTCTCCTTACCCTTGACCTCGAAACCTTCTGGCTGTTCCATATAAATTTCCTCATCCAAATCTCCATGAAGAAATGCTGTCTTAACATCTAGCTGCTCGAGATGCAAATCCTCAAAAGCAACCAAAGACAATACAACCCTTATTGAAGTCATCTTAACAACAGGAGAAAAAATTTCACCAAAGTCAATACCTGGCTTTTGTGCAAATCCTTTTACCACTAATCTGGCCTTATATCGCATCTGACCATCCTCACTTTCCTTCAACCTGTAGGTCCATCTGTTCTTCAGTGTTCTCTTACCAGCTGGCAATTCAACCAAATCCCATGTTTGGTTCTCTCTTAAGGACTCCATCTCCTCAACCATGCCACGCTCCCACTTACTCCTGGACTCCACCTGTAATGCTTCTTCAAAACTTTCTGGTTCTCCACCATCGGTTAGCAATAAATAATATAAGGAAGGAGAATATCTAATTGGAGGCTTACTTACCCTTTCAGACCTCCTGGTGGGTGTCTTGGACTTGTTTTCAACAATCTGTCCACCCAATTTTTCTGACAGTGACCGACCTCGGCCACCTGTAGACCTGTCACTCGCCGTCGTCGGTTCTTCCTGACCGACCTCGGTGCCTGGTCTGCCGACGTCGGTCTCTGTATGACCGACATCGGTTTCTGTACTGCCGACGCCGGTTACAACCTTGCCGACGTCGGTCTCTGTGTTTTCCTGCAAGTGATTATTTCTTTTTCCCGCGAGCTCATTTTGGACCATAACTTCGTCCAATTCACTATTGCTCTGCCCAGATTGATCCAGCTTCCTTATCTGATCACTGTACATCACTCTTTCATTGAAAACAACATCACGGCTCCTGATTACCTTGTTAGTTCCTAGATTCCAAAATCTGAAACCAAAATCATCTGAGCCATAGCCTATAAACGTGCACCTCATAGACTTAGGATCAAGCTTCTTTCTATTTTCCTTATCTATATGCACAAAGGCTTCACTACCAAAAACTTTGAGATATGAAAGATCTACCTTTTTACCTGTCCATGCCTCTTCTGGAATTCCACCATCCAGAGCTATAGAAGGTCCTCTGTTAATCAGGTACACTGCGGTGTCAACTGCTTCTGCCCAAAACTCTAAGGGCAACCCTGCATGCAATCTCATACATCTTGCACGCTCCATGATAGTTCTGTTCATCCTTTCAGCAATACCATTCTGCTGAGGTGTCCTTGGAATCGTCCTTTGCCTACGGATTCCTTGTGTATAACAATACAATTTGAACTTAAGACTGCAGAACTCACCGCCATTATCAGATCTCAAGCACTTTAACTTTCTGCCTGTTTCATTCTCAACCATGGCTTTCCAAAACTTAAAAGTCTCAAAAACATCAGATTTCTTTTTAATACAGTAGATCCATACCTTTCTTGTGGCGTCATCTATGAATGTAACATAGTACCGTGATCCGCCAATAGAGGCTACCTGAGCCGGTCCCCACACGTCTGTGTGAACAAGCTGCAACTTCTGCCTTTTCTTAGTAGACCCGGTCTTGAGAAAACTAACCCTTTTCTGTTTCCCAAATACACAGTGCTCACAAAACTCTAGATCCATACTTTTCAAATCTGAAAGCATACCTTTAGACTTAAGTATTGACATCCCCTTCTCACTCATGTGGCCAAGCCTTGAGTGCCACAATTTACAATCCACACCTGAAGTAGATAAAACTGAAGGAGATTTGTTAGTAACACAATTACACAAGTAGAGAGTACCTTCTCTCTTACCTCTGGCCATAACTAGTGCACCCTTGGTCACCTTCCAAGAATCTGCTGTGAGAGTTACTGTACAACCCTCATCACCTAGCTTACCTGCAGAAATCAAATTTCTCTTCAAACTAGGAACATGCATCACTTCTCTCAACACCCATGTGTTGCCATTCTGCATCTTCAGCTGCACTTTTCCTTTGCCAATAATCTTACAAGGCTCATCATCACCTAAGTATACTATTCCAAAATCTCCATGGATATAGTCACTGAAATACTCTCTGTTAGGGGTAGCATGGAAAGAAGCACCAGAATCTAATACCCAAGATTCTATGTTATTATGCAAAGAGAAAATTAAAGCATCCTGTGCAATACCTGCAACCTTGGCTTCTTCCTTTCCTTCGTGTTGGTTGTCCTCCTTGGGCTTTGACCAACAATCTCTGCTTATGTGCCCCATCTTTCCACAGTTCCAGCATTGTGGCTTCCTGCCATTCCTGGATTTGGATCTTCCTCTCACCTTAGACTTAGATCTTGATCTCCTCTTGCTCTTTTCTTTTTGCCTTCCCCTGCTCTCAAAATTTAAAGCGTTCCCAGATGTCTCTTCTGTGCTTTTCCTGCGTATTTCCTCATTCAAGATAACGCTAACCACATCTTCTACTTTCAAAATATTTGATGCAGATGCAGTATTAAAAACTGCCATTACTAAGCCATGCCAGCTTTCGGGCAAAGAACATAATATCAAAAGAGCTTTTATTTCATCTTCAAATACAATATTGACAGAACTTAACTGATTAACAATTCCATTGAAATCATTCAGATGAGTAGAAACAGATCCACCTTCATTCATATGCAAATTAAATAATTGCTTCATAAGATATACCTTATTTGAAGCTGAGGGTTTTTCATACATATTTGCTAACGTGGTCATCAACTCTACCGTTGTTTTTGCCTGTGACAAATTACATATCACAGTGGAGGCCAGACTCAGTCTTATAGACCCAAGAGCCTTTCTGTCAAGAACTTCCCATTCTTCATCCTCCATGTCCTTGGGCTTCTTCGCTATCCCACCTAACGGTAAGTAGAGATCCTTCTGATACAGATAGTCCTCTATCTGCATTCTCCAATGTTGGTAGTTCTTGCCATTAAACTTTTCCATTCTCAGCTTACTTTCTTCTGCCATTGCTTCTCCCACTCAAACAGAAATTCCTGCAGAAACCCCTGTGAGCAACCTGTAATCTGTAACCTGTAACCTATAACCTGTAACCAAGGCTCTGATACCACTTGTTGGGGGATCAAACCAACAATAGATTACACTTGTGAAAGCAATAAACGCAGAAATAAATCAGATAGATAAGTAACTGAAATGATAAATAGCACAGAACAAGATATACAAGAAAACACCCTGAAAACTTGTATTGAAACTCTTTACAATAGGAATACAATATGAAGAAGCTTCGTTCTTCCACACCTCTCTCAGATGCACACAAGATCTCTCACTAGATCTCTATTCCTCAAGAGCTCACTCTCAAGTACATTCAAATCCAACAACCTGGATTAATGCAACTCTATACTGTCCTTCAAACATTCACAATGTTCTACTCTTACAGTTCTACACACACTCATACAATTCTAAGCTAAGAAGATCTTCCTACATATAGAAATAGGGAAACTTGAGCATGCTCTTACAACGAACAGTTAAGCCTCTTGAACGAGGGCTCTAAAGATAGTATTGCTAACAATAGAGACGCAAGCTTGAGTCCACGACTCAAACTTATCATGCAAACACTCGCTGCCGTCCACGAAAATAGATTTCTGGACACGCAGGTAACCGACATCGGTTCCTGCCTGTTCGCCTGTGACCGTCGCCGGTCGACCATATCGCCGACGTCGGCGCCTCTGCAACTGCTACTAACCGACGTCGGTCGCTCCTGACCGACGCCGGCGTCTGTGTAGACCCGAACTTGTTTAAGTATGCTCCTTGGTGAAGCTTTTAGCTCCACACCCTAACAAGGAATACTCTCGTTCAACCTTTTATATGTGGTTCAATAAGACCATAGAACTAATGAAACACAATCATCCCAATCAATGAATCAAATATTGTAAATCTTGGCTAGTGTATTACCAAGGACCTTGTTGAAGGATTTAGCTATGTCATTAGCTTGAGGGTGGTAGGGTGAGGTTTTATAATGCATAATCATGAATTTAGCTAGGAGGATACACATTATTATGTTGAGAAAGTGAGTGCCATGATCACTGGTTAGATTTAGTGGGCATCCATATTGTGTGATTACATTTTCCCATAGAAATATAATAGTGGTATAAGTAGTACAATCTCATGTGGGTGTTGCTTTAGACCAACATGTGAGATAGTTTGTGGCAATAATGATGTACCATGCATCAATCTGTCATACAATAGGTTGAATGGGGCCAAAAAAATCAATATCCCATTTATCAAATGATTCATGAGAAATAATTGGATGAAGGGGCATGACATCCCTTTAGTTTGGTTTACCTATGCACTGACATATATTACATTGGTGTGTATAGGCTTTGGCATCCTTGAATAATGTGGCCCACCATAACCTAACTAGTAGAAACTTTATTAATGTTGTGTCACTAATATAATATCCTCCTAAAACACCCTTATGGACCTACTAAAGGAATTAAATGCACTCATGTTACATTATTCCCCTTTTTATTACCTCATCACACCCTAGTTTGTATAAGTCTCCTCTAATAACTTTGAAAGGGGCAGTGTAGATGACTAGTTATTTTTTTCTCTGGGGGCTTAGGTGGTCTAGTGTCAATCTTGTTATAAGAAAAGCATAAATTTTCTCCAATTCTTTGGGCACATGCATAACTTAAAAGATTTTCACATCTAGTAAATCATATTATATTGCATGTCATTGTTCATCATATTAGATGCATGAAAGGTAGTCTAGGCCAAAACTACTCTTTTTTAATTCATGACCATGGAGAACCAGAACTCCTAAAAGAGGAAAATCTATCGATATATGCATCCATGCAACACTAGCTTATTAACCAAATAATTAAGTGCTTATGATATGCATAGAATATAAATAGAGTGGCCAACAAGTATTAGGAAAACTTTTAGAGTTCATAAACCATGAATAAGACCTCATAGTCTATAGTAGAGTAGTTTTGTTCAGCTAGTGTAATCTTCTAGCTAGCAAAGTAAATGTGATGATCAAGGTTTCCTTCATTGGGTTATGCCAAGATAGCTAGTTTTTCCTTCAAAGCCTCAAATACTTATTGGTGTTTGATGGTCCATAGGAAGAGGCCATTCTAATTGAGTAATTATTATAGTGATGTTACTATGTTATCATAACCTTGAATGAATTTATGATATTACCTCAGGTGACTTAAAAAGGCATGGACCTCACATTGAGTGGTTGATGCTGGGAGTTAGATAATGGTCATAATATTAACCAGATGTACTAGTAGTCCATCCCAGTAAATAATGTGTCCCAAAAAGATTCTAAATGAATTAGAAAAGATACACTTCTTAAGATTTAAGGAAATATTAATTTAGTGGTAGTGCTTGATCATGAGGCACAAATAGTCATACACTAAACCATACATGGTCCAATCATCTAGGTATACCTAAAGGAAATTATGTATGAAATCCTTGAAGTCTTCCACCACAATGTGTGAGAACATTCTTGATGCATTATTTAGGCCAAAAGGCATAACATTATATGAAAAATAACCCCATTCAATTAAAAAGGTTGTTTTTACCTTGTCTTCCTTAGCAATTTATAATTGGTGATAGCCAAAAAATCCATCAATGAAGGTGTAGGTCTCACACCTAGCAACAACTTCAAAAATTTCCTCTATGAAAGGCACTAAGAAAGGGTGAGTTACACATACAACATTGATTAGCCTATAATCCACACAAATACAAATTTGACCATCTTTATTGACGCTGATAACCATTGGAATAACCCAATCAAATTCATCAATGGGAATAATAACTCTAGCATGTAACATGTTATCAATTTCCTCTTTAACTCAAGTGCATAGATTAGGGTTCATCTGATATGGTCATTTCCTCACTGGTCAAGTGATTTCAACCAAATTGATATGTATCTTGCCCAATTATGGATGCACTCCCTTCACATATATGTAATTGCATGGGAAAATATATTGATATTCTTGTAAGAGTTCAAAGATTTTGGTTAACTCAACATCAGACCAGTAATTGAGCACATGGCCATTTTAGGTGTGCCCTCTATCCCAATATTATTCTAAATTATTTAGAGTGGTGTATAATATGGGTTTTTCTTAGACTACATAGAATCCTTGATGTCATGTGACCCATAATCTATATGTAGGTGTAAGTGGTCAAAAGTTGGTTATGATAGATTAGAGCTAGTACCTTCATCAACCTAGTACACAACCTCTTACTTTCCCTTACATATTTTTCTTAATGGATATATTTAGATTAAGATTCAAATCCAACAAATTCAAGGTAGGAACATTGATATCTTGAAATATAGCCCACGTTATCCTCATGTATGCCATACATGTGTTGTATGCAGTCTTTGATTGGTGCCTAATCTCATAAAACTAATTGATAGATTACTTGCAAGGATAAATGTAAATCCATTCATGGGGAAGAAAATGAAAATGTTGTAACCTAACCATGTGTGATGTGCTACAAGATATCCATTTCCATGCAATTTCTTTGATGGATGTACCATACTCTAGCCCAAGCATGTAGAGTACCATAAAAGCCATGAATCCATAAATATTTTGGTAAAAATGTGTTTTTTCCATTCCAAATTATTTCATAGGCTATTAGATGGTATTTTGGAGAAGCAATATCATCATCAATTAGGGTGGAAAAAACTTAGTTTTCATGGTGGAAGCATAGCACATGGTTGCACGTACCTATTCCCATATGTGCAATTGATATCAATGAGTAGACCACCATCGAGTAGCATTTATTTGAAACAAAAAGTTGATCACATTAATAATCTTCCAACTATTGTAAATATTCTCTGACCTTGTTTGACCATGGAAATGAGGTGCATGGTCTAACCTCAAGGGTGGTAGACCAATGAGGCAAACATTCTTGTGGCATTGAGATAACTTAGGTAAGGAACTTAGGTGGCTAGCAAGGACACCACAAATATGCCTTATAATATCATATACACCTTGATCCCATTGGTTACAATCAATATTGGTAGTGTCATAAATAGACTGCATGTCTTCCCATCATAATATGTCATCAAGAGTAAGACCCACATTTTCATTTCCTTGGGTAGTGATGTTATTGGCATAGCACCAAGGTCTACCCAAAATAGCAAGGAAGTCATCAGCTTTAGCAGGCTTGATCACTTCAAAATCAACCTTGAACATGAAACCCAAGATGTTGATGGTGGCATATTTAAGAACACTTATGGGCAGTGCATAATGAGTATTTTTAGCCATGAATAAAATATGTCTAGAAGGTTGCAAAGTAGGACTACCCATATTTTTCCAAGCATCTTTTGTTAGAATATTAACCTCTACACTAGTGTCCACTAGGATATCATAGATATTTCAACCATCAATGGATGCATTGACAAGGACCTCTTTGTCACATTATGGATTTGGTTGGATATAAGTCTCTTAAAATCATGCATGGTTCAAATAATTATCCTTTGAAGGCTTTATCATTTGTTTTCATAACCAATTCTTTATGAGGGGAATGATGTCCTCACTAAGGAATAGCTTATATAGCTCTCAAAATTCATCATGCCCAAAATTTTTTGGTAACATATAACTTTGCATCTTGGCCCACATGGTAATATCCTTGTCCTTCAAGAACTCAATTTCCCCTTATAGTTCATGTACCAAGGCCATTATGTTGTGCAACACTTTTTTCTAGCATTAGGCATCTAGATAATGTTGTGCATGGGATTATTCATGCTAAACCTTTTCAGTAGGTGGATTTGAAATAATTAGCTGGGAATGAATGCCACTCTAAGTACTAATATTTACCTTGGGTCTATTTGGTGGAGTGGTAGGGCATGGTCTCTATCGAGTAGTTGGATTTTTTACAACATGTATCATTATAGTTCCATTCTCATTCCATTCTTTGGTAATGGTAACAAACAAGTTTGGAAATTCTTCTAGTTGATGCTAATTTTTATAAAAGGCATAGTTTGGGTAGACCATGCAATCATGTTAGTAGTGGTCTAGAGATCCACACTTGTAACATGTTCTAGGTGGAAAGCAACCACCTCCGCATCTATTTTCATGCCTCAACCTTAAAAATATCAACTCCCACTATTCTCTTATGTATTAGCTATAAAATCTCAGCGCATACCTCATGATCATGCTTCATGAGTTTTATTGATGACCCAAAAGTCATTAGTATCATGTATATATGCATCACATATTTTATGATATAGTGACACTTTGGATTGGGTGGCGTGTTAGAGTAAGGGATAATTCCTTACATCATGATCCTCTTTATATATCTCATAGGACTATTTTAATATAACATGAACATTCCTCTATGGATAATTTTTCCTATTATGACCCTCCACTTTGTAGTCAACATGCCATAAGCCATTGCATGTGTCATGTGCATTGTTGGCCATGATATTCTCCAACTAAGAATCCATAAGAAAAATCTAAGCCTACATAAATGGGTTGATCCCCATATCTATATTTCTTATGGATTCAACATGGAGGGTAGCTTTCAGTGCCTTGCATGGCTCAATGAAGGTCTTGTGGGATAAGGCTCATCGAAAAAGAAGTAATAATCCTCCTATAAACCATTGAGCATGCTATGTAGGATTGATTTCAAAAGATAGATTTAAAATAAGGGTTTTAAAGCAAGTATCATAAGTATGCACACTCTCAATGAGATCTTACTTGATATATTTTAAAGCAACAATATTTTGTTGCTCAAAATCAAGGATATCAAATTCTTGGAGAGAAAATTAATCTTCAACAATTCATAATTTACAATAGATTGTTGAGTATCAAACTTTTGATACCATTTGTGTGAATGATCTAATAAGGTAGTGCTAAATTGAGTTACCTTTCACTTAGTATAAGTTATACCCTATGCTCACCAAATGAGTTCACTCTTGTGAACATGTTCAACTGCATTTTTGACACCTTGATATTTAGGAAAATGAAGTGCCATCTCGTAGTAGACTATAGTTACATTGGGTGGTTTTAGTGGACCTTGTTGTGGCACTCCTCTAATTCCTCTTGAACCCTATGGTGGAGGTCTACCAATTCCTCCTGATCCACCTACTGATCCTTTTGCACCTCTAGTGGAACCACCATAGGTACTATCTCTTGCACCTCCTATAACAATAAGAGCACCTAAAAGATTAGGAGCTAAAGGAGTTTAATTAGTTATTATGGGGCCTATAATTTTCCCACTACTTATATTTTGTCCACTTGGCATTCCAAGGTGAGCCATAGGTCTTGCTTGTGTGATCTAGGAAATTAACTCAAAGGAGGAGGTTAGTATAGAGTTAGTCTCAAAAATGATGAAAAATGAACTCACTAAAAATCTAACATCCTTTAGGCCTGATCATGGGGGAAGCATAATGAGTAAACTATTGGATAACTCAACAAAATATGGAAGGAAATGAGAAATATAAACATAAAAACACAAATTCCTTACCAAATTCTTGATAGCTCCAAATGGTAATTCGGTTGGATTTCTCAATTTATGCATAATAAGTCTTCATCAATGACATATGGCTAACATCATCTCCTTTATGCACCATTATTGAATGCTTGGATTGATTGATGTCTTGATGGCTTGATGGCTTTGGCTCAATTTTGGCATTATAACACTAGGATTTTAGCTTCATGAATCTATTCCTACATGATAAATCTACTTTGATTGAGATATCTAAATGAAGAGCTTTAGGCTTACTTTATAGGCTTTCAAATCCTTTGGAATGGGTTAAATCTGACCATGGTTGAGTTTATTAACTTTGGTTGAGTTTGGCAAATTCTTAAGATATTCTTTTAGATATTTTACAAAAGTGACAACTCATAAAGGTAATGAGTGAATTCTAGGATTTTCTAAGATGCTCTTGAATTTCCTTTTTAGTAATTGATTTATTAGCTCATGGGTGAACTCAATTAGGATTTGAAATTGATTTAACTTGCTAATTGATTTTTATTAGCGTGTGCAAGTTTATTAATTATTTTTAGGTATTTGGTCATTTGCTTGATTTTGATTAATTCAATGTGTGTATTTGCCTTATTTAATTGATTTAATAGGACAAATTGATTTAACGTAAGGTTATGAAGCTAAATTTGAGACTAATAAAAATTATTAGGTCAAATGTTTAATAATTGGTAAGAATTGGTCTAATAGTCTGATGCAAAGCCATTGGTGGCTAGTTTTACATGTCTATAGTTTGCCCTTGTTTGGAAAGATGTTGAAAGATATAAGCATAGTAACATCTTTTCAAAAAAAAATGGTTCTTTATGCTTATGACTTCAATGGTAATGATTGAACTATACCTGGCCCCTCGAGGGAGTGATTGGTAAGTGGGTCAACAAATTGTCCCTTGAAAGAAAGAAGTGAAACAAGGAGACAAAATAAATGAAGATGATGGGGTGACAACACAATGATTTGCCCAAAGTTGGGAAAAATCACTAAGAAATACAAGTGAGATGGTATACAATGGTTTACCCAAAGGTGGTTATAAGCATTGTACCTTGATAGTGGTAATATATTATGATAACACAATGATTTTCCCTAGTAGGTGATATAATCATTGAGAAGATGGAGCTACCCTAGTTAGGATAGACAAATAAGAAAGGAAAGTGGTGATAACACAATGATTTGTCCTATCAGGTGATATAATCATTGAGAATGCATATGGGATGATGTATAATGCTGATGTAGTATACCCCGATTATGAAAAACATGATTAATGGCTGATGATTGATAACTTGATATAGAGGATAAAGATGAATTTGGGACAACCTGCTAGTAGGGAGATGCTCATCTAAACTAATAAAGGTTTAAATTATTTCATTACTTAATTACTCTATTTGGGATATGATTGGGATTGTTGTTTATGTCGATGTTGAGGAGATGGTGATGCTACATTGATGTTGTAGACCTCTCAAAGCTAATTTTGCTATAACATTTGATGTTATGCCTCATGATAGAATACCATGGGGGCTTGGCTAAAATATTCATAAGGACTAACTCCTGACATCCGATACTCAATGAAAAACAATTGCATCGATGATAAAAAAACATGATGACAATTTAAACATTTGAATATGGATAGATTTAAGAATAATGTGCAAGGAATCACTCAATGAACACATATAGACTAAGTCAAGGCCACAACGCTGAAAGCAAACAAACAGGCATACAAACAAACAAATAAAATAGACAAACAAATAAATAGACAAGTGTTAGTCCCTATGTTAGTATAAACAACACTATGAACATTGCCCCTAGAAACTAGGTGACAACTGAATAAACAAACAAGATGAGGGAATAGAATAAAATGAAGGGGGTGGTCAAGTTGTCTCCATATGCTATAGGAAAGTGGATGTTGCCTACATAGTTTCATGGATATGATGATCCAATTAAACTTCAAGTCAAATGTAGTTCTCCTAGGAAATGGGAAGAAAATGATGATTGATAGAAGACATGATGGATGTGATAAAAGAATAGGGATGAACTTGTAAAATGGCTATAGCGTAGGATAAAAGGTAAAAAACGATGGAAAAACTAAGGAACAAGTGATTTGTTTGTGACTTAGTGAGGGTTCCCAGAATCCTTAAGACAAAGAAGTGGTTCATGTTTTTTTGGTTTTCTAAATAATTTTCAAATGTTTTTGGAATTTTTGAAGCATTTCAACTCAATCGAGAATGACAAGGCACTAAAATAGTCTAAGCTCATTATTTTAGTATTTTTTTGCTTTTTCTAATGTAAATTAATTAACTACTAAAAACAAAATATAAGTAGGGTTTTTAATATTACCTATAGATATGATTGGTTGGTTGTGCACCATTGAACAAGCTTGATTGTGAGAAATCTTCTTTGGTTGGGGAGGAATGACCTATAATACACCACACTTTAACAAAAAAATTGATTAATAGATAGAGGGGTAGGCTACCTGGTTACAAACCAGTCCTGAGAAGTGGCACACTTCCTCAAACAGATGTCAACCCATTTTCAAACATTCAAGTTTATTTTTAACATGAAATTGCAAAGATAGATATGGATAGAAGTAGATAATGCCAAAGATAATTAAATGAGAAGATTTATACGATCAAAATATGCATCCTAGAATTCATTAGCAATGTCTATCTTCTTGAATTATGACCAATAGCTCATCAAGATAGGTGAAGTAACGTATTAAAATCACAAGATAAATCCCTAGCTCAAAAGCTATATCACTTTGATCTACAAAGAGAGGTTGAGAGACTATGGGAAGATCAAATATGCTAACTAAATCATGCACTAAACCAAGCAAGGTCATCTACATGAATAAAATAGTATTTTATAAAATAGATAGCAGATTATAGAATGTTTTAAAGATGTAATAGGGATCGAAGTTGATCCTATAGGATTGATGTCGATTTAGATGGATCGATGTCGATCTTATAAATACTGTTAAATTTGTAAAATAGACTATAATAACACTTTGTATTTTTGATAAAATGATGAAAATAAAAATAATAAAAATAGACAAAAATAGAGATTTATAGACAAAACACAATTTTGATACATAAAATAAGATATTTAAAACTACTTAATTAAATAGACAGGGATCGATGTTGATTCAACACAATCGATGTTGATTCAGATGAATTGATATTGATTATGTGCAAGAAAATTGAATATTGATTAGACTATAATAAAATCCTACAAAACTGATAAAATAAATAAAATTGAATGTCAAATGATGACTATTAGACACATAAGATGATATATATGATAAATTGAACAAAAATGGATTACAATACTAACGATTTTGATTGAAAATAAGACTTGATAGGATGAGAGAAGAAAATTCACAAAATCCTCTTGATGATGCTTTAAATGGAGATTCTGCAAGATAATAGAGCTTTCACACTTTTTGTATACAAACTACAGTGAGATTTTGGTAGAGTTTCGAAGGCAAAAGTGTAATCACCATCCTCTTGAGCAATAGAGGTCTACTGGGTATTTATGGATCGACATCTATCCTAACCAATCGGTGTCGATCATGAAAGATCGATGTTGATTTACCCAAAATGGGAGGAGTTGACCGAAATGTTGTTTTAAAGGGTTGGCATAGGGTAAAAGTGGGTTAAAATGACTTTCAAATTCATTCAGGTTGTTTTAACCATGGAACAAGGTTAGGTAAAAGGAGCAATAAGGACAAAAGGGAGGGAAAATTTTAGATTTTTTTTTATTTATTAGATTTTATGGTTTTGAAGGTAAAGGTAAAAAGAGGTAATTACTATTTAACCATAGTAATTAACTTATTAACCTAGGTGGTAAAAGGGAAAATGATGGTAAAGTATAATTATAAAAATATTTATACATGGGGGCATTATGACATAATGCTATATAAAATTAATACAAGGTGTATACATTTAGCGTCTACACTCATAAAATGATGAGAGCATTATAACTTGAAATGATACTCATAAAATGGTAAGAGCATGGCTGAAGTTACTCATAAAATGGTGAGAGTATAGCTAAAGAGGGACTGAGCTAGCCTCAATGTGAATCAAACATGACCACATAGTCTCAAAATGGCTTTAGTTCATAGTAGTTCACCTTACAGTGGAGGAATATGACTACTGTAGAAGATAATTCAAACAAAATAGGCACATTTGGTATGATGCCATACTATGACATATGAATGGCTAGGTGATATGTCAAGGCACAATAAAAAAAATTTGCTCCTAGTTTGCCCATAGGTAGATATAACTAGGATACAAATGATAGATTAATGATACCAATTTGCCCCAGTAGGTGATATAATTATTATCAAGATCGGTGAACATTGATTTGTCCCAACAGGTGATATAATCAGGCTCACATAAACAAACTTGATAATAAGAGAACAAGAAATGAAGGATGTAACTATCAAAACTTCTATCATACTAATCCAAAATACTACCTTTGTCTAAAATTATTGAAATAAATACTAAAATAGATCTGATTATGTATGCTAAAAATGTGAAACCAATGGATGAACCAAGGTCAAACGGGATAGGTTGATAGGATTCAAAACTTGCTTGGTTGAGTATGAATGAAATGGTTGGACAGATAAATGATAGAATAGTGATAAGATAGTAGGATGGTAGGATGATAAAGAAAAATGTTGAAAATGTTGCCTCCAAGTGGTAAAGTGATTGGTTGGGTATGCAACAATGGTAAATGAAATGGTATGGTACATGTTTATGTTTGATTGATGAATAGTTGGTTTTGAATGTGTTTAGCCTGGATATGGTAAATGATTTTGTTGTTCTACTAGTGGGGATATGCACATCCTAATCAACAAATGATACAAATAGAATATGCAATCATGTTAATTATTAGCCCACACCTCATCTGAATAGTTGTCCTATCTAGAACTGGTTACATATTTGGATACAAATGATGTTGTTGTGATCTTTGTTGGTTGTTGATTTTGTTTCCTTCAAACTTTAAGACAAGATGTCTTTATAGCCTCTGTAAAGGAAAGTATGGCCATGGATGGTAAATATGGATAAATTTTGAGTGATAGGTTTGATTGGGAAATGGAATGGTGGATGATAATGGAATCAATAATAGTGTGGAAACAAATGAAGATCAAGATTGATAGGCACACATAATGTTACTAATTTTGGATTTGACATAACTTTAGATCTGATTAGGCTATATAGTGGAAGCTATTTTGATTTGATATTTGATAATTTCTTCATTAAGCAGTAAAGAACTTTTATGCTCAGTCATTGGTGCCTTGAAGAGGTTTATACCAATGAAGTTGTCTTGATTGTCCTATAGAACATCTAAGAAGGTTTCACTAAGGATCATTGAATTTTGACTTTGATTGTCCCCTAGTACCTTTGAAAAGGTTTCAATAGAATATGTTGAGTTATGATTTTGATTATCCCTTAGAACCTCCAAAAAGGTTTCACTAGGAGAGTGTTCTACTGTATGGTTATAGTCTTGGCTTCCTTACATTTCTTCATTTGATATGTCACCATGGATTTAGTTCAAGAAGGTGTGTTTCTGTTAGTCCCAATCAATACTTGTGGGAGGTGGAATGTCAATGATATGGATATGATGGTTGATGGTAATGGCATGTGGAATAGTAATGGGATGAGGGAATGATACACAATCCTCATAGAACATACTAGGAGAACTTGTGTCAATGCTAAAGTAATCATCCTCAAAAACCATAGAAGGATCATAAATGTATTCAAATTGATTGTTAGGCATGTGTAACCAATGTCATAATAGCCATGAATATATTCTAATTCTAAATCTAATTCTAACTCAGGAAACTCTAAATCCAATGGTGAGACTGATGTTGATTCTACTTTTGATGCTAAATCAAATGTCGATTCAAGAATAGAACTTGACTCCAACTCTAATTATTCATTTGATGGATACTCTGTTACAATGATGTCTTGTTGAATGTTTAGTATTGGATAATTAATAATGTGTGATGGTGAAATGGGATCCATAAAGAGTGTCTTGTTTGAGGGAGATTCTATAATTATGGGACCAAGGTCAAAAGACAACTCTTTAGTGATCGATTCATTAAGGGAAGGGTCTTAAAAAATAGGCATAGGAATAGAAGGTGATTCATCATAGGTTAACTTATCATAAATGGTTGGTTCAAAAAAAACATCTTGGATTGGTTGTTTGTTTTGATCTTGATTTACAATCGATTAGAAAACACTAGTTTTGAATACAACTTGGTCTTAAATGATTGGCTCGGTTGAGGTATTAATTGGACTAGTTGGGATTGCAGATGAATGAATAGTTGATGTTTGGGATGAATTAATGGTTGAGGCTTAATGATAAGTTGTGATCATGATTGGATTGGTCAAAATCCTAATGGGATTGAGTGGTATTTGGATTGGATTGGCTAATGGATAATGAAAGGGCATTGTGGATCTTGGTTACTCACACAAACCAAAGGATGAGGTCCTAGAATGGTAATGGTGTTCCTTGTATGTTTTGGAGCTTGGTTATGTGTATAAACCAAATCATTTAAGTCCTCTTCATAAACCATATCATCATCAAAGAGGTCTCAATTTGGATTATAAATCAGTTCTTGTCTTTGGTCCCTAAATTAATTATTATAGGGAGGGTACAGATTTGTCTCACAATCATCCTCATCATAGAGGTCTATACCCAATTCCTCCTCACCAACCATATCATTCTAGGTGGATAATTGATTTCGGTCCTTGATTTTATTATTGCAAGGTCAATAAAAATTTGTCTCATAAACCATGTTATCATCAAAGGGGTCTTGACCAAAGCCATAAAAATCAAAGTTATTTGTACGTCCATTCCATCATAAGTTAAATTGTATGTGACTCCACCATAAGTGTAGCTAGGCATATCCACATCAATGAAGAAAGCTCCAAAATTAAAAGGCTTGCAAGTTCTGCAAACTCTAAAAAACAATGTCCAAAGGATAAAAGGTTCAAAAGTGATCTATCTTGGTCTAAGGTGGAGTTAAATCTCCAAAAAGTGTATGCAAAGACTTGATAAAAATAGTGTAGCATCAAATAACAAATGTTAAGTGTTTGATACATGCAAAGTCATGTAAAATTACCTAAGAATCAAACTACCAAAGTCTAATGTCGAAACATGTTCCAAGTAGGTCTAAACTATTAGAGGAAAAAGTTGCTAGGTCTTTTGTCCAAACACAAAGTCAAAATCTAAGCTCAAACATGGTATACGAGGACTAATGGCCAAATGGTGGCAAAATCTCAACTTAAAAAGGATGATTTATTAATCTAACAAACTTGGAATAGTTTAACATAGACAAGGTACTTGACTCTAGGCATAAAACGTGATATGATTGGTATAAAATACTAAACAAAAGATGTTTGAAGATGAACTAATTATATCAAAATAAAAGGACAAAATAATATAGTGTCTAAATTTGAGTGATGAATTAACCTAAGTTATATAATACAAAAGAGGAAGGTCTGGGTATCAACCCCATGAATTGAGGTCTAAACCGAAATCAACCAATATTTGAATTTAAACTTGTAATATTTAATCAAGGACTCAACTAAGGATAAACTATGGATTTGATGACAAAGAGATATAAATATTTGAATAGTGTGACTGTGCTAATCCAATATTCAAAAAAGCTTAAGTGATTGGTTACAATAATGATAGTCTGGATGCAAGATAAGATAAGTCTTTTGAAACAAATTGGGTAGTGTAGTGATGTTAGCACTCCCAAAAGATGACGTGATAAATGGTTTATGTTTCAAGATTTTAAAGGCACAAGATTTTGAAATGATTTAGGTGGTGTAATGGTTCCCTCCTCAATCAAGTGCTAATCCCAATGTTTTGACACAAAAGGGGAATGTTTATTAAGTTAAATGTGTTATATGAACGACGTAACACCTCCTCATATAGTGGAGTGATGTGGACTCATGACTTAGAAAATGACATGGTTTGAAAAATACATGTTTTAGTCTAACACACTAAGGAAAAATGACCAAAATACACTAAGTATAATCATCCAAATCCTATCAAGGGTATGGCAATGTGGGGTTGACTAAAACTAATTAGTTTTTAATTGTTTTAGATAGATCCCATGTCTACCGACTTTCACATCAGTAAATAAGAAAAGCAACATGTCATTTGTGTCCAAATAATATGGCTTATTGAAAAAAGGTCTTTCCATTTTACAACCACTACATCCATCACTCTCTCAGTGTAGTACAATGTCTAACATGCTCAAATGTCCTAGGCTTAACCTCTACTAACAAAGATGGTTTAATTGCTCAAACCATCATCCTAGTGAGGGGATCCAAATTTATATACCCCCATGGTAGAGAGGGGTTTAAGATGATGTTAGGAGATGAAACACCAAGTAAAAACTTCCCTAAAGAACTCGTGGGAGGTAATGAAGTCCCCCTCACAAGCCAAGATGCATGAAATAAATGATACAATAGAACAACTTTATGGTCACCTCAAGATCACCTAATACTATTATGAGTTTTTAGAGAGGGATTTACACGATGTTATTTTTATACCTTAGACTAGGCTCAAAGTACAATGAAATGGCACTTTTTATCCCAAAAGTTCCCTAAAGGGGACAGATGGGAAAGCATACACACACATCTTTTTTTGCTAAAACACACAATCAACAAGCAAGTTTGAAAATAATTGAAGTGAGGTTAATTTCATTGCACTAAATTGAAAGTTTTTGATTAGATTCATTACAATACCCTTGGATTTAAGATGTGCAAATGGAAATAATTTCAAACCATCTAAAAAGAAGTTGATGCTTTTGATCCTAAAAGGGACGGATGGGAGAGCATACATGCACAACTCTCTATTTACTCAAACAAGTTTAGAATAATGAAAACAACTTGAAAAAACTTTGAAGTGTATTCAATTTTATAGCACTAAATGAAATGTGTGGTGGTGTTCTTTGATCCCCTTGGCTTTAAGTTGTGAACTTTGAAAGAACAATCAAAACATTTAACATAAACATGCAAAAATTTCTTTTTAAACCCAAAGTGAAATGCCTAATTCATTTTAAAACATCCCACAAGAAGTGTGAAAGAGATATTTAAGCTTATTTTGAGTATTTTTCAAATAGACCTTGCAAGAAAAATGTTAGCACTTTATTTAGCCTTGAAGCTTAATTACCAAATGAGATAAGCAACTTTGAAAGGTAAACTCTGTCGACTTGAAGGCAAAACCTCAAGAAAGAAAATGTGTTAGGTTAGGAAAAGATTACCAAAAATCTCAATAAAAATCTCAAAAAATATTAAAAAAACAAAACCTATGAAACATGCAAACAAAAAGATAGAAGGTTAAAACAAATAAAACCGAACACATAAAACATAAAAACATGTAGTTAGTATTTTAACCATATCTTTATATATATATATATATATATATATATATATATATATATATATATATATATATATATATATATATATATGGTATAGGGATCAACTCTATCAAAAAATTAAGGTTAAAATAGTGAATAACAAAAAGTTAATTAGCTCTGTACTAGTCAATTTTACCAGAAAATTAAAAAATAAAAAGTGACAGTCACTAAACTCGTCATAACTTCTAAACTAAAAATCATATTTTAATAGAATTTTGATAAAAATATGATGAAAATAGTAGGAAGAACCTATCAAAAATTTAGAGAATAATAATAAATTTATTAAAAATAAGAGCTATTTTAACATCCATTTTTGTTTAGAGATGTGGGATGCACAATCATGTTCCACCGAGCATGCCATTTGTGATCTAAGATTTTAACTCAAGAAAGGAGGTTAGTATAGAGTTATTCTACAAAAAAATAAAAAATGAACTCGCTAACAATCTATCATCCTTTAGGCCTGATCACGAGGGGAGCATAATGAATAATCTAAATGACTCAACAAAATATGGAAGGAAATAAGAAATATAAACATTAAAACACAAATTCCTTATCAAATCCTTGATAGCTCTAAATGGTAATTCGGTTGGATTACTCAGTTTATGAATAATAAGTCTTCATCAATGACATATAGATAACATCATCTCCTCTATGCACCATTATTGAATGCTTGGATATATTAATTCAATGGCTTGATGGTTTTGGCTCAATTTTGGTATTATAACACTAGGATTTTAGCTTCATACATCTATTTTTGCATGATAACTCTATTTTGATTGAGATCTTTAAATGAAGAGCTCTAGGCTTGCCTTTATAGACTTTCAAATCCCTTGGAATGGGTTAAATCTTAACATGGTTGAGTTGATTAACTTTGGTTGAGTTTGGCATATTCCTAGGATATATTTTTAGATATTTTTCACAAGTGACAACTCACAAAGGTAATGAGTGTATTCTAGGATGTTTTAAGATGCTCTTTTGTTAGTAATTGATTTATTAGCTCAGGGATGAACTCAATTAGGATTTAAAATTGATTTAACTTGCTAATTGATTTTGATTAGGGTGTGTAAGTTAATTAATTATTTTTAGGCATTTGGTCATTTGTTTGATTTTGATTAATTCAATGTGTGTATTTGCCTTGTTTAATTGATTTAATAAGAAAAACTGATTTAATGCAAGGTTATGAAGCCAAATTCAAGAATAATAAAAAATCTTAGGTTAAATGTTTGATGATTGGTAAGAATTGGTCTAATAGTCAGATGCAAAGCCATTGGTGGCCAGTTTTACATGTCTACAACTTGCACTAAAAAAGTAAAGTTTAATGGTAAATTACTATTTTAAACTTGCACTCCTAGAGTTTCTTATACAAACTCAACTTCAAACTCCACACTATTAGGATCCCAATTTATTACAATAATTGGGCCTATTTGGATTGGGTTATGCTATCATCAATGTTTATCCTACTTTTTCTATGCACCCCTATGCCAGTGAAGGGTGCAGACCCGTGGTTAGGGTGTATCCAATATGTATTTCTACCTTCTTATAGATTCTTGTGTAACTTCTAGTATCCTCCCATTTACCCCTAGGATTGTTGCCTCTCAAGGCCTTGTGCTTTGACTCATCATAATTACACTTCCACAGTTCTCACTGACTGACTTCCATGTTGAACTTCCAATCCCATACCAATGTATACATCTAATTCCCCACCAATTAATATTCTCATGCACAAGAGAGTTTAGTCACCCATGGGAAAGTTCTCAAGTCCAAAATCAACCATAAGCTTATGAATTTATAAAGGAAATTATTTTATATACCTTCCATGCAAATCCATCAGGGAGTTGAAATGTGCTTCATGTTGACATTTTGGTCTCTTAGGCTAAAATGCAACCCCTACCATCCAAAATTTCAACATTTCATTAGTATCCCTTTCTAAATGAGGTATTTTTTAATGAAATTATAAAAATTTAAAGTAACTTTGGAAAGATTAAGGTAAGTTGGTGAAATTTAAGGTAAAGAATGATGCATGGTGAAAACATGAAGTGGTGATCATCCAAGAAAGCAAGGTGTTCCATAGTGGAATGTGGACTAGGAGATAATCTAGTGAGATAAACAACATTACTAATTCAAGTCTTTGGAGAGTTTAAGGTACTTTTGGAGATGTTAAGGTTTTTATTATTTTATCTTCTATTGCTTGTTAAAGTATTGTTATGTGACCACCTTGGGAAATATCAAGTGTGAAGGTTTAAAAACATGCGTAGAGGTTAAAAAAGGGATTTTAAAGTCATTTTACACTTGTGAAGATCATATTATATGTATTTTTTCTTTTACTCTTGGTCAAAGTGTCGAGATGATTCTTATCTAATGTATAACTCACTTTTGAAACTATTTTGTTTATTGTCTAACACCTAAACATAAGAATAATGAAAGAAATGTATGAAATATGCTCTTGGTACAATACTCCACCATCGTAAAATCCAAAAATAACTCCCTTGGTATTTGGTTCAACAACTATATCAGGTTATTCTAGCAAAATAGGTAAGTTTTCTTGATGAATAAGGGTCTAGGACATTGAGAAACTAGTTAAAGTTGATAAAGAGGTCTCTTTGGATGGTTTTTCAAGTTGAAAACTCCCTTATAACCCTCTCCAAGTCCAACCCTAGATCCCCAAGCTCAAACCCATGCTCAAGAAGATGGTACATGTTCAAGAGAGACAAAAAACTACTCAACTCCTCCATCAGGTTTGTAAGTCTATAGGAACAATCAAGAAGGGTTATTTTCATGAGGATGGTTCATAAATGAGGAGAGGTATTAGATAAAATTATCTTAGAGTATTTTTAACATCCCTATGACCTTCTAATACATTGCATTACTTTTGAGATTAGGTGGCATAGCTTTATGGATCATTGTTAAGAAGTTAACAGCCTCTAAAACCCTAGTACCATCATTTTTTCCCTTGAAATGGAACATTTAAATTTGGTGAATGCATGAAAATGGTTTAAAATTATATATTTAAGGTCTAAATTAATCTACAACATCAAAATCAATTCAAACTTCCAATGATCATGATTGTACTAATATGAAATTTCATGGTTTTGATTGGTTTTACATAACAGGTAGGGTTTGTTGGGGTTGTGAAGCGTTTTTCCATCATGAGGGTGATTAAAAATAGATTTAAACAATGTATAAGTTCCTAAAAAAATAATCATATAACCAATTTATAAACCCTATATGACCATCTTTGAAGGGAAGTTATAGGTGGTAGGCTTAGAGCTATTAATCTAGTATGTTTACAAGGTTTAAAGTATGGAGAAACAAGTAATAGGCATATGATTAAAAATTAGGTTTAAAATACACTCTTATATTTCATAAACTAATACACTTAACCTAAAACTTATTTCAATCATGTAGAGAGTATAAATGGCAAAATAGGATAATGGAGGTATACACACGCAAAGGACTATGTTAAGTCTATAGTATAGATTTAAAAGTTATTGACATTTTATATAGGTTTTCCAATTTAGTAAGGTAATAAAATAGGTTAAATAATCTCCAAATTTTCCCCAATATACCCTAAATTCCTTAAAATTAGAGGAGTCAAGTTCAACTAGCATGTTTGAAATGGTTTCAAGCTTGGAAAAGACACCTACAGGCCTGCATGCAGAGAAAAAAGAGAGAGAACAATTATTTGTATTGAACATAGATTCTAAGGGTTTATGTAGGATTTTATAAACCCTGACTAATTTTTATATACTAATGGCACAAGTGGTCATGAGGAAAAAGCATCAAAACAAGGCCATTAAGGCTAAAATAACCAAATTGTTAAGAAATCCCAACTATGGGTTAAAGCAAGTTTTGAGACTATTAGAGGAGTAAAATGATTTTGAAAAATACTAAAATACCTCATTAATCATTTTTAAATCATATAATATTAATTTCCAACCAAAAAATATCATAAAAATGGATTTTGGCTCAACACAGTCTTCTAAAATGCACACCTACATGCCTTCAAGCTCAAGAAGACCATTTTCATCAAATGGGAAGTTGGATGAGCAGATGCATGGGGTAGAATGGATTAGGATATATTTTTAGGGTTTTTATACTCCAAATTAATTTAAATTTTTAGTCTATTAATGGACTTAACTTTATGAACAATCGTTAAGAAGATTGGGGACCTAAAACTACCCTTTTTGATGTAGGAGCATTATTTGTATTAACAAGTTTGATATTGTATACTTTGTGCCTTAGTAGGTGTATTGGAGTATATAAGATTCACTTTAGTATTATTTATAAATTTTGAGTGCTTAATTATCCTAGGGATTTCATTTGGTGGTTTCCCACCAAATTTCAAATTTGAATTTTCAAATTCTTATATTGTAAAATCAAAGGTAAATGACATGTTTTTAGAATTTGGTATGGGTTTAATTTATTTTATAAGGTTTATCTATGTATTATGGGATAAATATTAAACTTATGAAGGTTATTATTATCATCAATAACCATATATACTTGAATAAGCCTATTTGTTATGTGTATTTTCTCATCTTAGACAGGTCAAAGGAGCATATTTTGGTTTTAGTTGTAAATTCCTAGCTTGGGAAAACAAATAAAAAGTGGACGAGATAAATATATGAATTTATAGGATACTTAAAATGAATGAAAAATCTTAAGATATTCAAATTTTATCATGTATAGGTTACATTATGAAGACAAAGTTGAAATGCAACAGTCTGCCATTGTTGGAGTTTTGTGTTTTTGTATATTTTTATAATAAAGGAAGAAGTATTTGAAATCAAAAAATATATTTAGTGTGTGAAAATATTTTTATATTTTAAAGAGGTTTTTTAAAGTAATAAAGATCATTTAGGGTCATACAGATCTCTTTTTGCACACACAGACTCTATTTTGTAATAAAATTCATGATTACAGTCACTTGTTTGGCAAATAATTTCATGCATGGTGCTGAAATAAATATTGGAAAGGTTGGATAGGAGAGATAAGAAGGTTATACAAGAATTATAAATAATAATAATGTATCCATCACTATGAACAATCAATAACAAGCTCTCATGTCTTGTATTGTTAGAAAACCCCTAGTTTCAGGGTTATGAGGACAAAAATAGTAATAACTTTTGATTTAGCCCTTGAAAATTCTTAAAAAATTGTGTATATATATTTAAGATATTTTAAAATACAATTAAGGTGGTTTGATACCTGAAGAGGATATACATACACATTTAAATAATTGACTGTGTGTGTCAAAAACCCTAAATTATGTGTGTTCTTGACAATGAGAATGAAAATTTGTTTAAATTCTTTAATTTTGATTATGGAAAGGTGAAATGAAGGTTGGAACACATTTTTTTATGTTTTTGAAAACCTATTAGAAGATTCATTTTCATTTGGTAAGTAATATTTTAGGTTTTGACCTATTTGAGCACTATTAGGTCTATATGCCTAAAATAGGGTTTTGGATTGTCTTGTGAATTGTCTTACAAAACCAATACAAAAGATTGGTTTTATCATTTTAAGGAGAGAATTTTTGATGTCTAAGACTTTTTACAAACCTTTTAATCTTTTTTATATTCAGTCTCATGTTTCTTAAATATACAAAGACCCAATAGTGTATGATTATCATTAGAAGATCTATTTTGAGATAAAGAGTAAATTGAACAAGGAAAGTGTCTTAAGTGTCTTAAGTAAATACAAAAGAGTGTATAAATTTTTGTCCTAAAGGATATATATTAATGTAAATTATTCTATAATGGATTATGATGAACTTCAAATGCCTTTAAATCACCTTGATGATGTCTACACACCTCCTTGGCACCTGTTGGAGTAATAACCTTGGCACGTGTGGAGGATAAGTATAAGAAAATGGTCTAAAATTACACTTTAAAGGTCTTATTTCATGATTTTGGTTGTGTTTTAAATTATTAACCATTTATATATACCTTATAGGCCTAGATAAATGTCCCATGACCTTCCATAAGCCTTTAAATATACTTTCATGGTGATGTGATAGGTTTCCAAACAAAGAACCAAGTCATGATGATGACATCTCCTTTTGTGCATGGAGAAAATTAAATTTTAAACCTTATTAAGGTTATTATGGGTATGAACACCTTTAATACATCCTTTTGAGCATAAAATTAACTTATTACATGGTTCTCTAAGTCATGAACAAGCCTATTCTAATGACTATAGGCAGGTTGAGAGCTCCAATGTACAAGTATTTTGTTAGTTCCATGATGTTGAGAGACCACATAAATGAACATAATACTTAGAATTATTTAAATATTGTCTCAATAAATTTTCAATATGCACCAAGTTGTTTCAGGTAGTTATGAGGAAGGTGACTTATAAAAGAAGTCTCAAAAGATGTTGTTCAGACAAGTATTAGTTGTGAGACCTTGTAATAAATTGAACATGCTCTCAAAAACACCTAAATCCCCTCCAAACTTCTTGTCAATGTAATTTGTGAAGACTTAATTGAATGTGATATATATTTTTAGACATATATGGTATGATTTTATTCAATACCTACATAGAGTTGACAATATTTTTGAGACAATCTTTAAGCAAACAATAAACCTAGTATGAGTGATAGATTTGTCCTCATGGAATTATTTTGGATCAAATAGGCCTTGACATGAAGTTTTAGGTTATAATGGTAGAGATAATTTTATGAGTAAGTATAATTTATAAGTTTCATCCTCACCAAGATGGAATATGAATTTCAAGACCTAAGGATGGCATAGAAAGATGCCAAGAAGGTCAAGTATGCCATGTGTCAAGGTGGAAAATTGTAACTACCCTTATAGAAGTCGACTTGTAACTCCAAGACAAGAGAGTTAGTTTAAAAAAGAATCAATATATGCATGATTAACTTCTATGACATCCCTTGTTGAGAACTTCACCAACACTTTGCCTAGTGTCTTCCTAACAATATGACAATACTTCTTTTCATGATTTATTGAGGGATACCTCTATTTTATAACTAAAAAAGGATTGTGGTAGTATTCATGAGATTCTTACACGTCCCCTCCTCTCATTAATTATTTTATATATTTAACCTTGAATGGTTTATAAAAGGATCTTATAAGTTAGTATGGTGAAGCCATACTAAACTTGATATTTATTTTTGCTTTTGAAGTCAATGCAAACTATTTTTACCTTCTTCATATCACATCTAGTGTGTTCACTAAATTATCAATGAATGAAAGTGTTGATGTTCAATCACCTTGCATTTTACCTCTTCATCCTCACCTCTTTGTGAATATGTTATCTATTCTAGGTCATATGGTGCATATCAAGTGGGTATGCAATTGTTAAGTGTGGAATACCTTCATGAGTGCCTTATTCTAGGCATCTTAAGTGTCCCTCTTAACTAATGTATCAACTACAATGTCCATATTGAAATACTTATGCTAGAGAATTGTTTTAAGTATTGTGATCATATTCAACCTTGTCCTAACTTTGTTATCAACTCTTGGTCAAGAAGAGGAGACCTATATTTTGGTGTGTCACCCTTTTTCTATTTATTTTCAATTTTCTTGCAATTTAAGTAGGTGTAACATCAAGGGAACCAACTTGATCTTGAGTTTATCTCTAGTATATGCCATCCACATCCTTAAATAGTTATCATTGTGTCAATCGAGTGAGGAAACCTAAAACAGCTCCTCAAAGGGTGTAAATCAAAGTGGAAGCACTTCCTTCAGACAGGAATATGTAGAGATAACATATTCTAAAATATAGCTATTGAGCATTACTTTCCACTAGACATCCACCACACGTGTCTAAGTAGTTTCTAAATTCACCAAGGTTGTTCGACACTTTACTAAGTAAGGAGTTTTCCATCTATAATTTCTTGAATAACCTTGCACATATGCGAAAATCCAAGCATGCAAGTGATCGACTAATTATACAAAGAAGGTTTCATATAGAGAATAATATAAATTCTTATCTACCCATGTGTGTGAAAAAATTCTTGTCTCAATATATTTAAGCATAAATTTATCCTCTAATATGCCAACCCAGTGCTTGACATTTTCCAAAGAGAGCCACTCGAGAATATTTTTACCGTCGTTCTAATAAGTGTAATGGTCTCAATAATGGAACCAAAATGTTGGGGTTATTTATCTTTAGTTTTGATCAACTAATTAATAGTCATGTGATAAAAAGAAAAGAAGAAACCAACAAGCTATAATGCTAGAATATCATGCAAGTTGTGACCTTGTGTGCTCAACTGAGGCATGCATCATAGATCGGTTGTCATTGATTCTACTGCATGATGGTAGATAAACAACTCTATCTTACTTAGGTGCCTAGGTTAACATGTTTAGTCATTATTACTACAAACATCACTTGAGTTAACCATTTTATTAATTAAACATAGTCCATGTACTTATTATATATTACCATAAATCATATTTAATAAAAAAAATACTAACACATCAAGATTCATAGATAAAGTAGTGATTCTATTGATTTCATTTAAAAATATTACAAAGATATTTAAATAGCATTTTATCTCTCTATATCTCTATATCCTTGACAACATTTCATAATCAAAGATAAGTGGCATTTATACATAAACTGACCCCTCTCAAGTTACGTCATTAATATAAATAATTATGACTAGATAATGATTTTTTTATAAAAATAAGTCATGATGAGCTATTACAATTAAGTATTTTTTATTTAGGCCTAACAACCCCTATATACCCTCTCTTTTCAATATATTCATGTTCATGATCCTCCTCTCTCATAGAGCAGTGATATATTCACGCTTGATTAATCTCTAATTCTTTTACGAACTACTTTATAACCATCTCTAATTCCTACACCCTTATCCAAGTCTTGCACTTTTTTGATTCCTATGTCTTATGTTCCTCATTCTCCATTTATTTCTCTTCCACAACTTGTTTTTCTATGTGAAGGTATTATACATTGTTCTTCCATGTCTCTCTCTTTCTTGCTGCTCTCTTTTGTGTCATTCTAACCTACACCAAGGTCTTCTACATTATTCTTGCACCCTTACTTTTCTATGCTATGGATTCAAAACACTTAGAATATATTACTACAAAATGTTGTGTCCAAAAAACATTCTATGGTACCTATTAGAAGGTTCTTGGTGAGATTGGCCTACCTTTATAGGTCAATCACACACATGTCATTACTAATTTTTTGAATCATACCTTCCACGAGAAACTTTGATATGTTATTTGGAAGACCTTAGATTCATACACTTCGAATAATACCTTCTCTAGTGAAAGAGTGTGTTAAATACATCCATGAAAATTGGGTAATTATAGTTTCCATAATTATGTATGAGTTTCCTCTTGAACAAGAGAAACTTATCCCTAGATAGTTAATTACCAAGCCTATTAAGGTTCATTCACCATAAAAGGGTAATCAATAGGCAATCCCCTTTACTAGGCATCTAGTTTTTGAGACACCATTACATCACAGACATACAGAGGATTCTAAGGAATCCCCATCTACTATGCACCATATTCAGATATCTAGAACACCTACACATGTTACTATTACTTATATTCCAAAAAATCACAAAGCACTCAATGATGGGTTCCATGAACCCCTAATCCTATTATTCCTACTTCTACTTCATGACCACTTATTCTTATTTTACATATATAGAGCATCACTAATACTATTGTGACAAATATTGAACCTATATGTGTTCCTCAACAGTGTCACAATATTATTACACTAGGTTTATAGTGGGGAGATAGATATGACCATCCATTGGATGGCATCATAAGATGATATTTCCTCTTCAAATATTATAAAATACCAAAAAATAAAAAACATTAAAAAATCCAAAAACACTTTTGGCACCTACATGTTCTATTATATCCTTGGAATATATGTGTTAGTTCCATGTTAATAGATGGCATACTCAATTACTCCTACATACACACATGTGTGTCACACTCCTACTTGAGTGTGATATAAACATACACAGATACATGATCTTCTCTTATTTTTGATGTTGGGCCTTCCCTCTACTCATGTCATGCAGACATTTGGGGCATTAACTTATTTTATCTTGATACACATAGGTTATATGATTCAATGATCACTCTACATTATCATGTTTGAGCTTACATATATACTTACACATGGTACTTGATATGCTATACACTTGAAATTTTTTCCTAACACATGGATCAATGTGCTACTATCACATGTTTATGCTAGTTGAGTATGCTTAACTTTATACACTTCCTTGAGTGCCTTGCCTTGCCATTGTATTCCTTGTTTAAACATTTGAATATACTCCTTTGATTATGGCCCCTATGCCTATGTATGTTTTCATTGACATTTTCATATGTCATTGTTTGTTGTATGGACATTTGAAAAAGTCATGTCCCTTTAATTGTGTGGCATTTGAACATGCCCCTTGTTTGTAGTCTCCTTGCACCATTGCCTTTTGACTTATTTTTTAGTGCTCTTATGTATGTGATTTTTTGATTTTTTAGATTGTACCATTACTATCTAGATGTTGCCATGATAATTATCATGTATATTAAGTCTTATGTGATCACATTGGTTCTATGTGCTTCAATGTTATATCTACCTATACATGTTTCTTCTATATGGTACATGGTTACATTCACAAATTATATAGTTATCTTATCCTTTTGAGGTGAGGTATATAATAGTTCATATCTTTCCTTCACCTCAAAAGGGGGACATATTAATGGGTGCATGTCATACAGGCATTTTATTAACACTTGGCATAGTTTTTAGATTCAGTGGGGACAAGATTTGGAATCAAGTCCTCCACACTTATTCAATATTTGGTATCAGTTCTCATATTCAGTGTGGAAATTTCATATGGGCATGGCTTCCACACATTCATAATTTTTAGATTTAGTAGGGGAATGCTTTACAATAATTTTATCCACACTTATTTACATTTAGAATAGTTCTTAGATTCAGTGGGGGTATGCTTTAGAAGCATGTTCTTCACACCTATTCAGTATTCAACATCTACAGATTATAGTGGGGGCATGTTTTGGAAACATGTTATTCACATTGATACTTATATAAATTTTAATTTTTTTCCATTTATGGTGGTGGCATGATTTGGAATAATGTTCTCCACACTTTTAAAAAAATTTGAATTGGCCAAAACACACAATTATATGATTCATATTCATAGTTATGGCATAATTCTATACATTATTACCATTATTATACATAGTTTTAGCATGGCACATATCTAAGGTGTGTATGCTATGAAATGTGCACCTAATATTTTAAAATACAAATTAGTTTCAGATTCTAAAACTCTTTATGGACTATTACCACATCATAAAAAATTTCATATTGATACTCCAGGGAATTTCATGAACTTTATTGAGCCAATCTACTATAGTAGTTGGTTCATTTTTGGGTATGGATTAGGTGATAAAATCACTCAATCTTACCAAGTTTTCAAGTTGGAATTGATTGTATCATCCAACCTCACCAGGTTATAAGTATCATTGGGTGGCACGATTGATCTAATCTCAACTGCCAAGTGGTAACTCACTTTTGCTCCAAGGTTGGAGGCATGGCCCTTAATCTCTCTTTTTCTCTCTCTATATCTATATGATTAGATATATGCACTTTAAATATTTACCTATATTTGTCTTAAATTTATTTTCATATCCTTACAATGATACATATTTTTCAAATCAACTTGTCAATAGGCAAGGTGGTTACATCGACATACATGTGTACTCATAAACCATTCTCTTTCAATTTCAATTTATTTCAAGAAATTTCAACCAAGATTAAATTCATTTATTATATATTGTAATGTTATGTTATGGAGCTTATTTCCACATTAAAATGTATTTGAAATATTGTACATTATATGTGGGGTGTCATTACCCATGATTAATGGGGAACCATTATGTCTTGACTTGGCCCATGGTTTTGGTACCCAGTATTTTGTAAAACCTCTATATTAGTTACCTATCAATGTAATTATATATAGATGGATATATAATAGGTAATATATAAGAAGAACTAAGTTTGATAAGGTGAATAAAGTGTGTGAATTCAAGTGCAAACTTGGGAAAGTTTGTTGACCACAACTCCAAATAATATTTGTGCATTGTAATTGTGAGAAGATTGATCTAAGAGTGGATTGCACTCTTGTTGGCTTGTAATAAGATCTGAGCAAGTGTTTTTTGGTGGATGTAGCTGATATTAGGTGAACCACATTAAATCCTATATTTTTGTTGTGCATTTTAATTTCTTTTCTTTATGTATCTCTACTCATAGATCTTGTTATTATGATTATGTGAAATTGTTTTGCATTAATTTCTATTTTACTCTTAACCTATAACATGCTTTTGGTTGCAGGTCATTCACCAATAAAGCACTTAAGTTGGGCACACGTAAAGATAAATGTGTTATACACACCTAGGTACACATTCCTTTCCTTTAGAGTAGCAATTTAATTACTAAATTAAAGGGGAGTAAATGTAGATGATATTTATGGATTATATAGGGCTTCAGTGTTGTACATTTAACAAACTCAGACCTTAGTTGTTCCTCCCAATTCTAGACCTTTCCCACTTTTGTAAGTCTCACATACATTCTATATTTAGTATTATGTTGATGACCCATGCCTTCTATCTTGTCCAAAATGCTTAAAATGTACTTATCTTCCATCTCTACAAGTTCTGAACATGTGCCTATTTTCTTGCTCCCTAGACATTAACATCCATGATAGACACTAGAATTGATGTTAGTGTCCTGACCTAATTCAAGTGTGTAGTGACTTAAAATCATCTATTTTACAAATGAAATGTATCCTAATGATCAACCTAAGTTATTTAATGCAAGTTATTACTCCAAAGGGATTGATATAAATACAAGATCAACCCTCATTCATTCCTCACCTAGCAAAAGACCAAAGAGACCAAGACAACTTATCAAAATCACTCTATAAAGCATTAAATTGAATAAATATTACTTATTTACACACCAGTAATAGGTACAACACATCTACATATATGGAATACAAAAGGAGTAACTTAAGAGCCCATTTTCCAAGTTATAAGTTAGGTCCCCATTGTACTTACATTTCACCTATTGCATGATTCACAAACAAGCCAACACATAAGGGACAACTACATGAGTTTGAGGCCCTATTTTTGAGTATTAGATATGTATACAATGCCCTCTAATAATGGGTTCTTTGGGGTTAGATCAACACTATGTGCCCACTAACCCATTTTCCCCCAAGGTCACATTGAAGATGAAAAACTAGGGTTTTTCAAATTCATTAGGAGTGATAGTCCATGACCTAAATATAAATGCACTAGAGAAAAGGTGAAGTCAAAACCATAAGCATACAAGTGGTCACATCTCTTTCTAATAGGTATTTCATATAGGACACTTATGTTGAACCCAACCAGTAGCATCAACACAACCATCCTAGACTGATGTTAGTATCTAGAATGCCAGAAACATAAGATCCAAAATATGATGAATGTTATAGGATCATATTCTAGATTATTTCCTACCTGTTCTAGATCCAAAACTATTTAGCATCAGATCTAACTAATTATATTACTTCTTTATCATTTACAAACATAACTTAATTGTACTTTCTATATTTATCTTATACTTAGCATAATACATTTAGTGTATGCTTATATTTGAGTTTAACATCCAACTGGAATTTTGTAGATCTTATTATCACCCTTGTGTATTATCATTTCTATATTATTAACTATTATAGAAAAAAGGATAGGATAATACCTCTTATCCAATTTAGGGTTAAACAGTTATGTATGTTAACCACTAAGAAGGATCTCCAAAGAAAGTCATCTTACAGTTTATGGGCTCTAGGTGGAAAAGTTGAAATAAACTTTATAGGTTTGATGACTTAGAGGGCACATCCAAAATAATGTTCATTATTAGGTTTAGATCACATAGATTAATTGGGATGAGGTACCATAATGTGATTGAGCCTTTCCCTTAGTGGCAAACCTTAGTAGACTAAACACCAAAGAAAGTGGGTGAGATTGAGCTAAATTTTAGAATACCAAATATAATTAAAACATGCAATCCACATTCAAGGAGAAGATTTCAAACTCCATTGAATGTTTAACTTTTTGAGATCCAAGAAAAAAGGACTCATAATCTGGTATAACAACACTAAAGGGTAACTCTTGAAAGCAATATCACAAATCCATCACTAATCTTTCCACTATGAAACTAAAGGTTAAAGGCCAATTTTTTGAAGCATAACATCAAGCATGAGATCTTGAATGTGTAAGATAAAATTCATATCATAAGCTTATAGCTTATATTTTCTCTATAAGGTAGCCAATGAGTCCAATTGATAAACGGGAAAACATTCTTCATAGTGTAAATATCTTTATTAAACAACTAAAGGGATGTTATATCCAAATTTTTAGGTAGAAGGAGGCTAGTGCTGGTCATAATAAGGGACCACTATAATTTTTTATAATTAAAGGAAAGACCACATCCCCTACCCATTTGAGATATGGTTTAACCATTTAAAAATATTTCCATATACTTTAGGCCACAAAAACCCCTCAATTTTAACATGAGCAAAAGTAATGAACAAAATATGTAGCCCAATATTTTTACAAAAAGTATTAACATAAGAAGAGCCTAAAATAGTGCAATGTCAAAGTAAGACTTTCTATCTTTAGGACATTCATGAATAGACAACCCATTTTGTGCATAGATCAACATTTTTTTTGTATATGTCTATGATATCCATTCTTTTTGTATCTTATGGGAGGCAAAAAACATCCCATGCCACTTTATGAAAACTTCTAGTTTGCTTATCATTAACCCAAATAAAATATTTGCAAAACTTAACAAGTTTATAATAGGACATCTTTAATGGTGCCCAACACAGAGTAATAGACATGAGTGGTAGTTAAAAAATTTAGTCCAAATTTAAAACTTACTTGCTAGAGATAAAGGCTTGGTAATCTAGTAAGGAAGTTTATTTTTTAGTCTCTCTAACACATATTTCCATAACTTGGAGAGGGAATTATCATAAGCAAAGGGAATGTGTATACATTTAAATTTTCCCCCTTTGTTGATACATTACCATTATAAATCCTTTGGCTAATCTAGCATAGGCATTATGCTATGCTAAAAGCATTAATTTGGCCCCTTGTAAATTAAAGCTTAAGGCTTTGCAAAAAATGTCAAGGTGATTCAAAGCTTATTTGAAGAAAGCTTTATTTTCTACAAGAATAAGGAAAGAGTCATCTAAAATATGATCATTGATAATTTGAATCCTTCTATTGGGAAGAATAATCCTTCTAATAATCCCTTATTTAGATTTGAAAGTAAAAACATAGCCAAAATCATTGGCATTTAAGATGTCAAGTGCAAGTGCAAGTGCAACCAAAAACCCTTGTCTAATAGAGTGAAAGAGGAAAAATATCTTAGAATTGTGGCCATTAATGGTTAAACAAGATGAGGCTTCATAGAGGAGAGTTTGCACAACCAAGAGAAAAAAAATCTCCAAACTTTAATTCCCTTAACATGGCGAGGATAAAGGGCCATTCAATGTGGTCATAGGCCTTTTCAAAATTGAGTTTCATAAATATAGTCTATTGTTGAGAGTCAAAATCCCATCCCATACTTTCTGAGGCTACAATTATGTTGTTAATGATGTAACAACTTTTTTATAAAAAAATTTATGCTCTTATTTGATAATTGCAAGAAGGATATGCCATAGGGAGATTGCCAAGGCTTCTGTTATGATTTTGTAAGAGACATTCAGTAATGTGAGGGGTCTCCAATTGGTAATGCATTCTGGATCTCTTACTTTAGGGATAAATTTAATGTTTACTTCATTAATAATCCACCCTAAATATTTTTTGTGTAGAGCTTCATGTTAAACTTGAAGCATGTCTAGTCTAAAAAAATGTCATGTGGTTGTGTAATTTTCACAAATGAAACCATCCACTCCAAGTGCTTTCATTGGCTATGTTCTACAAATATAAAAATAACTCAACAAGAGTGAGTGAAAAATAAAACATTCATTGAGCTGAAGGGATTAGCTTGAGAGGAACCACATCTATACATTCATGCAATGCTTGAGCCCACTTCAAAATATATTCTTGGTTATGAAACACAAATTTATTATGGCCTATAAAGGCTGAGGATAATTTAAAAATATTTTTTTATGTTCTTTAAATTACTTGACCTTTAAATATTTGAAAAAATATTTGGATATGTGACCACCTACTTTAAGCCAATGTAAGTGGGATTGTATCTGAGGACATTTAGATGAATGACATTCAATAACTTTATGAGTGTGTTTGATTTTAGCAGCCATGGCCTGCAAAGGGGTATCAAATGGGATTTATTGAAGCTATGCAATAACCCTCTAAAATTATTTGACCAAGGAACCATTAACCCATTTTTAACCTACCATAATGCCTAAAAAAGAAGGTGATGTGGCTGATTGCATCACTCCACCATTCGTCAAGCTAAAATCATGAGGTAGATGTGGCATTAGGTTCCAAACTTAGGTTATGAGTCATACGGTACCCTCATGATTACAGAGTAATGTGTTAATGAAAGATTGAATATGAGGGATTTTATATAAACCACCTCCCCACTCTAGCTAAAAATTGATGGGATTATGGTCTAAGAGAACAAACTCTATGTGTGTAGTGAAAACTTTCACACTGGAAATGTGAAAAGTGAACATGTGTTGATTAGAAAGCATAATGCATTCAATCCTTTTAAGAACATGATCAGAGTTGACCTATAAATTAAACCATGTAAAAAAGGATTTGGGATAAATGATAACCACTAAAATTGAGGTTCTAATAACCCCAAACAATTTTTAAAGGAAAACCAATCATCACACTCCCCAATACACCATCAGATCAACATGTTAGTAGAAAAACATATACCTATCGAGGAACCTAATGAATACTAGGTATGAATGGACATGTCCATATATTTGGGAACCTATCAATTGTTAGGTGTGAAAACATTTTTGGGATCTTTGGGAACCTGAAAACTGGTAGGTATGAAGGAATTTTTAGAATGTTTGGTACCTAATGACCATTAGGTGTGAAGGACTTGTTAGAATGTGTAGAAACCTAAAGACTACTAGGTATTAATGAATTTTTGTATTCTATGTATTTTCAATGAAATTATGTATTTTATGGGAACCTAGCGACTGCTAAGTATCAATGACTTGGAGTATTTTTTGGGAGCCAAGCAGCCATTAGGTATCAAATACTTAGTATATTCTATGGGAACCTAGTAACCACTAGGTGTTAGTGAGGTGGAGTATTATGTAAGAACCTAGCAATCACAAGGTATCAATGCCTTAGCATATTATTCAATAATCTAGTAACTACTAGGTATTTACTTGTGGGCCTATATGAGTATCAAGTGGGCTTATATGAGTAATAAGTCGTTATCAACTCTTTGGAATATAATAATTGATATGGTTTGCCTCTATGCAGATTTGGGATTTGTCCACTCATAGATTGTTATTTAATCAAGTCTTATCTGATGTATTTTATTGAAAGATTAAATTATTAAATTAATCAAAGGAGTATTTTGACACCACAATTTTATTCTTGCCTTTTTCTCTTCAAATTTTATTCTCTAATATTTAGTTTTTCTAACATGGTACTACAACTAATGGTTTGATCTTGAAGAATTAATAGAAAACACTAAGAGTGAATATAGTGAGGATAATTCTAATCTATGAAAGCCAAGAGCAAACTAGAATACAAGGGAATCATCCAATAAAATTGAGGAACATCATCTTCACATAGGCATCAAATTAAGTTGATTACTACTCCATTGGAAAGTGTACTTTGAGAGATTTCTAACAAGTAGTTTTTCAAAATTTGAGTGGTATTGAGAGAGTTATGAGCAATTAAAGTTTGCACCCTGATAAATTTTAAATAATTGCACATATATCACAAATTGTTGTGATTTTTTAAAATATTTTTTCAAATAAGTTGAGGATTCCTAAAATAAAGTTACTATCTTATTTTTAGACTCCTATAACTTGTTTTTACTAATTTTTTGAGTTTGGGGTGTTTAAATAAAATTATATTCCAAGTCAAAATTTTAATATTTTTTCCAATATTATTACATTTTTGGAAATATCCCCTAACTTAGGTTAGGCCTATTATTTATATGTTGAATAGAATTTTGACTTAATTCTAAAATTGGCTAGAGTGTTTGTTTAAATATGAAGATAATTTATTGGGTTCCTTTGTTGAATGAACACAATTTTGAGGACTAGGAGTCATCTATGAAACATGTATTGAGTATTATGGGCTTTTGGCATATTTATATGAGGAATGAAAGGGTTACTTATACCAAATAATAATATAATTTCTATGTGAATAGGAAATATTTAGTGGTGGGAATATATTTATCAATATTGCACCTAAGGTTCTTTTTCATCTTGAATGAATAGATGTGCCAAATGAGATGTGGTATAAGTTGATTAATTTATATGATAAGGAATTTGTTTTTGGATGATATTATTTAATGTAGAAAATAAAATGAGAGATTGAGGGATCTCAATTTACAAATTTCAATGGAAATAATCAAGTTAAGTAAGAAGGATGAAGACTTTGAGAAGCATGCAAAGTAGTGTGCTAATGGTTCTAATTTTACTGATTCTGATTTTGTTGATGTTTTTACCTCCAATGATGATCTTATTATTTATTTTATTGATTAACATGCTTGTTAATGATGATACAACCACATTTTTATAATTTTATTGATGTTCATGTTGTTAATGCTCATGTTGATCATATAAATGAAGACCATGTTAATAAAAGGTGTCCTTATCTTGATATTTGATCATTTTAGGAAGCACATAAAAGAAATTATAGAAATTTTAATTTATAAAATGATTTATGCATGTGGTATATTTGGAATGTATAGCCAAGGTATCATCATTCTTATTATGGAACTTTTCACACATGCAAGAGAAGGAATTGGTTATTCATGAGATTCTCATAACCATAGATATGAAAATGATTCATTTAAAAATGGGTAAGTTTTCAAATGTCTCTCATGATAGTAATAAGGATGGGAAGAAGAAGATGTGATTCTCTTCCTGCAAGACACGACATTTTTTTGAAGAATTGATTTATAAATAGAAGAGATCAAAAGAGGAGACACTTAAGGCACTTTAATTCATTCATGGAGAGATATTATTACAGGACTCATAATTCAGCTTTTAAAGGAAATAAAATTCATTCTTACCCTAAATACATAACATATAAAGGTTCTCAAAGATATGATGATCATCTTGGATTTGGCTATGATATCATGGGTATAGGAGGGGGATTACATGGATCCATTTGGCTCTCATTATTTATTTGTCCTTATATATTTTAGTAAGTCGCCATAGGTGTGATATGAGGCCACACTGTGGATGGGATGTATTTATATGGACAAGGAAAGTAGATTATTCAAATTGTTTTATATAGTTATTGTGATTGACTTATCCAACAAAAAATGGGCTCCTTAATGTTAAGGTATCTAATGAAGAATGGCTTCATCTATGATTGAGGTATCCAATATAGAGTTGTTTCATTGATGTTTGAGGTATTGAATGAAGATTCATTTCATTTATGAAAAAATAATCCAATGAAGATTGACTTCATTGATGATAGAGGTATCTAATGAATATTTATTTCATTGATGTTCTAGGTATCCAATGAAGAGTTTCCTCATTGATGATAGAGGTATCAAATGAATAATTGCTTCATCAATGATAAAGGCATCCAATGAAAAGTGGTTTTATGGATGAAAAATTAATCCAATAAAGAGTGGCTTCATTGATGACAAAGGTTTTTATTGAAGAATTTATTCATTGACACTAGAGGTATCCAATGAAGAGTGGCTTAATTGATCTTCAGGTATCCAATGAATAATTTATTCATTTATGATAGAGATATCCAATAAAGAGTGGGTTCATTGATGTTGGAGTTCACATGAGGAGTGGTTTCCTTACATAATAAATTATGAATTGATTATTCTCAAATATTTCATGATAGAGGACCAAGTGGCATATATTGACATAGTCTAGGATTTTTCCCACTTGTAGTTTTACCTACATGATTGTTAGTCAGTTTGCTTAGGATTGTTAAGGTCATTAGGGGAAAAAACTTAATGTGATTTGTAATAATGAGTTGACTTGATACCTTTTGGTAATCTAATCTGTCACTATATAATGTAACTCCTTTGTACTTTTTGGCTAATCAACCAATGGAATAATATAAAGCTCACTTTGCTTTACATCTTGCTCTCACCTAATCCTAGGGTTTCATACAAGATATGTCATTTAGATATCTTAAAGTAATAAGTCATGGTATCAGAGCTCTGATCTAATGGTTGCTTTACCATTCTTAACATCCTTGGTGTGATCTTTCTTTCATGCATTCTTGTTGTCTTTCTTTATTTTTGGCATTTTCAAGGGTTTGGTGGGATTTCATGAAAATAAATACAAACTATTTAGATAGAGTTTCAAATCATAAAATAGACAATGTCATCAAATTAATAAGGTGTCAAAACCCTAGGATTGATTGTAAACACAACCTAGTTTCGTGACAGTCAATTTCAGCCATTTTGGAGGGTTTATGGTCCTTTTTGATGATTTCACACAAATATATTGTATGCATACTAATTTTATTACCTTTTTATACTTAATTATTGCATCCCTATACTCATCTAATTCCATTCAAATCCACTAATTAACCCCTTTACTATTCATTTTGTAACATCACCTTTAATATTTCATCATCCACTAACATTATAATTCCCACATCCAATTAACCTTCATTTTAATTAATCCTACTTATCACTTAACACCTAATTAAATATTATATTGTGAATTTTAAATTCACAATCCACTTACCAACCTATTCATAGGTTTTTAACAAAACTACTCGCTATTTCTCACCTAACCCTCTTATTAATCCCATCTAAATCCCCTATCTAATCCTCATTAACTCCTAATGAAGTATAGAGTTCTCTAACTCTATAAATTTTCTCCAACATTTTTGACATCTTTAGAACCCTCTAAATCTAGAGGATTCTTGGGAATTTTAAAAATTTCTTTTGTAGACATCTAAAACTGGGCATCGATAACCTCCAATCAGGTTTTTGGCTAATTTCCACCCAAAATGCACAATTTGGCCTAAAAACATTAAAACATGTAAAATGATGTGAAAATTATATATTCAAGTGCCAATTTTGGCCAGGGTATCCCTAAATTGGGAAATGTAATTTATGGGCTAGCTAACTTTGATCATATCATTTCGAGTCAAAATGCCAAATTTGCACCCACGTGCTCTGGATTGATCTTTCCTATCAAATATCTTGCACACAACTTGTGCCTTTGTTATTTGTTGTTAAAAAAATCCTAAATGGGAATACACATCTAATACATTTGATAGTGCCTTCCAATTCTAATATAGTCAAATTTAGGACCAATAACAAGGCATTTTGATCAATTTGGGTAATTTGTGCACAATGTGCTTAATCATGCTTAAGAGCTAATTAACCTAAATCAAAACGTAATCAAGAACTCCATATAAACTTGTTGAATACTTTGTTTTGGAAATGAATATTGAATATCTACATCATCAAGTGACCTCATTTCTTAGGAAGATGTCCCTATGCCATAAATGCCACAAATATCAGGATTCATGCCCTCCATGCCTCATCAATGCCTTCCATGATGCCCTCCATGCCTATTAATTTCAACGTATTCCAATGTCATGATAAGGATAATTACAAACTTAATTATAAAAATTGAATAAATCCTCAACCACACATCTCAATCTTGAGATGGATGGTTGAGGTTGATTCTGATCAAATCCAAAAATCTATAAATAGGAGGCCTTACAACATCATTTCTAAGATTTATTGATGAAAAGTTATAATTCAAGATTGGTTCTAAAAGCTTCAAGAAACTAGTGTTATAATGCCAAATTGATTCCAAGCCAATCCAAGATAAACCAAAGGTACCAAGGAGAGATAGAGGTAGTCAAGCTTCCATTGCCAAGGACTTCATGAGCACAAGCCATGCAAGCCACTACTACAAAGGCATTTGGAGCATCCAATGAAGGTGAAGGAACTCTTGTATTTGATCCCTTAATTTTTAGTTGTGTTTATCATTTGTCTTTGTTAACTAATCTCTCCATATTGTCTAAGCCTAGAGAAGTTATGATATTAGTGTGTTTATTTCATTTTGTTTTCATTTTATAACTAACACCATACTAACCATCATCTCTTGAGTAAAATTATTAGATCAAATATGGAATTCCTAGTGGGACAAGACACATCTCACACCTGAAGAAGATAATTTTCAAATTTAAAATATTTATTTGAGTTCTTAAAACTCTTGCAAATTGATTTTCTAACTTTATTTTGCCATTTTTGGTTGCCACAATTTTTACATAGTAACCCAACGTTGGTAGAAATATTGACATCGATCACTAACTTAACCGATGTTGGTTAGTAAAATTGACATCAACCACATCCCAATTAGTTGTAACTGATGTCAGTGGTAATAACCAATGTCAGTCACTGTATTTTTCCAAAAGCATAGACCTGAGACCTCCTTTTTCAAAGATTGTTGTTACAAACTCAAAAGGGCTTCAAAGCTAAAGGACATGCTAATAATTTTGCTATAGGACCAAGTTTAAAATTTTCTCAAAACATGTTTAAATCACTTTTGCATGCGTAAAATTTGATTAGGAACCTTGTTTTGGTGTTTAACAAAGAATTTAGGTGCTTTTGGTGATTTTTTTCAAAATTTGCAATTAAGACCAAGGGGTCAAATGAACACCACCAAACATTTAATTTGGGTTTAAAATTTAACACACTTATCAATTTGTGTTTGAAATAGTTATTTAATCAAAAAAAAATTGGCAAAATGAGGAATGTTGCATGTATGCTCTTCCATTTGTCTGCTATAGGGAACCCTTAGAATCAAAAGCACCATTATTATTAAAAATAGCCTAGTCCAAGGCTTAGAAAGAAACACATCTATATAACTCCCCAAAAACTCATCAAATTTTGGGTGACCTTGAAAATGACCCTAAAGTCTTTCTATTTTCATGCTTTCTTTATTTTTATGCATCTTGGCTTGTGAGGGGGACTTCATCACCTTTCGAAAGTTCTTTAGGGAAGCTTTGACCCAAGGTTTCACCTCCTAGAATTGATATCATTTGGATCTTTTGGAGTTCCACATGGGATGTAGTGACACTTTGGACATCGCACTACACTGAGCGAATAGAAAGATGTATTGGTTGCAAAAAGGACTAGACCTTTTTGCAACAAGCCAAGTGATATGGACCCAAAATCCATGATTTTATTTTGCATTGTTTGGCATGAAAGTCATTATGTAATTGATTCCCCTAGATCATTTGGAAGCTTGTTAGATCTTAGACAAATCCCCACTTATCTTAGAATTATTGTTGGTGCAAGGTGCACCTCAAGGTCCATGTTACAGTACTTTAATTTGAGATAAGGGGGGTGTAAAAAACCCTACTATATAATGTGCATTTACTTTTGGATGAACACTTAAAACACTCTCAAATGACATATATTGATTGATTCCAATAATACCAAGCAACCTTGCAGTTTAGGATCTAAAGGCGATTAAATAGTTGATCTTGTCCTAGTTTAAAGACTTGTGTGGAGTCAAATACTTGGTGTAAACAAACAATCCAAAACCAAACACATAGTCCAAATTTTTATTTGAACAAAGAGGCATTATGCTGCCCATGTGAGATCATCAATTTGCCTTGTTCAAAAAATTCATCAAAAGCTTGAGAGTCATATCATCCACTTTGGCATAGTTATGCCACCCAATTGAGTCTAGACCTTTACCAACGTTGTTTAAGTCCTCTTATAATCCAACTTCGGAATTACATATTTACAAGTTTATAGGGTTGATGTGTTATGTGGGTTTTCCATTTGCACTAAACTTGAGGGAACTTATGTTTAATTTCCAATTTGGATTGAAGGCTATTTTAGACTCATAATCATTATCATCACCTGATAGAATTAAGCAATTTTGTGCTAAACACTCGCACTTTAAGTCTATACACCACAACATTTTGAGGCAAGAAAGGTATTGTTATGCTACCAAAATTGTAGGAAAACATCTTTGCCTTAGAAAGCTTTTGAAGTAAACCTTTTTTTGTCACCTTTTTGGGTAGTATAGCATCTTTATGCTACCCAAAACATTTTAAATATTGTTTTATAGACCCTCTTACATAGAGTCCCAAATTTATTCCTACATTTTTAGACCAATTCGAGAGTACTTTTGTGATCTTTTGTCTAAAATAGTTATACTGATCACCTTTGTCTAGCTTGTTTGTCAACAAAACCAAGTTTTATACCATTTTTTGTGAGAAAATAAACTATTGTTTCATACCTTATACCTAGTTGATCAAGTTCATGACCAAGAATTGAATGCCTAGTGTTTGTTAAAAGTGTTTCAAATCCATTAAATTAAAACTTTCATCTATTTTCAAAGCCTAGATTTTGACACCGTTTGGCGAAGAGTCCTAACACATGCCTTATTTGAGCCTAGATTTTGATGCCACATTTGGCCAAAAGACCTAGAAACTTTTAAATCCCTAGATTAGAATAATTTGAAACACTTCAACCTTAGAGTTTGGTATTTCAATTTTTTAGTCCTTTTACTTGCTTATCTTTATGTAAACAGTGAAACATTAGATAGTTTATGCTAGCTTATTGCCTCACAAATATTTTCATAAATCCTTTTGATCCTTTTGACAAATCTAGACCAAGTTGAAGGCATCATTTGTTTTAGATTCTATCCTTTTTAGAGTTTGTATAACTCTTTGAACTTTTATCGAAAAGCATTAATCTCAACATATATTCCTACACTCATAGTAGACTCATGTACAATCTAGGGATTAGTAATGTAGTTTCATAAGAAGAAATGGTGCAAGACCCCTATGCAAATAACATTGCTTATGAGATGGATTCTTATCCCTATTATAATTCTCAATCAAGGGCACAAAACCAAGATTCATTAGCTAATTATCTAGTTAACACACCACCTTACACATAATATGACCAAGAACAAACCACATAATACCTAGCTACAATACCTGCAGTGGATGAGCCAATACTTCAATAGTCATATTATACTAATACAGCCTCCACTTATGATCTATTTTTATTTGAGTGACATTTGTTAGAGAACAAAGACAAGATTCTGGTTAGAGCCATAGAGGTAGGAGCTAAGTTTCCAGCAGACTTCCCCCATGAAAATTTACCAAGTCTAGTAAGAGTGCCCCACAATATCATTTACGATCAACAGGCTTCTTTTAGAAATCCTATGGCTCTAGTCCAAACAACGTACCAAGATCCTAATATGTCTCATTAAATTGAAAACATCATGGAAGAACACTTTAACCAAATGTAGATAGCATATCAAACATATCTAAATCTAGCACATGATTTCAATCAGATGAACATGGTAAGTAAGCCTCTCATTGACCTAGTTCCTTCAATAGGAGTGATGATAGAGTTAACTAGACAAGAAAATATGAATTCAAACCCATTTTTACAAACTAATTCAATAAATAACCTGATGTATATGCCCATTATTGAATAAGTATCTTCAGCCTCTACACTAAATAGTGAGTCGAATGTAGTAGATAATGTGCAGATAATGTCCAATCCTGATCAAAGTGGTACTAATGTGAAAACAACTAGCCAACAACATGTACCTATAGTTAATCTTATAAATAAATCATCATACCAAGGAATAGGAGTTTCTACATCCCAGCCTCAACCAATTGCTTCCTTAAGTATACAACCTATGGGATTAGGTAATCAAACAATGACTAATATCACACCTCAATGATAGAATGTGATGAACCCTACTCCTCAACAAGTAATGCGTAGTATTCCACAATAACAAGCACAACCTAGTATATCAATTAAATAGAGGACAAATACATTACCACCTCAATCAAGGGAAACAAATATTCCACCTCGCTAGGTAATGATAAACATACCTCTTCAATTACAGACTAATATGCCAATTCAAAACCAAGCAATGACTAGTCAACAATGTGAAAATATTGGTCAGTGATAGATGTTAAATCTACAACCTACTTTCACTTCCTAACAAGGATTCATATAATAATGAGACCCCCATATTTCTCAGGTACCTACTAAACAATCATTAGTTCAAAATGTGCCACAAATCCAAAGATAGGGTCTTGGTCCACAAGTTCCTACTCAACAACAAGGTTTTATTAGTTGATAGCGTGTCTCTTTTCAACCATAGTAGGAATAATATAGTTATATCCCCTCATCCAAACCACAAAATCCTTTAGATCAAACCTTTATCACCAACCCAAACTAAAATATTATGCAACCAAAAGTGTAAATTCTAGTACATCCTAATCCATATATGTGTAGTCCTGGTCCATTCCCCAACTAAGCCAATATACCTCAATTAGTATATCCATCATACCCTAGTCAAAGTGTCCCACTTGTGACCTCTCATCCATTTACCCAAACTAACATTCTCTCTCAAACTAATATCCCTTCCAGTTTCCTCTCCTAGGAATTACAACAAATGAAGGATGTAATTGTTGCTATTCAGGTGGGGAAGTAGACCAAAATTTTTAAATTATATGACGTATGTTCCTATCCATTCAACATGGAGTATTTTTAGATACCATTTCCTCTAAGATATGAACCTTTGAAATTCGATAAATGCAAAGGGAAAGGTGATCCTAAGGTTCATTTGACTGAATTCTTTATTGCACGTCAACCAATGGCATATAGAAACATATACCTTTTGTTATTGTTTCCAAGGAGATTGGTTTTCCAAGCCTTGGAGTGATTTTTAAAGTTGCCCAAGAATTCAATAATAGACTTTTATGATCTGTTTTATAAGTTTGTGCAACACTTTTCCTATAATGTTGAGCATGAGATTTCATTTGTGGACCTAACACAAGCAAAGCAAAAAAATTGGTGAAAGTTTTTCAAGTTATTTACAATTATGGAGAGCCCTTGCATTCCATTTCACCCATAGTTTACTATATAAATAATTAGCCACTATGTTTACTAAAAATTTGCATAGTGAGATAGCCTATCATTTGGAACTGCAATGTGTGCATACATTCAAAGAGATCATTGATAAAGGTTTGTTGATCAAGAGGGTGCTCATAAATAAAGGAGTCATCAAGCTTAATTAAAATAATCAAAATCAAGGTACCAATTAGGGAAATGACCAACACCTAAATTAAATGCAATCATCACAACTGACACAAGCCAATAATCAAGAAAGATCGAAGTAATTCAACTACAATAGGAATGTTGTGGGAAATAGAGTAACTAAATCCCATCATGTGAAAACTATGAAAACCTCATCTGCACCACATTTTCAACTTACTCTTACCAAACAACAAAAACTTGCACAATAAATACAACAACCCTTACCATTACAAATCCCTCCTCTTAGGAGAACCATGCCTACACATCATAGCTTTAGTGACCTAGGAGAACATATTGAATCTATATTTTTCAAGTTTACTACCACTAATCTGATTATTTGGCCTATATCAAAGCATTATATGCAAGGTATTCCTTACTTTTATTGGTATCATGAAGATGAATTTTGTGACTATCATCAGGTCAATAGGCATAATCTATGAAGATGTCTCCAAATCAAGCATTTAATCAAGAATATGTTGGAGAATGAGGAGATAAAATTGGATAATGGTGATTCTACTTCAAATCAAACTCTGAATCTATCAAAACCCCTTTCCTTGACATAACAATCAATAGCAATAGAATAATTAGCAACAACAACAATGGTCAGTGCAACAACAAAATCAACAATATCAAAATCAAAGGCTAAAACAATAGAATCAACAAAATCAATAGCAGAATCCATAAAAATATAACAATGGACAAAACCAAGGTCATAATGGCAACAACCAACAAACCTACCATGCAATTGCATATGACTACAATAGGATTGTAGGTCATATTATAGGGGTAGAATTAATACCATTTCCATTAATCCTAGACCAAACACTAATTAGCATAGACCATTGCTTGACAAAAATATTCAACCAAATCACATAAATAATCCTTCTTTGACCTGGGAGTACATATAGGCAAACCAACAAACTAGGACTTATTTTAGATCTTATAAGTGATACTCATTCTTGCCACATGACCACAGTCAAGTGCATTGGCAACTGAGACTTGTCATGTCTGGTTCCATGCCATTTCCAAAATTGGTAAGCAATACTAGTCTAGTATTTAATCCCAATTGTGTAATCACAACTCAAAGGTCAAAGATTACTTTCCCAAGCCCACAACCATCTACCACTTTACCTATCATCCAACCAACCATTCAACCTTGAAATAAACCATTCACTACTGACCAAGATAAGAATTTTGATATCGTGGAATAATTGCAGAAGACACCATCAAAAATTTCTATTTTAGATTCGCTACAGATATCAATAGTACATAAGAACATCTTGAATGAATTTTTGACACAATCCACTATTGCTAGTAACATATCCCTTGATAATTTTCAATCTTTGGTTGGACACCTAGCTCCAGCCCAACAAGTGACATTCAACCAAAGTGATATGTCTTCCCTTGGCCCACTCCATAATAACCTGTTATACATTGAGGTTTATATAAAATGGCATAAAGTGAAATGTGTCATTATAGACAATGGATTTGGCCTCAACATAGTGTCTCTAAGTCTCATCAAGTTTCTTGGGTATATAATGACAGATATCTAGTCAAAAATAATAACTATCAAAGCCTCTGATAATCAAGAAAGAGAATCCCAAGGCACCATTAATTTGTCAGTTATCATTCAAACTTTGACCCATGATACACTTTGCCATGTGCTTTATTTAGAGTTATCATACAACATACTTTTAGGCAGGCCATGGTTACATGAGATTTGTGAAGTACCATCAACACTGCACCAATGTATCAAGTTTTCCCACTCAGGGATGGAGGTAAATATTCTGGGAGATTTACACCCATATAAGCACTGCAAGCATCTTGAGGCTGAGTTTTAAAGCTATAATTATAAGTATGGCATGAATCCAAGTTTCAAGCAGGATAAAGGAAAGGCTATACTTATTTATCCTTAATCAGATAATTTCATAGATCTTAATACCTTGGATTCCCTTTCCCACATGCCACCTCCTGAAGCTTCTAATCATTTCACCATTTCAAATAATGGACCGAAAAAATATGTGACCCATGACACATTTCATATTACCAATCTTCCTTATAATTTGAAAACCTTTGGGTGACCTGAAGTCATCCCACATATACATTGGTAATAAAAGAATAAAGATAAAGGACATGTCACATTTGTACCAGCATCTAGCCTAGAACTTGACCCTCTTGAAGGAGATGAATCATGGTTATACAACGATGACCAAGCTGATTGTTATAAAAATGTAAAGTATCCTATTCCCAATAGGACATAGAGCATCTTAATTATAAAGGAAGAGGCCTTAGATCAAATCAACAAGGAACCATCGAGCCAATTTCCATGACTAAATATGAAAGAACTTATAAAATTGACTTTAAACTTCTTGGGGGTGATCCCACATATCTTATTCAAACTCCATCACCAGTGACTTGTGATGATGATGTCGACAACAAAGTAGAGTCCCATCATAGCCTTACCTTTGATAACCTAGCTGAAACCAATTTGTTTGATACCAATGACATTTGTACCCTTACCCAAGATATTCATCACAATCCATTTCCATTATATTATCCCCAATAAATATATCAGGACCAACAAGAATCCAATCTACTGATTAATGAGTTCTAGAATGATGAGGCATTCTATGATTTTTTAGGCCTTAGAGATAATATTCCGTTGGGAGATAACAAATCAAGATTCTTAATCACATTTGATCCTACAACCTATTTTAAAGATTGAGTGAACACTCTTAGCCAAAAATAAATAAGTAAAACATTGAGGTCCCAAAGTGAAAACCTCTTTGAGGCACTTTCTAAACAAGGAAAAAGTAAAGATAAAAGTTAGTCTAGTGGTGAAAACCTATTTTAGGTGACATTAGATGGGGGTGTTCATTCTTCTTTGAATTTAGAGTAGGAGACCACCAACGATGAACTTACCTATGGATCAGAGTTCAACTTTGAGTAACAACAAGTATTTGATCAAATACTTCAAGAAGTTTTGACTATTATTGTTACATGGCCAGATCTCCCATTAAGGGATTCAAATTCATCATGCCTAGGAGAAGTTGAAGAGCAAGTCCTAATAGAGGACCTTGACATAATCCAATAGTTCAAGTCATTGCCTACTATCCTAAAAGATAGTTTAACCCTTCTAGTCAAAGATATAATAGAGGTAAACATTGGGACTTCATCAAACCTGAAATGGATAAAATTAGGTGCATCCTTCACTGAGGAGGAATGTGATGTCTTTATAACTCTATTGAGAGCATTTGTAGATATCTTTATCTGGGCCTATTTTGGTATGTCAGGTTTAGACCCCACCTTGGTTCTACACCACCTTGTGGTTAATCTTGATGCTAAATCAATGAAACAAAAGCTACTTAAGATGCATCCTTGTATTGGTAAAGAAAGAGTTAAAAAAAACTCTTAGAATTAGGATGTATTCGATCCATTGACAACTCAGAATGGATCTCTAATGTAGTACCTATTATCAAAAAGCCTGAAGGAATCAAAATTTATATTGATTTTTGAGACATCAATAAAGCTTGTCCTAAAGATGATTTTCCCTTACCTAATATCAACATGATCATCAATTCCATGGTAGGTTATTAAATGATTTCACTTATGGATGGCTTTTCAGGATACAACTAGATTAGAATAACACCAGAAGATTAGCATAAAACATCATTCACCACTCCATGGGGAACATTTTGTTATCAAGTGATGCCATTTGGCCTTAAGAATGTTGGGGATATATATCAAAGGGCCATGACTATCATATTCCATGATATGATGCATGATATTGTTAAAGACTATGTTGATAACATATTAGGAAAATCCAAAACTAGGGCCACCCATTTAGCAGTGATATGCAAGATATTTGAAAGACTATGAGAGTACAAACTCAAACTAAATCTAAATAAATGTGTGTTTGGTGTAACCACAGGCAAATTACTTGGCTTCATCATGTATCATAGAGGTATTTAAGTCAACCAACTAAAGTATATGCCATAACTAAGATGCCACCATGAACCAATGTAAAATAACTCCATAGTTTACAGGGTAAGATCCAGTCAATCCAATGTTTCATCTCTTAATTAATAGATAAGTACCATCCATTTTCACACCTTTTAAATAAAGGAGTTGCATTCCACTAGGATGATTACTACCAAATAAATTTTCAATAGCTCAAAGATTATCTTGTCAATCTACCTATTTTATTACCTCCTATGCTAGGAAAGCCATTCTTGTTATACCTATTAGCTACTGATCATGCCCTGGGGGCACTCTTGGCTCAATATGATGATAATGGAAAGGAACATGTTGTATAATACTTAAGCCATACCTTGGTGACATATGAACATAACTATGTGCCTATTGAAAAAGCTTTTCTAGCCATGGTTTTCATAGCTCAAAAACTGCATCATGGTTTTCTAGCCATGGTTTTCATAGCCAACTAAAGTCTATGCCATAACTGAGATGCCACCATGAACTAATGTAAAATAACTCCATAGTTTACAGGGTAAGATCCAGTCAATCCAATGTTTCATCTCTTAATTAATAGATAAGTACCATCCATTTACACATCTTTTAAATAAAGGAGTCGCATTCCACTAGGATGATTACTGCCAAACAGATTTTCAATAGCTCAAAGATTATCTTGTCAATCTACCTATTTTATTACCTCCTATGCTAAGAAAGCCATTCTTGTTATACCTATTAGCTACTGATCATGTCTTGGGGGCACTCTTGGCTCAATATGATGATAATGGAAAGGAACATGCTGTATAATACTTAAGCCATACCCTGGTTACATATGAACATAACTATGTGCCTATTGAAAAAGCTTTTCTAGCCATGGTTTTCATAGCTCAAAAACTGCATCATTACATGTTGAATAATAAAACCATGATCATTTCAAAGGTAGATCTGCTCAAATATCTACTATATAAAACAAATTTTCAAGCTAGAATAGCTAAATGGATCATGTATCTCAATGAGTTTGACATAGAGTATGTTAATCAAAAAGCAATCAAGGGACAAGTTCTTGCAGATCAACTTGTTGAAGCACCTCTCATGGACACACAACCACTCAAGTTTCAATTTCTTGATGAATCCATAATGACCATCATGGACACACCCTTTGAGGAGTAGCCCTAAAAGCTATATTTTGATGGTTCATTCACTGCACATGGATCGGGGGCAGGCCTATTATTTATTACACCATAGAGGTATCTAATCCCTAAATAATTTAAAATCATCTTTCCTTATACAAATAACATGGCCAAGTATGAAGCACTTATTGCAAGACTTTGACAAGTAGTGTATTGGAATATATCTCATTTTCAAGTTTATGGTGATTCTTAATTAATCATCAATCAAGTTAGAACATTTTCAGACCAAACATGACAAGTTGGTTCTATATAAAGCCATGGTTGACACTCTTAAAAATAAAATTACTGACATTTAGTTTGATCATATAACGAGGGCTAATAACAAAACTACAAATTCCATGGCTACTATTGGCTCTCTGATTCAATAAATAAATAAAGCTAGAGAGTATTAGTTCCTAGTCAAGAATTTGTTAGCACCAGCTCATGAACCTTCAACCATTGCTATGATTTGTGATATTGTTGGTCCTAATTCTATCTGGTACTCAGACATTTAAAACTACCTTCATGATGAAAATCTACCACCTAACCTATCTCAAAAACAAACCAAAGCCTTCATTCATCATTCTGCTCATTATACTCTACTTGGATCCACTCTTTACCATCATAGTTTTGATAGAACTTTTCTTCATTGTTTAACTTTGATAGAGTCTACATTAAAATTTAGAGAAGTTTATGGAGTATGTGGAACCCATTCTAATGGGGTATTCCTATCCAAAAAACTCTTACGTACTAGTTATTATTGGCCCATAATGGATGTAGATGCCACTACATATGTAAACAAATGTGACAAATGTCAATGGCATGCTAATCTGATTCATGCCCCAGAAAAAACTCTAAAACTGATGTTGACACCATGGCCATTTTATATATGGGGACTTGACCTCATTGGGAAGATTAACACCACTTCATCTAATGGCCATAAACAAATCCTTACTACCATTGAATATTTCACTAAGTGGGTTAAATCTATACCCCTCTTACATGACTGGAAAGCAAATTTCCAAATTCATCTTCAACCATCTCATCTACCACTATAGTATCCCCTCTGACATTATATTTGATAATGGAAGATCATTCAAGAACAAAGATGTAGACCAACTATGTACTGAATACAACATCATACCACTTTTCTATAACATATTACCCTCAAGGTAATGCCCAGGCCAAGGCATCCAACAAAACCATTGTCAATATATTCAAAAAGATTATTAATGATGTTGGTCATGATTATCACCTCCAGATATTCCCTGTGCTTTGGGAATACCATACCAATCATCGTACCCCCACAGGAGCCACTCCATATGATCCATAAACTCCACTGATTCAACTCAAAGTGAAGTTCAAAATATGAATACTGATTTCTCAAAATTGATACAAATTCTCAAAAAACTCAAAAGAACTTGCAAAATGTTTTGGCATAAAACGTTCTCGATTATTAAATCAATTTTTTAATAACATTGTGTTATAATTATCATAATGAAAATTACTTGCATGAGTTCATTTACTAATTAAACCAAATCAGCAAACTGAAAAAAAAAATCATGCATCAAAATGACAAATTACCAAGAAACACGAAACGTGATAACGAAGTTCGGCTCAACAAATGATGCCTACATCTCTGGGTTCTCCAAAGGAGTGGACCATTTCCATTAAGGGCATTTCAACAACCTAGAAATAATAAACAAATTTCCTACAAGTTGATCTCTCAATACAAAATTCACCTTCACCGTGACTAATAATCAAGCCCGGCACCTTCGAATTCCATGAGTCTTCACACCTGCAAAGTTGCTCCAAAAGTCCTAAAAATCTCTTATATGGGCTTAAAAATACTCTTCCATTATACAAATTGGATAAGAAGAGTGTTAATACTGAGCATCATGGCTGAAAAATGGATAAAAATCCATTATCTAAGCTTTCTTAAAGCTTTTACAAAGTCTTGGCCTTTAAAAATAAAAAACACAATCCAAAACTTGTTTAAAACAAATACAGATTCTTGCTTTTATAATCAGTTGCAAGCATCATAGTGGCTAAGTCTCCTAACATTTTGCCACAAGGTTAGGGGTTCAAAATTTGCCACCCACCTTTCTAGGCACCTTGCATGAATTTGAATTTGTCTCCTCCTTGTTTGGCGCATCAGACTCCTCCTTGGGTGCTTCAAACTTTGTCTTTATCCCACATGTGTGGGTTCAGCAGTTAAGTAAGGCTTAAAATAGCCTTTAACCACCATTTTCCAATGTGGGTTCATCCACATGCTATGTGCTTGGGGAAGGGAAGATTTTGAAAGGGTCTTTGGCCACCCACTTGGCATGTAGCTTCGGCCACCTGAGACTCCCTTGACTCAGGCTCACGTTGAGTCTATCCTTGGAGAGCGCGCCATGCCACGAGATTCACCACCTTGCTTGCCACATGGCTCAGTCAATGAGCTTATCTTTGAGATTAATCATGCCACATGTCAACCTCCCATTGGTCCACTTTTTGCATGTAAATAATGCCACATCACTTGTCGACACCAAAATTTTACCCATCGAACCAAAACTTTAGCGGCTGATAACTTTTGCATACAGTGTCCGTTTTGCAAACCACAAAAAGCATCAAAAAGCTCTCAACAAGCTCTATGCTATGCAATCATTTTTATCAAAATATGGAAACTTTTATTTTTTCACAAATGAAGAGATCCACTTGGATCACCATACTTGTTTATGGTACTAAATCCATCCTTCCCATTGAGGTCGAGTTGACTTCACTACACATCTCTTTCAAGCATCTCCTAGATGATCATGACTATCGAGTAGCTTGCTTGCAAGAGCTAGATCTACTTGATGAAAAATGCATAGTCACACTCAACAATCTTCAAGCATATCAAAATCGACTCAAAGGCCACTATAATCGATGTGTGAATTATAGAACATTTAAACTTGGTGATCTTGGTCTTAAATAAAACTAAAAGAATACCATGGCCGAGAAGAAACATAAAAATAAATTTAAACCAAACTAGATAGGGCCTTTCATCATCACTGTAGATTGTGGATCAGGAGCATACAGGATTGCCACGCCAGATGATGATAAACTTCCAAAGCCAATGAATATTATTCATCTCAAGTAGTACTATTCTTGAATACTAAGGTGTATTGTCTGTAAAGACCATTTTAGCTATACCATTTTATCACTATTATTTTTTGTATATATACTACCCTTATTCATCCTCTTACATGTATCTACTTTCTATTTCTGACCTATCAACCCAACATGTTCTAAAGCCTAGCCCAATTGACCTTGGTTTTTATCATTCATTACATAGTTTTAGCATTAAGGTATCTAATCAGTTTCATTAGCTAGTTCAAGTACTTCAAACAAGGAGCGTATCTTGAAATAGTGTGACAGAAGTTTCAATAGTTACATCCTTCATTTGTTAGTCCTTTCTTACCACCAGTCTTGCTACAAATTATAAATACTTTTGGGCAAATTAGTAACATTGATCTATGCCAATGTGTCCTAGTTATAACCGCCTATGGGAAAACTAGGGGCAATACTAAGCCTTGACATCCCAAATTAACACTTCCTATGCCATACTATGTCTTTATACTAACTATGCCTATTTTGTTTGAATTAACTACTGCACTAGTCGAGTTCCTCCACTGTAAAGGTAGAAATATAGTGACTTGAGGTCCTACTTTGGGACTATGTAGGTAGTGCTCAATACTTTTTGAGGTCAGCTTAGTCACCCTTTAACCCACACTCTCACCATTTTGTGAACAACCTAAGCCACACTCTCACCATTTTTTGAGCAACCTAAGTTTGAATACTCTCACCATTTTGTGAGCAACCTAAGTTTATATGCTCTCACCATTTTGTGAGATTGAACCATTTAGTGTCTCATCATTCTCGATTGAGTTGTGATACTTCAAACAATTCCAAAAACATTTCAAAAAATTGCTAGAAAAGAACAAAAGCATTGACAACTTCTTTGCCTTAAGGATTCTAGGAACCCTTACTAAGTTACAAGCAAATCACTTGTCATTTAGTTTCCCCATCCTTTTTGGCCTTTTTCTCTCATGCACTTGTTGTTTTGTAAGACCATTTTTCTTCTTTTCTCACATCCATTATGTTTTTTTTTCTTCAGTTATCACATTCTTCCCATTCCTTGGGAGAACTATATTTAGCCTAAAGTTTTTTATTAGATATTACATCTATGGAACTATGTAGGTAGCATCCACTTGCCTAGTGTATATGGAGACAACTGGACCACCCCCTTCCTTTTCTTCTATTCCCCCATTTTGTTTAGTTGCCACCTATTTTCTAGGGGCAATGTTCATACAGTTTTTATTGCATTATTTATTTGTTTATTTCTGCTTATTTTATTTATTTGTCTACCTATTTATTTACTTTCAACACTATTGCCTTGATTCGGTTTATGTGTGTTCATTTGGTGATTCCTTTCCCACACTTACACTTGAATCCATTCATATTCATATGTTTACATTGTCATCATAGTTTCTATCATTGGCATATTATTTTATTTTGAGTATTGGATTATGGGAGTCAGTTGTCATGCATATTTTGGCCAATTCCTCATGATTTTATACCATGATGCCTACCGACACATGTTATAACAAACCTTAGATTCAAGAATTCTATTCAATAATGGTAGCATCTCTTCAACACCGACATCTTGATTCCACTCCCAATTATATATAAAACAGAGTAACTGACCATGAAAGAATTTCAACCTTCATTAGTTCAGATGAGCATCTCCCTACTATTAGGTTGTTCCAATTCATTATTACCCTTTGTATTAAATTATCATCATCCTTGGCCAAGTTTATCATGTTTGCCATAATCGGGGTCCAATGATTATAACCGCCTATGGGCAAATCATTGCACACTATCCCACCTACATTTGTCAATGGTTATAACCACCTTTGGGCAAATATTTGTGTTGTCACCACTTTGCTTTTTCTACCCATACAGGGGCATGTTGTTATCTTGTTTGTCTATCTTAACTAGGGCAGTTCCATCTTCTTAATGATTATAACCACCTTTGGGCAAATCATTGCACACTATCTCACTTACATTCTCAATGATTTTGACAACTTTTTGAATATAATTATGCTTTCACCCCATCATCCTTCCTTTCCTTGGTCCCCTCATTTCACTTCTTTCTTTTTGAGGGACCATTTTCTGACCTGCTTATGCCAACTGTTCCCTCGAGGGGGCATCATACGATTAGTTTATCATCATTACAGCTATAGGCATACAAGACCTTTTCATTCTTTGAGCAGATGTTACTATGCTTATAGCTTTCAATGCCTTCCCAAATAGGGGAAAACTATAGACACCTAAAATTGGCCATCGATATCCTATCAGGCTTTTGGCTAATTTCTACCCAAAATGCACAATTTGGCCTAAAAACACTAAAACATGAAAAATGATGTGAAAATGATATATTCAAGTGCCAATCTTGGCTAGGGTATCTATAAATGAGGCAATACAATTTATGGGCTAGCTAACTTTGATCAGATCATTTCAAGTTAAAATACCAAATTTGTACCCATGTGCTCTGGATTGATCTTTCCTATCAAATATCTTGCACAAGTCTTGTGCCATTGTTATTTATTTTTGGTAACATCCTAAATAGGAATGCAAATCCAATGCATCTGATAGTGCCTTCCAATTCTAATATATTCAAATTTAGGACCAATAACAAGGCATTCTTATCAATTTAGGTAATTTGTGCACAATGTGCTTAATCATGCTTAAGAGTTAATTAACCCAAATCAAAGCCTAATCAAGAATTCCATAGAAACTTGTTGAATACTTTGTTTTGGAAATGAACATTGAATATATACATCATCAAGTGACCTCATTTCTTAGGAAGACATCCCTAGGCCATAAATGCCATAAATATTAAGATTTGTGCCCTCCATGCCTCATCAATGCCTTCCATGATGCCCTCCATGCCTCTTAATTACCCCTTCTTCCAATGTGATGATGAAGATAATTAAAAACTTAATTCCAAAAAATGAATTAATCCTCAACCACACATCTCAATCTTGAGATGGATAACTGAGGTTGATTCTAATCAAATCCAAAAATCTATAAATAAGAGGCCTCACAACATCATTTCTAAGATTTCTTGATGCAAAGCTATAATGCAAGATTAGTTCTAAAATATTCAAACAACTAGTGTTATAATTCCAAATTGATTCCAAGCCAAGCCAAGCTAAAACCAAAGGTGCCAAGGGGAGATGGAGGTAGTCAAGCTTCCATTGCCAAGGAATTCATGAGCACAAGCTGAGCAAGCCACTACTAAAAAGGCATTTGGAACATCCAAGGAAGGTGAAGGAAATCTTGTATTTGATCCCTTATTTTTTAGTTGTGTTTGTCATTTCTCTTTGTTAACTAAGCTCTCCCTAGTGTCTAGGCCTAAGGATGTTATGCTATTAATGTGTTTATTTCATTTTGTTTTCATTTTGGAACTAACACCATACTAACCATCCTCTCTTGAGTCAAATTCCTAGATCACACCTTTTATTCCCTTAACCACCCTTATAAATAGCAATACGAAGCTCTTGGCTATACTAATTCTAAACCCTCAATCTTGTATAATCTCCACCCTCTCTTATCTATCATATCACATCTATAATCCTTATTTGCATCCATATCCATAGTCTCTTGCATATACCAAAACTTTGAAGCCATTTTATCTTGCAATCCAACATATTTCAATATAATTTTCTAAGAGAAACAACTATGATCTTGGAGGGAAGACTCAAAGAGGTAAAATTATGGTAAGATTGCTCTAATTAAGTCTAATTAGTTCCAATATCTTTCCTTTTTGATGATTTTATTAATTTTGAGTAGACTATAGCTTATTATGTGAAGTTTAAATCTATTACTCAAACCTTTACATTAATACATTTGTACAATTAGGTTTTCCACTTAATTATTCTTTTTAGGTTTTTGAAGATATTTAGTGGGTCTTTCATAGAATTTTCATAAGTGTTCCAGATCTAGAGATTCTAAACTTGGTGAGATTTTACACTTATTGGCATAAATTGGAGTTTTGGGCCTTTATTGCACCTATGGGATATTAAAAGTGTACACGTAGATAATAACCCAATATTGATACCTTAGGGTACATGTGTAGTCAACAACCTTGACATCAGGACTTCAAGCTATATGTGTAGTCAACAACCTCGACATCGAGACATTAGACTACATGTGTAGTTAACAACCATGACATTGGGTGTTGGGCTACCCATACCAACTCATTAGACATCTCAATGTGAGGCAATCATGTGGAATGATTGCTAGTTTGGTATTTATAGAGTAAAAAATTTACTCTACATTTCATTCTATTTTCAGTCGCGCGCCACAAAATTTTGTCTTCGTATACTTTGGTTTGAGATGGTAGAGTTTTGAAACAGAGCATGGGCTCTATTTTCCTTTTAATTCATTTTTGTCTAAGTGTTGAAGTAAAGTGGAAGCTGATAAGTGTCATCTTCCAAGGCATCCTTTCTCTAGCAAAAAAGCCAAGTGTCATCGTCCAAGGCACCTTTCATATTTTCTATGAGTTGGTCAAAATGTGCCACGTATCTCACAGTGACTCAAAAAAATGTGCCAAGTGTCATCATCTACAGTTTCATATCAGCACTCGTGTTTCATCTTTTTTCATCGAAAGGTTTAACAAGCTAAGTATCAGGATCAAGCAGAAAGTGCCAAGTGGCAGTCATAAAAGGTCTCAATGTTGCTTTTATAAAAGCAATAGAATGTGCCATGTATCCCAGCAGAAGAGAGTGGAAGCCACCAAGTGTCACGATCTAAATTATCTTCATTTTTCTTTGTTGATATAGCAAAGACTGTGATGGGTCCCAAGTTTTGTTTCTTAAGTAAGCGAAAGCTGCCAGGTGTCATTGTCCATGTAAATGTGAAATGAGACCAAATTGTTTCTATGGTATAAACAAATTAAAGTGGAGACCACCACGTGTCATCTTTCATAGGTTTTTAAAAGGGTAGCTACAAGTAGCGGAGATCACCACATAACCCCAAATAAGTAAAGCAGAGATTGCCATGTGTCCTTTAATACAAGCAGCAGAAATTGACACCTATCCCTATGTCCCTTTTAAAGTTACTCGGGTAAGAAATGTTGTCGGTCTTATTTTCTTTTAAGTTGTTGAAGTTTTGAGGAAGCAGATAGCGACAAGTGTCAAAGGTGGAACATTCTTGGGCAAAGACACAAAAGAGTATAAGTTATGTAGAAAGTGTTGCGTGTCTTCAATAGTTGCTGCAGAACATGCCAAGTGTCATTTTCTAGTGTCTCCTAAGTAATAGAAAGATTTTTAAAGAATTGGCTAAGTGTTATCTAGCATTTAAGAGAAGGGAGCATCCTGTAATCTATTTCAGCCAATGAACTGCCAGAAGATGAAGCATTTTAGAATCTATAAAATATCTTCTGTTAGACACTGCCAGTTTGGTTAGATTTCAATTGGGCCGTTAGATTGGGAACAAGCAGACAATCCAGAGCAAATCCAAGGCTATAAATAAGGGTGTAGAGATCACCAGAAAAGGATCATCATCAATTATCAGAGATATTTTTGAAGAGAGATTTTTGAGAGATAATTATTTTAAAGAGTCTAGACTTTCTAGAGATGTGACTAAGTAATATCATTTGCTTTTGTCTCATTTTCTTGAGTTGAAAGGTTTATATAACTGTACGTGCTTTTGCACCTCTTATATGACTGAAAATTCAAATAAGAAGATTGAACCCTATGCCTTTGTTGATATTTTTTGTGTCATTTGCAAAAGTAGTCTAGGCTGTAGACTTTCTAGAGCTGTGATTAGGAATGTCATTTTCTTTTGTCTCATTTTCTTGAGTTGAAAGGTTTATATAACTATATGTGTTTCTATGCCTCTTATATGAATGGAAAATTCAAATAAGAAGATTGAAGCCTATGCCTTTGTTGACATTTTTTGTATCACAACAAAAGTAGTCTATGTTGTGAGCCTCTATTTCTATTGTTTCCATCTTTTACATTGATCATGCACTTGTTTGCTCTTAAATGTAAATGAATCCTATATATAGTCTCATTGTGCTCAGGATTAAGGTCGAATTACATTCAGGTGCATTGCCATAGATTAGATTTCCTTTCTTGCATTTGTGTTTCTAATTTAAATTCCTATCCCTTTTCCCAGTATATACTTGATTGAAAGAAGAACCAGCTTCTCAAAAATCTAGAGGTTATTTCAAGACACAAGTCCCATATCTTGAAACTTCCCATTGTTGTTGATTAGAATCAAGCACAATTTTAAATCTTCAATAGTTTTTGGCATGCTTGATGGGACCAATCTTGAAGTTTCTTTCAAGATCAACCAGAGAGCAACAAGGAGTCAGAGTTGACGTCAAAGAATCAAATTCAAGAAGAAATCACCATTTGGTATGTATAATTCTGTTACTCAGAGCTATGGGTCTTATGCCCCTTCATATATTTTTAATCAAGATTAGGTTGCTCGTGGAATCACATCAAGTAAAAAGGATGCATATGGTTATGACTTTTTCCCTTCACAAGTCCAATATGATCAGCCTCAACCCTATCATGAGCTATATCAGTCTTATGCCCAGTCTTCCCAATATGTTACATCCCATGCTCAACCTAATCTCATTTCCACCTTCAAACAAACATTATTGGGATATAAAAAATATGTATTAGAGTTTGACAATAGAAGAGGATGTAGCCAAGAAATTCCTAATCATGTCATCTATCAAGTAATAAATGCAGTAGATCTGATTAAAAGTGAATGGGATCCCATTGAAAGAGCAAATTGTCAAAGGCTTACATATGAGATGTTGGATGTGAGTGGCTTAATTGCATCTTTGGAAGAGAAGCTAAGTATTCATGAGAGACAACCTTACCAAGTCTATAAACCTTCATATCCACTGCCCTAAGTTTCATATCAAACATACTCAACCCTTGCTCAGGAGCCAAGTCGAGCCTATCATGGTTATTTTCCCAATCATGTTGAGGAAAGTTCTAAAATAGTAAGTCTGGCATTTAAGGCCAATCTTGATAAACAGATTGAATTGGAAAATCTTCAAAAACAACAATCTATGTTGGCAGTAAGGGAATTGAAATCCAAACCCTCACTTCCCCTTCACCTTGCAACCCCATCTTCCCAAGAGAAAAGTTCTAGGCCTAAGGTCATGAGTTGGGAACAAACAATGGAATCATGGGGAAGAAAGAAGGAGAAAGACATTATCCAAGAGTGTGAGATACAAAATGAGGTTAGTCCCTTTCAAGTCTCTCCAACCCTTCCTCAAGAACCTTCTTGTTTTTCATGGCAACCTTCATGTACTTCCCATTTATCTGATGATTCTTATGAGCTCCAAGAAAGACTTTTTCAAGAAAATCTAGCTAGGCAAATTGAGGAATTAGAGGAAAAAATGAGATTTCTTAGTGAAAGAGAGATAAAGCTTTCAGACCTTAGAAAGGAGCCTATGCCAAAAGATACCTTTTATACCAATCCTCAGGTCCTTCAGCATGATGAAAAGATTCCAAGTTGGAAGAAAGAAGATCATGAACCAGCTGAAAACTTTGAAGAAGATAAAATTTCTGACTCTTTCCAAGATAAAAGTTCTAGATCTAAGGTCATGAGTTGGAAATAAACAATGGAATCATGGGGCAGAAGGGAAGAAGAGAAAAGTTTTGCTCAAAACTTTGAAGAAGTCGAGGCTGCTCTTACTCATGGTGATAATCAAGTAGAAGATCCTACATTTGAACACACCCCATCTACACCCCTCCAAGAGAGCTATCAAGCTACATCTGATATAGATGAAGTGATGGATATATGGAAAGAAGAGAATCATTTGATTCTAGCTCAAGAATTATCTCCTCTTCTGCATATGTATCAGTCTTTTTCTTCATCCCTTTTCAAAGAGGAATATATTTTGAAGGAAGCAAGTAAAGAGGAGTATACTCAGTTCATGGCTAGTCAAGAAGATTTCATGAGTGCAGATGAAGAAGAAATCACTATAGGTACACCCCTTGATGAACTAGAGGACAAGTCACAAGATTTTACCCCTATCCTTGATGAAAAAGAGATAATTTTTTATCATGTTTTGAATGACTTGTTTGAAGTCATTAGGGCAGGTTACACGATTCTTCAAGAAGGCTGTGAGCTGGCTTCAAGTGGAGAAGGTAGCATTGGGACTCAAATAAATATGCAAAATTGATGCTATCAAGCTTACCCTTTCAAGAGGTTGGTAAATTTAAAGATGATATTTTTGAAGTCATTAAAGAGGATGATCATGCAATGGAACCCGAGCATGAGGCAAAAGGAGATAAGCCCAAAAATGATGTATATCAAAAGACACAGAGTGGAGAACCAACAGACATTGATTTCTTGATGAGACACGATAGCATAAAGAATCAGCATTCAATAAGTTTTAAAGAATAGGAAGAGTATGTATATGTTGGGGACATGTTTTATTCTGATTCACTGAGATGTAGGCCAATCAAGGTGGCAAGCAAGAAGAGCAAGTCATCAGAGTTTCATACCATTTAATCACTTGTTTGGCATCATAAGTCTTCTCGCCATGAAGGAAACTTCAAAAATTTTCCTTTTGATCTAGGAGGGAGGAAAATAAACCTGGTTAGCTATATATAGTAGTCTGCTTTCAATTTTGTTGCTCTATTTTCTCATTTTTTCTTTCCTGCTCTCTTTCATAAATAAGTGTTCTTTGAGCACGTGGCCACGGCTCAAAATCTTTTCAAAATTTTTAAGACTCTCGACACATTAAGTCTCTCTCAAATCTCCATAATTCCCTAGATATGTCTGATTCGTCAATGCCAAAAGTGGAAGTTGTTTTGATCTAGCTTGAATTCTAATTAAAGGTTGCAGTTCATATTTTGTAGAGTTTTCACACAAGGACATCATTAACCTTGATTTAGCTTTCTAGGAGTTGTAAAATAAGTAGGGACTATTTGATGCTAAATGGTCTATTTATCAGATGGCCTTACTAAATTTGTGATTGTTGCCACATTTTTATATGCGAGAAATTGTGGTTTCTTTTTGAGTAGGCTCAAAAGTCCTCAGGGTCGCCAGTAACTATAGAGTAAAAAATTTACTCTACGTTTCATTCTATTTTTCAATCGCGCACCATGAAATTTTGTCTTTGCATACTTTGGTCCGAGATGGTGGAGTTTTGAAATAGATCATGGGCTCTATTTTCCTTTTGATTCATTTTTGTCTAAGTGTTGAAGTAAAGTGGAAGCTGACTAGTGTCGTCCTCCGAGGCATCCTTTCTCTAGCAGAAAAGTCAAGTGTCATCATTTGAGGCACCTTTCATATTTTTTGCGAGTTGGTCAGAATGTGCCATGTATCTCATAACAACTTAGTAGAATGTGCCAAGTGTCATCATCCATGGTTTCATATCGGCACCCGCATTTCATCTCTTTTCAGCAAAAGGTTTAACAAGATAAGTATCAGGATCAAGCAAAAAGTGCCAAGTGGCAGTCACAAAAGGTCTCAATGTTGCTTTTCTAAAAGCAATGGAATGTTCCACCTATCCCAATAGAAGAGAGTGAAAACCACCAAGTGTCACAATTTAAATTATCTTCAATTTGCTTTGCTAATATAGCAAAAACTGTGGTGGGTCCCAAGTTTTGTTTCTTAAGCAAAATCCGCTAGGTGTCGTTGTCTATGTAAATGTGAAATGAGACCAAATTGTTTATATGGTATAAATAGAGTAAAGCAGAGACCACCATGTGTGATCTTCTATAGGTTTCTAAAAGGGTAGCTACAAGCAGCGGAGATCACCATGTAACCCCAGATAGTAAAGCAGAGATGGCCATGTGTCCTTTAACACAAGCAGCAAAAATTTACACATATCCCTGTGTCCTTTTTAAAGTTACTCAGGTAAGAAATGTTTGGGTCTTCTTTTCTTTTAAGCTATTGAAGTTTTGAGAAAGCAGATAGCAACAAGTGTCAAAGGTAGAACATTCTTGGGCAAAGACACAAAAGAGTATAAGTTATGTGGAAAGTGCCGCGTGTCTTCAATAGGTGCTGCGAAACATGCCAAGTGTCATTTTCCAGTGTATCCTAAGTAATAGGAAGATTTTCAAAGAATTGGCTAAGTGTTATCTAGCATTTAAGAGAAGGGAGCATCCTACAATCTATTTCAACCAATGAACTGCCAAAAGACAAAGCATTTCAGAATCTATAAAATATCTTCTATTAGACACTACCAGTTTGGTTAGATTTTAGTTGGGCTGTTAGATTGGGAACAAGCAGACAATCCAGAGTGAATCCAAGGCTATAAATAAGGGTGTAGAGATCACTAGAAGAGGATCATCATCAATTATCAGAGAGATTTTTGAAGAGAGATTTTAGAGAGAGAATTATTGTAAAGAGTCTAGACTTTATAGAGCTGTGACTAAGTAATATCATTTGCTTTTGTCTCATTTTCTTGAGTTGAAAGGTTTATATAACTGTACATGTTTCTGTGCCTCTTATATGACTGGAAAATTCAAATAAGAAGATTGAACCCTATGCCTTTGTTGATATTTTCTATCATTTGCAAAAGTAGTCTAGGCTGTAGACTTTCTAGAACTGTGATTAGGAATGTCATTTGCTTTTGTCTTGTTTTCTTGAGTTGAAAGGTTTATATAATTGTATGTGTTTCTGCACCTCTTATATGACTAGAAAATTCAAATAAGAAGATTGAACCCTATGCCTTTGTTGACATTTTCTATATCACAACAAAATTAGTCTATGTTGTGAGCCTCTATTTCTATTGTTTCCATCTTTTACATTGATCATGCACTTGTTTGCTCTTAAATGTAAATGAATCCTACATATAGTCTCATTGTGCTCAAGATTAAGGTTGAATTACATTCAGGCGCATCGCCATAGATTAGATTTCCTTTCTTGCATTTGTGTTTCTGATTTAAATTCCTATCCCTTTTCCCAGTATATACTTGATTGAAAGAATAACCAGCTTCTCAAAAATCTGGAGGTTGTTTCAAGACGCAAGTCCCATATCTTGAAACTTCTCATTGTTGTTGATTAGAATCAAGTGCAATTTTAAATCATCAACAGTATCATTTACACTAGCTGGAAGAATCAATGCTCATCTTGTTCCAGTTGGCAGGTGGTTAACTAGTACCCAATTTTATGGGCTATCTTCATGAGTATTTTCACATGGCAATAGAAGCATAAAGGACACAAAGTGATAGAGGTAGCAAAATGATCAACCAAGGATCTAGTTTAAGACCTCATGTGTAGCCTCCACCTTGATGAGAATATGCTCCTTAGTTTTATAAATCCAAGCTCAAACTAGTGTGCAAGAGATGTGAGTTGGAGATAGTGAAGCTCTATAGAATTGGTTCTAAACATTGTAAATGACCACCATTGAAATTATGATTAACATGGATGTATTTGAGGCTCCCCATTTTGGTGCCTAAGCTTTTTTATGAGCTTTTGGGACTTTAGTAGCTTTAGGCAAACATTTACTTTATCTTATTTATTATGTACTTTATTTATTTGAACTTTGTTTAATGAAAAATGGTATTACATCCACTGGAGTTTGATTTGGTTATGTCTATGTTTAATGTCTTTAGATTTGATATTTAAATGTTTGGTGAATGAAATGACTATATTGTTATAAAATCAATCTATATGTTATGAATGTTGATTGAAAGGTTTTAGTTCATGACATTCATGACATCTTTGTAATTAGGATGATGTCAGCATATTATGTGGAAATAATCTAAGTATAGGAAAGATCCCACACCAAGCCATGATACCTGTGCTTAAATCACTAACCCAATATGAACCCTTGATTTAAGATATTCCATTGAACCCTCCAAATGCCTAAAGGATGATAATCATGATAAAACATAGGCTTGTGCCCATAAGACTATGGAGTAACCCGATATAGAATTACACCCATATGACTGGAAGTAGCTACCTAAATAGGTTTTTCCTATAGACCTTTAGCCTAGCCTAGAAATGGCTTGTGCCTATGAAATTTTAAATGATGTTGTTACAAATGACCAAACCCTTTGAATAATGAGTTATGCCATGGCATGACTAGCCCAACATGGACCTTGGTTATTTCTCTGCTTCACTCGGGGTAAGCGCATAAGGTTCACACCCTATGTGAATTGATGTCAGTGTAGTTGAGTGATAAATGCTAAGTGTCATAGGTTTATTCCATGTTTTCACCTAATTTTTAAATATTCATAACTGATTTAGATAGCTAAATAATTGCGTGATAGATTAAATGACTTAGATAACCAACCCTTTTCTACAACATTTTGGTTCCATTTCCCAGACCCATGTAGATTTTTTTTGCTACAATGGTGCTAAAGAACAATGCTCTGACTCTCCCTCGAGAACATTAAGCACTAGCTAAAATAGGTGGAAGATAGCTTTGTACTAAATCATCCATCTTGTAAAGAATATAAGTCAAGAAAGTGGGTCTAGAACAACCTGTATGATGCTCTATATGAGGTCTTCTTTTGCAAACTACTTAAGCATGTGTACTAATGGTTGGATGCTTATATGACCCACAAAAGATGAAGATATATAAAATGCCTTAAGTGGATAAAGGTGCACTTAGAAAAGCTTAAGAACCTTGATGCCACTTAAACTAGATCTGTAGACATATGGTGGCAAGGAGTGCTAAATAGTTACATGCTTGAGTTTGTAGTATCATTGTACTCCTACATTAAAGGAGTAGAGTATCAATTATTTCACAAGCCCAAAGTCACATTTGTGAAAGAATTCAGCATAGATATTAAGAAACTAATGGTGTATTATGGATTTAAAACTATAAGAATGGAAGGCTAAAGTTCATGCATGTATGATAAGCAAAATAAAGAAGGGGATGTGTAGGTGAAGCACAATAGAAGGGGGTGAGTAGATTAACACCTAAGATATTAGAAGATAGACTTATAACAAGAAAGGGCATATAATGATGGAATATCTGGAACTTGGAAGTGTCGAGAAAACCTATAGTGAGTGGAAAGGGTATGGGGAAGGATATCTTGAATTTTAGCAAAGCAAGGAGAGGAATAATGAAGCCATAGATCGAGCTTACTTATTGACAGGTGAAAAATAAACTAAGTCCCAAATGAATTTGACCATTAAATATGCACCAAAAGTGCCTAACCCCTTTGAACCTATGGTGCTAGCTCATGTGCTAAATCTACCATGAGAATAAAGAAGAGTGATAAATGACCTATTGTCCACATTAACTTTGATTGATTTGTAGATTTGGAGTATAATTTAATGATTGAAAATTTTGTACTTTATGAGGAGCTAAGTGAAGGTACCTCTAGGCCTTTGGGTGTTATCTCAAAAACACATAATGTGAGTGCAAGCATTCCAATTCATTTAATGTTAGCTACATAGACTAGGTAATAACCCATAGGAAGTGGCCTAGTGTCACAAGTGAGTAGCATTGTGCCATCGAATTCAATGGCATAAACAACAATGATAGGGTTGATGCCCAACGCATTAACCAGAGTTGTTGGAGGATTACCACTAGGACCAATACCAAGGGGACAAGCACCTCAGATGATAGCACCTCCCATAATAAATATATTATGAGATGGTAATGCACTTGCCAAAATATTGTGGCACAAAAAATGTTATAGATCATGTGTTAAAATGTGAGATTTAGGCATGCTTGGGGTATAACCTAGTCAAAGCAAAAGGCAAACTAGTTCGTAATAAATCTATTTGATCATGCTCATTCCTGGTATAGGAAATTTAATCCTAACTAGGCTATGATTTATTATGACACCTTGAAGGAAGCATTTATAAATGAATTTGACATACCTGAGTTTGAATAGTAAAACATCACTGTGCTCAAGGAAATTAGACAAGGGCTATCAAAAAGTATGTGCCTATATGATGTTAGGTTTAAAACTCTTCTTTCCAAAGTTCCTTATGGCATTCACCCCTCTCAGCATGTGTAATGGTTTATTAGAGGATTAATAGAACCATTTAGAAGAGTGATCTCTATGAAGACATTCATAGATCCTTGAGAAGTACTTGAAGCTGCAATTAGAGTTGAGGTAGTTGAAAGTGGTAATTTTGGGATGAACCCATTTATGGAAGTGCAAATTATATCCATGGCCAACCAACTCCAAAAATTGACCACTAGTTTATCTCAAGATGTTCAAAGTGGATTATGGCACATCAACTATGAAATAGAAGGCCATAACAAGAATAATTGTCTTTGAAGTAATGTGTGCACATTGCTTCAAAGATGTGAGGTTTATCATGAGGCACATGATGTTTGTAATTTCCCTTTATTATAATATACCATTCAAGTTAACACAACTATATATTGTCAATTGTGTGATGTCTACACTCATACCATAACTAATTATTGCATAATAGATGATATGTATGAAAATATGGAGAGAGATGTATGAAAAGAACATATAACAGCTGAAAGGCAAACAATCTTCAAAATGAGGGCTATGGTTGGTATAATATAGGATATGGCCAACAAAATATAGGCTATGGGATGCAAAGAGGCATCAGAGGGTGAGGTGGAGGATGTAGTGGAGGAAGATTCCCACCATGATCATGTTACAAGTGTGGTTCGATTGAGCACTATCAATGTGACTACCCTACACATCCAACATGTGGGTATTGTTGAGGAATATACAAGGTCAAGGAATGCCTTGACTTGTATAAAAAATTAACCCAAGGTCAAGCCAACATAGGCAAAGGCACATGAATGATCATGTGTGAGCCTAAAATAGAGAAGTGGACTCCAAAGGCACAACCAAACCACATAGATCCAATCAAAGTGTAGGCAACTACTCATAGTGGATTCACCACTCAGATGCCAATTGTGATAGTATTAGAGTTGTGCCTAGAATATGGGGAACCAAGTTGCATTAAGCACATCACATGGTCTGAGCCCAAAGTTATGCCTTACCCTAACCTTACATGTCATAAAGATCTATTGAAGCAGGCTATGAGTATGATTCAAAACCTATAAGGAGAGTTCTAATTGGCAAAAGGTGCAAGTTACTACCTCTTGTAAGAAGTAAGATAACTAGGAGGCTAAGGTACAAGAGCTAATAGAGATCCTGCACCTCCCATAGATAGAAGGGATGTTTCCCCTATTGAATAATTTGCTTTTAAATCATGCTAGGAAGAAGCCAGTTGAAATTATTTCTCCATACATGGAAAGGGTGAAAGAGGTCAGGCATACATAGAAAATATAGTATGATCAAAAGATTCTGGTGAATGCTACCATTGATGGATTATCTATATGTGAGGTCCTCATAGAAATGGGCACTAAATTTAATATCTTGATAAGGAATGCATGGCAGAAGATGGGTAGGCTAGCCTTGAGGCCTTCCCCTCATGTTATTTTCATAGCCAACAAATCCAAGATGTAACTAATCAAAATTTTAAAAGGTGTCATTATAGATATTATGGGCACATAGTTTTGTACTAACTTCAAAGTGATCAAGTTGGTTGAGTAGGTTAATTATCTAGCACTCCTAGGTAGGCCATGGTGCTACATGAATAATGTGTACATGCACTTCAAGAATCATTATATGACTTTTGAAAATGGAAAGGAGAGGGTCATGATCACCCTATCAAATTACCAAGGACCCCCTTATGTAAAAAGTGTTGATCTTGAGGATGAGATCAACCATATCTATAAAATTATGATGTAAGGCATTGAGACTATTAACCCTAATGACTAAGGAGTACTTTCTTGGGATGATGGATAGTCAACCTCAAACACTACCTATGTAACTTGTGACTAATGGATCAAAGAAGCTTGCAAAACCATTGGCTAAAGGTGTTGTGTAGTGAGCACCAAGGCACCAAAACCTATGAGTATCGGTTGGATCTAGATCGATTTCACTTTACAAAGAGGGGTCCTTTGTATAGAAATAAGGGAAACATAGTGTTTTTCCTGAGAAAAGGTAAACTTATAGTGATCCTACGATACAAGGTGAGAAATCTTGTAGAAGAATCTATCCATAACATAGATTCCTACATCCTGAAGAAAGTAGACAGGATGGCCACATTGGTGTATACTTTGAAAATCACTACTACTCATTGGTGGGTAGTGTAGAGGTCTAGCTTGACAACTTAGCAAGATGTAAAAGTAGCCATCTGCACTAGATTTAGAAAAATCAATGAGCATTTGGACATGTATATATACTCTAGTGATTCAGATACAAGATCACACATATGCTTGTATAAATAAACATGGATTAACTATGGCACAAATGCCCTGAAGAACCTATGCTTGCACACCTTATACATAACCTTGAAAACATGGGCATGAGATTGGTATGTGGTCAATGAAATGTGCCATGAGATATCTAGTTAGGATGTTTTGAAGGAGAATTTTGTGCATAGCTTCTCCTTTTCCTCACATAACCTGGAATTTATTGATCTATTGTAAATCATCCGAAGGGAAATGTTTAAGGATACTGTAATCTTATAGAAGTGACTGCAAGACATATTCAAGAAGAAAATATTAGTACTTATAACTTTATTCAAGGAGTAGACACTTAAAAGTGACTCATGTAATGAAGATACAGATCTATGAAAAGAATGAAATTGGATGTCCTTGACAAGAAAAATAAAGATCATGTGTTAAGTGGATGATAGTGCCCTTGAAGAGGAAGACCCTACTCATGTTCACATCAAAAAAATTGAGGGGAGTAGGCAAATTGAGGACACACATCAAGAGAAAAATTATCCCTACTATGTTCTACTTAAGACCACCCAAGTTCATATCAACGTGGAAAGAGTAACAAAGGTGGCTACTCTAGGCACATATTGGTCAGATGTGGAATTGACATAAATTACGGATCTCTTGAAGGAGTTTCAAGATTTATTTATGCATAATTACTGGGACATGAGGGTACCCACCCATCCCTTGTAAAAATGAGCATAAATCTAGTGGATGACATGTGACCTATCAAGAAGCACCCCTACAGAATAAACCCCAACTTTTGTGTGAAGGTCAAAATGGAGATTGACAATATACTAGCCGTAGGAGTGATCTAACCAGTGCAAGAGTTAGAATGGGTGAGCCTAATGGTGATTATCATTAAAAATTATGGGTGACTCTTAATTTTCATAGATTATCAATTGTTAAATGTCACCAATGTTATTGACCCCATCCCGACTCCATTCACTAATGAAGTCTTAGATGGAGTCATAAGCTATGAAATCTATACTTTCACTAATGGTTTCTTTGGATACCATCAAGTACTGATTAAAGAGGAAGATAGGCCTCAGATAACCTTTATGATAGAATGGGTTTGTTTCTCCTATAATGTAATGCCTTCTAGGCTTAAGAATGCGTCAGCCATATTATCTAGAGTGGTCATCACCGCATTCAAGGATTTTATTCATAAGTTCTTCTATATGTACCTTGATGATTGGACTATATATGGGATCATAAGAGACCATTATGATAACTTGTGCCTCATAATTGAGAGGTGTTGACATTTAAAAATATCTTTGAACCTTAATAAGTGCATTTTCACCACACCTTTTGACACATTACTCAATCATATCATCTGTAAAGATAGTTTGCTTATCAATCCTATGAAGATTGTCATTATCATTCAGCTCTAAACTCCTTCCACATAAAGATATGTTTGTGCCTTTCTTCGACACTATGGATATTATAAAAAGTTTATAGGGAGATATGCAAGGATTGAAACACCTCTAGAAGAGCTATTGTGTAAGGATAGACCATTTTACTGGGGTGCAACACAAGAGGATGCCTTTGAAACCCTAAAGCTCAAGTTGGCTAACACACCTATTCTTCAATTTTTTGATTTTTTGACTCCATTCCACATCCATGTAGATGCATCTAGATCTATAATTGGTGTTATTTTGGCACAACCTGATGAATGTATGATGGATCATCTTATCTCCTTCGTAAGTCATAAATTGACCCCTATAGAGCAAAATTACATAACTACCAAGTGTTGGGAAATGGCTATGGTCTAAGCCCTTAAAAATTTCAAGAAATACTTATTGGTGACCCCATTCATCTTTTCATCTAATCATGAGGAACTTAAGTACCTTGTGAATAAGCCCATTCTCCATGGGTGAATTTGTAGATGGATAGTTATGTTTCAAGAATTCTAGTTCTCAATTGTTATAAAACTTGGGAAGTAGAACTTAAGACGAGACCATCTATCCTTCATCGACTCTGATAATTCAATAGCACCCATTAAAGATGACATTATAGACATGCAAATCTACATATTCTAGCACGTTCCTAAAGACTTGTCAGAGATTGATACATTTCTAACATTTGGGTTTGTGCCCTAGACTATGATAACTAAATAAAAAAGTAGCTCACCATTCACACCACCACCTTTCAGATCATTAGTATGGAGATGTATAAATTAAGTCAAAATTAATTCCTACACCAATGTGTTATAGAACATGAAAGATACTCTATTCTACATGAGGAACATGAGAGGATCATATGAGGCTATTACACTGGAGATGTAATGGTATGTAAAGTACTGCAATTAGGTTTTTGGTGACCAAGCTTGTTTCAAGATTCAAAGGATTAGGCTAAGGTATGTGACATATGCTAGTGCATAAGGAAGCCTAACCACTGAGATGAGATACCTCTCATCCCATTCTTGCTCAGGCACCATTGAATTTGTTGGGCTGATCACTCCCATAGTAATGAACACAGTTGCAAGATATATTTTGGTAGCCATCGATTATTTCACAAAGTGGGTCAAGGTTGTGCCTAATAAAAACTGCACTACCACCACTACTGCATGATTCATATGGGATAAAATCATAAGTCTCTACGAGTGCCCACTCAATTTAACTAGCGATAAAGGAACACACTTCCTTAATGAAACTATGAAAATATTACTAGCCAAGTACATGGTGGTGTAGCGCAAGACCACCCCATATCATCTCCAAGAAAATGGCATAATCGATGCATTCAACAAAATCTTGGGAATGTGCCTCATAAAATATCTAATATTGGTCACAAAGATTGGGATGATTGAGTGTCGGTAGTCCTTTGCACCAAATTTCAAGTCTCATTAAATATTATCAAAATGATAATAAAACCCAAAACTTGATGGAACCAATAGGAATGGATATAAGAGATAAATCAGAACATAAAGAACATTCTTATCATCCTCTTTAACTTCTCATGCCTCCATTCTAGGATTTGAATGCACGTAATTTTATGAAAAATGTTTGATTATTGGATTGCTTGTGACACTTTGATAATGGCTTCCAAGGATGTGTGATAGAGATAATGGCTTCATTTAAACACTAGAAGGTTATTATGGATGTTAATTGGAGTATTTAAGGTTTACTAGAAAATTTATCATTATTCCCAAGGGTGGAGGAGGAGTTTAGTTTTATAAGCTAATGGGGGGAAAATCAAGGGTCCAAATTCAAACTTGGGCCCTTGAGATCTAGGGCTAGGAAATTTCCATGGAATTTTTAATTTCATGGAAGTATGTAGAAGTAGAAAACTATTGATAAGGGGCCAATTTGGGGAAGATTTATATAATCCTCCAATTCTAGAAATCTCCCCATAGGGTTTAGGATTTTAGGAAAGGCTAGTGTAGGGTGGTAGGAAGGTGGTTGGATTATTTTTTTGAATATTAAATTAGCTAGTAGATTAGGGAGTAGGTAATGGGGTTTATTAAGGGCTAAATGATATGATTAATTGATCTTAGGATAGGATAAAGGTAGTGTGGGTTGTAGGAATGGGTTATGGGTGTTAGGCTAATAGTTAATATAGCTAAGAGATACAGGAAATTAAGCTTAATTAGCAAGAATTAGCATAATTAGTGGGGTGAGAATATTTTAATTCATACATTTTTCCCCTCTTTGAAAGGGTGTTTTGAGTGGAAGGTGTAACAATATTTCAAAGAAAAACCATGATGTTATATGATGTTTCATGTTAGTAGGATATGATGCCCGCTTGAGGGAGCATGCAGGGAGAAATCTGACCTAGATGGTCAGTCGATCAAGAATCTTGGGGTGGGGTAAATAAATAGGGATCTGAAGAAGGGTTGGGATGCCCCTAATTGATCAAATATATGCCCCAGTAGTGATGATAAAGTGGCTTAAGTGATGGGTCTAGACAAGCGACATATGCCTAGAAGATGATGAATTGATAAGATTGATTAATTGATAATTGATAATATTTTGATGGGTTCAAGCTGATGATAAGTCTAGTAACAAGGATATATGCTATGAGAAGATTAAAAAAGGATAAAAATGGATATAGAGTGGATAATTGGTGGTAAAGAGCCACTTCTCATAATATCTATTGCTTAAAGATGATTAATGATTAGTGACAAATCTGGCACTGAGATGATGATAAGGGATAAAATGGTGGTTGAGCTATCCATAGGTAATGATAATGGGACTAGGTGCTACCTACATAGTTCGTGAAAGACCTTAGGATGATGTAGTTTTAGACATAGGATAACAAGATGGTTAATGGTGGTGGGCATGTCATGCTCTTAGATATTAGTAATATATGGAAAATGTGGTGGGATTAGTTTGTAAAGACTAGGGGATAGGGGAATGTTAGTATGGGGTTGATGGGGAGGGTATATAAGAAAAAAGAGCTAGGTTTAGGGTCATTTACACTTGTTAATATTGGTGAATAGAGCTCTGGAGTAGAAAAGATGGACCACATTCCCCCAGCTTCTCATCTTAGTGAGAGAGAATCCAAGAGCACCAGAGATATGTTGATGTTAGACATGTGGTGAACAAAAAATCCCCAAATTTGTGATTTTGGTGATTTTGAGTAGTTTTAGTAGATTTTTGAATGAATTTTTGTAGAGATAAATGTCGTTCATCATGGTCTAGCAATCCCATGACTAGGAATTATGCCCATAGTCATAGGGTTATCAATGCAACTGATAGGGTTATTAGGGTAAATGGTGGGATTGTAATGCCACTACTATAGGAATAATAGGATTGCAATCTCATGAGTAGGTAATAGTGAGATAACAATCCCATAAGGAGGGAATGATGGGATTGCAATCCCATGATTAGGAAATGGTGGGATTACAATCCTGTAAGATGCAAAGAGTAAAATTATAGATTAGTGGAAAAAGGCTAAGTGGGAGATTGGGTGGGTTAGATTAGGGGTTAAAAAAGGGTAAAAATATATGGTTAGTGTAAGTGGGGTATGAAGAGAGAGATAGTTAGGCTGATGGATTTAGTTAGTTAGGTTAATTATTCATTTTTAGTGAGGATGCTCTTAGATAGCTTAGGGGATAGGGACTTAAATTTAGAATGGGGGGTGGGGATGTGTAGGGGTGAGATAAGGATGGTTTGGGTGGATTATGTGCATGGTTATAGGGAGTGGAAGTGAGGATAGAGTGTTTGAGTGATGTGGATAATGATAGGTAGGTGTTGTGTTTTGGTGTAGGAGGATTTAGGTATATTAACATCTTGGTCTTGAAATCCTGATATACTTCATGAAATGTGGCGTGTAAGAATGGTAGAGTATGGGGTGCTTGATCTAGTGGGCCTGCATGAATCAGTGACAATTTCAATGATTTGGATTGATCAATCATTGATCATAGCATTAGTGGAGTGTTGGCACTCAAAGATGAATACCTTTCATTTTGTGATCAAAGATATGATAATGACCCTAGAGGATGTTTATAGGATTTTCACCTACCCATACAAGGAGACAGGATCTACTAGAGATCTCACTCATTATTGCAGACATTACAGAGGCTAGGTGGTAGATTATAGATGGGGTTACATGATGGTTACATTGATCTTGATTTGTGCTGACATAAGAAGAGTTTGGATAGATTGACCCTAGTGGTGATGGATCTTATGTTCAACATTCATTTGCTAGAAAAGAGTGGGCATTGGTTTCATCTAGGTTTCGGTGATGTAGTAACTAACATGGTGCATGATCATTGGGTATTTACCTAGGACCCTATTATATTGATACACTTGTACATAGAGTTATACTTACGTGCATATAGATGTGCATGGAGCTTCAAATTGTCGTTACTTCTTTAGATTTGAATCTGGGAACATGTTGCGATCCAATGGCCCTTAGGTAGACTTATGGGATTAGAGCTTGAATAGGCAATGGTATTTTGGTGGTGAGTTATTTTAGGAGTGCAACTAGGTCGTGTAAGGGATATATGTTATTATAGGGAGGCTTTTGATAATTTACACCCCAAGTATATCATAGCATATCATATAGAGGTATTTTTTTTAGATTGGATGATGAGAGATGGACTTAGTACATGTTGACATCATGTTATTTGACCAGATGACATGACTATATTATTGAGAGGTATAAACTAGATCAAGTACAGTGTTAGTTTAGATTCATCTAGGATATACCTACCCCTAAGAATCTATTTACATGTAGTGATTGGGAGAGACCCTATTTGGGGAGGCCTACAAATAGAGCTGATGCATGTTTGGATTATGGCAAGATTACATCCATCTTATGGGACTTTTATATGGTGATTCTAGATCTAGGGGTGATATCAAATTATAAAACATGGTGGCAGGATCAAGTGTTGATTCAACTGGCATGGCCTCATGTGGTGGTTAAGAAGGGTTTGGTGAGGTGGGTAATTTAGGCTCATGTGAGGATTTAGAGGAGAGGGTGATATGGAGGAGATAGGTATCGATGTAGGGAGTATACGAGGTATGGGGAGACCAAGATGCTATGGATGTGGATGGTGATGGTGGGGATGTAAAAGTTGTACAAGTGGGGTTACAGGTTGTGATGGTGGCTCAAGGGCCTAAGGTTCAAGCACAAATGGGGTCCCAAGCATAGGTGGCACTGATATAGAAACCATAGTTATAGGCTATACAGATCTAGGTAGGTGATAGTGGTAGTGCAGGTCCTTCTTAGAAACTTAGGTTAGTAGAGGATGAGGTGCTTGTAACATGCTTATAGAGGGACAAGGACATAGAAGATGAGGGTCTAAAAAGATAGGGTAGGTAGGGGCGATGGGCTAGATTGTATTATTATATAGGAAGGCCTAGTATTATAGGAATCTATATGAGGTTGTAATTCTAGATGGGTAATGTGTAGGCTCATTCTGTGCTAGCCAATCATTAGTACGATAACCCTTTAGAGTTGGTAGTGGACCATCAAGGCCACTAGGGCCCCAACTATATCTCATTCTTCCCCATGGGCTCATGTGATTATACTATATCTTTTGACATGGATTCCATGTGGATAGTGTACTCTGGATTGTGATATTTATTTATTTATTTATATATGATGATGATTGGATGTCATTTATGGATGTTTTTTATGGTTTCATGATTATGAGATGTATTTTAATTTGTTATATGATGATGACATGAATATGAAATGTGATGTGATCTTTGATTAGGATTAGATGGTATATTTAGTTTTATGAGACATGTAAATGATGATGTGTGGATACTTATGGATGTGACATTTTATTGATGACATAGCTATATATGTTGTAGACATTATACTATTATATGTGATGTGATTTGGAAATGTTACATGGATGACATGATGAGATAGATGATAATATGTAGATGATGTGTTGATTTCATATTTCACCATCATGGGGGGGTTTGTCATAAAAATTAATCCCATGTTTTAGTTTATTTTATTTAAAGTGCTAGTGGTAGAAATCCTCTTGCACCATGGAGGTAGGGTATGTTAGTTTTGGGATGAGGATAGGTGGGATGGGATTGGTTCTAGGATAGGGACTAACTTAGGATAGGGGGTTGGATATTATAGGTATTATAATAGTAGATGTGATTAGGATAAGGGTTTGATGTGGAAAGGGTGGAGAACCTTGGACATTTTCCAAAGTGTGGATATATGTAATCCTTTTTAATATTTCATCTTGTTGCCATGTGCCAAAGACATGATTGGTCCTAGGCATGGTGCAAAGATGCATGGGGAAATCCATTTGATAGATGACTCTTTTCTAAAGAAAGACCTTTAGGGGTCACCTATGTCATCCTTATTCCCATAAGAGCTATAAAGATAAAAGAAAATAATTCATGTACAACTATTCTAAATAAAAACACTCACATATGTACATATGATGTAGCATACACATAAAACATACAATTACACAAATTAGATTATAAGATGATGATTAGAGATGAGTGATGATATGATTGTGAGTGGGTATAGACAAAGGATTAGATGATGGGGTAAGATTATATACAAGATACACCTAAAATATGGCTCCTATCCTAGTAATGGTCCAACCAAGGTTCAAAATGAGGGTCATGATGACCCCTCAAGAATCAATGATCATAGCGTATAGATATTGTGACCCTATAAAATGATGATTTTATGTGGGATGTACACTTTGAGGCTTAGTAACAATAATGTTAGAATGGGGGTAGGATGTCACTTATGAGGTTAAAGGAGACATTTATGATAAAGAGTATTTGGGAGGGTATTATGGGATTGATGATGAGATGATGGGACTTGGGGATAGATATATAGACCAAGTTTGGATTAGTGATTCTAGAGATCCCTTCAATAGATAGCCTTTGAACAGGCCATGTCTCTTCTCTTTTATATGCAACTAATGTTTTACATTGCTTAACACAATCTTGATGATAGATTCCCATTATGGGGACCAAGTTTAGGTTTTCTACCATGGTGCCGAAAACTAGTCTTCATCATGGTACTTGCCCAAGGCACCAACAAACTAGTTTTCACCATTGGACGGATTTTTTTTACTGATGGTGTGGGGTAATGATAGGTAGAGTGGATGTGAGGTGCCCCATAAATAGAGGATAATGAAGTTAGGATTAGGTATAAGTGCATTTGAGGTGCATAATATTCATGGGATCATCCAATTCTTCTCCCTCAAGTGTGGCCAACTTATATGCTCCTAATTTGAACTTAGTGATAATGACATAAGGGCCTAATCAGTTGGATTCAAACTTCCCCTTATTATCACATTCTACATTGGTGTTTTTTTATTTTATTTTAGGACTAAATCACCAATTTTGAACTCTTGAGCCTAAATCTTCTTAAGATATTGGCCCTTCAATTTATTTTGATATGCTTAGAGGTGATCTAGGGCCTTTTGGCATTTTTCATCAAGGAGTTCTAGTTCATGTAGCCTCTCTTGTTTGAGATTATGATCAGTAATGATGCCTCTAAGTGAGAGAAAAAGTCAGGGGAGTTTCACCTCTACTAGTAATATTCTTCTATCCCATAGACTAATGTGTATAGATTTACCACGATAGGTGTATGAACACTCATTCGATAATACCATAGTGCTAGATATAATTAAATATGCTAGTTTTTTCCAGCTTGAATGACAATCTTATTTAGAATATTGATAAGAGTATTATTAGTAACCTCCATTTGTCCATTGCCTTGGGGATAATATGGGGAGGAAAAATTCTGAGTGATGTGATATTTCTCACATAGGGCCTCTACATCTTGATTCTTGAATGATTTACCATTATCTAAGATTATATTAGTTGTGTTGTCCTCCAAAAATAGCAGTCATTTTTCGGACAACATTTGAACTATTTTGGTCTTACAGACCAAAATTGTCTCTTCCATTTCCAAAATTTGTCCTAGACATTCAAATTCCTCATTTTCCAAGCTTCTCAAAAAATATACGAACTCTTCAGTAGGAAGAGAAGTCTATGGATTATGCAAGCACGTTGATTTACACAGGTTCAAAGATTTTTGCAAGTGGTTTCAGTCAAAAGAATCAGTTTTCAACACTTAGTCATTCTCCAAGATTGGTTTAGAGCTTTGGTTCAGTTGAAAATCTTCATCGGCAAGCATCTGAGTACAAAAAGAGACTTGAACCATTGAACCACTTTGGTTCAAAGGTTTAACAAGTTCAACATTTTTGGCAAGAGTTAAGAGCTTCATCAAGGTTCAAAGTTCAATCATTGCAATTGGTTCATCGGATTCCAAACACTTAACCAAATCAAGGCGGCTTGAACCATTGAACCACTTTGGTTCAATGGGTTCAATGGGTTCAAGGTTCAATGGTGGGTTCAACTAAAGGAATGGTTCAATGGCTCAATTCAACCAAGAAGTTCAATGCTTTATTTCACTCAGCATCTTTTGGTTCAACCAAATAGTTCACTCAGTTGGTTCATTCTTTCAGTTCATCCTTTGGTTCAACATCTACAGGTTCAACAGTAGGTTCAAAGACATTTTTCAAAGCTTTGTTTGAACCGTTGAACCAAAACTTGGTTCAACATCTTGGTTCGATGAATAGGTTCAATAGCAGGTTCATTCACTCAGTCCATTCGATTGAACCATTGGATTGAACCATTTTGGTTCAAAGCCTTGGTTCAACCGATTGGTTCAATGAGATGGTTCAACTATTGGTTTAAAGGTAAGTTCATAATGTTTGGTTCAATGCTTAGTTCATCAGCTTGTTTCATCCAATTAAACTATCAGCTTGAACCATTTTTGGCTCAATCGATTGGTTCAACGTCTTGGTTCAAAAAAATGGTTCATCGCCAAAGTTCAAAGGGGCAGTTCAATGCAGAAGGAAACTTCTCGAAGGATAAGTGCCCTTGCGAAGGACACTTAATCAATAAAAGCACCCTTCAGAAGGGTCATTTTTCAAGGAAGCCAAAAGGTAATTCTTTCAGATTTGTTTAAAGCATTTAAAATTGGCTAAGACTTAATTCTTTTAGATTTTTGTCTGAAGGAATTCCTTCGGACAAAAAGCTCGAAAGAATTCTAAGTGGTAGCAGGTGCAAAAAATCCTAAGACCAGTCAAAGACTTTGTGGAACAAATTTTTGTGGACTTTTTGTATTCCTTCAGACAAAAACCTGAAAGAATTCTAAGTGGCAGCAGGCGCAAAAATTTTGAAGACCAGTCAAAGACTTTGTGGAACAAAGTTTTGAAAACTTTTTGTTTGCGAGAATTTTCCCTAGACTTTTTTTTGTAGGAATTTTCCCCGAGCAAATGTCCACAAAAATTACCCACGGGAGAAAACACTCAAGAATTTGCCTGAAGGATAGTTTGCAGGAGACTCAAATAGAAAGCCCGAGAATTTATCTGCAGGAACTGCCAAGGCAAAGGGCTACCGAAAGACCCCAAAGGGTAGGTGCCCTTATGGGGGACTCTCGGTGGCCAAAGTAAAGGGTTCTTTTCAACCCATTCAAGGATCATTTCTTAAGGCCTGAAAGGGCAAAGTTGAAAGCCAAAAAGGGGTGATGCACCCGTAGACGTCAAATTCAAGACAATGAACTAGATATTGAGAGCACATCGACGGGCAAGTAAATGTCAATTTTAAAGTCCATGAATTAGTCATTGATCCTTTGAATTTATAGACCTGAATACATTCCCAAAATTCAAGACCAAAACTAGTAGAAAGCGAGGAAAGATAGAACAATGAATGAATCTAGGACCTAATTCAATTAACCAAAAAAGGAGGAACGATGAAGACAAGATCAGACCGCCAGGTGGACATTGAAAGTTGCAATCTTTCAATTGTGTGACTTGTTTCTCTACATTGATAAAATCAAATGGGTAAAATGCCCCTAATTTCTAGCCTATCTTCTTATCAGTTCCCAATGCAACATGATGTATTATTGTTCTTGAGTCCTCCTTGAAGAGGCTATATAAAGGACTTTCTTTCATTGTAAATCTATCTCTTTTTTGGCATTTAGAATGAAACTCTGCCCAAATTGTAAGGCATTACTGAGACTTTGAGCTCAAATTGCCGATCATATTTTGTTACTGGAATAAGAAAGCAAGTGGTTTTTCAGACTTTGTACTGTAATATCTTTGTTATTGAGGAAATTGTTCTTATGTCTTTTTCTTCAATATATCTTATGTTCCTTTAATTCAACAAGCAAAATTATTGACAACAGTCAAGAAGGTGTCCTAAAGAGTTAACTATGGAGAGACTTTGTGCCCCCATAATTGCCTTTAGTGTGTTTTATTTTCATTTCTGTGTAAAGGATCTTGAGGCGACTTTGTGCCCTCATTGTCCTTCGTATCTTACTCTTGAGCAATCCAGGTGAAGACTTTGTGCTACATCTTGATTTACTGGTTATTACATCCTTTGCTACATTTTATTGTTACTGCCAAGAGTATTCTTGTGGTTTGTTGAATAGTAATTCTAAAAGAAGAGTACTATCTATCATTTCCCCTGAGTTTTTCTTTTGATTCGTGCGCATCATCTCTGAAGAAAGAGAGATGGATGGTTTGTCCTACCCATGAGTATTATTTTCTATTTATATATATATATATATATATATATATATATATATATATATAGCATACCTATAGGGAACCTCCCCTTAATGAGAGGAGAGATTAGTGTCTTTCTGATGTGGTAAAACTACACATTTGGATGACTAATCTTCTTACTTTGGCTGATCAGACCTATTTTGTTTATTAGTACGCTGATCGACAAAATATTCAATCAAAAGTTTTTGGTCACTTCACTGGGGAAATACCCATTATCCATTTATAGCCTATTTATTCATCTCCACACTAACAGGGAAAGAACGCACAGTTTAAAGCCTCAAGCTTCAAACTGAAGCAAAGTCAAATCTTTTCCATTTTTATTTCACAATCTGGCAGATTCAAGGTATACACAAAGCCAAAGGGCTAAAGGTATCATTGACCCTATGTTTGAGCTGGTACAATAAAGTGATTTTGATCTATTTCCTTCACCATCTTGTCTCCAACAAACCAAGAGCTTCCCTCCTACTAAATCTAGATCTCCATTACCAGATGAAGTATCTACTTCTATTGTTGATAAAGCTGTGCTTATAATTACCCCTTTGAGATTTGTTATCCATCCTTTTTAGAATCCTATAATGGCAGTTCAAGGCCCATGGGGTAATGCTTTTGGTCCTCTCAATATTACTCCTCTACATGAGCTTCCACGTAGTTCTAAGAAGAATTTATCTAAATTCTATGGTGACAGGAAAGTTCATCCTGATGAACACATTGCAGCATTCAGTATAGCTTGTAGAGTAATCAGAGTAGAATTTGAAGATGTAGCAGTCAGGATTTTTGTTGAAACACTACAAGGTGCTACTACAGATTGGTTTTACCATCTACAGGCTCAGTCTGTGACTGATTGGAATACTCTTAAAGCTAAGTTTGAAGCCAAATTCAAATCTGTAGAAGATGCACATACACTTCTGGCTCAACTTACACAGATGAATAAAGAGCCTCATGAGCCTATGAGAGACTTCATAGCTAAATTTGATAAATTGAGAAATAGAATCCCTACAATTGCTAGACCTATAGTTGAGAATCTCAAATGCTTTTTCATTAATTCTTAGCTACCTGAAGTCAGTTTCTTCTTGAGACGTGCTGGTCTAATAGATCTTGCTGCAGCTCAAATTTTGGCAATTGAAGTAGAAGATGATCTCATCTTAACAGGGAAGATAAGAAGAGATCCAAATAGAAACAGAGCTTCATCATCTTCTAAATTTGCATCTACAAGCACCACAGATCCAATGGTGCAAAAATTAGCAAATGAGTTGCTTGCTCTTAAGAAGCAAATGGCTCAAGGAATGTCTTCTACTCCTACATACAGAAGGACGTTCCCAAATCAGTCATATCAGGGCAATGTTGCCAGGAACTAAGGGAAACAAAATCGCCTTCCTCCCCCACAAGGAAAACTTGCCCTGAAAGCTCCCCCAACCAATTCAACAATGGGATACCTTGAAGTAGAATCAGAGTTTTCTTTCCAGCCTGAATTAAATCAAGAAAATGATGTTGATATCATTGAAGATAATCAAGAAGAATCAACTGGCGACTCCCACATTAGTTTCTTAAATTACCAGGATGAACTTGAAAGCAAAGGAGAAGCTTCAGATGAATCATATGCAATGTTTACCAGATATAAGAACCAATTAGTCCAGCAAGCTGAAAAAGAAAAGATAGAAGAACAACCTCAACCAGCAATCACAATTGCTAAACGTGGGACCGCTCTGCTTTTTCAATCAAAAGATCTGATCATTAAATACATCTATTTTGCCTTCACCTTCTACTCCCAATTCGCAAACCAGCCCACCTTCCATCCCTCCTAAAACTCAAAAAGTTGAAGTACCTTTCTTTGTACCTAGCTTAATTCAGCCATTTGACATAATTGATCATGTCAAAAAGAAAAAAATATAGATGTCTAAATTTGAATACTTGCAGTCTAATCTAGATCAACTGAATAAACTGGTTTAATATGTTAAAAATCAAACCATCCCTGCAAGACAAAAAGCTAAAAAAATAACTCTTGATTCTCCAAAAAACACACCTATTCCAAATAATCTAGTCATTACTCCTCTAGCTACTCCTAAAAAAATAGAACCCTTCTATGTTTCTCTATTAATCAATGGCCACAAGATGAGTAACTATATAATAGGCTCAGGCACATCTAACAATGTCATGCCTGTTAAAGTAGCTAAGTCTCTTGGTCTCACAATAACCAAAACATTTGGGAGATGTTTTTCTATGGAGAATAAGCAAGTACCATTGCTGGGGCAAATCAAAGATGCCTAATTTGCATTCGCAACCTTTCAAGACAAGAGGATTAAGATGATTGTCTTGATGGCTGACGTCTTAGCATCTTATGGCATTTTGCTTGGGAAAAATTTCTACAAAGACATGGGAGGAGAACTAAACATGGATCTATCTAAGGCAAGGATCCCTGTCCAAATGATAGGACCGAAACTCCCCAAAGCTCTGACACAACCTGTCAGATTTAAGAGCACACATGATTACCAATGTATAAGCAACTAAACATGCAGAATCCAGAAGAACAAATAATTATCAATGAGAAAACACACAAAACATGAGAGGCAATATACAATTATATTCAACTCTTTACAAAGGAATCTACAACAAAGAGGTGGCACTCTTTCTTCCACTTCGTGGGCTTACAGTAAACTTCCCTCCAGATTAATCTTCTCTCATAGGTCACAACACACAGCTAACACAAGTTGTTGTTCACCTCATTGCACATCTGTACAATCGAGTACACAATCGTACTCCAAGTAGATCTCTCCATGATCCTGCTGATGTATTGTTGTCACCTTGGATCTAGCTTCCCCGCTAATCTCCTTTCTGACCCTCGCATCCATACACCCCTACAAATCAAACCTGATCTTACTTAAACACACATGGGGAATCCTACTTGATTCCACCATGGGAAGAACTCTCCAAGCTTCACATAGCTCTTCTCCAAATTCTCCACTTAACAATACAGCCCATGAGTCTCTCATATAGATCTCATGCATACACTAAAATTAGATGAGCGGCTCAAAGACTCGAACTGTTCTTCACATGCAAACTCCATGTTCACTTAACTGACTGTTCGTCAACAGCAGTTCTGACTGCTACAGGTGACCAACGTCGGTCCCTGCCCTCCTGGAGGTGACTGACGCCGGTCGATCCTCTGCCGATGTTAGTTTCCCTTCAGCGTCCCCTGACCGACGTTGGTGTGGCCTGTCGACGCCAGAGACTGCATACTTTCAGAAACCTCCTCCTTTTATTTGCAATAAGGTGAAGCTTTTAGCTCCACACCCTAACAATCTCCCACTTGGAGATAAAGAGCTACACCTATACCCATACTAGTACTCTATCTAATCTGTATCTTGGCTTGTATTCCTCTTCAAGCTCCCACTTGAAGACAACCCACCACACTCCTTGTGGTGCTACACCTGTGCTTGAATTTCTCCATTCTTCTACCTTGCTATACTCCCACTCAAATAACAACCCCTGTGAGTAACCTGTAATCAACAAACACTTAACAGATCTGGGACATCTGTTAGTCAAGCTCACTCTGAGAACGTCCAACCTCGCTCTGATACCAATTGATAGGACCGAAACTCCCCAAAGCTCTGACACAACTTGTCAGATTTAAGAGCGCACATGATTACCAATGTATAAGCAACTAAACATGTGGAATCCAGAAGAACAAATAATTATCAATGAGAAAACACACAGAACATGAGAGGCAATATACAATTATATTCAACTCTTTACAAAGGAATCTACAACAAAGAGGTGGCACTCTTTCTTCCACTTCGTGGGCTTACAGTAAACTTCCCTCCAGAGTAATCTTCTCTCATAGGTCACAACACACAGCTAACACAAGCTGTTGTTCACCTCATTGCACATCTATACAATCGAGTACACAATCATACTCCAAGTAGATCTCTCCATGATCCTGTTGATGTATTGCTGTCACCTTGGATCTAGCTTCCCCGCTAATCTCCTTTCTGACCCTCGCATCCATACACCCCTGCAAATCAAACTTGATCTTACTTAAACACACATGGGGAATCCTACTTGATTCCACCATGGGAAGAACTCTCCAAGCTTCACATAGCTCTTCTCCAAATTCTCCACTTAACAATACGGCCCATGAGTCTCTCATATAGATCTCATGCATACACTAAAATTAGACGGGCGGCTCAAAGACTCGAACTGGTCTTCACATGCAAACTCTGCGTTCACTTAACTGACTGTTCGTCAACAGCAGTTCTGACCGCTACAGGTGACCGACGTCGGTCCCTATCCTCTTGGAGGTGACTGACGCCGGCTGATCCTCTGCCGATGTCGGTTTCCCTTCAGCATCCCCTGACCGACGTCGGTGTGGCCTGCCGACGCCGGAGACTGCATACTTTCAAAAACCTCCTCCTTCTATTTGCAATAAGGTGAAGCTTTTAGCTCCACACCCTAACACCAAAGCATGATGAAGAGATTACTCCTTGAAAAGAAAGAAAAGTATGTAGTCACCTAGACATCAGCCCTTGAAGCTCAAATCCTTTTTGAATCCACAGGTATGGGTAACTACTTTCTATATACAAATGAAGAAGGGTCCTCTATCTCTGATGAAGGAAAGTCTGAAAAAAATTAGTGTCTGATGAAATTTGGACTCTAGAATTTGATGGTAGCTATTCCTCTACTAGTTTGGGAGCTGGAATTGTCTTGATATCTCCTCAAGGACATATGTTTGCTTCATCCTATAAATTACAATTTATCAACACTAACAATAAAGCTGAATATGAATCTCTGTTGCTGGGCATGAAGGCTGCTCAAAAAAGAGGCATCAAGTTTATTCATGCCAAAGGGGATGCTGAATTAGTGGTATGTCAAGTGAGAAATCTATATCAGACTAAGAATGAGAGGTTACGCCACTACCGTAACCTAGTTTGGGACCAAATTGAAAGCTTTGATGCTTTCAATATTTCTACCATACTCAGAGAGTCTAATGACAGAGCTGATGCACTTATTATTTTAGGAACTCTTTTAGTTTCTCATTCAGATTTCAAAGAAGACAAGTATACCATTGAGCTGGTCTATAAACCAAGTGTTCCTGACAATGCTAATCATTGGCAAATATTCAATGATGATCATCATATCATTGCCTTTTTGGAACGAAAAAATAATTTTGAATAGTTGTATTTTGAAGGCAGTAAATCTCAAAAGTCTGAATCTATTTCTGAATCTAGTTTAGATATAAATGAAGAATTCCTACAGCTGAAAGGAAACAAAATTCCCAAAGGCCTAGTTTCTCTTGAGAAGCTGTTTGGTAAGCATGATAGATTCATCAAACAACAACAAACAGATTCAAGTTTTTCTTAGGGATTTGACCAAGTAAATCTGACCAACAAAGAAAATCCCAAGATGGTCAACATTGGTAAGTGTTGCACCCCTGAAGAAAGATTCAATTTCACCTCTTTGCTTCGTCAATACATTAATGTCTTAGCCTATTCTTGTGAAGACCTGAAGTCTCTCAGACCTGATAAAATTTAACATCACATTCCTCTCAAGGCTGACTCAATGCCCTACAAGTAAAAATCTAGACAATACAATCCAAAAATTTCAAGTATTATTATGTCTGAGATACAAAAAATGTTAAATGCTAGAATTATCTTCCCAATCCATCATTCTACATGGATTGCAAACATAGTACCTGTAAGGAAGAAAAATGGTGAAATCTGCATTTGTGTAGATTTCAAGAATCTGAATCAGTCATCTTTGAAAGACAATTGCCTTTTGCCAATCATGGACCAAGTGCTTCGAACAGTAATAGGGTCAGAGATGTTATCAGTGCTAGATGGCTTCTCAAGTTATAATTAAGTTGAAGTTGGTGAAGCTGAGCAACACAAGACTGCATTCACCACACCTTGGGGTACATTTGCATATAAAAGAATGCCTTTTGGCTTAATAAATGTTGGTGCTACCTTTCAGAGAGCTATGGACATGGCTTCAAAGATGAGATTGACAAATTCATAGTGTTATATCTTGATGACTTAACTGTCTTTTCAAAGTGTCGATCTGATCATGTACGCCACTTACAACAAGTGCTAGAGCGCTGTCGTCAGAATGGTATTTCTTTGAATCCTAAGAAGTCTATTTTTGGAGTAATAGAAGGGAAACTCCTTGGACACATTGTGTCCAAAGAAGGCATAAAGATTGACTCAGACAGAGTCAAATCTATTTAAGAGTTGAATTTGCCTACAAGTAAAAATGTTGTTCACTCTTTCTTCAAAAAAGTGAACTTCTTACGAAGATTCATCCCTAAATTTGTTGAGAAGACAAGACACATTGTAAACATGATGAAAGGGAAGACTACCTTCAGCTAGACTAAAGAAGGAAAATCAGCATTTCAAGATATCAAGACTGCCATTGCTCACGCCCCTACCTTGGTTTGTCCAGATTACCACAGAGATTTCAAAATATACAGCTATGCGTCTGAACACACTCTTTCAGTGATTCTTGTTCAACAAGACAAGGAAGGTATGGAATCCCCCATCTCTTTCATGAGTTGCCCTCTCAAAACCCATGAAATGAAGTATTCAAATATAGAGAAGCATGTCTATGCATTGGTAAAAGCAGTCAAACATTTCCACATCTATATTCTGAAATCACATACTACTGCCTTAGTTCCTGACACTACAGTCAAGTCTATATTAACTCAGAAGGAGTTTGGCATAAAAAGAGGTAATTAGATTGCAAAGATCAAAGAGTTTGATCTAGATATCAAGCCGATAAAGTTGGTCAAGGGTAAAGGCCTATGCCAATTAATGGCTAACAATAAGCCAGAAGATACACAGCGTGAAGAAGTTGAAGTGGAAGATATGCCAATAGTCCTTTTTGTCTCCACTACCAATGAATGGTACTCAGGTATTGCCTATTTTCTTACTTATGGTGAATGTTCTGCTCATTTGTCTTATTAAAAAAAGAGGACTATCAAGTTGAAACATGCCAATTTTATTCTTTGGGATAACGGCCTGTACAAGAGAAGCATAGATGGAGTTTTTCTTCGCTATGTAGACAAAGAACAACAAACCCAGCTTTTAAATTTTTTTCATAATCTGGCCTGTGGAGGACATTTTTTTGCTCTTGTGACTGCTCACAAAATTCTATGAGCCAGGTATTACTAGCCAACTCTTTTCCAAGATGCACATAAGTGGGTGAGGAAATGTAAACTTTGCCAGCAATTTGTTGGAAGACCCAAGTTGGCTGCCCTACCTCTCAAGCCAATAATCATAGAGGAACCTTTCTAGCAATGGGGACTTGATTTTATTGGGACAATAAACCCATCTTCAAGTTCTGGACATGATTATGTCCTTACAACAACTGATTATTTCACCAAGTGAGTAGAAACAATCCCAACTAAGAATGCTACTTTAGAAGTTGTATGCAACTTCCTCAAAGAGTATCATTTCTAGGTTTGGAGTTCCACTCAAAATTGTTACTGATAATGCATCCTGTTTCACGTCTCAAGAGATTACGCAATTATGTTTTCATTATGGAATTACACTCTCTCATTCTTCTAATTATTTTCCATAAGGAAATAGATAAGCTGAGTCTAGCAATAAGAATTTGGTAACTATTATCAAAAAGCTAGCAGATGATAATCAAAGGACATGACATAAAGCATTGGTTGATGCTCGATGGGCAGATAGGATCACACCAAAGAGGGCAATTGGTATGTCTCTTTTTTCAACTTCTTTACGGTATCAATGCTGAGATACCAATCACCTTAGAGTTATTAGCCTTGAAATTAGCAAAGGCCATTGAAGATAAGACATATGAGAGTTCTCTTGACAAAAGAATCATGTGCCTAACTTAGCTAGAGGAATAGAGAACCATGGTGGTGGACAAAATTGTTGCTCATCAAAGTTTGGTAAAGAAACTCTTTGATCAGAAAGCCAAAAATCATGATTTCAAGAATGGGGATCAAGTCCTGCTATGGAACAAAAGAAGAGAACCAAAGGGGATGCATGGAAAGTTTGACTCCCTTTAGAGAGGCCCATTTATAATTCATCAACACATTGGTGAAGATAGCTTTCTATTGAAATACCAAGATGGCACACTTTTTTCTCTGCCCCATAATGGGCAACATCTGAAACACTTCAACTCTTGAAGTATCAGATCATTGCCTCTGTATATATGTATATTTGTACAGTTTTAATTCTATCTTGTTTTGTTTATTTTTTTTGATGCCTTTCATTTTTGGGTAGTATGACTCCGAAGCCTAATGGTGCACATGAAGACACTAGGAATTCTCGATTCTACTTCTTTCAATTCATTTTGCAATTGACAGAAGTTCCCCAACTGGAGCTAGCTATTGTCCTCCAAAAATAGCAGTCATTTTTGGGACAACATTTGAACTATTTTGGTCTTATAGACCAAAATTGTCTCTTCCATTTCCAAAATTTGTCCTAGACATTCAAATTCATCATTTTCCAAGCTTCTTAGAAAATCTACAGACTCTTTAGCAGGAAGAGAAGTCTACGGACTGTGCAGGTAGGTTCATTTACACATGTTCAAAGATTTTTGCAAGCGGTTTCAGTCAAAAGAATTAGTTTTCAACACTTAGTCATTCTCTGAGATTGGTTCAAAGCTTTGGTTCAGTTGAAAATCTTCATTGGCAAGTATCTGAGTACAAAAAGAGACTTGAACCATTGAATTGTTAAAGAGGAAGAAGAGCCTGACACCAATTTAGTTTAGGAGGCCCTCCAAAATGGCACTACCATTATGCTTAAAGAGGTAGGAAAGCTACCTAGTACCTCATCCAAAGATCCCTCCACATAGCCTGTACTAATTGAGGAGGAAAAGAGAATCTAGTGGAAGAAACTGAGCCTCATCAATGAACATATAGAGATGGCATTAGAGCTAGAGAAAAAAAGACTGGTCATGAAGGCATTCGACATGACCCAAGAAGAAATTGATAAGGTCGAGGCCAAGGAAATAAGGGCTAAAGAAGAAAAGATCATGACTATAATAAAGAGGAGAAAGGTGTAGAAAAATAAGGCCCAAGAGAAAAAGACCAAGAAAGAAAAGGAAAAGAAGAAGGTTACCGCAAGTTCATAATCAATGAAGGAAAAAGTGAAAAAAGTGCCTAATACCCTGACCAACACAACATAAGAAACTATACTATAGGCACACCCAACTAGTGAAGGGGTGTCTAAAGAAAAGGAAGGTGATATTGGCACCTTGAAAGACAAAACAAAGAGTGCCAAAGAAACCTGACAAAAATAGGAGGGCAAAGATGACACTAAGGTAGAAGAAGAAATAGACCAAAGGGACAAGTCTAAGGAAGAACCCCAATTGAAACAAGAGGAATCAGCCTCAGAGGAAATCACTAAGAGAGATCTACTACTGAGGAAGAGGAATAAGAACAGATGGATCTGGCCATCACTAAAGAAGCAGATGTTGAGATAAGCCTGAGAAAAAAGGTGTAGAAGGGGTGGACTGATGAAGACTATTATATGTTTGAATACATGCCCCCCTAAGTTTCCACAATAAATACATGCCAATAAATATCATTTACATTTGATAGTTATATGGATGATCCTCATTTTGGGGTAACATAGAAGGCTTTACTAGGCATAAATAAAATGGATGAAAGGTAGGATTTCCTTCTCATAAACCCCTGTATAATGAACCCAATTAGGTCAACCAATGCACTCATTTAAATGGCTTCTAAAGTAACATGGAAGAACATCATTAGTGATGTTAGGGATTCAAAGTGGAAGAAGATCATGCTGGAAGCAAAAGATTAAATAAAGGCCATGAAGTTCAAAATGCAATAACTAGCTGAGCACATAGAGGAATCTGAGCCATCCCTCTTAGATGGTATTAACACTTTGAATATTTTTGAGGTTGATAGGTTTTCATGTTAGTGGAGTAGATGCTCCCAAGGTTGAAATCAGAACTACCATAGGAAGAAGAAGAGGAAGATCCTTGTACCATATTATAGAAGGAGATAGCAGACAAGTTCAAATAGGTAGAAGACCTCTTTACACAACTAGAATAAGGCATAGATGTATCTAATGCCATATTCATGAACTTCTCCAACCAAGCATTGGTCATTGACTTGCACCTCAAGTAGGCAAAGGGGGAGAGAGAAGAGATGATGACAACGGCATACATTGTTAGTAGGACCGAGTGTGCATAGATCATGGTAAAAGTCAATACCCTGAGTACCAAGATCAAGAACTAGGATCAACACCTAGAAGAATTCTTTTTCACCTTGTAATCAAAGGTTGATGATTAAGGAGTAATCTTATATGGAGGAGTGATGAGGGCAAAGGAAAGGCTATAGGACTTAAAAAAAGAGTTAGATAAAATTGATGTGTTTGTGCTTAGCACTGCTTTAAAAGAGATTTACAATGTCATTAAAGAAATCAAGCTCACCATCAAGGGCTTTAAGGACTTCAACTCTGAATTAAAGGATAAATCACCAAATTTATACGTACCTAGGGCATTGAAAGACTAGTTTGAGGATGGACTAGCAATTTTGTATGGGGTAATGTTGGGCCCCTTTTTGCCTAAGTCTAGACCCATGCCAATTAAATAGACATCTTAGTGTAAGGAAATCATATGGAATGATTGATAGTTTGGTATCTTTTGCACCATCTAAAGGAATCAATGCTCATCTTGCACCAACTGGCAAGTAGTAAACTAGCACCCAAATTTTGTGGGGTATCTTCATGAATATCTACATAATGTAACCAGAATACAAGGGGTGCAAGGTGATGTAGCTAGTGAAATGATCAACCAAGTCTCCATCTCAACACTCGATGTGCACCCTCCATCCTAGCAAGAATATGTTCCTTAGTTATATAAAGCTAAGATCAAACTAGTGTGTAGGAGATGTAATTTAGAGATAACGAAGCTCTATAGAATTGGTTCTAGACATCGTGAGTGACCACCATTGAAACTAGGATTAACATGGATGCATTTGAGGCTCCCTATTGTAGTGCCCAATCTTGATTATGAGCCTTTGGGCCTTTAGTAGTTTTAGAATAACATTTACTCTATCTCATTTGTTATGTACTCTATTTATTTGAACTTTGTTTAATGAAGAATGGTGTTGCATCCACTAGAGTTTGATCTAGTTATGTTTGTGTTTAATGTCTTTAGCTTTGATATCTAAATGTGTGATGAATGTAATGACTACAGTGTTATAAACTCAATCTGAATGTTAGGAATATTGGTTGAAACATTTTGGTTCACGATATTCATGGCATTTTTGTAATTAGGATGATGTTAGCATATTATGTGGAAATAATCTAAGTGTAGGAAAGATCCTATGCCAAGCCATGATACATGTCCTTAAAGCACTAACCTAGTATGAACCCTTGATCTAAGATATTCCATTAAAACCTCCAAGTGCCTGAAGGATTTTAAGCATGATAAAACATAGGCTTACACCCATAATACTGTAGAGCAACCCGATATAGTGTTGTACCCATATGACCAAAAGTAACTACCTAAATAAGCTTTGTACCTATAGACCTTCAACCTAGCCTAAAATGGTTTACACTGATGAAATTTCAAATTTCATTGTTGTAAATGACAAAACCCTTTGAAGAATGAGTTGTGCCATGGCACGAATAACCCAATATGGGCCCTAGATATTTCTCTATTGCACTTTGGGTGAGCACATAAGTCTCATGCCTTATGTGAATTGATGTCAGTGAAATCGAGTGATAAATGTTTTTGATTAATAAAGGTGGCAAACCAGGGGTTGAACCCTATACAGTCAAAAAAGACAGGAAGGCTAGAAAATAAAAGATGCCAGCACTGAACCAGTGGCATAGCCGAGAAACAAAGTTAGAAGCAAAACAAAACATTGGAAAGACCAGAGTCAAAAAGGATGAAACTACATAACTATAGAATTAACAAGATCCTTAAGAATCTCATTGTTTGCATTGTCAGCATTCCCTGGATTACCCACTGCTTCCATGATCCACAATGGCCTTCTCCACGTGGACCACCTTTGAAAGCTATCTTTCTCATCAATGTGCATCATTCATGCTCTATCATCTCCTTCTGAATGATCTCTCTAATGTTTGGGGGTATATGAGCCCCTTGTCACCATACCCTCCATCCTGAGAATTGCTGACCAAGGTTGGCACAAGCATCAGCAACCCTATTACCTTCTATATAGGTGTGGGTAATCTCAACTTAAGAAAACTTTTGTAAAAGAAACTAGATGTCTGTAATGATGTCTTTTAGATGGATACCAATGTTAGATGATTTATTAATGGCATATATGATCAACTTAGAATCTCCCTAAATATTCAAAATTCTAATTCCTAGGGATATAGCTAACTTTAATCCCCAAAGGCCATAGCTTCAGCATAGTTATTGCTCTAGCAACCCATGCCACCAGCATAGACAATAGACATCCCTCCTTTTTCATTTCTTATTATTCCTCCACTTGCTTTGCCACTCAACTTGGATGCCCCATCAAAATTGATTTTCATCCAATTGGGTTTAGGTGGTATCCATTTAATATGAAGTCTCTGAAGAATTTTGGAATTATCATGCCTAGGGATAAGGTTTAAAACCTTCCATTTGGTAGCAATTTGACTTTTAAATTCAGATAGGGGTTTCTCTACAACACTAATATGAGCTATTGTAACACTTTCCAAGATGGTCCTAGCAAAGGAGTTAAACACCTGAGTAGCATTTCTAGCAGTGTCCCTAAAAATTTTGTGATTTCGCTCTTTCCATAAAGTCCAGCTCAAGCATGGTAGAGCTTGCTTCCATAGTTCCTTAATCCAAGGATGTGTGAAGGTTGAGTTCTAGCTGAGAATTAATTCTTTAAGGTTAGAATTGCAAACCCATTCAATGCCAAAGTTCTTAAGTATTTTGCCCCATAAATCCCAGGTAAACTCACAGTGTATGAATAGGTGTGAAACAGATTCCTCTCTAGAACCACACAAAAAACATCTGTTGACCAAAGTAAACCCCCTCTTTTGAAGGTTGTCCTGAGTAAGGATTTTGTTATGGGTAGTAGCCCACCAAAACAAGTTAATCTCTGGAATGAGTTTATGATTCCAAACCTTTTTCCATACCTCCTTATTCTGAGCTTCAAGTGTAAGCAGATGATAGGCAGATTTGACAGAGAATGATCCATTCTTATCTGGCCACCAATATTGTTCATCCTCTTGAGGGAAGAGTGGGATTTCGATATCTTGAACACATTGCTAGATCTCTCAAATTCTTGGGATAAGCTCAGGCCTATGCACATAACAATCTAAAAGGTTTTTCCAGCTCCTTATCCCATTGTTATTTTCCACATAATCACTAACCCTATCACCAAAGAACTGAGTAGTTAGGCCTATAATTTCTCCAGAGTTTCCTTGGGAGATGAGAGGCTTGTCCCTTAACTCATTATCCTCCTAGAATTTAATCTTCCAGCCATTTCCAAGCTTCCACCTAATTCCCTGTTTGAGAAGACTTCTACTTTTTAGCATTTTATTCCATATCACAGACCCCTGGGGTAATCCTGCCTGTTGAAGAAATTTGGAATCATCAATGCTATCCATGTATTTGGCATACATTATTTCCCCACACTCACTATTGTTGTGAATCAAATTCCAACTAACTTTTGAGAGGAGGGCTTTATTCATTTTCCTGATGGATCTTATATTAAGTCCACCATGAGATTTTGGGAGACACACTTTTTCCCATCTAACTAAAGACATTCTCTATTTGTCTTCCACTCCCATCCATAAAAATTTCCTTTGGATCTATTTTAGCTTTTTAGCAAAATACGTAGGAATTTTAAAAAGAGACATGAAGTAAGTAGGAATACCTTGCAAGGATGTCCGAAGAAGTTACAGCTTACCCACACTACTGAGTAGTTTCCCCTTCCACCCAAGAAGTTTCCTCTATGTACGTTCCACAATACCATTCCAAAAACCTAAAGATACCTCCTTGACCGAGAGTGGGAGACCTAGGTAGGTAGCTGGTAGGCCAGCCTCAGCACAATCTAAGATATCAATGATTATATGTCTAGGTTCATTGGGAGTGTTGAAGAAGTATACATTGCTTTTCTAGAAATTTATTCTTTGTCCTGAGTCTCTGGCATAATCATTAAGTATATTCTTCCATCTTCTAGCTTCGATCACCGATGAGATACCAAATAAGATGGTATCATCCACAAACTGTTGTATAACCATAAGATGAAGGGAAGAGGCAGGTTTGATGCCTACTAGCTTTTTTGAAACTATATCAGCTTGTATGTATCTTCCCAGTGCCTCAGCCATAATGATGAATAGGTATGGGGAGAGAGGGTCTCCCTAACGAATTCCTCTCGAGAAGGAGAAAAACCCTCTAGGAACACCATTAACCAGCACTGAGAATTTAGCAGAAGAGACTGCATTCCATAATAAGCAACACAATTTATCATTAAACCCAAATTTTCTAATCACTTGGAATAGAAAAGTCCATGAGACTTTATCATAAGCTTTGGATATATCAAGCTTGAGGGCCATCCCAGGGATTCTGCTCTTATCCATGGAGTGGATAGTCTCATGTGTGGTGATCACATCATCAAGAATCTGTCTGCTCGGGATGAAACCTTTTTGAATAGGAGAAATAATTTTGTCAAGCAAGGGTTGAATTCTCAAAACTAGTAGTTTAGTTCATATCTTATACACAGTGTTGCATAAGCTAATGGGTCTGAAATCAGCAAGGTGTAAAGGTTGAAATCAGTAAGGTACATATTGAGTGACAAATGTTGAGTGCTATGGGTTTATTTCATTTTTATGACTAATTGTAACAAATCTATAACCAACTTGGATAGCCAAATAAGTGCTTAACAGAGTAAATGAATCAAACAACTGACTTTTTTCTAAAACATTAAGACTTCAAGCTACACACATAATCAACAACCCCAACATTGAGACTTTAGGATGCACGTGCATGATAAAACCTTGATGTTAGAACTTTTGATGACTAGCATAATCTAAAACCTTGATGACTACAAAAGGTTATTGTAACCTTGACATAAATCTCCACTGTAGGAAGTGTCCAAAATTTTGACACTATGGGAACTATTTGAACTCCTATCACTATGAGAAATATTCAAACCCCCAACACTATGGGAACTCTTTGAACCCATGACACTATGGTAACTCTTCAAATCTTTATCACTATAAAAACTCTTAGAACCTTCAGCACTGTGATAACTCTTTCAACCCCTAGCCATGTGATAACTCTCAAAACCTATAACACTGCAAGTACTCTTCAAAATTATAAAAAAATATAACAAACCACTACAACCCTAATGCATAATCCCAATGACTATATCTCAACTTCAAAAATACGATGGTAGTCTATAGGACATAATTCCATTGTGGGAAGTGTCTAAAATTTTGACACTATGGGAACTATTTGAACTCTTTGCACTAAGGGAAATCTTTGAACCCCCAACACTATGGGAACTCTTTGAACCCATGACATTGTGGGAACTCTTCAAATCTTTGGCATTGTAAGAACTCTTAGAACCTTAGACACTATGATAACTCTTTGAACCCCCAGCCATGTGAGACTCTCAAAACCTATAGCACTATAAGTACTCTTAAAAATTATGACAACTGTAAGGGACCACTGCAACCTTGATGCATAATCCTAACAACTGTATCTCAACTTCAAAAATCTGATGATGGTCTATAGGACATCAAATTTAACCCCATATATTTTATACAAGCTCATATTTTCAAATGGCCATAACTTTTGATCGATAACTCCTTTTTTAGTGTCATCTTCTTTAAAAATGCCTATTTTTCTATGATCTTACAACCACCTATTTTCACAAATTGTACATATTAGATGCATTATCACTATAGCCTTATGTCCCACTTACTCTTTTATACTTACACATAAATTGATCAATATCCATAATCGGTTGTCCCTAACATCTATACGAGTGTGTTTATTTTTGTAACTTCAAGGGGGGTCACTACTTTCAATTGTAAGGGGGATATTATGTGTTGTTGTGCATTATTTTGTATTTATTCTACACATTCTCATTTTATGCATTATGTTTATTCCTACACTTATTATTCTTTTGGATGCATTCTTATTTGTACCTAATGTCCTCTTTATTAATGTGCATTGTTATTGTAACTAGAGAGTCATTGCAGTTATTTGGTGTCTTCTCTCAATCATGTTAATTTCACTTGAGAGATACCTATAAATGAAAGTTGATTTTACACTAGTGGTTCTTCTTGGAAAGAAAAATTATACTTCTTGGCCTGCTTATATGGACCACTTATTCACAAAAAATGGAAAGAATCATATTCCATTCCTATATGTATAGATTCCTACTTCCACTAATTTTGAATGGTACATAAAGTGGGTTAACACTTGTGACAAGGTTCATGGTACCTTGTTGTTACACATTTGATGGGATCTACATCACCATGTGTAGCTCACCATGTGCCCTAGCATTATTTGGAACATCCTTCAGTCTCTTTTTAGAGATCTTGATGATATTTATATCACTTCTACTCCTCCTCTTCCTATTGTCTCTTCAAAGACTATTGTACTCTTTCTTCCTAATTCTATTTTTTTTTATGACACATGCATGGTGGATATTGTTCTTCTTTCTGTCAAGCCACCACTATATGAAAACACTTTCCAAGACCTTAGCCATCCCATTAAAGATTATACTTTCATTCTTGTGCATGATGTTATTCTTCTAGACCCATCATAGATTGGTAATTCAGAGGACTCTATTGTTTCAATGAAAGTGCACCTTATGAGAGAATCAACAACTCATATCTTCCTATGGATATTTAGTATATGGATTTGTATGATTCACTTATAGTCTCTTCTTCAATTTTGGGATTTGTTGATCCATGCTTCATAATTCACATGGACATTCCTTCAATGAATGTTCCATGCCATTCTTTTTCATCAGACTCACCTCTAATTTAAGACACTTATAAGCTTGAGTACATCTCTAATATTGATGAATATTATGCTAGTAAAGATGAATATTATAGTGATGGGAAAACACATCCACCATATCTTTTTCATATTACATATATCGAAGAGTTAATTATTGATCTACCTACTTGTGGTCCACTTATGACATTATAGGGGACATGTATATTGATCCATGACTCATCAGATATTGGGTAGTCTATTCCATAAATATAGGGCATTAAATAGTATATTTTAGCCTCTATTCTCATTGAGCCATCATTACATATAGCAGTTGGCACTCTTACTATGCATTAGGAGCACAGTTCCTTGGTTGGAGTTCCATCAGGCACTTGGTGGACACGTTCACTATTCTAGGGTTATCCACTCTTCATTTCACCCCTTTTTGATAGGTTAACTTCAATGACATTACATTCAATTTTTGTACACAATCTTATTAGACCTATGTCGTACTTCTATTTTGGACTCTACTCAGATATTTTTGTATTACTGCCTCTTTCATCTTCTACTATGAAATGGGAAAACTTCCAGTACACCATTCATTTTCTTCCTATGGAAAAGGGAAGAAACATTATTCGATGTAGATGGAGCTTCTTTAATCTTTAGGTAAAAGATCTCCTCAGTGGCATTTGTCATTTTTTGAGCTCTACTATGGGCAACTTCAACATCTTCTATGGGGACTTCTTAGTTCTCCTCTCTCTATGTGCCTTGTTTGCTCTCACTTGTGGATGCATTCTCAGTTTTCTTGATATCCTTAGATCATGCACAGTTTCTCACTTAACTCTCTTTTAGAGAGGAGTTTTATCCTATGATTTTTCTCCCTTTCTTCATTTTATGGGAGTTACATTGTGCTTGGGTACCTCATCAGGCCTCATTCTTGAGACCTAATTATTCGTATCCACGTAAGCTATGCTTTAGGGGTGTGTTAGTGTATATTTTTTCCTACTTAAAATTTTACCTACATGGTTTTTATTCAGCGTGATTAGGTTTTTTAAGGTAATTATGGGAAATACATTTAATGTGTTTTCTAATAGTGAGTTATGTAGACACTCCATTCTAGCCACAATTGGATTTTGACCAGATTTCAGATTGATTTCTACCAAACATTACAAATTAACCCTAAGAATTATTATATTTCCCAGTTTCATCCATACATCTTTCACTAATTCTCAAAATCATGTAGAGGCATCCCTATTTGGGCTATTAAACCATACGCAATAGTAAACTTTCATAGATTCATCCTCAGCCACCTTATGATGTGACAACTGGTAGTTAGGCCCATGGGCCCATTAAGTAAGGCACTTGAACAATTCTTAAAAGAGATAAAAGGCTAATAAAAATGAATCAACTAATTAAACTAGATTAAATGCTTAGATAATTAATCCATTTGCAATCATTACTTTTATGAGTTATCAAGCTCTAACAAATATCTAAAAATATATAATTTAAGAGCCATGCCTATTAATTGAAAATCATAATTACATGTACCCTCCTTAACTCAACTTAAGTTAAATATAACTCACTTAGGTTTAATGTGAACTCATTTTATGTTTAAACACTAGCCTAACTCAAATTGAGTAAGTATTAACTTTGGAGGCTATAAATACAAGGCCTTACCTATTGATCAATAAGCTCTTTTGGTGTAAAGTTATTATGCTCAAATATATGTAATAAGCCTTTTATAGTAGTGTTACCATACCAAATTCATAATTCAAGCTAATCCAATCAACCAAACCAAGGTGTCAAGGAGAGGTGGAGCAAATGGAGTTCCATTAATAAAGATTTATTGATGCATATAGTCGAGTATGCTACTTTAACAAGCCATTTTGGAGATAAAAGGAAGGTAAAAGGATTATTTATTTTCTTTTCTAATTGTGTTTTCATTATATGATTGTTACATATGCTCTCCCTAGTGTCTAGACTAGAGGCGTTAGTGTTTAGTGTGTTTATTTAGGTTTATTTTCTTGACTAACACTATACTAATCTCCCCTCTATGGATTCTTTACTCACATGATGGCATGCCTGATGGGACCACACACCCAAAAATCATGAATGGAGTCTCTTGAGATCTTTTTTGAGGCAATAATATTTCATTCTAGAGCTTATTTACTTGATTTATTACAATTTTTTTGTGTTTTTGCTTATGACTATGGATTTGCAAATTTGTGACTATGTAACTATAAATTCAGTGAGTTAAACCAAAAAATCATCAACCAAATCTATCAATTTGTCTCAAAAAATAGCGAAATCAATCTAGTTTAGCCTTGGCCATACAAAACTACAAAATTGAGCACATAAATGATGAATCATTAAGTAAAAAGTGAATTCACTCCAACATGAAAACATGTCTTTATCTTTTTAGATAACTATGAAATTGTCTTTCATTTATGAATTTATTTACTTGAGTAGCGAAATCATCCTTCACAACATCAAAATCATCTTTTATGGGAGAAAAATCATATTTTAAGGTTTTGAATTCATTCTACCTAGCTATGAATTCATCCTACTAAGTAGCAAAATCATCAAACTAAGTCACAAAATTACTATAAAACCTTGAAATCATTCCTATATGTTTTTATGTTTTGTTACAGGTTTCTCACAATCATGAAATTGTCACATGAAGTGAAAAATTATCACCTGAAGTGTGAAATTATCTAACTAAACTATGAATTTATCTACCAGAGTAGAAAAATCATCAAAATGAGTTACAAAATCATTCAAAAACTATAAAATCACCCATTGTCAGTTTTAAGCATTCGGGTTTTGATTTTTTTTTAATGATAGAATAATTTCATAATTTGTAGTTTACTATGTAACTATGAATCATTTTAGAGAGGTGATTTTGCCTTTTTGAGCTAATTTGTGAGGATGTCACTTTTTCTAATCAATAAGTAAACCCACTAACACTTTTGCAGGACCTAAAGGCCAAGGAAAGACATTTTTTATCACTTGAATTCATTCAAATCACATTCAAATTTGGTGTTTAAAAATCATTTACTCGCTTTATTTTTAATTTTTTTCAAAATTCACAACACAAACAATGTCAAGGGACTAAACTTCATGTCATATTTCATTTTGTGCTCTAAAAATGAACTCACACTCTAATTGAATTCTCATAAGAGTTCTTATGTCTTTATTATTATTGTGTGTTTGTTTTTCAATCCAAGTTTAGCATGTATGCTCTCCCCTTATCCCCTTTAGGGAACTTGGGTGATAACAAATGCTTTATGTATTACATTTGTCACTTTTCCAAAAGTTTAGAAGGAAAGTTGTTAAGGCACTCCCCAAAATTTGAGTGATTTGGGTAATCCCAAAATGACCCTAAAGTCCTACTCAATTTTTTTTATTTCATGCATCTTGGCTTGTGGGCTGGAGTTCATCACCTCCCGATGGGTTCTATAGGGAAGTGTTTACCCAAGAATTCATCTCTCAATATCAATTCAACCCCACTCCATGGTATGGGTATACAAATTTAGGTAAACTTATTGGGATGCTTGTTTGAGGGATTAAATAAGCTATTAGTAAGAAACTGCCTTAAAATGTAGGTTTAATTCAAACATCGCACTACACTTAGAAATTGATGGATGTAATGGTTGTGAAAAAGATGAGACCTTTTAACAACAATTCAATTAATGTATATCCAAATGACATGTTATTACCTAGTGTCAACCACACATATGAGACTATCTAAAATGTATGAAAATTGATAGTTTTTAGACAACCCCACTTGTTGTGGATATACTATCAATGCAGGGTGAGTAACCTAAAGTTCCATGTCACTTTATGAACTCTTTAGAGAAGAGGGGGCCTAAAAACCCTAATATTCATGTGTATTTTAATTTTTTATTAATATAATTTACTATCAAGATCAAGTATATGGACATAATTTAATAGTACGAAGCCACCTTGTCATTTTTTACGATTAAGATGATACACTTAGGTGTTTTTGTCATTTTTATTTTTTACCTACATTGTCTTGAGTCAAAATTATTTGTTTATTTAAAACCACATCCAAAACAAGTCATGTTTTCACATCACTCTTTTGTTTGAAGAGGTGTTATGTCATCCATTTAACATCATGCTTTGACTTAGTAATTTGTCAAACTTTTGTGTGTGTGTGTGTGTGTGTGTGTCACTTGTTTGAAAGGGGCATCGTTACACTGCCCATTTCATTCCAAGTCTTATGCTTTAGAGTTTTGAAACAAACCATTTGTCATACCTTTATATCATGATAATGTCATTATTATACTTGCATTGTTTCAAAGACTTATTGCCTTGTATCCAATCACAATTTCAAAATCATGTGTGCCCTTTTTGGTCTATGCCTAGTATCATTATGTAATTTGTTTTGATCTAAATTGTTATCCATTTAAGAACCAAGCCTTCTAAATCAAGTTCAAAATTGGTCTTGATAAGTTCAGATTCAAACATTGATTGGTTTATGCATATGCCTCGCATAATTTTGGCTTAGACATTTATCTCTCACTTTTAGATTGTATAATTTAGACTAGTTCCTTGCTCAATTTAAAGATTATTTTTATGAATAATTTTAGGAAGTGTCTTATCTTCCATGTGCCTAAATTCCAATGTCTTTTACCAAAGGTGAAATTTATGTTTATATCCGAATGCCTATTTTGAGTCAAAGTGTTTTAGATTTGTTAGATTAATTATCTCATCTTTTAGACCTAGTTTGTGTCAAGTCTAAATTTTGTGTCATGTTCTCAAAAGACCTAGAAATTCCTATTTGTCTTAAAACTAGTGTTGTTTCAAATTCTAACTTTTATGTTGTGTTCCAAAATACCTAGCATTTTACGTTCCATTTTAGACCTAGTTGTTTTGATCCTAGCTTTGTGCCTTATTCCCAAAGACCTAGGAACTTTTTTTTTAGACCTAGATTAGAATTATTTGAAACACTTTTACTAAGTTTGACATTCGAATTTATCCATTCACTTGACCATTTATGTAAAACACTTGACATTAGATCATTTTGGACCGAGTTTTTCAATGCTTATTTTGCAAAAATAACTCCCTTCGTAAACCAACTTTTTAGACCAAGTTCAAACCATTTGTCTTTTAGACCTTGTTTTTAAGATTTTGTATAAATCTATACCTTATTCATGGAATGTTAGTCATTGACTTGGATATGTCTCATTACACTTGTAGTGGAACCATGTACAATCTAGGTTATGATAATGTGATCATGAATTATAACTTTTTTCAAGACCCCTATGATGATGATGTTTTTTGTGAGATGGATCATTATCCTCCTTACACTGCTTAATCTAGGGAATAAAGTCAAGATCTAGTATCCCCTTATTTAGTTAACACACTTCCCTATTCATAACAAGACCAAGACTAAATTATGCAATATCTTACTAGTGTACCATTAGTTATAGAACAAGTTTAATAATAATTGTATTATGTTACTATGCCATCAACTTATGATCCCTATTTGTTTGATTGTCACTTGATTGAAAAAAAAGACGAGGTTTTAGTTAGAGTCATGGAGGTAGAGGCCAAGATTCTAACAAACTTTCCCCATGAAAACTTACTTAGTCTAGTTAGAGTACTTCTAAGCATGCCCTATACCTAAACCATTGAACATGCCTTTACTAATTATCCTCAAAAGATTCTATCAATGTCATATCAAGACCTAAATATCTTTGTGAAAGTAAAGGGCTTCATAGAGGATCACTTTATAAAAATGAAACAACCATATTAAATCTATTTAAATCTAGCATGCAATTTTAATGCCATGGCCATGTTAAATGCTACACTCATAGATCTGACTTCTTCAATAGGAGTATTAATTGAATTGATAGGTCAATATAATTTGAGTATAGACCCATTTTCACAAATCACTTTAGTCAGTGACATGTATAATGTCCCATATCTTAAAGAAGTAACTGCACCTACTACATAGAACAATGTTCTAAACATGATGGATAACATGCAAATGTCTTCCACTCTAGGCCAAAGTGGTTTAAATACATCAAAAAATAGTATAAAATAATAAGTTCCTTTAGTTAATACCATGAGAGGTTCACAATAGTAGGGGGAAGGAACTCCTACGTCCAACCATAGTAAGCTACTTCTAATCCACAACTAGTTACTTTATCAAGCACACAAGCACATGGATTAAGTAATAAAGTATCAGCTAGTGCTTTAGCTCAACAATAAGTGATGAGTGTTACCCCACCTCAATAGGTGGCAACTAACATTCCACAACATCAAGTACAATCTAATCTACCATCACAATAAAGGCAAAACACTATGCCACCTCAATATAGGAAAATGAATGTTCTACCTCAATAGGTAATGGTAAACGTGCCTCAATAGTCATAGACCAATATACCTTTACAATCACAAATATTATTTAATCAACAACTTGTGTCTATCAATCAAAGATAAATTTTAAAGACCTAACAAGCATCTAGTTCACAAAAAGTGTTTGTGCAATAAAGAGGTACCACTATCTAATAAGTACCAATTAAGTAGTAATTGCATTTTACTCAGCACGTGCCATAAATCCAAATACAAGGCCTTGGTCATCAATAAGTACCCCTTATTCATCTAGGCTTGACTAGTTATCAATAAGTCCCTACTCAACCTCAGTAGGCATAGTATTTTACCCAAAGCCATCTACTTCCATCCCAAACATAATTCCCTCAAAACCAAGGCTATATATCAAATCCAAACCAAAATATAGAACAACATGTGTAATTTCAATAACCTCATCCCAATCCATAGATGCATATTCCTAGTAAGTTCATCCATCAAACCAATCTTCTACAATAAACCATACCTCTATTTTACCCTCATCAAGGTAATCCACCTTTGAATGCCCATCCACCACCTCAGTGAAATGTTCCATCTAGTTTTTTGGCCCAAGAACTACAATAAATTAAGGATGTGATTATCACCATTCAAGTAGGGAAATAGACCAAGAAATTCAAGTTAGATGACATGTGTTCATACCCAGTCAACATGGAGTATCTCTAGATACCATTTCCTCTAATTTATGAACCATCAAATTTTGATAAATGCGAGGGTAAAGGAGACCCTAAAACATATTCAATAAAGTTCTTTGTTGCTTTCTAGCCAGTGGCTTATAGTGACATTTACCTGCTCCTTTTATTTCCTTGAAGTCTAGCAGGATAGGATTTAGAGTGGTTCTTCAAATTTCTAAAGAATTTTATATCTGATTCTAATGACCTCTCAAACAAATTTGTGTAGTATTTCTCATATAGTCTTGAGCATGAGATTTCATTAGCATATTTGATTAAACCCAAACAAAAAGTTGGTGAAAGATTTTGCAAGTTATCTATAGAGATGGAGAGCACTTACTAGTCACTTCACCCATAACTTACTAGACAAACAACAGGCCACTATGTTCACTAAAAATTTGCACAATGAGATATCCTATAATTTGGAGCTTTAGTGTGTGCATACTTTCGAAGATATCATTGAAAAAGGTTTAAAATTTGAAAAATCCCTTATTAACAAAGGAATTATCAAGCTAACCTCCTTGAACCAAAATTAGAACCAAAATCAAGGTGCAATCCCAAGTCAAAACCCTAAGCAAGTCCAAGAATAAGCATCGGCACTAGTCTAGGCTAGTAACTATGAGAAATCCAAGCAATACAAACACAATAAGAATGTGGTTGGAAATGGAGTAACTAAAATTTTCCATGTCCAAATAGTGCAAACACTATATTCTTAATGCACACCAAAAATGTAACTTACTCCTCATTAGTATCTTATTTAGTAAGTGCAGCCTTCGTAGCAACCTAGACTAGCTTCTCAAGTGTAGTAACCATCACCTTTAAAAACCCCTCTTCTAAGAAGAAGACCCACTCCTCAAGTCTTCATCAACCTTGTTGAACCTATCAAAGTGGTGTTTCACAAGATATCTGAAGCTACTATGATAAGTTGGCCAATTTAAAATCACTATCTTGAGGGTATTATGTATCTAGATTAGTATAAAAAGCATGAGTTCTAGGAATACCATGGTATTCATGGACATAATATATGTCATTGTGTGCAGTTGAAGCACCTCATTAAAAATATGTTGGAAAATGAGGAGATTACATTGGATAATAGAGCATTTATGTCCAATTAGAATTTATATCTATAAAAACCCTTTTCTACAACATAATAATAATAATCAACAATAACAAAAATGAAGGCTAGAACAACAACAAAAATAGTATCAACAACTATCGTAACAACAAAATCAATATCAAAAACAATAACAACATCAACTGAATGAGAGGAACCAAGGCCATAATGATTTGAATAACCAACAAGCTTACCATTCAAATGCACATGACTACAAAAAGTTATAGGTCATATTGTAGGAGGTTGCATTTCAACCATCACCATTAATCTTAGACAAAGTGCTAACAAACCAAGACCATTGCCAAACTATTCCAATCAACCCAACTATGATAGAAAGCCGTCTTTGACCTAAGATCACAACCAAGCATAAAAACAACCAAGGATTACTATTTCAATACCTTATATTGATAACTCATCATTACCCTGTAACCAAAACCAAGTGCACAATAATCAAGACTTATCCTATCTGGCCCATCTCTATCATCATCAAGTTACAATGATCATGTATCCAATCTTGATTATGTTTTCATAAATCATTGGTATAAGATTACCATTCTAGGCCCACAACCTACACTCAATGAACCAATCTAACCCATTATGCTAGCTATGAATACGGCATATACCACTATTAAGGAGAAGACATAAGACATTATGGAACAACCTCAGAAAATGCCTGCATAAATCTCCATTTTGGATTTGTTGCATATGTCTATTATCCAAAAGAACATCCTAACATAACTCCTATGCCAATCCCAAGTTCTGAATGACATAATTCTAGACAAATTCCAAGCTTTGGTTAGACATCTAACCCCATGCCAATAGTTTACCTTTGACCAAAGTAATATGTTGTCCCTTGGCCTAATCCACAATAATCCCCTATACATTAAACTTTCATCACATGGCATAAAGTAAAATATGTCCTAATAGATAATGGATCGGTGATGTAGAACATACACCAAGTTATCACCCTATACCTTATTTCTTAATCCCACTACCTTTGTCAATGGTTCACTAGACCAATCCTTCATGCAAGTTTCCAAATCTCATTATTTTTTTAGGTGGATTCTATCAGAGTTGTTGCCAAAATCTGGATAATGCGAGTGCAATGGAGACATGATCACACAAGATGAAGCAAGTGCACACCACATAGATGCTAAAGCAATTTGAAAATAACACAAGAAGATAACATACACAAAACAAAATAGAGAAAACCAAAATCTGATTAGCATGAGATGGCCAAAGTGAGGAATACATATAAGAGAGTACATACCTCCTCCACAAAAGGTGGACAAGGCACTCCAAGAATAGACAGTAACTCCTCCATGAAAGGTGGTGACAAGGTGCTAAGAATAGAGAAGTAACTCCCATCAAGGGAGTTACTTATGACATTCTTATGACACCTATGACACATTTATGACACACACCTCCACATAAGCTAGCCTATCCCACAAATGTAGGAAAACTCCATGTATGCATAAGAAATACAATTTCCCTAATTAATAAATAGGGAAAAATAAAAACCTACACTAATACCCCCCATAAGTGTAGCTTAAGTGGGCAGTGTAGAAATATAAAATGGGTCGCGGCAACTAGGCCTGATGAGGTACCCATGTACAAATGCAATCTCCCATAAGATAGAGAAAAAGAGAAAACCTATAGGAAAAAACTCCCCCCCCAAAAGAGAGACATAAAAGAAAAGGAGAGGCTAGAAGGCCCCCCCGAAGATGATGCTGCTACAGATGTGGACCGCACCCCAAGAAGAGCTCATAGATGAATGAACTTACTCTCAGTGAAAGGTTTGGTGAAGATGTTTGCAACCTGCTCTAAAGACTGGCAAAATATCAATTCAATGACCTAACTATGAATAAGCTCTCAAATGAAATGCATGTGAATCTCTATGTGCTTGGTCCACTGGTGCTAAACTGGTTTCCTGCAAATCTGAATGGTACTCTAGTTGTCGCAATAAATGATGGTGGGCTGCCTGATAGGAATGCCAAACTTTAAAAGAATCCCCTGAAGCCAAATAGCCTCAGTAGTTGCATTAACAATTCCCTTGTACTCTGCCTCTGTGGATGATATAGCAATAGCATTCTGCTTCTTGCTAGACCAATTGATAGGACTAGAACTTAGAGAGAAACTGTAACCAAAAATGGACTTGTGAGTCTGTGAATTGTCAGCCCAGTCTGAATCTATATATCCAACCAAGTCAACCTCTATGCCAAATCTGTAATGAATCCCGTATCTATATGAACCCTGTATGTAATGCAAGATCCTCTTAGCTACTTTCCAATGCTACTCATGAGGTTCCTACATGAATCTGGTGACAAGTCCCACTGTATATGATATGTTAGGCCTAGTGTGAGTCAAGTAGATGAGACTACCAACAAGTTGTCGATATCGAGTGGCATCAACCAATGGTGAAGAACAATCATCCTCAAGCTTGACTCTTGATAGAAAGGGAGTCAGAGATGGCTTGCAATCAGTCATGTGAAACTGAGCCAATAAGTCAAGAGCATACTTAGACTATGCAAGAGAAATCCCTGAATTTGACTGTGAGATTTTGATGCCAAGGAATTAGTGCAACAAACCTAAGTCTGTCATGCAAAATCTATCTTGAAGAGATGGCTTCACCACTGCAATAGATGATGAAGAACTCCCAGTGATCAAAAGGTCATCAACATATAGAACCAAAATCAAGAGCGAATCATTCTGCCATAAGAAGTAGACATTGGGATCAAAATGGCACCTAGTGAAACCTGTTGTGAGAAGGAAGGAATCCATCTTGGCATACCAAGCCTGAGGGGCCTGTTTGAGGCCATAGATAGATTTCCTAAGTATACATACTAAGGAAGAATCTTGAACAAAGCCTAGTGGCTGCTCCATGTAGATCTCCTCCTCTAGGTCTCCGTGAAGAAAGGCACTCTTCACATCCATTTGATGCACATCCCAACCATGTGCTGCGACAATAGCCAAGGTGAGTTGGATAGAAGTCATCTTTGCAACGGGTGCAAAGGTCTCTAAGTAGTCAATGTCTGCCACCTATGAGAAACCTTTGGCGACCAATCACACCTTATACTTATCAACCGACCCATTTGCTGCAAACTTGGTTCGATATATCCACCTACATCGAACCATCTTTCTTCCCTTAGGAAGTGAAGTCAAGTCCCAAGTGTGATTTTTGATTAAAGAAGAATATTCTTCCTACATAGCATTATCCCACTCAGGTACCCCCAATGCCTCTCAAAAAGTCTGTGGATCTGAAACTAAAGCAAAGAAGGCATGTGGATCTCTCTGAAAATCCCCCCTAGTATGTCTGTCATCTGCAGGATCTCCTACCCAAGTGTCAGCACTCTCAAGCGTCTGTCTGGCCCAAAGTGGCCCAAAAGTGGGCGAGTCAGGTACTAACTCCTCATACTCTGACTGACTAGAGGTGGATGACTCTACATCACTGTCCTCATTATCTAAAATCGAAGAAGAAGAAAATGTCTCTGGCTCAAGAACTTGCTATGGCTGATTGGAATCTGATGAGGAATCATCATGAAGAAGTAGATCTGATGAGGGAGAAGAAGTGTCAAGTGTTGAGTCTCTAGGACTCTCCTAAAAATGGACACTTCTCTCGATGAACAACTCATGAGTGACTGGATCTAGAAGGTGATATCCCTTAATACCATCTATATATCCTATAAAGATGCAAGGCTTGGACTAACGTTCCATAGCTTTGTGTTTCTTCTTCAGAATGCAGGCCATGGCTAGAGATCCAAAAACTCTAAGGTGCTCAACATCAGGTTTCCTTTTATGCCAAGCTTCAAAGGGTGTTATCCCTTTCAAAGCTTTGTGAGGAACCTTGTTTTGAATGTAACAAGCACAATTGATGGCTTCGGCCCAGTACTGTGGTGCTAAGGATTTGGAGTGAATCATATAGTTGCCCATCTCTTTTAAGAACCTATTCTTGTGTTCTATAACCCTATTATGTGAAGGATTATAGGTGACTATGGCTTGTAAATCAATCCCCTCTGTAGTGCAAAATTGCTCAAACCTGATGCTAACATACTCCCCTCCATTATCAGTTTGAATAACCTTGATGGATTTCTCACTCTATTTCTCAACAAGAGCTTTGAAGTCTAAATTTTTTTCAAACACTTCAGACTTTTGTTTGAGAAAATATATCCAAGTGTACCTAGAGAAATCATCAATGAAAGTGAGGATGTACTTAGCCCTTGTGAAAGATGGTTTGGGAAAGGGTCCCGATACATCACTGTGGACTAACTCCAAAGGTTGTGAAGCCCTCTAAGCTTTGCCTTTGTCAAATTTTGCTTTGGGATGCTTCCCAAGGGAACACCCCTCGCAAAGTCTTTTTGAGAATTAGACACGAGGCAAGCCAATGACCATGTCATTTTTGCAAAGTTGCTCAAGGTAGTGGTAGTTAAGGTGGCCAAACCACTCATGCCATAATTTGCTAACTCCATTTGAATGAGTCAGCAATGTTGTTAGAGAAGAATCTAATGCAAAATGTGAGAAGGTGTATAACCTTACTTGGTGATCTGCCCTACCCACTGCCACTGTAGTATCACTATGGAACTCCCTGATAGCCACTAAATAAGGTGAAAACTCAACTCTCATAGCTTGACCAATGTGAGTGATTTGGTACACTGATAGGAGATTGGTTGAAAGAGAAGGAACACTTAGAACATTGTTGAATGTTCTTCCTTCCATTTCAATTGGCCCTCTCCCTATAACAAAAATTGATGTGTCATCACCCAAACTAATTGAAGTCATGCTACAAGGCTCTAAAGATGAAAACTCAACTAGTGAAGAACCCATGTGGTGAGAAGCACCCGATTCGATGACCCATGAAGATGTAGAAGTTGTTGTAGCTACAAGGGCCTTGCCCTTTTCTTTCTCCTTACCCTTGCCTTTTACCTTAGTAGAATCTTGGGTAGATGAATTCTGCTTGATGGACTCAAGAACACCTATGTTGTTCTTCTCTAGAAGATGAGTTAGGTGATCTATTTATTTCTTCATGCATTTGTTTTCATCATGCCCTATCTTTTTACAATAGGCACACTTAACCTTATCCTTCTTAGGTTTAGCATTGGAAGAGGAAGTCTCAGTGTTGTTTTTGGCAGGATTGTTGTTTTCTTTCTTCTTCTCCTGGTCCTTGTTCTTTTTCTTCTTCTCTTTTGTTGAAGTCTTATCCTTACCATTTATAGCTATCAAAGCTTGGGGTTGAGTAGACTTCATTGTGCCCATTTGAATTAGCTTATCTTGCTCCCTAGTCAAGTCGGCAATGAATGAATCCAAAGAAGGTATTTTCCATGTAGTGGCAAGGGCACTTTTTGTGGCATGGAAAGTGGAGACAAAGACTGAATAGCTTGGATCTAACTTTGCGAGAATAGAAAGTATGAGTTGATCATCTTTCTTCTCTATCCCACATTCTTTCAATTTCAATCTAAGGGTCTTGAACTTAGTGAAGAAGTCATGTAGGGTGTCAAGGTTTCTAAGACTTAGACTTATGAGTTCATTTTTGAGCTCATGACCTCTCATCTCATCAAGCTTCCCAAATAACTTTTCTAAGGTGTCCCATATGTCATTGGGAGTCTGAGAAGATTTTAAATGGAAGAAAAGTTCTGGAGACACAGACAAGCTCAGTAATCTATAGGCTTCATCACTACGGTTGTACCACTTGACCTGTTCAGTATCAGTGTTGGGTTCTACTTCAGTACCCATGCTGATCCTATACAACCCTTTGCTTCTAAGAATGATTGACATTTTAACCTTCCATTCATGATAGTTGAAAGGTGTTAGGGTTAAAGTTGAAAAGAATCCATTTTTAGCTGAATTTAGGTGAAGTTGTGGTGATTGCAAGATGTGAATTTATGCAGAAAGGAGAATGAAAGCAAAGATTTGCAAGTTTGTGAAAAGTAATCACACCCCCCCAAAACATTGAGCCCCCCCCAAATATGTAAGTGCACGCTCAAAAGACATCAGACTCAGCTAAGAATGTATCTTAGAGCAATCAGTGCAAGACTAAAGCAAACAGGGCGTCGGACTCAACCGAAAATGCATCCCAAGAGACCCAAATTTCTGGCACTTTATAAACTAGTGAATTTTTGATAAATAACAAGCCTACATTGTGGAGAATTGAATTAAAAACACTTTTGCAAAAAATGGCACCCAAATCCAAGCTACCATTTGTAAGATATTAAAGGTTCAATTTTCTCGTAAACTAGTGTTTTTACAAATAAAAGCACTAAAACATTAAAAAAAAACCTATTTTGAGAGAGAAAGTGGCCTTCCAACCACTCGTTAGATTTGGCATGAAAAGAGGAATCCAAAAGAGATTTATGTGAGGGGGAATTAGCCTCTCGCCAACTCGGGCCTCACCCTTCGTCTTTGACAAGCGAAGATACAAGTTTTAATTGAAAACCCCCAAATTACAAAACTGTCTATAAAATTGAATATTCAGTCAAATTGACTGATTTTTATTTTATCAAATCAATTTTAACTAAAAACAAATGAAGCATAGACAGAATAATGGATGCCACGTGTCCAAGGGGTGCCAAATGGGATGCCAAGTAAGGAAGGGGCGTCCAAAAGCAAATAGTCTAGAATTTTGACTCAGAAAAGACAAAATAATAAATGTGCAAACCTATTGGACGCCATATGGCCTGCTTGGCACCTTGCTGGGCAAGAAAAGATGATGAAATCCGCTGACTTCAATGCACAGCAGGTTTGGGTAGAAGAATACAAGAAAAATGTGCCATATTCTCAAAAAAATAGCCCTGTTTTGGATGTCGTACAGCTGATGGCATGGCAGAAGTGAAGGCGGCTTGCTGCTGCTTGGCATGTTGAAATGACAGACTTCTGCTGCTAGAAATGAAGGCGCCTAGCTGGAAGGAGTGTGGTGCAAAGTTGGAAGGACTGCTGACCAGAAGTGCATGGGTTTGCAGGCTGAGCTCTTGGAGTGCAGAAGCTTGCTGAGTGGTGCGCCTCCCTTGTTGCTGAGTGTTGCTCCTTCCTTTGTTGTTGAGTGTTCAACAATGGCGCCCAAGCTAACTGTTGAACTAGTTCCTGAAGTGAAGACAACCAAGACACCTAAAGGCCAAGGATTCTCAAGGAGACTAACCAGAAATGATATATTTTTTTATTTTAGATCAAATCTAGAAAATAAAAAAAAACAAAGAGAATTCCACTTCTCTTGATTTCAAAATGAACTAAAAGCATAACCAGACACATGATTACCGTTCTTGCTCGGATACCATATCGGAGTTCTTGCCAGAATCTGGATAACGAGAGTGCAATGGAGACGTGATCGCACAAGATGAAGCAAGTGCACACCACATAGATGCTAAAGCAATTTGAAAATAACACAAGAAGATAACTTTCACAAAACAAAATGGAGAAAACCAAAATTTGATTAGCATGAGATGGCCAAAGTGAGTAATACATATAAGAGAGTACGTAACTCCTCTACAAAATGTGGACAAGGCACCCCAAGAATAGACAGTAACTCCTCCATATAAGGTGGTGACAAGGTGCTAAGAATAGAGAAGTAACTCCCATCAAGGGAGTTACTTATGACATTCTTATGACACCTATGGCACATCTATGACACACACCTCCACATAAGCTAGACTATCCCACAAATGTAGGAAAACTCCATGTATGCACAAAAAATACAATTTCCCTAATTAATAAATAGGGAAAAATAAAAACCTACACTAATAGATTCAACATGTTTTGTTTATGTTTTATAGGGGTCTTAGTAGCCCTCTCTTCCCACTCATCAACTCACCAATACCTTCTAAGACTTAATTCCTTCCTTGACCCAACTCTACCAACTTTGTCAATTGTCTTTGTAGCCCTATTTTTGGGCTTTCTTGCTTTGTACTAGTCCATACCTCAGTATTTTAGAAAAAAAAATCACTTTTATAAATACCCTCTATTGTACTTTATCTATCCACAAATTATAGACCTTAAATCTTTACTTAAGTCACTTTTCTTAATCACTTTAGTTTGTTATTTAGGTCTATTAGGCATGTCTACCCTGTTAAAACACACAATACCTTTAAAGAGTATGAAGACATACTAAAATTGTCCTAAATCTTAATAATATATTTTTAATCTCCTATAACCTTATTCACATCCAATTTTAGGTCCTTTTGTTGGTTGAAACTCTAGTTATACTCATTTTAGTATGCAAACCCTAATTATAAGGTTTTAATAGTCTTATGAACCTAAGAGCCAATATTTTGATTTCTAAAGAACTAGACTTAGTTTCAAAAACACCTGAGAGTCATATAAGGTTTTATAAACCTTTGTAAACCTTTCCCAATCATTGGATATTCCTGATCAACCCACTGTTATGCTTTTCTATACCAAGATGCACTTGACTGTGCTAACAGATGACCATCTTGTCGGGGAATCCAAGAACAAACACACTTGTTCTGATCCCACTTGTTAGGATCTTGCTCCTCAGAAAGAGCACAATATGATTACCAAACTTAAGCAATTAAACATGTGGAAATATATCAGAAATACAAGTAACTAAAATTCACCAATAGCACAGAATATGAGAGACAATACACTATCTTGTATTAACATTTGTACAGAAAAGAATACAATAAAGAGCTGCCACACTCTTCCACCTTACAGAGGCTTCCCACACCTCAAGTGTACATTAATTCTTCTTCAAAACACTCTCCTACCAAAAATGGTCCCAACAACCAACTCACACATAGAATTGGTGTTCACCTCTCCAACCAGTCAGTAATAACCCTGCCAGTACACCAAGCACTCTATAGTACATCAAGTTGATCTCCCATGAACCTGCAACCTGCAATTCAACAGACCATACTTATAATGGAATGATCTTCCTTGCCTTCCTTTCTAGCTCATTAGTGGAACTAGGAGAAACACACACTTTTTTCTCTTCACTAGCACACTTTACAATACATGCCAATGGGTCTATAAATAGATCCCAAACTTAAACAATAACTTAGACTCTTAGTTTACTATAATTATCCACGCAGCTCAAGACTCAAAATAGCCTTTACATGCAAACACTCCATTCACTAAACTAATTGTTCGTGCAACGAACAGTTCTAGAACACACAGGCGATCGACATCGGTCCCTGCTTGCCTGGTGCTACCAACGTCAGCCGACTCCCTGCCGACGCCGGTTGCCTTCTGCACTGATCATGACCGACGTCGGTCATGCTGTCGATGCTGGTGCTTCTGGGTCTTCAGCAACCTCCTTTTCATTGTCTGCAACAAATTGAAGCTTTTAGTTCCACAACCTAACACATCTACAGGCATAGATAACTATATAGATGATTAACACGCTTGAGAAATAAAATTAAGTCTCAAAAAAAGATTAAAAAACACATGCAAAACACTTACCTTGGCACATCAATATTCTTGAGAATCGATTTAAAGTATATTTCCCTTAATACAAACACATAGTCTAGTCTTACAAGTAAATCATTAGGAAACAGGGTTTGTCCTTTATATCTCTATGAATAGAGAGGATTATTTGTTATTTATAAACTTTACCACCTCAAATAGTATCTAATACACCTTCACGACCCTTTTATTTTATGATCTTTCACTACATCATCTATGGGTCAATCAAAATAACCTAAAACAAGGTTCATTAATGTATTCTCTAGTCAGGGTTCCCTTTTATTAAGTCTTAGAGTAAATACACATTATAAAAACATCCTAGTATTTTCCACCATGTATGAAAACAACTACCAATGTCATTCATGCATCAATCAAGACAAAGACAATCTATAAATAAATAACTGATATAGGAACAGGGTCTATATTGTTACCACATTCAACAAGGTTCTGCAATACTTGTGCTTTACTAAAAACATTGCAAACAATAACACATATTTTAGATCTTCCTTAAGACATTCATCAACTTACCAAAGATACAAAACTATCAAATCTCTATAGTAAATACTCCTCCCTTCATTGAGTATTTACCAGTACTATCAACATTTGAATATGCACAGAATAATAGGGTCCTTTCATCAATAATTCAGAACCTTCTTTCATTATTTCTTGGGTATAATGCCCATGTTACATCAAAAAAAAATTGGCCACTAACTTATTATTCTAAAAATGACAAGCTTATATACCAATATCTGCTAAAACTAATTCATGTAACCTCCAACCCATTCTTGAAAACTACCTATTATGGGTATTCAGATGATTTATCCCTTAAATTATTTATCCATATGTTTTATGACCTCTATTAACCCCTATAGACCTAACACAAACATTATATAAACATGGTCTAACTAATTACATCCAAAAATTCTTACAACTTCCCCAAAAACATTCAAATATTCAAAAGTGGCTTTTTGGCAGTAAAACCAATAATCCAAATTCTATGCAACCTAAGACTCTCTAGACTTCACAAAAGGACTAATTAAGACCTATATAACATATAAGACAACTAATATACCAACTTAAGGCAAAAATGGATCATCCTTGGGGTCCTTATTGGATGCCTCTACATCATACTACCAAGCTGAGAATAAATCTTGCCATAGGTGTTGTTAATGTAATTGTTATATGCTCTTATTTTCTTGAATTGAACCTCCTAATTGAAGGTGTCTACTTATACTTACCTCTCATATATGTGAACATGATATTGGGTCCCATATTCAAGCCTTATTTGGTTCATCTCCTTTAATAACATATCTGCACATAAAATAACATTATTAAGCAAAACATAGCTGCTACCATCTTCTCTTTGATTTGTAGATGTATACCAATATTCCTCCTCTACAAACTGACCCATATTCTCCTTAACTCCATTATCAACCACTAATGCAAGTATTCAATCTTATTTCCTCCATACTTCTTATGCTTCCCACTTCATTTCATGCACAACATCTTCTTTTCCTTTACATGCCTCATACTTATGTACACTCTTGATTTGTTATTATTTATCAACATCATGATTACTCTCCATCTCCTACGTATGTATGGTTTGTATGCTCATTTTCCACATCTCTTCTCTTTTATTTGGCATTTATACTTTTTCATGGGCATGTTGAATATTTCCCAACTCATTGACCTTCTCTTCTTGTTTATGATTGTCAACCATTCTTCCTTTGGTTTCCTGCTCTTTACCTATTTTTAGATCACAAATCAACTCATTAGAAATAAAATTTGGAGCCTTCATGGCTCTCTCTTGGGCTGCCTTCCTATACATTTCAATCTCCAATTTCTTATCTTTCTTGATGTCATTACCAAACAATCTCTTTTCCATGTTAATTGCAATCCCCATCATTATTTTGTTGTCATATTTCTCATAAACTTGACTGTCATGTTTGCTTGGACTTTATTCTTGCTAAAGCACTCTCATAGGTGTTATCTCTTCCTTATTTGTAGACTCACAAATTCTCATATCAACCAACTCAAGACATCTTACCTTCTCTTCTTCCTTGGGTGCTTTGACCAAATCCAAACTCTCCATGGCTTGACTCCAACACTGCATCATCATTATCATTTCATCTGTTCTATCTTCTTCACCCTTTAATGGGACAAGTATGTGTACCTCTCCATGTTGCTTGATGGTATAAGTGTTTATTTCACCATCATGTATAACATGCCTATGAAATTACCATAGTCTCCCTAACAACAAGTGACAAATGTCTATTAGCATAATATCACACAACACTCTATCTCAGTATCCTCCTATCTTGAATTCAACCCAACTTGTTCACTTACTAGGAGTTTATGTCCCTTATGAACCCATGAAACCTTGTATGTTTGTGGATGTGGCATCATTCTCAGGCCCAACTTTTGCACCATCTCTAAAGACACAATATTGTTAGTGTTACCTCTATCAATCACCAAATTACATACCTTACCTCTTACTTTGCACCTGTTCTTGAATAAACTCTTCTTTTGGGCTGGCTTTTTGACTTGATTTTTCTACCGAAATAGTATTATTCTCATGATTAAAGACTCATTTATTTATTGACTTCTCTCCTCATTCACCTATCTTTCACTTTGTTACTGCATACTTTTGATCATACTCATTAGACACTCTGTTGGCCTATGTCCCTCTTTATGACATTGCCAACATTACCCTTAAAATATTTATCTTGGTCCATATCTCATTAGACCTTCATCCTTTATCAATCTACCATTTTTAAATGTTCTGACCTACCTTACATGGTGTTTTACTCCCATGCTTTATTGAAATGTTGTTGCATGTACTTGTGGTCTCTCTTAAACCACCTCATCATTTTCTCTTTGCAAAGGTGCTCCCTGACCTTGTTATCTATCATCTCCTTCATCTTCCTCTATCATTTCTCTTTGTTCTCTCTCTCTAAGAGCATCCTCAATAGCCTACATCTCATGACCAATAAAGTAATTAATTGTGTCACTTGGTCTACCACATGTTTGACCAAATCTTCATATATGCTAACTCTCTCCATAGAACACTGCTCTTGGTTTCCTGTCGTACACTTCACTTCAAAACACATGTTGTAAATTTTTCCCATAATCCACTAAGAATATTTTACTAGCTTTGATACCAAAATTATGTAGATCATACACCAATTTATCACCCTATACCTTGTTCCTTAATCCCACTACCTTTGTCAGTGGTTCACTAGACCAATCCTTCATGCAAGTTTCCAAATCTCATTCTTTTGTTAAGTGGATTCAATATGTTTTATTCAATTTATATAAGGTTATTATTAACCCTCTATTCCCACTCATAAACTCACTAATACCTTATAATACTCAATTCCTTCCTTGACCCAACTCTGCCAACTCTGTCAACTATCCTTATAGCCCTAATTTAAGGCTTGCTTCCTTTGTATTGATCTGTACCTCAGTATTTTAGAAAAAAATAACTTTTATAGATACCCTCTATTATAATTTATTTATCCATAAAATTATATACCTTAAATCTTTACTTAAGTCACTTTTCTTATTCACTTTAGTTTGTTGTTTAGGCCTATTAGGCCTATTTGCCCTATTAAAACATAGAGTACCTTCAAAGAGTACATATATGTACTAAAATTGTCCTAAATATTAATAATCTATTTTTAATCCCCTAGACCCTTATTCACATCCAATTTAAGGTCCTTTTGTTGGTTAAATCTCTAGTTACACTCATTTTAGTATGCAAACCCTAACTACAAGATTTTAATAGTATTATGAACTCGAGAGCCAATATTTTACTTTTTAAATAACTATACTTAGTTTCAAAAATACTTGAGAGTTGTATAAGGTTTTTTAAACCTTTGTAAACCTTTCCCAATCATTGGATATTCTTGATCAACCTATTGTTATGCTTTTGTATACCAAAATACACTTGACTGTGTTAATAGATGACTGTCTACAGGAATAAATACCTATATAGATGATTAAAATACTTGGCAAAGAAACCTAAGTTTCAAAGAAATATTTAAAATACATGCAAAGGACTTGCCTTGGCACATCAATATTCTTGATAATCAATTCAAAGTCTATTTCCCTTCCTTAATACAAATACACAGTCTAGTCTTCCAAGTAAACTGTTAGGAAACATGGTTTGTCCTTTAGATCTCTATGAATAGAGAGGATTATTTGTTATTTATAAACCTTACCACCTTAAATAGTATCTATTACACATTCATTACATCATCTATGGGTCAATCAAAACAACCCAAAATAGGGTTCATTATTGTATTCTCTAGTTAGGGTTCCCTTTTCTTAAGTCTTGGAGAAAATACACATTATAAAAACATCCTAGTATCCTCCACCATGTATGAAAACAATTACCAATGTCATTCATGCATTAATCAATATGAATATAGTCTATAAATAAATAATTGATATAGGAAGAGGGTCTATATTGTTACCACATTCAACAAGGTTCTATAATACTTGTGCTTTACCAAAAACATTGAAAATAATAACACATATTTTAGATCTTCCTTAAGACATTCATAAACTTACCAAAGATACAAATCTATCAAATCTCTATAGTAAATTCTCCTCCCTTCATTGAGTATTTACCATTACTATCAACATTTGAATATGCATAGAATAACAGGGTCCTTTCATCAACATTTTAGAACCTTCCTTCATTATTTCTTAAGTCTAATGCCCATCTTACATCCAAAATTTTATTGCCACTAACTTAGAATTCCAAAAATGACAATATTATATACCAATAACTGCTAAAACTAATTCTTGTAACCTCTAACTCATTCTTGAAAACTACCTATTATGGGTATTTGGATGATTTATCACTTAAAGCATTCATCCATATGTTTTATGACCTTTATTAACCCCTATAGACCTAACACAAACATTAGATAAACATTGTATAACTAAGCATATCCAAAACTTATTACAACTTCCCCAAAAACATTCAAATATTCAAAAGTGGTTTTTTAGCAAGAAAAACAATAATTCAAATTCTATGCAACCTAAGACTCTTTAGACTTCACAAATGAACTACTTAAGACCTATAGAACCTATAAGACAAAATAATAAACCAACTTAAGTCAAAAATGGATTATATTTGGGGTCCTTATAGGATGCCCTATATCAATCAAACTTGAATATTTTGTCTCTAAATATCATGAAGCATCTCAAATATACAATAGTTAATCTACAGTAGAAAACAATTACTATCAAGGCTTATGATAATGAAGAATGAGAATCACAATGCACCATAAGCTTGCTAGTTATCTTTGGGCCCTTGACCCAAGATACACTTTTTCATGTGTTAGACCTAGATTTATCATATAATTTACTTTTGGGTAGACCTTGGATACATGAAATTCATACAATCCCTTAGACATTGCACCAGTGTCTCAAGTTCTCACACACATGCATGGAGGTCACTATCAATGAAGATTTGCATCGTTATGAACATTGCAAACATTTGGAGGTTGAGTATGAAATTTACACTTACTGCTTTGGCCTATATCTAGTTCCTAAAAAGGATAAAGACAAAGAAAAACATGTCAAATTACTAGAGGCTAATTAGATAGACCCAAATAGCCTTGACTCATCTTCCCATATACCTCCTCTTGAAGTGTCTAATCATTTTATCATCTTTAACATGACCTAGTAGATTATTTTACCCATGACATATTTCACATTTCAAAGCTTCCACAGAACCCCAATCCCTATGGAAGACCTAAATCTAGGCCACCTTGCATGAAATGATAATGAAAAGGAAAAGACAAACTTCAAATTCCAACCCCAGTAATTTTTACATCAACCACTAGCCAAGAAGAGGAACCACTTACCAATGATTAATCCTAGTTATACAAAGACAAATTGGTTGATTTATACAAAAATTCCAAATATCCCATCCCTAACAAGATCATGGAGAAACAAGCCTATGAAGGTGGAAGCCTCAATCCAAATTAGCAAGGTGCTATTGAGTCAATTTCTATAACTCGGTACAAAGGAACTTATGGTCTTAGATTTAAACTACATGGGGGTGACTCCACATTTATTATTCATGTTCCAATGCCAATGACTAGTGATGTCAATGTTGACAGTGAAGTAGAGTCCAATCATATAATTTATGAAGGCCTTGCCAATACCAACTTGTTTGACCCCCATATTGTTTGTACTATTGCCCTAGTAATCCGACATGACCCACTTCCTATATATCACCCTCAAGTTATAGCCTAATACCAATAAGAATACATAGTGCCTGTAGACAAGTTTGAGAATGATGAGGCCTTTTATGATTTTCTAGGCTTAAGAGATAATGTTTTGTTAGGAAACCACAAACAAAGGTTATCTATCAAACTTGATCTTGCAACCTATTTTGGAGAATGTGTGAACACCCTTAGCAAAAAACAAAAGAATAAAACATTTTGGTCCCAAAGTGAAAACCTCTTTTAGGCACCTTTGGACTAAGGAAAAATTAAAGAAAACGGCTAGTCTTTTGGTGAAAACCTATTTTAGGTGCCATTAGATGGGGGTGTTCACCTTTCCTCAAATGAAGCTCAGGAGACCACCAATGATGAACTTGATTTTGGGTCCAAGTTCATTTCTGTAGAATAACATGCCTTTGATTGAATTGCCTAGAAATTTCCTTTGATATTTGTGACATGGCCATTATTGACATTTGGAGATTCAGATTCATCTTGTCTAGGAGAGCTTGAAGAACTAGTCCAATCAAAAGACTTTGTAGTTGCAGGCCAATTCACATCATTTATAACCATTCTAGAAGATGGATCAAATCTCCTCATAGAAGATACTACAAAAGTTAGCATCGAGATTCTATATGACCTGAAGTGGATCAAATTAGGTGCATCCCTCTTTGAGGAGGAATGTGAAGTTTTTACAACCCTTTTGAGGGAATTTGTTGACATTTTTGTATGGGCCTATTCAAACATGCTAGGTTTGGACCCCACATTGGTTGTACACCACCTTATTATACATCTTGATGCCAAAATTGTGAATTATAAATTATGCAAGATGCATCCTTGTATTGTTATATAAGTAAAGAAAGAGTTGGAAAAACTCTTAAAAGTGAGATGCATCTGATTGATCGACTATTCAGAGTGGATCTCAAAAATTATGTCTATTAGTAAGAAGCCTAAAGATATTAAAATTTGCACTGATTTCAAAGACATTAACAAGGCTTTTCCTAAGGACAACTTTCCTCTGCTAAATATCAACATGATAGTTGACTCCAAAATAGGGTATGAAATTATTTCACTTATGGATGGATTTTTAGGGTACAATCAAATTAGTATCTACTATCCAAGCCAGATTTACAAGGCTACATGGTTAAATGGATCATGCTTTTAAGTGAGTTTGAGATCGAATATGTCAAGCATAAATCTATAAAGGGAAAAATAATTACATATTAGCTTTTTAAAGCTCCCCTTGTAGATTCTTAACCCCTCACCTTTCAATTCCTAGATGAGTCCATCATGACCATCATCGAAACACTTCTTGAGGAGCAACACTAGAAGCTATATTTTTATGTATCATTCACATCACATGGATTAGGGGCAGACCTATTAATTATTACACCATAGGGGGATCTTATCCCTAAATTATTTTATATCATCTTTCCTTATAGTAAAAACATGGTTGAATATAAATCACTCATTGTAAAGATTCATTGGGTAGTACAATGGAATATTAAGCATCTCATGGTTTATGGTGATTCTCAATTAATCATCAATCAGGTTACAAACCAATTTCAAACCAAAGATGAAAAGATACTACCATATAAGGTCATGGTTGACATTCTCAAATAACATGTCAATGGCATACAATTTAAACACATACCTAGGGCCAGTAACAAGACAATGGATGCCATGGCCACCATTAGTTCTCTGATCTGCCACATAGACAAGGCAAAAGAATATCAATTCATTGTTGAAAATATTATAGTGCCTATGAACCTTCAACCATCTCAATGATTTATGATATTATTGGTCTCAACTTTATTTGGTAATTATACCTTTATAATTACCTTGATGATCACCTCATGCCACCCAATCTATCATGTAAATAACTAAAGGCCTTTACACACCAAGCCTCTCGCTATACCTTACTTGTCCCAACCCTTTAACATTGTAGCTTTAATGGAACTTTGATTCGATGTTTAACTTTGGCAGAAGCCACATTAGCATTACAAGAAGTTCATGATGGGGTATGAGGAACCCACACCAGTAGGGCCATCTTGGCCAAAAATATCCTACGTACTGGTTACTATTAGCCAACTATAGAAGTAGTTGTAGTTGCTTATGTCAAAAGGTGTGATAAGTGTTAAAGGTATGCCAATTTGATTCATGTCCCAACCAAAATGTTAAAATTGATGCTTACACCATGGTTATTTGTAATGTGGGGACTCAATCTCATTGAGAAGATTAACCCTACCTTATCTGATGGCCATAAACACATCCTTATTGCCATTGAATATTTCACTAAGTGGGTTGAAGCTATACCCCTCACGTAATTGAAAAATATATTTCTAAATTCATCTTCAATCATCTCATTTGTCGGTATGGTATCCCATCTGACATTGTATATGATAATGGCATATCATTTAAGAACAAGGATGTCAAAATGCTTTGTCTCTAATATAATATCACCCAACATTTTTCAACTGCATATTACCCACAAGGTAATGGCGAAGAAAAATCATCCAATAAAACCATTGTCAACATATTTAAAAAGATTATCAATGATGTTAGCCATGATTTTCACCTCCAAATATTTCACACCCTCTGGGCATACCACACTAATTACCATACTCTAATAGGAGCCACTCCATATTCCCTAGTCTATGGCAATGAATCCATTCTTCCAATCAAGGTCGAGTTGCCTTCTTTATGTATCTCATTGAAACACATCCTGGATGATGAAGATTACAAAGTATCTTTCCTATAAGATTTTGAGTTACTTGATAAAAAATGCATGGCCATTATTCACAGCCTTCAATCATACCAAAATAGACTTTTTGGCCAATATAACCAGTGGGTCAAACATAAAGAGTTTGAGCTTGGGGATCTTGTTCTCAAAGAAAACCAAAAGAACACCATGATTGTGAAGGAGAAGAAGGGAAAGTTCAAACCCAATTGGATAGGCCCATATGTCATTGTTTCCAATTATGGCTCTAGAGCATACATGCTCGCTACACTAGATAGAGATGAGCTTGATGAGTTGATGAACATCATACACCTCAAGCATTATTTTGCTTAAGAGATTTCATGTATTATCTATAAAGCACATTTATGTTGTATCGTAATATTGTCCTCTTCTTTATATTATACCATATACCATTCTACCATACATTCCCTAAAGACCAAATTTTTTTCAGCCTCTCTCCCCACACCTTTGACCTTGGTTTCATTTCATTGGTTCTTTGGGCACCTTCAATGAAGGGATTTGGATGAAGTTTCAGCAGTTGATTTAGTATTATAGATAGAGGTAGTATCTTGGACCAGTATGATAGTGGTTTGATAGTTGTATCCTTTATTTGTTATTTTGTTTCCTTCAGAGTATTACTGATTATAACCGTATTTGGGAAAATTGGTGTCCCACTCCATGCTCCTAATTCTAACTTCCTTTGGGAAAATTAGTATCATTAACCTATGTTTTTATTTCCTAATTATAACTACCTATGGGCAAATTAGGAACAGCCCCTTTTACCATACATTGTCATATCACCTTGCTATTCTTATTCCATATTGTGTCATTTTCTTAAATTCACAAACTTCATACTACCTAGTTAGATACTCTGCTATAAGTTAGAACTACAACGACTTAAGATCTCATTCTGAGACTATGTAGGCAATGCTCAATTTACATTGAGGTCATTTCAATCACCCTTTTGCCATGCTCTCACCATTTTGTGAGCATGCTTAAGACATGTTCTTATTGTTTTGTGAGTTGGACCATTTAGTATATCATCATTCTTGATCAAGTTGAGATTTATAAAACAAATTAAAAACATTTGTCAAAGATCTAACAAAACCTAATAATAAAAAAATCATGAAAATTGGCTTAGAATTTCGATGCGAGTTATAAAGCCATCACAATTTTTGGGATGGTACATCTTCTTTGTTCAGTTTATTTTTAGACCACCTTGGTATTTTTCCTCACATTTATGGGATAACTACATCATCCCAAGGTTCACACAGACTATGTAAGTAGCACTTGGATACATGAGGTATCTCAGGTTAGCTTGGCTGCACCTTCCTTTCTTTTCAACCACTTCTTTGCCTTAAGGATCTTGGGACTCCTAACTATTTCATGAGTACACACTTGTCATTTATTTTCCCCATCCTTATTAGTTGTAAGCCTTACACTCTCACCATTTTTCAAGTTCATGCTGTGTGTATTATGTATTCAAATTTGATACATTCATGTCCACTAGGATTCATCTTATGCTCTTATCTTTTTGTGAGCAACCATTTATAATGCTCTCACCATTTTTCTAGACCATTCCTATATTCCTCTACAACACAATCATGTTTTTCTCGATCATCATCTTCATCTATCCCAAATGCTGTGAGAACTAAATTTGGCCTAAATTTCATATTGTAGCTTGTGTCCATGGAACTATGTAGGCATCGTCAACATTCTTAGTGCATATGGAGTCAACTCGACTACCCCTTCCTTTTATTCTCTTTCCCCCATTCTATCCTTTTGTTTCATTGTTTCCTATAGCCTAGGGGTAATGTCTATCATCTTATGTGTCATTGTTTCCCTATAACCAAGGGGAAACCTTGTCTCATTATTCTTTATTTTTTGTGCCTGTGTAGTTACTATCTAGTATAGGGATCACCCTGTCACCAAGAGTAACACCTCCATTACACATGCATGCATAATTTGTTTTCTATTTGCACTAACATTATGATAAACCATTGTTTATGTTCATTTCATTTTGTTTTGATTATTTTGTTCACTTTTTTTTCTTGGTGTTTTGTTGTACTTTTAGTTTATTAGTGTTTTTGTATTTCTGTTTGCATGTTTATTTACTTTCTTTGTCCTACTTTGACTTAATATACATGCCTTCATTGGATGATTATTTATGCATTATACTAAAGTCCATCCATGTTCATGCATTTACATTGTCATCATGTTTTTTATCATTGGTATATTGTTTTCAATTATTTATTGGACTGTGTGTTAGTCTTTATGCATATTTTAGCTAAGTTATCATTGTGCATACCATCACATGCTACAACAAAAATCAACTTGGAAAATCTTATAAGAAATGATGTCATGGTACTTCTCCTTGGTCACCTAATAAAATATTGATCTTCCTTCATCATTACACAAATACAAAGTAATTAAATCATGAATGAATTTTCATCCTTGCTAGTTAGGATGTGCATCTCCATACTAGCAACGAGTCTAAATTCATATTTCTATTTGTACTAGTTTACTATTCCTAGGTGAGTATGTATTCAGTATGTAATCTCCCTTCTCTAATTTTCCATATTATTCCAAACTATCGCGCCAATGATTATAACCACCTTTGGGTGAATCATTGTGTTTCAATCTATCTAGATGCTAATGGTTATAACCACCTTTGGGAAATCATTATCCTTCTCATTGGGGCATGTTTTCATTGTGCTAATGATTATAACCTTTTTTGCACAAATCATTATCTCTATCTACCCAACTAGAGCATGTTTTCATTTTGACAATGATTATAACTACCTTTGGACAAATCATTATCTTTTTACCTTGCTCTGTTAATGATTATAACTGCCTTTGGGCAAATCATCATTTTTATCTACCCAATTGGGGCATCTCACTATGCTATTGATTATAACTTCCTTTGGTAAAATTATTCTTTTTCCACCCCCTTTACTTCTAGGTCCCATCATTTCCTTCTTTTTGAGGAAACGATCATCAACCTTCTTTGACGACTGCTCCCTCGAGGGGGCATCCAAGGTTCATCCATCATCATCTAGATCACTAGGCATAAAGGAACTTTTAATTCTTTGAGAAGATGTTAATTATGCATATATCTTGTAATGCCTTCCCAAACAAGGGTAAGCTTTAGACACCCCATTTCGACCACAACTGGCTTCTGACTAGACTTCAAACTGATTTCTACCAAACATTGTAAATTAAGCCTAGAAATAATTAAACATACCAACTTAATATGCACATCATTTGTTAATGCTCAAAATTGTGTTGAGGCATCCCTATTTAGGGTATTATACTATACACAATAATACCCTCTCATAGATTCATCCTCAACCACCTTGCAACCTAACAATTTATAGTTTGGCCTATGGACCCATTAAGCAAGGCACTTAAACAATTCTTAAAAGAGATAAAATGCTAATCAAAATGAATTATCTAGTTAAATCAAATTAAATTATTAATTAATTAATCCATCTATAATTAATAAATATCTAAAAATAGAAATTTAAAAATTCAAAATATCAAGTTTCTTCAACATTACCTTTATGAGTTTCCAAGCTCTCACAAATATCTAATTTGAGAGCTATGACTATTAATTGAAAATCATAATTACATGTACCCTCCTTAATTCAATTTAAATTAAGTTTAACTCACCTAGGGTTAGTTTGAACTCATTACATATTTAAACCCTAGTCCAACTCAACTTGAATAAGAGTTAACTTTGGAGGCTATAAATACAAAGCCCTACCTATTGATTAATAAGCTCTTTTGGTGTAAAGTTATTATGCTCAAATAGATGCAAGAAGCCTTTTATAGTAGTGTTGCCATGCCAAATTCATAATTCAAACTAATCCAATCAACCAACCATGGTGCAAAGGATATGTGGAGAAAATGGATCTCCATTGAAAAAGATTTCCTTATGCATATAGCTAAGCAAGCCAATTCAACAATCCATTTTGGATCTATAATTAAGGTAAAAGGATGATTTCTTTTATTTTCTAGTTGTATTTTCATTATATGTTTGTTACCTATGCTTTCCTAGTGTCTCAGCTAGAGGTGTTAGCATTTAGTGTGTTTATTTGAGTTTATTTTCTTGACTAACACTATACTAATCTCCCCTCTATGGATTTCTTGTTCACAAGTTGAGTTGTTACCTTTTTGGTGATCTCATCTCTCACTATATAATGTACCTCATTTATACATTTTGGCTAATAAGCTAATGGACTAATATGAATCTCAATTTCTCTTTGCATGTTGATCTTACCTACTCCTAATGTTTTGTGCAATATGTGACATTTAGAGATCTTGAAGTAATATGACAGATAGAGGTATCAAATTAATAGTTGCTTCATCAATTTCAAAAGCATCCAATGAAAAGTGGTTTTATTGATGACAAAGGTATCCAATGAATAATTTTTGCATTGATAATAGAGGTGTCCAATGAAGAGTGGATTCATTTATGTTCAAGTATCCAATGAATAATTTCTTCATTTACGATAGATATATCCAATGGAGAGTTTCTCCATTGATGTTGGAGGTTAGATGAGGAGTGGCTTCCTTATATAAGAAAGTATGAATTGATTGGTCTCAAATACTGCATGATAGAATACCATGTAGAATATATTTTCACATGTGGTGGAGTTAGTCAAGTTTGTACATTTATAATACATGCTCATAATTCAAGAAGCTTACATAAATGAAGGATGTTAGTAACGAAAAATTTGTCTATCATATTCCTTGAGGAATGTAGTGACTGCTAGTTATGAATGACAAGTTGGTATCTCTGGGAATATAACAACTACCAAGTATACAGACTTTTTTGGATCATGCTCTATGTTTCATCCTTGTTAGGATTTATGGGGAATGTTAGTAAGTAAAATCCTACATGTTAAGGAATTTAAAAACCACAAGGCATGAGTGATTATTTAGGATCTCTTGGAACCTATCGATTGTTAGGTACAAATGACCTGTTGGGATCTTTGGGTACCTGCTAACAACTATGTATGGACTTATTAGAATTATTGCGAACATAGAAACTGCTAGGTATGAAGGAATTGTCAAAATGTGTGGGAACATAGCAACCATTGGGCATTAATGATTTTCAATATTCTATGGGAACTAATGACCGCTAGGTATCAATGTCTTAGAGTATTATGTGGGAACCTAGAAATTACTAGGTATCAATGACTTGGAGTATTCTATGTGAGCTTAGTGACTACTATGTATCAATGACTTAGAGTATTATGTGGGAACCCAACAACTAATAGGTATCAATGACTTTGTATATTATTCAAGAACTTAGAGACCACTAGGTATTTGTTTGTGGGATTATATGAGTATCAAGTAGGCCCATATGAGTATCAAGTGGGCCCAGATGAGTAACAGGTCATAGCCAACTCTTTGGGAATATAATGTTTTATGTTAATTGAAAGGTTGACCTATATGGATATTTATGATTTATCCACTCATATATTATTGTAGAGAGGATTATAAAGCAAGTTAGTCAAACATTAGTCCATAATCATGAAAAATGCATAAAGAACTAAATAACTAAGCCTATCTATTCCTATGGAAATTACAAATCATAGGAAAAAACAAATGAAAGAAAGAAACCTCATATTACCTTCCCAAATGGATTCATCATACCAATGTGGCTCAAAATCATGTTCTCCCTTGATCAAGAGCTCTTGTCTTCAACAACAATGGTGGCCACCTCCTCCAATGTCTCAAGAACTCTCCACAAAATCTAGGCTCATGATTTGGAATCACTAAACTAGCCTATCAATGAAGCTTGAAAACAAAATCAATGATCAAATGCAAAGGATTGTGGAAACAATTTAACATTATAAATTTGCAATATTCAAGCTTTTTTATTCATGTCCATGGCCTCTCTATTCATAGATTTTTGAGATTGGTTAGGATCAACCATGATCATCTATCTTAGGATTGAGATGTGTGACCATGGATAATCCTAATATTTGGAATTAAACTCATAAATATCCTCAAGATAAATAAGCATTAAAGAGGCATGGGAGGCATTAACTAGGCATAGGTGACCCATAATCCTGATATTTTATGCACTTATGGCTTGATGGATACCACCCCATAGATGATGTCACTAGGTGATGCAAACATTCCAAATCAATTTCCAATAATGAGATATTCAAAAATATCTTTGGAATTCTTACTTAAGATCTTAAATTGGATTAATTAGCTTAAGTAAGTTTAATCAAGTTTAGTGCAATTCTTTAGAAATTGGTGCATAATTAATCAAAATAGTTAGAAAGTCATATTACTGGATCATAATTTGACTGGAGAGGAACTAGAAGGTGATGCTAGATGTCTTAGAGCTATATTCCCATTTAGGATGTTACCAACACAAAATAACAAAGGTATATGACACGTACCAATGAATTAGAAGAAAAGAGTGATCCAATGCACTAAATGGAAAATTTATCATTTTGACTCAAAATGATCTGATCAAAGTTGGCTAGCTCATAAAATGCATTACCCTATTTAGGGATAATTTGACCTAAACTGGCACTTGTAAGTGACAAGTTTGAACTATTTAGAGCATTTTATGGATTTTGACCTAAAATGTGCATTTGAGTATAATTCGAGTAAGATTGACAATTTCAACACAAATGGTGTTAGGAATTGGATGTCTACATTTTACCCCTATTTGAGAAGGCATAGCGAGACATTTAGGTGAAGTGACGTCTTTTAAAATAAAATATTTGTCAAGAATAAATTGGAATAGACCCATGATTCTCCCTCGAGAGGACATACTAGGATGGAAGAAAAGGATGAACTCTCAAAAAGAGAAAAAGTGAGAGTTTAACCCATGGAATAGATCACATCTAGATGAGATAATACTTGCACACGTGATTACCATCAATGATCAAAATATAATTAAGAGTATAATAGGCCCCAAAGATGGGGGGAATGTGAAAGATACAATCTTAAAATGTAAGGGACACATTGTAAACATACCTAATTTGAGAGTATAAGTTGCATGCTTATGACATTGATCAATACCAAGATAAGTTACACACTAAAATATTTCCATCATGGGATTTAATGTGGAGAGCTTGGAATTAGAGGAAAATAGATAACATTCTACTTCAAGAAGGGACGCACCACTAGCATGGGGTCACTAAAGAGAATATAATAAGAAGTACTTCAATAGAGCAGATGTGATTGTGATAAAATAATTTTCCCCCAGTAAAGTGAATCTTGATCATTGATAAAGAATAAATAATTAGTTTTCCCCTATAAAGCTGATTTGATTCGGATGTGGTTTAAATGTTGTGCCCCAACATGGGCAATTGGCAAGCAAAATAGCTTAAGGATATAATTGAAAAGATAGGTTAAAGCAAGTGAGCACAAATGTACATGCGATGGTGTAATGGCTTAGAAAGTTATATAAAACCAAGCATATGATAATGCATAAACTGATGAGAGATATGAAAATAAGAATGGAGATAGCTAAGATGACCTTAATAGAAATTGAGTGCTACTTACATAGTTCTATGGAATTAGGTTCCAATATGAACTTCAAGTCAATGTAGTTCACCAGAGTTTGGGAGAGAATGAAATGAGGAATGATGAAAAAATGACAAAGAATTGATTAGACTTGAACTTTATACAAATAGATGCACATCTAAGCATAGAGAAAGAAGCCTAAAATGCATGCTACCTAGAAGCCTAATTCCATATCATGAGCCTAGGTTTTGCAAAGTGTTCTTGAGAATCATTCATCAAAGTTGATGTTGACGTTAAGACATTGAGACCTAAGCACAAAGTGCTTGCGATAGCAAAATAAATTAGGCATCATAAGTATAAATAACTTAGAATGACATAAGATTCCAATTGCACTGAGCTAGTTTAAATGTGAATAATTATAACTAAGGATAATGGTGAAATAATAACCAAAACCAGAGTTACAGTGATTTACATTTAAACAAAAAAGCAAAGACAAAAAAAGACAAACATAAATGAACCTAATTTGAAATCAAGATGTGATCAATCAAGACTTAAGTAAGAACAAAAATGTTTAAAAACAAAAGTCAAGAATGTTTTAACGACATGAGACCAAGATATGAATAATCAAGATCCATGTGGACCATCAAGGCAATCTTGAACATAAAAGATAAAAGCAAAATTAAACAGAGAAATAAGACACCAACAATAATAAAATAAACAAAATGGTCCAAGAACAATGTAATAACATAGGATCAAGATATAAACAATCGAGATCCATGTGAATCATCAAGATGTTCTAAAACACAAAAGAGATAAGCAAAAATAAAGAAGGAAACACAAGACCAAGATGAGACAAGAAGTAAGAAAAAGGAAAAGAAACAAAAGGAGAGGTGTGAAAGTACAACAAAACACCAAAAAAGCTCAAATAAACACACACAAATAGAAACAAGGTTAGTGCGGTTTAAAGACAAATGTTCATGTATGTGCGGTAGAGGCATTACTTTCCACTACATCATAATAAAGAATAATGACATGACAATTGTTCCCTAATTAAAGATGAACAATGACAAAAGAAATGGAGGAAGAGAAGGAAAGGAAGGGGTTGGCTGAGTTGACTCTAGAGGTATAAGACAAGTGGACGTTGCCTACATAGTTCCATAGATGCATGTTCCAACATGAACTTCAAGCCAAATTTAGTTCTCCAGGGAAATGGGATAGAAGAGAAATGATGATCAGAATAGCATGATTAATGTTATAGAAGAAATGGAAGATATGACAAATAAACAAGAATGGTCTGGCAAACAAAAAGCTAATCAGATGAAAAAGAATGATCTTTCAAAATGGCAAGTGTATAGGATAAGATGAAATGAACTGGTGTTTATGTGCTTGCAAAATGGCAATAGTGTAGCATGGTGGAACGGGAATGTACAAATGTATACAAGTGTGAGACAATGTTTTTGTTCTTTTGTGGATGGTGTTTTGATGTTTTTGGTATTTTCAAAGTATTTCTAATATTTTTGGTGTTTTTTGGATAAAATATGCACAAGGTGGGACCTTCTAGTCAAGGATATGCACGTCCTAAGAGTAAAGGTTCTAATAAGATAGCTAAGTCGGCTGCAACGGTCCATACTCACAAATCAGTGAGAGTGAGGCTCTTGATAAAACAATAAAGAGTAGAAAATGTGATATATAATAATGTGCAACCTGAAATAAAAAAGAAGTATCTGCATTCACCTATCTATAACATTGTAGCAATGGTTTAGAACTGAGAAGATGTGTCTATTCACTTGTATGAAGCTGCATAATATTATCCTGGTTGAACTACTTTGTATAACTACCACTGAGGATGTTCATAATGTTCATGAGACATAATTGAGATCATAATTGGTCAAGGGATAAAAAGTGTTCAAGCTTATAACATGCCTTAGACATAACAAAGAATATGCTTCTCAAAGAGAGCAATCTAGAATGAGATGGAGAATATGTTCAGAGTGCCAAGGATTCAAATCCTTTACTTTCGAGAATCATGAAAAGTGGACTAGGGTAGTATAAAATGTGTTCAAGGTAAGATAAAAGAGTGGGATAAATTATGACAGCATAAGTTACCACTAAGTCAGGGGTCTTATAGATAATGGTTCAAATCTTGTTCATGCGTAGAACCTCTTAAGGTTTATGATGTTCATGGGGTCTAAAAGTTATTCACCATTAGGTTTAGCCAATCGATATGCTCCTAATCCATAGTTTGCTATGACAATATATGGTCCTAACCAATTAGGCTAAAACTTGCCTTTATTTTTGTGTTTAGCATTCATATTCTTTTGGTTTCATTTCAAAACTAAGTCACCAATCTCAAATTCTTGAGGGAGAATATGTTTCTTTTAGCTTCTCCACAATCTATTCTGATAAGCCTGCAAGTTTTCTAGGGTAGCCAAATGCTTACCATCAAGAAGCTCTGGTTCATGCAGTCATGAGGCTCTATAGTCTTCATTATCTTCAATATGCTCAAGTGATATTATTAATGATGGGATCTCAATCTTGACCAGGATGATAGCTTTAGTGATAAAAACAAGGGAGTATGGAGTAGCTCTAGTTGGAGTGTGATGATTGGTTCGATAATCCCAAAGGGAAGGAAAGAGTTACAAGTGCCAATTATGACCAACATCATTGAAATTCTTCTTTAAGATGGCTAGAATGGTTTTATTTGATGCCTCAACTTGTTTGTTGCCTTGCAGGTTATACGGAGTGGATTTCTTGTGCTTGATCTTGAATTTGGCACAAAGAAATTTTACATCTTGGTTCATAAAGGATCTATTATTATCGGATATAATACAGTCTGGGATGCCATATCGACAAATGATATGGTAATGAATGAATTTGGCTATTTATTTCTTGATAACATAAGTGAGAGGAAAGGCCTCAATCCACTTGGTAAAGTATTCAATTGCAGTCAAAATGTGATTGTGGCCATCTGAAGATGTCAAGTTAATTTTTCCAAAGAGATCAAGACCCCATGTTGAGAATGGCCATGGTGTTATAATCGGCTGCAATGGTAAGGAAGGTACATGTATCAAGTTTCCATGTTACTGACAAGGAACACACTTCTTTATATAATTACAAGCATATGTCTCTATTTTGGGCCAATAATAGCCTATTCTGAGGAGTTTCTTTGCTAGGACTACACCATTGGCATGGGTCCCACACATTCCTTCATGAACATTCTTTAGTGCTATCTTAGATTCTCCCCAAGATAAATAATGAAGAAGCATTCCGTCATAGCCTTTACAATAAAGTGTGTTTCCAAGGAGGATATAATGTATTAAGTGATGAAGGAATAGTTTTTGTTGGTTTTTGGAAATGTTGATGGGAAATACATTACTATGGAAATAGTTTTAAAAATATTGGTACCATGGTAGCTCAGGTGAGGGATTAGGATCAGCAATAGTGCATATCCTCTCTGAATTCAATAGAATATGTGTCGACTGAAGAATATTTTCAGTTAGGAACTAATACTCTTTAACACTATCATGCATTTGAATCATGGAACCAATTATTTCCATGGTGTCGATAGATATGTTGTTGACTCATGAAACTTGCTCAAATTGTAGAGATTTAAAATGTGTTTTGAGGTTATCGACAATTTGCTTGTAAGGAACAAGCTTATCATCCTTTGTTTGATATTGGTCAATTGTCTAATTTATGATTAGATACAAATATACATATACTTTTAAGCTTTGAATATCCCACTATATATCAAGATGGAGCCCTGCAACTAATGCCTCATATTCAGCCATATTATTTGTACACTAAAATTATATATGAAATGCTTTAGGAATCAAATCCCCCTATGATGTGATCAATAATATGCCAGCTCTAGACCCTCAAGATGTGAAGGATCCATAAAAATAGAGCATCCACTATTTAGGTTCTTGTGATGCTTATTCTATCATCATAATATAATCATCTAGAAGGTCAAAGTTGAGAGGTTGAGTGGCCATAATAGGAGCCTCTACAAGTTGGTCAATAAGAACTTGTCCTTTGATTGCCTTTTGATTCTGGTACTCAATATCAAACTCACTGAGGAGTATAATGTATTTAGCCATGTGTCCTTGAAGAGTTAATTTAGATAAGAGGAACTTGAGAGGATTTACCTTGGTGATAAGAATAGTTTTGTTATTTAGCATATAATGTCACAATTTCTGAGTGGCAAACACCATACCTAAGCATGGCTTCTTAATAAGCATATAATTATGTTCATAGGCTACTAATGTGCGGCTTAAATAATAAATAGTGTGATCCTTACCATGATCATCATGCTGAACCAAAAGTGCCCCTAGTGCATGTTTTGTGGCTAATATATAAAGAAGCAATGGCTTTCCTTGAGTTGGAGGTCATAAGACTGGTAGATTAGCCAAGTTTGTTTTAAGATTTGCAAATGTTATCTGACAATCTCCATCCCACTAAAATGTTACGCTTTTCTTTAAGAGATGGGTAAATGGGTGGCACTTATCTACCAATTAAAAAATGAATCTACGCATAGACTATATCTTTCATTGTAGACCTCGAAACTATTTGAGATTACTTGGTGGAAGCATTTCCATAATAGCATTGACCTTTGCAAGGTTGACTTTAATCCATTGTTGTGATACAATAAACCCTAGAAATTTTCTTGATGTGACTCCAAAGACATATTTATTAGGATTCAAGTAGATTTTATATGCATGAAGCCTCTCAAATATTCTTCATAGAATGTCAGGATGTCCAGTTGTTGTTCTTGATTTTGCTAATATATCATCAACATAGTCCTCGACAATGTCATGCATCATGTCATGGAAAATGACAGTCATTACACATTGATATGTGGCTCCAACATTCTTTAAACTAAATGGCATGACTTGGTAACAGAATGTCCCCCACATAGTGGTGAACGCAGTCTGATGTTGATCTTTAGGGGCTATCTTAATCTTATTATAACCAAAAAATCCATCCATTAAAGATAACATCTCATATTCAGCAGTTGAGTTGATGATCATGTCGATGTTGGGTAGAGGAAAATCATCTTTGGGGTATGTTTAATTGATATCATGGAAATCAATACAAATATGTATGCCTGGGGTCTTTTTACTCACTGGTACTATGTTAAAAACCCATTAAAAGTAGTCTAGTGGTATGATAAAATTGGCTCCTAACAACTTTTCTAACTTGGCCTTACCCAAAAGGGTGATGCATGGATGAATCTTTCTTAATTTTTTCTTGATTGGTTTAGCACGAGGGTGAACAACAAGATGATGCACAACTAATTCTATGTCCAAGCCTGGCATGTCAAAGTATGCCCATACAAAGATGTATATATAATCCTTAAGAATGGATATAATATGTTCATGTTCTACTTCAGTAAGAGAATATCCAAGATAAACAATTTTGGGATCCTCATGGGTTCCCAAATTCACTTATGTTGTGCTCTCTATAAGGAGTGTGGATCCTTCTTCTAGAATTATAGGCAATGTATGGTCATGATCATTTATCTCTATTATATCTTCTTGTTGTTTCTCCCAAATATCCAGATAATATGAAGAATTAGAATTTGCCTTCTCAAGTAAAGGCCAATTGGTAAAAACCTTTGGAAAATCAAGAGAGAGATACTCAAATATTTGATGTTGTTCTGAAGAGATGCTTGTACTAGCTATGGAACTTGGGCTAGATGGACTTTCTATGTCCTAAGGGGATGAGAAAACTTTCCCACCTGGGAGCACCTGAAACAAGTTTTCACTCAAAGGCTTGTCTTTTTCTTTACTTTTTCCCTGATCGACAAGTGCCTCAAAGAGGTTTTCACTTGAAAATCTCAATGTTTGTTCTTTATTATGACCAAGAAATTTTTTCTTCTCTCCAAAGTAGGTAGAAGGATTCAATGAAAAATCAAAACCTTGTTTATGATCACCAATGGGGAATGCATCTCATAGGCCCATGTATTATGCAATTTATTCTTCATTTTGGAATTCATCGAGGTATATAATCAAATTTTTTTGGTCCCAATCTATGAGTTCAAGATGGAAAAGGCATAGGTCACAGTGAGGGTTTGCTTCTAAATGGGAAGCACCAATGGTAAAGATATAATGTCCTGCTTCAAGAAGGGGATCACCACGAGGATGGGGTTTTATTTTAGGATGGGAAGCTCCAATAGGCATTATGGTCAATACAATGTTTGAATCAAACAAATCTGAATCAAAAAGCTCATCAAAAAGGCTATAATGAGATGTTGTGTCACTACTAGGAGTCTCGTTATTAATCACTTTAGAAGAGTCACTATCAAATGTCATGAAGTCATCCCATGTTGGTTTCAATCTGAGACCATGATTCTAGTTGATAACTCCAATTGATAAGGGATCTAAAATTCCTTGCACCTATGGACCAAAGCCTTTCCTTGTATAGTCAAGATGATCCATTATTCTGTTAGGGATAGGATAATTTAGATTCTAAAAATAATTAGCAAGGCCTTTAAAATAACCAATCTCCTTTGTTAAAAGCCTCTCGATCTTTCTTTGGTGTAATTGTAGGTACAAAAACCATAGGAGGTTTTGGTTTTTTCTTTTTTGGCTGCCAAATCTGATCAGGTTTGTTAGGAGTGGGAATTTTTAGGCTTACCAAATGTTTTAAGGGATTTTGGTAATTTTACAATATGGAGGTTGTCCTTCAGATGGTATATGGAATTGCCTGTGTCTTTAATAATAACCTACTTGGTTAGAGTTTCATGAAATGGGTCGACTGAAGTGGAGGCTAAATCACCAGGGTCTATATAATTAGATGGAGATGGATGAGAAATGATGGCTTTGTTCTTCTTTGTGATGAATTTAGAACCTGGACAATAGTTATAATTATGAAATTCTACTTCAAGATGTTTGCAATATTGATATGGTTGTTGATCAGTGGGAATAGTAACCTCAATCCCATCATGGGGAAACTTAAGGCATTGGTGAAGAGTAGATGGAACTACCTGTACTTCATGGATCCAGGGCTAACCAAGAATTATGTTATAAGGAAGCTCAATATCCACAATATGGAATAATGTGTGATGAGAAATAGACCCAACCATGACTGGCAACTAAATTGTACCAGATGACTCCCTCTTGACGTTGTCATAAGCCTTGATTGTAATAATTTTTGATTGAATGTCTTTATCTATGTAGCCTAATCATCATATCAATTTAAGAGATATGAGGTTCAGCCCTAAACTATTATCTATAAAAACACACTTGACCTTGTGATCTACAATGATTATCTCAATGTATAGTGGGTTATTGTGGTTTGCAGTGGGGGTGGACATGTCTTTTTGATCAAATATGATTTTACAAAATGAAGACAAGTGTCCAACTAGGTTTTGGAACTAATCAAGGTTTATATCATTAGGCATAATAGACTCTTGTAAAAGTTTATTAAAGATGGTTCTATGGACATCAGATGTTTGTAAGAGTTCTAATATATAAATTTGTGTAGGGGTTTTATCTAATTGATTTGTTAGACTATAAGGCCTTTGAATTGTGGATTGAACTATTTTAGTTTTTGTTGGGATAGTATTCATCTTTAGAACTATTGGCACAATGTTCCCATTGGGTTTTATGGAAGAAGTGGGTGAGGGGCCCTGGATGGTAACTCATAGGCGTCTAGTTATGACTGCATAACCTAGAGGTGGCAAGGAGTTGTTATAATTATAAGAGGAAGGCAAAGGGCCTTGGACGGTGACTCGAGGGTGACTAACTATATTGCTACAATTTTGGGTCAATGAAGAGCCTTTATAATTAGAAGAAAGGTGTTGTTGTTTAGGATTAGTAACCTATGTAAACGGAGTAGTAACATGATGATGCAAACTCGACATGGTATTACTAGGGGGAGAGGGTGTTGACCCTATAATGATGGGTCTCATGTTACGAGGAACATGAGATTCACTATGTGGTTTTACATTAATAGTGGCAATGTGGGTTGTAGAAATGCATCCCACAGTATTATTGTAGTTGTAAGGTGAATTATTATAATCCACATTAATAATATGGGCATTATGATATTGATTATGCTCATTATGATTATGACCTTATTGTTGGTTCTAATTCTACCTTTGTCCTTGATTGTGACCATTTTGATTATTTCTTGGTTGTGGTGGATCATGTCGAGGAAAGGGGTCTTTGTAAATTCCCATATCTTGATTTGTGTCCTGATTAGGGGCCAACTTAATTTCTAGTTCACCATTTTAAATAAATTTCTCAATAATATGTCGTAATTGAATGCAATGATATGCACCGTGACCAACAACATCATGAAAGTTACACCATTTGTTCTCTTTGAACCAATCTGGTTTTGGTTGATCTTGAGGAAATGGCCTTGATAATAGCCATATAATTAAATTAGCTATTACAAGCTTTTGTAACACTATTTCAACTAATTCTCCTAACTTGTTAAAGACTCTAAAATTTTTATGAAATGTCCTTCGTGGAGGTTGTCTCTGCCAAGTAGGTAGTGGATTTGGGGGAGTTAATTATACATTTAGAAGAGGCATAACATGTACTATTTGTACTTGTCTTGTTTCAGTCACCCCATTTCCAACCATGTTCTTGTTTTTGCTAAAGCCTTTAGGCTTATCCTGCATAACTATTTGAATTGGTGATTTAGTCTGTTTAGATGCTTGACCTTGTGCAAAAATCTTAACAAGGCCCTTAGCAATAAGAGCCTTATCAATCTATACTCCTTTGTCAATAATTTATTTAAATGAGTTAGCACAAGCTAACCATAGATTATGCACAACTTCAGGATGCAAATTATGTGCAAAGATATCAGCCAACTATTTGTTTAGCAAATTATGTTGAAAGCGGTCTGCCAATGCTCTCCACCTTTGCAAATATGCGATGAAACTTTCACTATCATGTTGCTTGGCTTTTCATAAGTCAACAACGGCTAATTCATATTCTATGTTATATGAGAAATGGTTAACAAACTTTTTTGATAAGTTGTTCCAATCTACAACTGATCCCTTAGGTAGTTTAAGTAGTCAATCAAGAGCTTGTCCCGCTAAACTTCATGGAAATAGTCATAGTAAGTACTCACTACTATAAGCAACCTCTTGATATAAGGTGAAGAATGCCTATATGTGTTCATGTGGATCTCCTTTTCCTTTGTATTTTCAAATTTGGGCATCTCAAAATGAGGTGGAAAGGGGTTTTAGAGAATAGATAAATCAAATGGATATGGGCATATCTTATCAAATTTTTACTTTTTGACTCTATTATTCATCTCCAATCTTTGAAAAATTTCCTTCATAGAATTTCATGCTTGCATGTTTGGTGTATTTTTGGATTGAATAAGATGTTGTTGGGGTGGAACGTGCCCCTAGTTTTGTTGTTGTTGGGGTGGAATGTGCCCTTAGTTTTATGTGGATCTATAGGGAGTGTACACCTTTTGATCTATGACTTGGTTCTGATTTGCTCCTTGAGTTGAGAATATAGGTCATTGATTCTTGGATTGTAAAACATTCCCTGAATTTGGTTGTTTCGTATTTTGTTGATTTTGGAAATTTCTATGTTTATTTACCAATTTTTGGGTTGGTTGAAAAGAACTAGCCAAATTATTTTGAGGGATTTCCTTAATTTGAACTAAATGTTTGGGTTTTTGAGTTTGTAAAGTAACAAGAGGTTATTGATGATTGAAGAATGTATGTTCCATATCAAATGGAACACTTTGTAAGGTCTATTATGACATTAATTATTCATTTAGATTACCTTGATCCACTATGGTAATGTCCTGATCTAATATTTTTTTGCATACTTTCAACCACATTTCCTTGTTCTTTCAAAGCATCATTATGAATTGAAGTAGCAACTAGGGATTGAGTTAAGTCTGCAACAAGTTGATCTACATATCATTGACTTATTATCTTGATCTTAGCTAGAAGATCTGGATTTGTGGGTTTCAACTTTGTTTATATTTCTTTTCCTTTGTTAGAGGAAGAAGGTATATATATTCATGCAAAATCTTGCTCTTGCCATCGTTGTTTTCCTTCTCTAACTAAGGTATGTAATTGTTTTATAGGAAAGTCAGAAGGTATTCTAGCACCTGATTCTATCAATCTAAGAAGGGATTCTATTTCTACTCGTTTTTGCTATTTAATATTTAGAAGAAATAAGAAACTAAAGATAAATGGTCAGGGGTTTGTACGTAACTAGATGAAGCTGTGCACCATATCTAGATTATTGAAGGAGCTCCTCTTTGGCTATGGAGGAAGACACCTATTTCTTTGCAGTCGATCTGCCACAGTCGCCAACTTCGATAGTCCTGCCGGTGTCGATTGGTCAAGTTACCGACGTCGGTTATTCTACCGGTGTCCGTAGGGGTGGTGGTCGATGTCGGTCAGGGCAATGGCCTTGGACGGGTTTGTGGTCGACAGAGGGGTCTAGAAGGAGTCTGGGTATGTGCAGGGTTTCAGGGAGACAAATAAGGTCTGCAGAAGGACAAAGGTAGATGATAGGTTGTCAAAAAGGGTTAAGACAAGAGGAAGGCTTTATAGCCTCTCCAGGAAGAAAGCCGGGTCTGGTTGAAGGTCGGGTCTGGTCTGGTAGTATTTAGAGATAGCAAATTGACTAAGTTATTCTAAATTACTAAAATGAAAGGGGGGAAGAAATACTTAGTTCTAGTGAAAAGAAGAACCAAGATGTCGAACACTTGTGCCTATTACCTCGTGCAATGCTTCAATCCAATCTGGAGTGACTGGTGTAGAGTCTCTGTGGCCAAGGGAGCATTAGTTGAGGTTTGATGCCTGTTGATGTCTCAGAATCCATGAGGAAGAGAGAGAGATCCCGATCCGTGTGAGAGAGAGTCATCCAAGAGAGAAGCGTCTAAAAGGAAGTTGATTTGGGATTCGTGATTAGGCATTTTGGAGGTTAGAACTCGGTTTAAGTAAACCGACGTCGGTGATCCCGCCGGCGTCGGTCGATAGTTGACCGACGTCGGCGGGTGGAGAATGAATAAAATGGCTAAGAAGCCCGTTCTCCATCTGCCAAGTGCATAGTTTGTTAGAGAATGGTCAATGGACAGGGTTATTAAGCACGAGGGTTGGTTGGAAAGGAGTGAGAATAGGTCTTAGGGAGATGACTTAGTCTCAATGATAAGTCATAAGGTGGGAAATGGTCCAAGATGAGGTGTCCAAGGCGAGGTGTCCTAGGTGAGGTGTCCTAGGTGATGTGTTAGGATGAGGTCATAATTTAAAATAAGTTGTTTATTTTAAATTAATAAGATGTGGGTTAGGACCAAGGGGGGTCGACACAATTTAGGTGTCTACATTTGCCCCCTTTTGTCTTGTTGGTTGTTCTGGACAAACTGCAAGACAAAAATAGGAGTAGATTCCCCAGGTATGGTGATGAGGTATTCCTCCTCAAAGCGAGAGTCAAGGCAAAGGAACCTGAAATTGAGTGCCGATTTAATAGGCAGTGGATGAGTATGGTGAGGTTTGAGTGTGAACGTTGCAATAGTTGAGATTGCGTGTATACCACTTCACGTGATAGATTGGTCAAATTATCACAGTTAAAGGTCGAGGAATGCTAAAATCAAAATAACTAGTCCCCAGCATTTATTCGTAGCTGATTGGGTTAAATGATCAAAGATGTAGCTCCAATGGTCATTGTGTTCCAAGTATCCCAGGCTCAGGAAGTGCTCTTAGAAAACACAAAAATGTCACAAGTAGTGGGGATCAACTTGGGCGTGATCCAATACTTGTGAGGGTCGTAATGTGAGGTGTGGACAATTTGACTAACTATTTGTGAGGTAGAACAAATGCAATCAAAACAACTAAGGCAGAGTTGTCTCAAAACTGGTCGAGGTCTGAGGAGATAGTCGCGATCTCAAAGTTGGTGGTCAAGTCTGGGAGATGTATGTGATCTCCAATGTGCCCCATGAGAAGTCAAAGGTGACTTTTGTAGTTGTAAGGGCTGGTTGATTGGTCATGATGTTGGGTTAGTATAGATAGTTTGTCCATCTGATAAATGAATGAATGAATAACCATCGTCATTAAGGAGACGAACTGGTGAAGGGCCGAGCTAACCTCAAAAGACTAAGTGCTGCCTACATAGCCCCTATTTTAAGGGTCTTAGAATAATGTAGTTTTGATAAAGGGTTCAAGTGGTCGATAGTTGGTCAGGTGAGAGATGTCAGCATTTCTCATATGTGTGATGGTACATGTTTGAAATGATGAAGATATGATGATGTTACAGCCTTTTCCATATTATGTGATGGTGTATTTTGTAACATTGGTAATGTGGTCTTTCATCCCTAACAATTTTCCATATTAGTGATGTTGTATGCTAAAAATGAATTGTAGATGATGTTATAGCCTTTGCCATATTGTGTGATGGTGTATTCTATAACATTGGTTGTGTGTGGTCGATAGTTTCCATGTGTATTATTTTCCATAAAAACTAGTGTGAATGGGCTAAATCATGTTAGTGGTCTGAAAAAAGCTTGGTTTGGTTTGGTTGGAGGTGACCAAAATGTATAAGAAGTGAAAGGCACGTTGCTCTTTTATTGACAAGGACTATAATGATAGCATAGATAAGGTTTTTGGAAACAAAAGCCCCATTCATGCATTACGTCATTTGACCGTTGGTTTGTGTTAGAGAAGTAGTCAAATCACTGGACATTAATTGAGCTCGAAATCCCTTGAGTATGTTGGGGTGATAAGTGTGATTATGTGATATGAGAGGATGGGGTAACCCATTTTGGCAGGAATAACCCTGCCCCTTTTATAGGTGACCCTGAGAATGACTATAAACAAGTCCATGACTTAATAGTTTGTAGACTGATCAATGCGAGAATTCTACTTGGGGATGTTGTTTTATTATGTGGTCATGTTGAAGCTAATCGGTATGAGAAGCTTTTTAGAGGGTGTTGTGAATGTATCAAAATTTGGTCATAGCCATCCTTCGAGGGAGTGGTCTATATTGTGCTTTGTAAGCTAGAATGTTTGTGGATAGTTGTCCTTCAAGGGAGCAGTCTATTAATTATAGCAATGATGTTGATGTAGCTATCCTTCGAGGGAGCATTCTACATGTATAGTTTATGACCTTTGGAATATAGGCATCCCAGTTTATGTTTTTTTTTTTATTGGACTTTTATCATGGACTAGGCTATAGAGGTGTAGAGGGATTCACTTTTATTAGGACAAAGCATTCATGCTTGACAAAAGGGTTAACTAATGTTGGGAATAAGGGTTGAAAGGAATAGGAATTAGGATGATGGGGGTTGTTCAAGGGATGAGCTCAAGTTAAATGTCAAGTGAATGATTACTTGACTAATAGTAGAATAGTCGTAGATGTAAGGAATTAAAGGGCTCAGGTTTTGGTCAGCCTTCAAGAGAAGATAGACGATAAGTCCCTGATCCATGATTGTGTGTCGATGTAAGGTCTGAGTCAATTAGGAGCAAACTTGCCCCATTTGCTTCGTTCCAAATTAGTCAAATGTTGGTCGTTGTTGTAGGCAGGTTTTGGTTGATGTTGGTCGTGAAGTCGGTTAGTATGTTATTGGCATTGGATAAGGAGGCCGTCAACACCTCATTTGTAGAAAAGTCCCCCTAACATGGTGTAACGAGTAGTGTTCTTGATAAAAGTTGGCCGTGCATTGCTAGAGAGATTAGGAGGCATAATAAAAGATGTTAAGTAGTCAATAAGTCGCTTATGCCAAGCGTTATGTGGACTAGAGGGGCTAGGAGGAATTTCCCCCAGTGATGTTGGTCGAGACATGTCCAAGATAGAAATCTTGGGTTGTGTTGGTTGAGAGGTCTTGACGAATACTGGATATGTCAAAGGTTTATAAATCTGGTCTTTTCCTTTATTCTTCACAGTTTGGGGCCTAGTGGCCACATGAACAGTGTTGATTTCAAATAAAGGAGTGGAAGGTGGTAAAGGGACCATAGTCTTGTATGGGGATCCCGATTTAGGTGAAGAGGTTTGGGAGGCGTGGGATGGTGTCAAATTTTTGTCAAAAGAGTGGTCAGAAGAAGCCTCAATGTGAGGGGTGTCCTTTTTCAGGTGTCGGTGAATGACAGCCTTAAGGGCATAGCAATGTTCAGTATCATGTCCAGGTGTGCAATGATACCAGCATATTTTAGTGTCATCGAACCAAGATGGTTTTGATTCGAGAGGTTGATATGGTTTAATAGGTGGAAGAGTGATGCTAGACGACTGCAACAATTGGCATAACATTGAAGCATAAGATCCCCTTAATGGCTTTGTGCTTTTTTTTGTAGTTGGGGTTCACAACTCCTTTTTAGGAGTTATTTGGGGAGTTTGTCGTATCATCTTTTTCATGGGTGGTGTGGTCACACGTGTAGATGACACTTTGTTGTTGAGAGGTGTTGGATGTAGGAGCAATCTTGCTAAAGTAGAAGGATGTGGACCCAAAATGGAAGGTAATGATGAAGGTGGGAGAGGAGTTCTCCGATGTGGTTTAGTAGCCTTCTTTAGTTTAGTGCGAGGACTACTATTGGGTGAGGCGAGGTTTAAGTCTACCTTCACTTGTGGGTGAGTGAGGTTTGAGAGGCATGGGATGGTTATGGCTTCTGCATGTGGTCGAATAGCGGGGAAAGTATGATCCCCTAATGATGATAAGAAGGATGAAGGTGTGGCAGCCGGCATTGGTGCCATCAAGGCATCCTCCAATATGGGAGAAGTCAAAATGGACTCTCTTATGTGTGAAAGGGGACTAGATGGAGGATTACCCTCCATCGATGGAGGACAAATAGGAGAAGACTCTTCTACCTGTGATGGAAAAATAGGAGAATAAGGCTCTTCTACCTGTGGTGGACAAATGGGTTAATTAACCTCTTCAGACTATGGAAGAGGTTGGTTAGAAACCATGTCGACTGTGCGTATGTTACGCTCTTGAAGGTCATCGGCTATGGTCTGAATGTAATTTTGACTAGGGAGATGGTTAGGGAATGGTTGTCTAAAGACATCCATGTTTTGGTTAGCCGATGGATTCAGGTTATCCAAAACAAGATCCCCCTTGTCCAGCATGTCTTGAATGATGTTTTTGAAGGTTTTGCAGTTGTTTATGTTGTGACCGTTGACACAATGATAGTGACAGAAGTCATTTTCCCTATACCATCTAGGGATGGCTTTTAAGGGATCGAATTGAGGTGGTCAAATTTGAGGGAGATTGAGGACTCCCTGCTTGACGAGTTTATCCAACACGAAAGCGTATGACTCTCCTATTGGAGTGTATTGACGCTGTACATGCCATTGTTGGAATTGTCTTGTGATATATTTTGATGTTGAAGGTTGAGACTAGTTAGTTGTGGTTGAAGATGATGATCTAAAGACCACAAAATTTATCGATCCTTTGGACTTGGAGTGGGAAGAAGAAGGTTTGGACGAAGAAGGGTCATTGGATTTTGCATTGGTATTTTTACTATGCAATGTGACCTTATCTTCTTCGACCGCACAGAGTTCAAGCTTTCTGGCCATGGTGAAAGCTTTGTCAAATGTGCGAAATGTCTGAACCCACAAAGTAGATGAGATGTGCTTGGCACATGCTCATAAAAAGAGCTCAATGAGCTCAGGTTGAGGTAAAGAAAAGGAGAGTTGGTTGATCAAACCTCTCCAATGGGCAATGAAGTCAGCTATGGACTCATCGTCGAATTGTCAAATAGAATAGAGGTCTGTAATGGAGACCTTTTTGGTGATGTTGATTGAAAAGTGGTCAAGGAATAATTGGGCGAGTTAAGTGAAGGAAAAGAGGGAATGACTGGCAATAGAGCTATACCAGTCAAGGGCGGCCCCCGAAAGTGACATGGGAAATGTGCACAGTAGTAACGCATCATCGTGTGCTATGAGGTAACAAGCATGTCTAAATGCTCATAGATGTTGTTGTGGGTCCTCTTTACTCTGAAAGCGAGTAAATTTGGGGAGTTCCCACTAGTTAGGATATGGTCTAATAGGGACCGAAGGATGAATGGGTTCATTCCATATTTGTTCATATGAAATAACATTGCTTGAACTGGAAATGGATGTCTCAAGGTTAGACATCTTGTCGATCAGCATCTTAATTAGATGGGCTGACAGATTGGAAGGTGGGGCACCCCCTAGGTTGTAAGGTACCTAGAAGGCATTAGGAGGAGTATATGATGTAATTGGTTGCGCTTGCATAGGCATAATGTATTGGTAGTTTGTCATAGGGACTAATGTTGAGGTCAAGGGGGCTTGTGTCATGAATTTGAAAGGCACAAGTTGACTAGATACTGCCAAAGGTGGTTGAATGGCGGCATTGGTAAAAGGACAGGCAGTCACTCCTGCATTTATAGGTGCAAGAGTGTGTGGAGTCGAGACAATCAAATTCTAGTATGGTGTAGAACTTGGTTGAATTGTTTGTGGTTGAGGGTGTACGAAAACCCCAATGGAGGTAGGTCTAAAAATAGATGGGGAGGCTAAATCATGGACATTGGCCATGGTCGGGTTATTAGTTGACATAGTGGCTTGAATGGTTGAGGCAATGGTTTGGGTAGCGGATGTTGTCATTGTCACATCAGCCAAGGTAGTTGGCATCCCATAAATAGGATTGCATGAAGGGTCTCGCATTTGACTTCTCACGAGATAGTTTTGGAGAGCCTTGACGTTGTGGTCAAGGAGTCTCTCAAAGTCTTGATCTCCTTTGAGAAAAATAGGAGATTGATTGGTGGGGGTAGGCTGGATAAGAGTACGTTCAATATCAAAAATATACTCCATTTGAGGATTTGATATAAAAGGCGAAGGCAGAAGTTGTTGTTGCCTCGCGTGGTCAATAAGGGATTTGGTTTGACTGCATGTCAAATCCATCCAAGGTGAAAGGTGTCTAGGTTCTAGAAACTGTATATTTCAGTTTCAAAAAACCAAAAGTGGTTAGAATGTGTGTTTGACAGCAAAAAGATCAGGTTTTAAGATTGTTGTTTTGAAAAAAATTTGATGACAGTGACCGACGTCAGTGTAAAAATTGATGTCGGTGGAGATATGTTGCCGACGTCGATGGTGAAACCGATGTCGGTTGATAAAAGTTGCCACTGTCAGTGGAAAAAAATGATGTCGGTGTCTGTGTTTCCAAAAACTCAGAAAACTAAAAAATTTTGGAAGAAAAAGGAAGTTCTGAGTTGTTTTTAAAGCTCAAAATAATTTGTCCTTATCGGCTCAAAAAAATCAGATAAGAACAAAAAAGTAGATGAAGGCAAACAAACTCTAAACGTTAAATTCCTAAGAATAAGTTTTAGATTCTTGTTGCCTTATGCCTTAGAAGAGTGTGTTTGGGAAGTTGGCTTTTTAGAATGGGTCCTAAAAGCGGCAGTCTAAGGTTGGTTTCGGGTTAGTTTTGGTGCTCAAAAAGTCTATGTTAGGTATCGTACGTGGCTTGGTGCTAGGAGCTTGCTCCCCTCACTTCACGAGCCCAGAGCCAAGCTGGGTCGCTTAGCCAATATATACTTCCCCTAGAGTTTATACTCTGCTAGAGAACAGAGTGGGTCTTCCTCTTGGTTGTGAAGTCCAAGTAGGATCACCAGGAAGGGTAAGGTATCCGCTAGGTGGTGAAATCCTAGTAAGGCCTTATCTCAGGTATGTTTAGATGTTTGATTTTGTGAATGTGATCTGGTCGTGTAACATATGTGCACTACGATTTATTCATAATGCGGTTAATTACTAGATGAGTTAAATATGCATTCAAGCAGGAGTGAAATGCATTTAATCTTTAACCCAAATTGAAATGTTTGTTCAGATGCAGACAAGTGGGAAAAGGTTTAAGAGCATGAATTTTCACTACTCTAAGATGCAGGTAAAAAGTGACAAGAAGAAAAAGAAAGATTCTTTTTAACTTGTGCTTATGGTTTCTTTTCGAAATGAAGAGATAGAAGAGGAAGGATGCAAGAAGAAATCTAATGCACCTATATGAAAAGTTTGCCTTTTAGAAGAAAAAGGATGATGAACCCAAGGAAAACTCCAGGGGTCCCACCGGGCGTGCCAGAATGTTTCTACTCATTTTTGCTATTTAATATTTAGAAGAAATAAGAAACTAAAGATAAATGGTTAGGGGTTTGTACATACCCGAATGAAGCTGCACACCGTATCCAGATGATTGAAGGAGCTCCTCTTTGTCTGTGGAGGAAGACACCTATTTCTTTGCAGTTGGTCTGCCACAATCACCGATGTTGGTAGTCCTGTCGGCATCAGTTGGTCAAGTTGCTGACGTCGGTTATTCTGCTAGCGTCGGTAGGGGTGGTGGTCGATGTCGGTCAGGGCAATGGCCTTGGATGGGTTTGTGGTCAACAGAGGGGTCTAGAAGGAGTCTGGGTCTGTGCAGGGTTGCAAGGAGACAAATAAGGTCTGCAAAAGGATAAAGGTAGATGATAGGTTGTCAAAAAGGGTCAAGACAAAAGGAAGGCTTTATAGCCTCTCCAGGAAGAAAGTCTGGTTTGGTTGAAGGTCAGGTCTGGTCTGGTAGTATTTAGAGATAGAAAATTGACTAAGTTATTCTAAATTATTGAAATGAAAGTGGGGAAGAAATACTTAGTTCTAGTGAAAAGAAGAACCAAGATGTTGAACACTTGTGCCTGTTACCCCATGCAATGCTTCAGTACAATCTGGAGCGACTGGTGTAGAGTCTCTATGGCCAAGGGATCATTAGTTGAAGTCTGATGCCTGTTGATGTCTCAAAATCTGTGAGGAAGAGAAAGAGAGAGCCCGATCCGTGTGAGAGAGAGTCCCAGAGTCCAAGAGAGAAGCGTCTAAGAGGAAGTTGATTCGGGATTCGTGATTAGCCATTTTGGAGGTTAGAACTCGATTTAAGTAAATCGACGTCAGCAATCCCACCAGCATCAGCTGATAGTTGATTGACGTCAACGGGTGGAAAATGAGTAAAGGGCTAAAAAGCACGTTCTTCATCCGCCAAGTGCATAGTCCGTTAGAGAACGGTCAATGGAAGGGGTTATTAAGCATGAGGGTTAGTTAGGCGGTTGGAAAGGAGTGAGAATAGGTCTTAGGGAGATGACTTAGTCTCAATGATGAGTCATAGGGTGGGAAATGGTCCAAGACGAGGTGTCCAAGGTGAGGTGTCCTAGGTGAGGTGTCCTAGGTGATGTGTTAGGATGAGATCATAATTTAAAATAAGTTGTTTATTTTAAATTAATAAGATGTGGGTTAGGACCAAGGGGGGGTCGACACAATTTAGGTGTCTATAGATTCATCTTAATCTTCTTAGGGTTGATATTCATTGTAATCATCTTCGAATCCTACTATTGCAAGGATATCATCAAAAATAACAGGGTTATCTTGACCATCATAAAATTGCTCGTCTTCATAACTAAGGCCATAAGAGGCCCTACTACGAGTGAACCTTTGAGTCATGTATAAAAGAGTTATTCTGTGTGTTTGACTAACTTTAGACCAATGCTTGGCAACCAAACAAAGTATGTTTTGGCTCTCTTTTAAAAAAATAACCAAGGTACCAATGAGACTATAAGGGAGGGTGGTTTAAAACCACACACAATTTAGAAAATTTGGTTCACAAGTTTACTCAACCTTTGGTAAGGTTGAAATCATATAGATCAAAAGAGGGTAAGGTAACTCAAAGACCCAAGGTGAAAACTAGTACACCAAAGCCTAGATCTTTGTGATACACCTATACTCTAAAAGCTAGTTTCAACTTTGACAAGTTGACCCTAGAAGTTTAGAGGAAAGTTCTATGTATTATGAAGAAAACAATATGAACTAAGCAACACAAGATGTAAAAACATACGTGAATTACTAAGTATAAATCTAGGACCAAATAGGAAGCACAACATCACCACATGGTTCCAGTAGGATAAAAATATTCTAGGACTCAAAGCATGAGCGATATGCAAGATGACTTAAGTCCACCAAGGTAATAATGTGATTTTGAGTCTTAATAAATGACCTTCAATCCAAATGGAAAATTGAACCCAAGTTAAAACAAACTTAGTGCAAAAATGGCGAACCCAATTTGACACACCAACCCTTAGAACTCATAAAGGTTCAATTTTGAATGTGGATTATAAATGAAGGATTTAAACAAATTGGGTGAAAGATATAGACTCAATTGGGTAGCATGACTGTGCCAAAGTGGATGATATGACACAAAGCTTTTGATAATAATTTGAACAAGGAAAAGATGAATTTTTCAATTGGACAGCGTAACGCCTCCCTTGCTCAAGAAAATTGAGGACAATGTCTTTTGGTTAAGTTCAATGAGTTAACAAGCAATTTTAGACACAAATCAAGACCAAGTAAGCTAATGACAAAAAACAAATGTCTTAAGTCTAAACTGATAAGGTATGGCAAAGTGGGGTCTACTAAACTAGCAAGTTTTCGATCATTCTAGGGGAATCAATTGCATAATGACTTTTACATCAAATGATGTAAAAGACAAGCACAAAAATTGGGTGATCATGGCATTGGCTACTTGTAAAAAGGTCTAGTCCTTTTTACAACCACTACATCATGTTGTTCACTCAAAGTAGTGAGATGTCTAAATGCAGATATGTCTCATGTGCAACTCTAGTTAGGATCCAACTGAAGTCAATGCCAAGAGATGAAACCCAAGGTCAAAGCTTCCCTAAAGAACTCATGAGAGGTAATGATGTCCCCCTCACATGTCAAGTTTGCATTAAAAAAAAATAAAGCATAAAATAGAAAGACTTTAGGGTCATTTTCAAGATCACCTAAAATTTAATGAGTTTTTGGGGAGCACTTTAGATGACATTATTTCTAAGCCTTGGACTAGGCTACTTGCAATAGGAATGGTGCTTTTGATTCCAAGGGTTCCCTAAAGGGGAAAAAGGGAAGAGCATACATGCAGCACCCCTCTTTTTTCCAAACAAATATTTAACTTAAAAAACTAAGTAAATACAAAAACTTGGAAATGTGAGTTCATTTTTAATCCCAAATGGAAAATGAGGTGGTGTTCATTTGACCCCTTGGTCTTAGTTGTAACTTTGAAAACATTTACTATAAACATCTAAAAAAAAATTTAAACACCAAAACAAGGTTCTTAATTGTTTTTTAAACATGCAAAAGGTGATCTAAAACATGCTTATAGCAAATGTCAAGCTTGGTCCTGCAACAAAAATGTTAGCATGTCCTTTAGCCTTGAAGCTCTTTTGGGTTTGAAACAATGAACTTTAGAAAAAAAGCTCTCGGGTCTGTGTTTTAAGAAAAACATAATGACCAACGTCAATTATATAACTGACAATGGTTACATTTTCTAACCAATGACAGTTATCTAACTGACATCAGTTATACCAATGTGACTAATGATACGTGTCCAATTGATGTCAATTTTACTAACCGATGTTGGTTAAGCTATCGAACTGATGTTGGTCTTACTAGCCGATGTTGGTTACTGTGTAAATCTATGGCAAACAAAAATGACAAAATAAAGTTAGAAAAATAATTTGCAAGATTTTTAATGGTCCAAATGAATATTTTAAAACTGCAAAATGATCTTCTTCATGTGTGGGATGCATCTAGTCCCATCGGGTGTGCCAAGATGTAGAGAGGATTACAAGGCAAGTTAGTCAAACATTAGTCTATAAATCATAAAAAATGCATAAAGAACTAACTAACTAAGCCTATCTATTCATATAAGAATTACAAAGGATAGCAAGAAATAAATGAAAGAAAGCAACATCATATTGTTCAACAACAAATGGTGGGCACCTCCTCCAATGTCTCAAGAACTCTCCACAAAACCTAGGCTCATGATTTGGAATCACTAAACTAGCCTATCAATGAAGATTGCAAACAAAATCAATGATCAAATGCAAAGGATTGTGGAAACAATTTAACATTATAACTTTGTAATATTCAAGCTTTTGTATTCATGTCCATGGTCTCTCTATTTATAGATTTTTGAGATTGGTCAAGATCAACCATGACCATCCATCTCAAGATTGAGATGTGTGGCCATGGATAATTTTAATATTTGGAATTAAATTCATAAATATCCTCAAGATAAATAATCATTAAAGAGGCATGAGAGGCATTAACTAGGCATGGGTAACCCATAATCTTGATATTTTATGCACTTATGGCTTGATGGATGCCACCCCATAGATGATGTCACTAGGTGATGAAGATATTCAAAATCAATTTCCAATAATGAGATATTCAAAAAAATCTATGGAATTCTTACTTAAGCTCTTAAATCAAATTAATTAGATTAAGTAAGTTTAATCAAGTTTAGTGTAATTCTTTGGAAATTGGTGCACAATTAATCAAAATGGTCAGAAAGTCATATTACTAGATCATAATTTATCTAGAGAGGAACTGGAAGGTGATGCTAGATGTGTTGGAGCTGTATTCTCATTTAGGATGTTGCCAACACCAAATAACAAAGGTACATGACGTGTACCAATGAATTAGAAGAAAAGAGTGATCCAGAGCACTAAATGACAAAATTATCATTTTGACTCGAAATGATCTGATCAAAGTTAGCTAGCCCATAAAATACATTGCCCTATTTAGGGATACTTTGACCTAAACTGGCACTTGTAAGTGACAAGTTTGAACCATTTAGGGTGTTTTATGGATTTTGACCTAAAATGTGCAATTCGAGTAAGATTAACAATTTCAACACAAATGGTTTTAGGAATTGGATGTCTACAATTATTATTTAAACACGTATTTTATGATGTAAAATTTCAATAAAGGTTTGATTACTTAAGTAATAAATGGTGTCTTTTGACACCACCATTTTATGTTTATTTTTTCTTCTTTGCATGTTGTTCTCCAATATTTAGTGTTCATAACATGACAAAACACCTTTCTTGTCTTTAAGGGACTTGGTCATATTAAATTCAATGCAAATGAGGCAATTTGAAAAAGGAAAGTTATCATCCAACCATCACCATAATGGCACTCTTTTTGGGCCATCATTAGGTGCATAAATAATAATGATCCCTAGGGAATGACCATCAATATCAAGGGTGACCCATATGACACAAAGTGACATATCTTTCCTTTGATGAAAGGGAAGGGTGGAATTTGGGGGAAATCATTATACCAATATTTTCACATCCATCCTCATGTAAGGTGGAGTATTGTGTGGCATTTGACCAAACACACTTTAGAAAATTCTACAAAATAAATCATGCAACCTTAACTTCTTGAAAACAAGCAACATCTTATGTGTCAAGCCATTGACATGCAGAACACAGTGATTATTTTTTTGAGGAATTTGTGAGACCGTGGACATTCCATTGGGTAATATTCATGAAGAATAATCCTTCCTGTGTAATTATCCTTGGCCATCCTCAAGCCCTTTCTTGGTACCCTAAGTCACAAACCTATTGTTTAAAAGAGGATGTTGGTTTGGTAAGATGAAATATTCAAATGAGATAGAAAGGCACTTGACCCAATTATATCCCCTTAGTTAGTTATTACCACTGTGACATAGGCTATACAAGTTCCTAGTGGGTGGAGCATTCGTTGAGGAAGTTTTATGACTCAAATTAATGATTTGCATATAATTTATTGGAGAAACTCTACTCTAAGGTATAACTAGGGGAACTTGGCTCTAAGGCATGTGACTAGGAATAGGGGGTTATAATCAACCCTTTTAACATATAGTAATTTCTTACTGGGGGTTGTGTTAGCAGGCTTATGGTTTTTCTTCCCCGTATGCACTTTCTTATTGACAAAAATAGTCCAATCATCATTTTATATATTATAGCATGTTTTTTTAGCAACCACGTTTTATGTAGCCTGATTAGGGTTTGGGTGGACCATAAGAATATAATCATAAATTTTATAGTCAAGAGCTTGAAAAGGGAAGCATGTGCCAGGCAAGTTAATACATGTGACCTTTTGCATGAAATGTTGAGTCTCCAATTGGATATCAATAGAATCTTTCAAGTCTTTCTTGAGGTCAATCTCAACACAAATTCATTTATTCGACCAAGCCAAGTAAAAATGATCCATATTATGACATATCACATGCCCAATGGGTTGGACTATTTGTTTAAAGAAGTCCCATAGAGGGGCTAGTATACCAGGGAACTCAACCCAAACAAGAACGTTGAGTGAGGCTTGTTTGTTGACTTTAAATATTGAGTTCAACACTACAAAATCATAAAATTATTTTACGTGAACCAACAATTATACCTCGAAAGTAGAGCTTACACATGCAATAAATTCTTAAAGGAGAAGAAAATGGTTGTGAATTTACCCCAACTTTGTCCCATAGGTTTCCCAATGGTGCTTAACTCAAGTTCAGATAGTGTTCTCATAGGGATTACAATCTACATAGTAACCAATAGGACTATGAGACTCATACCAATTAAAAATATTTTAAACAATATCAAAAGCTAAGAGCACATATTTAAGACATTAAACTCAAGGGGATTAACAAAATCATTACCTCATTGTAGACTTTCAAGATGTATTTAAGAGCTCACTTGAGTGTCATACTCCATATCAAATACAGCAATAGTTACATCTACTTGGTTAAAATCCATTTATATAATCTTAACCCACCTAAAGGGTGGCGACACTACTAAAATTAATATGAGAAGGCCTTGAAAAAATACGTTGAGGTGATATGATAAGCTTGACAAGACTAAATGACCTAAGATAGACATACAAAACCCTAGCAAAGTGAATTTTGTCTCCAATTTCCCTCTTTGAGCTATTTTCATTTCTTGAAGTTAAACTTAGTAATAATTTATTGTCATTTTTAAAAGTTAATATCTCATATCTTGTATGCATTATCTTTTAACTTTCATTAAGGATGGTTATTTAGTGGTTCATGGAGTAAGCATGAGAGTGGCTGATCACAATTATGGAATGGATTGTCTCACTAAGAAATTGTATTAGTTCTTATCATGGTAAGATATTATAGGAATCATTTAATATTAATAATTTCTTAAAATCTTATTTTAATATTAATTTTTTAAATTTAAATTGTAAAAATGACATTTATAAGGTGTATTGATTAATAGCATTTATAACATGTAATAAAAAATTGTAAAAATATTTTTCAAAATAGATATTAAAAAAAAATGAAACTGAGATCCGACAGAATATATACTTTTCAATACTTAACAGTAAATCGAAAAAATATTGTGTACAATTAACCTAATATGTGTAAAAACAAAATTTCAATTTAAAAAACACCTCTACATATCGTGATAGAACTCCCTAAATCTTCTCAAAATATAAATGTTTTTTTTCCCTCTCTCTTCATTTGTTAAGGAATTTGCGTTTTCCAAGTCATCGTCGTAGTCAGCTTTGGCAGTCCGTTAAATAGCTAAATATGGTAGCCATGCAAAATTCAACATATTTAAAATAATTAAAATTGCTCCGCCACCTCATGTTGTATGTGTGATTGATTGATTCCTTTTCAAATGAAAAACCAATGCATTATATTTATTTCGGTTTTCTGTAACATTACATAAACATTTGTGGAATCCTCTAGTGGTAAAAATTGTATATCTATTTACATGGAATACTGTTATATATTTACATAAAATAATGTGTATATCTATACAGAATAATGCGTACAATGATATGGAGTAATGGATATGTCTGAGTGTAGCTTTGGATCTTTTTACTAAGTTTAAAATGCAAAATAGTAATTTTTATATGTTCATGGATATAAGAGGAAAATAATAGTTAATATTTAAATATTATTTATTGAAATATGAGATTAATTGAAAGAGTTGTAGTTTATGTGGTGAGAATGATGGTTGTTTATTTTCATCTATAAGGTATAAATCTCTCTAAATATTTGATATAAAGAGTCAAGTAGTTAAGATCAAGATTGTGTCGTGGGTGATTTTACTTCTCATGATTGTTTAGTCAAAAGAACTCATTGATTTAAATATCTGCTTACTCAACAATATAAATTCGTTATATATTTATTTCTAAAATCTAAATAAAATATTGATATTTTATATAATTCAATGACTCTATATAATATTTTCACGAATGCAATTAAAAAAAAATGAAATTATAAAATATCTCTACAATCATATTCAATAATTAATATTATAACACATCTTCTTTATTTTATTTTTTAAAAAACACTACCCATTTTCCTCTGATAAATATAATGGCTAAAATCACCAACAAATATTCACCTCAAAATCCTTGAGTGCCAGAAAATAAAGATGAACATATACATCTTCTAATAAATAGAATAAAATGGCTTTATATATCAAAATTTAGAAAGATAGACTGTAACTAATAAAATGATTTGCATAATAAATTTAACATGGATGATGGTTGTTGACTAAAACTCTAAGAAAAGTTGCTTTGTGAGACAAATGGCTTCAAGTGGCCGCTGCGAAATGCGAATGGTTATTAAATTTGTTATGAATTTAATTGAGCATCAACATTTATTGAAATTCAAAAATTACAATCTTTTCCACATATATAGTAATTGCTTCGAAGGTGCAAAGAAAGCCAAAATAATTGTATATTTTTGTTTTGCGATTATATATTTAATATATATATAAATATTATTTTATATAATATATAAATGTTATGAAAGGTAATGATCTTATAATTGTTGAATTTTTAATATAATTTTTGTTAATTTTTTTTTTGCTTAATGTAATATTAAATTCACTATTATCAATCGATTAATAAAAAATATTACAAAAAAAAAATTATTAAGTATTTGCATTTTAGAAGAAATAAGCATTCAAATTATATAAATCTATGCAACAAGAATTAACAGTCATAATAATTAACAAAATTTTAATTTTAAAATTAAAAAATTTAAATAAAAATAAATATTTTCAGCCAAAACAAAATCTTCTTGAAATTCGGATGTATACTAACTAAAAGCTAATGGGAAAGAACATAACTTGATATGGCAACAACGTTAATGCTATTGGACGAAAAATCTGCTTCAAGAGGTTTGAAACATGGACGTGGTGATAACAAGGATGCGTGAAGGCAACAAAGAAGGTGAAGATCAATGGTCTGCATGTTTATCTAATAGAAATATGTTTGGTTTGCAGCAAGTTGCTTGTTCAAATCACGAGAGAAGCATTTTAAGCACCGAACCTATGGCTCAATTAGCGCCTTCTTATGCCTCACTACTTCAGAAAATAGTAATACTAATAATAATCATCTTGCCAATATATTTGGAGGTTTTGAGGACCGCAGGTTTAGGGGCTTAACATCACATAATATTTAGCTCTATAACGACCGTCTCTTACAAAACGTCCATAAAGAAGCAAAATCCTTCATTTATGATGGGCAATTTACCGAAACATATAGATTCAACCCATAAATCCTCCAACATTCCACCCCCAATTATCCAAAATATTTTTCTCCATTTTCATTCTGCAAGTATACAAGTCCTTAAATTTATAACCCACTTTACACGATAGCAAGTCATTCCTTACATCTATTCTTGGAAGATGAAATCATTTTCCTTTTCTATAATTTTCCTTGTCTAAAATTTTCATTTTCTTGTATGCGCTAAGACCAAAAAAATTAAAAATTAAAAACAATTGCCCAGAAAATATTCAAAGTTGATTTTTTGAAACCCTGCAACTACAATAAAAACAAATCAAATAGTATGTTTTATGATGTGCCTTCATTGATAGGTATTTCAAAAAAAAAAAAATTCCTCATCTGCAGAGGCACAACCTTATCAATAAAGAATATGTTAAAGTGCATTCCCTGGTCTTGATGTGGTACTTTCAAATTATCCTCCACCACTACCAAAGCACATCCTCAGTGAGTTAGTGCCAGGGCCACAAATAGGTAGTATTGTGTTTCTTGTTGCAGGGGATCATAATTTTCTAAGATTGTGGTATATGATAAGTTCATTCTTAAGTAATGCAAAGTGAATGTGTTTCTTTTCTCATTCTTGATCTTTAAATCCATTTTAATGTGGACATTCAATTTTTTATGTGTAGTGAGAAAAACAATAAGGGGAGATTGTTGACCTATTCTCAAATTCAGAACTCTACACAATGCTTGATGCGTCTACCTCAGTGCTTGCTACATCTACCTCACTAGTTATTCATTAAATAAAAAATTGGGATGAATATGCAAACAATTCAGCAATAATCAAACGAAAATACCTCTTGTTAGCTTTGTTATTGAATTTCGCTTCTCCGTGTTTGCTCATTAATTTGAAACCTCATGAACAAAACCACCGACTTAAGCCTAGCAAGTGGCAGTGTAGAAGTGAGTTAACAACCAAATGTCACGTCATAAGAAACTTGTTGTAGTGGGGGGCTACCCCCTGGGGAGTAGAATCAAAATACATCACTGACATGCAAAATGTACCACTAACTGTACCACTTCTCCCAAACCACCACCATTTAAAACCAAACTGTTTACAATAAAATATACCATTTTATCTCTTTGTAAAACGAATCTACAATACCTTGCCCACCATATAAGCCTCCAACTTAATTAATTAATATACATACGGATGTAAATAGGTAAATGGAATTTAATTAATATCTACATGGTATCCGTTAAAATATGAAACTATAAATTGTCTCTCATATTGCTCATCTTATTTTTTTCCAAAAAAGAAACCCATTTCACAAGAGTTGAGAAAAAAACGAAAAAAGCAAGTCTTTGGATCATGAAGCAACCTAGTTCAAATAATTAGTTTTAACAAAATGTTAGATTTGAGGTTTAAAGTTTAATATATTGATTCATTTAATAAAATTAATAAAAAGAAAATAATATATAATAAGTATTAGTGTAAGGTTATTATTTTTCATGTATTTTTATTGTGGATTATTTTTTATATATGTCATATGGATTATTCCATTTTATTCAAAGTTTCTTTAAATTTATGGGATGTGTTTGTTTAAGTATACATTGTCATAGGAATTATATGTTTGACTCATTATTAGTTAGATTCAGAGTTACTCTTGATTGATTATTCTGGGTATAAGAGTTATACTTTATTCTTAGTATATTTAACTTATTTTTATGGGAGTTTACACATTTCACTCCCTATTTGTATATTTGAGATATTGAGCTATTCAATGCAATGTGGATTGATTTTATTTTGTGCAATATTTCTCTTTTATTTTTTGCTCACAACAATATTTATGCTTGTGTTTGCCTCTTTCTACATTAATTTGATCCAAAGATCCTAGCGAATACTCCATTATGGTATCAGAGCACCATTTTGGTATATAAATGTCATTATTTTATTGTTAACTATTTAGGAAATGTTTTTTATTGTATCAAGTTTTTTTGAATCTATGAGAGCATTAGATATATGGTTTTTTTGGCTTCATTGTGTTAGGGTTTCGAATTTACAAGGAAGGTTGGGATTTTCTTGTGCAAACTTGTTCTTTCATTCTTGCCAAGAGGAAGGTGTTTCATGTTGCAAAGAGGAGTATTCACGTAGGAGCAAATCCTGCACCAAACCCTATGCCTCTCCACCTCTACATGTCCTGTTTCAACTTGGTCACAGTCTGATTTGAGTGAGTTTCAACCTGGAATATATGCCATGATAGCATCCTAGCTTGTAACAACCTTTCATCCTTTCACATGCCATTGGAGTTCCTACTCCCTGGTTCTTATCACATCTAAGATTCTACATCCTACAAAGGGAAAAACCAATCACCATAATGCTCTGTTTTAGCGTCCACACATCGTGCTACATCATTCCAATACCCCCATCCCATTTTGAGCTCCATCATGTCCTACTTTAGCTTGGTCACAACTTACAAAGGGCATTTCAAAGATCTTCCATGGTTTGCATAGTCTTTACATGACCTAAAAATGGTAAGATAGTCCTCCAAACACCATTGAAGGGATCTCCCACGACCTACTCAAGGAGTTTCACATCAAAATATTGATCTAGTTGCATTTAAAAACCATGATCCAAACATTTTCTCTCTCCATGGTGGCACCTGGGTTTCGTTTCCCCAAAGCTAAGTCTAAAACATTAATTCTACCCCAAAATAAAAAGTCAAAGCATGTTTAAAATATTTTTTAATAGGTGGCATTTTAAAGAAAATATCTTCAAAAGATGTTTTTCCATTGAGAATGCACATGTGAGTGAGGGTAGGATTGGTTAAGACTTAAAACTAGTTTGGAGAGGTCAAGGGTTCAATTATGATTCCAATGCTTGGTTACAAGGTTATGTATGTGGTTTAGCTTTGGAGCATTTTTATTTTTGTGCAAATTTAATTTATTTGGGCCATTAATGACAAAAACAAGATATTGTAATATGTTTTGATTGGTATCTCAAATTCTAGTGCCGTTTTCTTCAAAAACTCATGGTTTTTGTTCCCAATCCATTGGTCTCATTTATTTTTTTAAACACACTAAATTATAAACTACCAAAATATAGGGGGTTGATCAGACATCCTTTTTGGGGGGGCATTTTTTTGGCTAATATTCATGAATTTTGAAAAATTTCAAGGGCCACACAAGTTCCAAATTATGTTTAGCATCGAGGGCACTGCCCCTCGATGCTGCCCTACACCACGACAAGGAATGCGCCTAAGTCTTTACCCTCAGACCTTGCAATGGGCTATGCACCTTGACCCTGTTAAGGGCTATCGATCCTAGACCCCTACATTGTGGCCCCTCGTTCAGTACTTATAGTGTACTTTCTTCCACCAAAGAATGAGATTTGATTTAACATGCAATTAGATCCCCTCACAACAACATTTTATGTCTTGTTGAGATTTGTGCATGAATGTATTATCGGTAGAGTCTAACATCCCCCTATTTCACTAGTTTACTTTTTCACTTGTGCACTATTTACTCTTACCTATTTGGATGCATTGTCGACTAAGTTTGATGTCCATACATTTGAATGTGTTGTGTTACTTGCAAACACAAAGGGGTCATTATTGATTATCTTAGATGGGTTGTTGTGGGCCCTAATTTCTCTCTTGTGCACACACTCAATTTATGCAACTTGTGTAACACTTTGGTGTCATTTACATATATTTCTCTCACATTCTTAGAGTATTATCAACAAAACCTGACATCTATTTGTTGAGCATGTATTATCACTTGTGCAATGTTTTTCTTAGTACACTTCTTTAGTGTCTTATCTTAGTCATGTCAACTCTACTTGAGAGATACCAACTGATGAGGAGAGTTGATTATACATCGATGGTTCGACTTGGAAAGACTAACTATGCTTCTTGGCATGATTACATTGAACACTTTTTCATAAGCAAGAATCATATTTCATTCCTACATGGATAGATTCTTATTCCCACTGATATGTTTGGTATAATAAGTGGGCTAACACTTGTGACAAGGTTCTTGGCACCTTACCATTGCATGTTTTCATGGATCTCTGTTACCATGTGGAGCATACATAGTGTCCCTGCACGATTTGAAGCATTATTCAATCTTTTTTCAAAGATCCTACTGAAATCTATATCACTCATCTTCCTATCATCTCTTTAGATATTGTTTTAATCCTTACTCCTACTCTTATTTCTTGTGATGACACATTCATGTTACATTGTACTCTAATTTCTATCGATCCACTACTATAGGATGAGATTCTTCCTGACCTCAATTGTCCGATTACTGATTCTACTTTTATCCCTATTTAGGTTGTTTCTCTTTTAGAGCCTTCATGTTATTATACTTCAGTGGATTCTACTATTTCCAATGTGAGTACATCCATTTAGAGCTTTGATGATTCATATATTCCTATGGATATTCATATTAGAGATATGTGTTCTTCATCTACAATATTTTATTTAGTTTTGATGATTATTGAGCCAATTTTTACTCTTCACATGTACATTATTCCAGCGAATGTTCCATGTCCTTTTTATGATAGGTTCAATTCAATGGCATTACATCCAATTATTATGCATGATCTTGCCAACCTATGTTGTGCCTTATTTTTGGACCTCTTTTAGATATCTTCGTACTGCTACCTTCATCCTCCTTTATGGAATGGGTAGATTTTCAGTACACACCTCATATTCTTCTTTTGGCAAAAGTACAACATTTTTTGATGCAGATAGAGCTTATTTAGTCTTCAGACAAAGGATCTCATTATCAACATTGGTCATATTTCGAGCTATACTTGGAGTATGGATGACTTTAGCATCATCTTTTCTAGGGATATTTAGCTCTCTTCTTCTTTTCTCTGTTTTGAGGGGGATAGTTTTTTCCTACAAGATTTCTCATTTCCTCCACTTTATGAGATTTTCTTTGTACATATGTACCTCATCAGGTCTTGTTGTTGGGACCCATTTCCTCTACCCACCTAAGATACACTTATGGGAGTGTTAGTGTAGGGTGTTTACTTTCCACGTATTTCTTATTTTGAATTATTTAATACACATGCCACATGGGTTATTCCATCTCACTTGGATTTTACCTAAAGTTGTGGGATATGCTTGTTTAAGTGTACATTATCATAGGAGTTACATGTTTGACTAATTATTAGCTAGATGGAGTTACTCTTAGCAAACTATTATGGGTATAAGAGTTACATTCTATTCTTAGCACATTTGACCTACTTTCATGGGTGAGCTATACATTTAATTCCCTATTTATACATCTGAGATATTAAGTTATTCAATGCAGTGTGGATTGATTCTATTTTGTGCAATATTTATCTTTTATTTCTTGCTCACAACAATCCTTATGCTTGTGCTTGTCTCTTGCTTGAGAACCATGCATTCAATTGATCTAGAGATCCTGGAGAATACTCCATTAATAGGAAATGCATCAATTATTAACAAAAATATTGGATCAGGGTTTAGGGATTCATTTCCTATAATCTAGCATGGATAATTTACATGCTAAAATATGAGTCTTTGATGGCATGCTTGAGGTTAGTATAATAGTAATTATAGATGTTAAAATTTACATAAAGAAACTATTTTAAGGTGGTTTTTGTTGATGTTGACTTATGATAAACCATTTATTTTAAAGTTTTTCATCCATTTCCTTTGGTTCGTTAACCATATTTGACAGTGAAAAAATTGTCTAGGATGCCCTATTTTAAGGCAGTATTGGTTTATCTTGGTTAACATAAATTTTCCAATTGCAATCAAGAGCTTTAATAGTTCCAAAATCTATTACCTTAAAATATAACATCTGAAACTAGGATTAATCATGGTTTGATTTTGTTATTTTGCACAATGATTATATAGATAATTCAAATCCATATGCCATTAGATGTTGGTTTGAAATAGTTCTATATGATTGACCTTAATTTAATTCCCTATTTTCCTGACAAAAACAATAAGCCTTAACAAGCTAGATGCCAAAAATATACAATACCAATTACAATTTTATAGCTCGGTTGCAATTCAACTTGATTCATTCTTTATTACTTAAAGAATCACATTTTATTTTTGTCTTCTAGTATGTGGAGGAGTTTTTGCATTTGTTTTTTCAGATTACAAATAAATCTCAACATTGAAGGATTCAAAGGTTGCTTCACTTTTTGAATCATAGTACAATAGTAGTTGGAAACTTTAAGGATCCCTTACTATTATTTATTTTCTCAAAATACAAATAAATCTCAAATATTGCATTGTTCAACCTAGTTAATTCCTAGTTACTTGAAGTTTCACATGTTATTTGATTGCTCTAATTCCAATACAAGCCAATTGTTGATTTGGAGGAAACATATTCAATAAAGAGAGCCACAAAATATGTGTGAATATATTAATCTCATGATTTTTTTTTGCACATAAAGAATATATTATGTTACTTCTGATGTATATGACCTAAATATACCCAATGTGTTTAACCTAATTCTTAGCTTCTATTATATTTTTTAAATGTATGAAGATGGATTAACTAGTATTGTAATCACTCTCTCTTTCTCTCTCTTAGATATTTTAATAATAGGGTGCATTAAAGTGAAACAAATTATACCATTTCAAATATTAATAATAAATAAACTATATGAATGCCCACAACAATGGTTGAAAACTTTAAGAATTCTTGACAAGTAGTATGTATCCAAAGGTCAATGCTTCTGCCAACATAACATACATGATGGAAACTTTAAATTTTTGTTTAAAAAAATAAAATGGAAATTTCTAGAGTAGATATTCCATTCAACATTAACATAATTATTTAATCTCCATCGACAGTCAAATGTCATGAAGGTTAAGTGATAACTGCTACAACAAACCTAACATCTAACAGATGTTATGTGTTATACACCCTATGGCTTACGGGGAATTTTAACACCTTTAATGAATTCAATGTATGACCTAAATAAACCCAATGTGTTTGACCTAAGTTGTATCCTTTTCTCTATTTTTTAAAATTATGAAGATAGATTAAGACTACATATAATATGTAGCATAACCACCTAGTATTGTAGTCACACACACTCTCTCTTAGATATATTCAAGAATAGGGCACATTAGAGAAAAACGTTGATATCATTTCAAATATTAAAAATAAATAAACTATAAGAATGCCCACAAATAACCAAATTGGTAAGTGGGACTGTAAAATTATAGCTACATAAGTTTATGGCGCGTATAGTGTATTCTTATATAAATTGCATATTTTATTTATGTTTCTACTCCAATGAATTCTATCTCAACTAAACCATGTAATTTGCTTGGCCAATGGGGCATTATAGTTTTGATGTCATTTTACTTTCATTTCCATTCATTATTTCTCATATATACATGTTTGAGTGTATTTGGGAATGACACCATTGAATAATGGTGTGCAATGTAACATCCAATAAACATTAAAGAAAATAATATTCCATACTAGATACCATTAAATCACCACCAAGATGTGTAATATATTTTTTACCAAACAGGGTTGAACATATTCATTTATGTTTCAAGATTGATCATGGCCATAATTTTTTTCATGATGAGTCTAAGAATCACAACACTTCTTTTACTTTTCTATTTTTTTTCCAAGAAACATGCTTCTTAAAATTCATTCAATATGTCTATTATACTATTTGCATACAATTCCCATCATTACAATACTCTTCCCCTGTGATTATGAAACTACCAAAAAATCACAACCATGGAGTTGTGTAGTGATTGGTGTGAGGCAAACATATAATACGAATATACATATTGAATGAAGTGTGAGAGGCACATTTTACTCAATCTCATTTACTACAATATTTATTAAATATTTCATCCAATACAAAACATATCGTGCCAATAATAATTGTAATGTGAACAAGGTCCTTGGAGTTTTAAATATTCTTTGTATGGCCACTGAAAGCAATCCAAAATAATTTTAAAATTACACATAATTATCCATTTACAAACACAAATGGAGAAAGGTGTTCATGGTCATAAAAATAACCAAAGGGGTGAGTGGGAGTCTAAAAACATAACTGCATTAGATAAAAAAGAGTGTCCTTGTATAAACTAAATTTAGAAGTGCAAAGATAATAAACTAATCTTAATTTAGGATAAATTCAAGCCTATGATAGAAAAACATACAAAGAAAATAGAAATTACAAACTTTGTGCTTCAAATGTGCAAGCTTTCTCCATTGTGATGTACATTCGATTTGCTCTTTGAAAATGTAGTGTTCACTCTTCTATTACAAAGTAGAGTGGGCAACATTTTGGGTCAAAATGAGTCTTTGATTCGCTTTGATTCAATTGTGTATAGAACTCTATTAGCATAAATCTAGATTCTAATTTCATGATTGTGATTGTGATTGTGATTGTGATCCTATAAAAATAAAGATTTGCAAGTTTATTTATAGATTTTTAGAGAAGGATCTAACGGTGGAGGATCATTTGGACTTATTCAATGATCCAAATGATCGTGGTGGCTAATGATTTCACACCCATGACGATGAATACCATTTCAAATGGTTTAGAGAAGTATAGGTTTGGTTAGCTGAGTCGGTAGGACTAAGTCAATTTTTTTGACAACTCGGGGGATGAGTCATAAGAGGTTGATAAAGTTGTAGCTTTGGTTGGGATGAGGGAGAAAAAGGTGGGAGATGTTTGGATGAAGTGTAAAATCTAGATTTTATATTTTAAAATAAGGATTTAAGTGTGCATAATTGACTAATTTGACTTATTTAATTATTTGAATTTAGAGGGAGATGCAATGAATTAATTTAGGAAGAATTATTAAATAGATTTAGGTGCATTTCGACACTAAATAAAATTTAGGTGTCTACGTTTGCCCCTCTTTAAAACAGTGTTATGAAGCAACACTATTTCAAAAAATAATAGAAAAAGTAGAATGTTGATGATTAAAAAGAAAAAAAATTGCCCTAAATGAATGAAAATGAGTGTGATGATGCCCCCTTGAGGGTTAGTGTGAGAAAATAGATAAACTTTTAAAATTGATGAAAAGAGGAAATGGACAAAGTGATGTGGATGAACAATAAATCAACTTACTGTAGAATTGAATGTAGACTTGCAATATGTTGGGTGTGTAAAAAGTTTGCCCCTAGTTAATTAAAACTAGAGTATGGATTTGAAAAACAATATTTTAACCATTCAAAGATTGCACGCTTAATATTTTACTAATGACATAGGGGTTAATTGAGCAATTGTGGGAATGACATATCCCAACAATAATAACTAATGGATCTATATATAGGAAAAATATATTTAATTGCAAAAGATAATGGTAATTTTACGCAGATAGATTGTTGCAAGATTTGGAAAAAAATTCAGAGTAAATTGATTTAATGTCTCTAAAAATTTGAAAAATGGATGAGAATGAGTATTATGGAGGGATGGAAATGAGAAAAGTATCATCAATAATATATATACTTGTCTCAATACTAATGTTTGCAAAATTTTAGAGAGTATGTGTAAAACTATTTATCCCTAGTTGTTAAATGCTAGAGAAGATATTGAAAAAAGTACATCTCCCAATTTATAGACTGCATGTTTGGATTGTGCTCAAACTCAATGGTCTCATGAGTGGATGTGAAAATGATATATCCAAATGGTGGTAAGCCACATGCCAGAAAATAAAATATATATATTGTTTGATTTATGATAAAGATTTATAAAATTGATATTTACAAAGATTGATAAGGAGATATAACACTTTGATTAAATAATAGTAGAAAATGTGGATGAAATGGCTTGGATGGATGATGGTGGTTGAACTAACCCTAGAAACCCCATGTCTCTAAGTGTTGCCTACACAATCCACCATGGACAAAGTCTGAGTGGGAATATTATGCTAGATGTAGTTCTCCTAATGCATGAAGAGAAGTGATGATGTAATGTAAGATTGACCCATAAATGTTAGTAACATACTTAAGTTAAAGATTGCACATTATGATTGGATGATGGATTGATTTGCCCCCAAACAATTATATATGTTAGGTGAGGATTAGGAATTGATATATCCCATAAGAAGCTACACGCTTTGAGGTGACCCATGAATCAAGGTTCATAAGAAAAGATGTAGGAATAATATATCTCATTGTAAAGTTATGAGCTTAAATAGGTTAACAAATTGATTGACTGAGAAAGTGATGGGTTGATGGAGAAAGGATGGATATTATGATTTTGTCAGTCCCAAACATCAAGTGCGAGAGATTAAATGAAAAGATTAGGAAATAATTTTGGATGATTGATATGTAAGCATTAACAATGAAATGAAGTGACTACATGGATCAAATGATTCGACAACATGGATGAGATAAGGAGGGATGGAAGAAAGAGATTATTATGGGACAAAAAATTTGGTTTTGTGTAGTTAAGTGCTTAGAAAAGAAGAATAAAATGATTTTGCAATTATTAGAATGACGGAATTGGTATGAAAAATGATGAATTTGTTGAAAAAAGTGGCGAATTCGTTGAGAAATGATTTCATAACTATAATGACTTTGTCCAAGATGACACAAAGATGCTTCATCTGAGAATGTGAAATGGTTTGATATTTTCCTTGTGTTTATTTTATTCTTGCATTGGATTTTCAACAAAAATTACAATCAAGTACAAGTTGAGAAACCTGAGTTTTGATATTGTGCATGATAATACGCACCAATAGTATAGAAAAACCATGATGTTGGGCTTGCCAAAAATGTGTGAACTAAATTTAAGAGTGCAAAGATAATAAACTAATCTTAATCTAAGATAAATTAAAATCTATGATAGAGCAACAAACAAAGAAATAAAAATCACAAACTTTATGTTTTAAATGTGCAAGCTTTCTCCATTGTGATGTGCATTCGATTTGCTCTTTGAAAATGTAGTGTTTACTCTTCTAATGCAAAGGAGAATAGGTAGTGTTTTATTGTAAAAGGAGTCTTTGATTAGATTTGATTTACTTGTGTATATAACTCTATTAGCATAAATCTAGATTCTAATTTCTTGATTGTGATTGTGATTGTGATTGCGATTGTGAGTGTGATCCTCTAAAATGAAGATTTACAAGTTTATTTATAGATTTTTGGAGAAATATCCAATGATGGAGGATCATTTAGACTTATTTAATTATGCAAATGATCAATAGTGGCTAATGAGTCCTCACCCATGAGGATGAAGACCATTTCAAATGGTTGAGATAAATATGGGGTTGGTTAGCTGAGTCAGCGTGACTAAGTCAATTGTATTGACACCTCAGGGGATGAGTCATAAGAGGTTGAAAAAGTTGTGGATTTGGTTGGGATGAGGGAGAAAAAGGTAGGATATGTTTGGATGAGGTGTAAAATATGGATTTTATATTTTAAAATAAGTATTTAAGTGTGCATAGTTGACTAATTTGACTTATTCAATTATTTGAATTTAGAGGGAGGTACAATGAATTAACTTAAGAAGAATTATTAAATAGATTTAGGTGCATTTCGACACTAAATGAAATTTAAGTGTCTACAATCTATAATATATTTAACATGAATTATAAAAATAAAAAATGTGAAAAAATAGTTGATAAAAAATTAAAAATAGATGTCAATGTCTATTAGTTATTCACCAGTTACTTTGAGAACAATGATAATACAAATTTTACTAAAATGCAAAGGTAAATCCAAAGTTGCTTATTAATTAGGGAGAATCTCAAAAGTAAATATTATGGGATGAGAGATAATTGATGTGAGCTTGTATAAAAAACTTTAATAGTCTCTTATGGCAGTTGTTCAAAACTTAAAGACCCACTAAAATGGGTTGATCAATTGATTAATTGAAACTTGCTAGTTATTAAAGATAAATAATAAAAATAAAGATATAATATTTGATTAAAATACATTTATCTTTATGTTAAATGCTATGAATTTTCTAAAGCATTAACACATATCAATTAAATATTTTTTTGTATACTTAGGCAATAATAAGTATTTAGTTTATAGAAGTTTGAGAACTCAATATTGTGTCCACTTGGTCATGCAAATTCATAGCGTGAGTTTTCACTTGGACAACTTGTATTGTATTTCTTATATACTCTGATGAAATGGGAAATGAGAGGGTTCGAAGGGGTGTCATTATTAGAAACAATATTTTTACTCGTAAGTAGGTCAAGTATAGGGCCTTGATATATGGTTTGCATGTTACACTCAAATTCAAAGTTTATGACATAGCCATGTAATCTTATAGCAATGTCCTTGTCAATCAAATGTTTCAGGTTTATGTTGTATTAATGTCATATTGGTTGGCTTATAATTTTGATTTGATGCCCTTGCAACTCAATTGGAAAAATGTGTATATAAACATCTGAAGGTTAATATGGGTTGGTTAGAGGTGTTCCATTTATATAAGGATACTATCAATGAGAAAGAAGCATTTATTTTTTGTGTTGCACTTAGCAACATCAACCTTAGGACAATAGTTGGGTCATAGTCTAATTTTAATAAGGTTATCTAGATTTGATCTTATATTGTTCATAGTTGTGTCATACTATGATAAATGATGAAGGAATATAGTACTCTTATTTAATTATTAATAACAGTTCAAATGAATAATAATATATTAATTTCATCATTTTGGTTGCATGCATATGTTATATGTATGTATAAATGTGTCATTAAACTTTTACGAAAACATATTTTGCATGTGAAAATGTTATAATGTAACTATTAGATATGATTTTTTTATAATATTGCTATTGGATTAGATATGAACTTGTTGCCCTTAAAATTACAACAATTTTATTTCGTATGCCAATTTCAACTTGATTATAATCCTCTGTAACTATATCTATCAAAACATCTAATGAATTAGAGGTTTTTATAGTTTTTACTCAACTTATGATACTTCTTGCTCATACTTATCTTCCAATTGTTGTCAATAATAATTAGTTATCATTCTATATGCAGTATTTAAGTAGTGATGCCACTTATTTTATATATATATATATATATATATATATATATATATATATATATACAAAAGGAATGTTCATTTTTATGTTTGAGATGTACATGGTTGTGTATCATCACACAATGGGTAGTAATATAAAAGAAATAGATATGAACATTTGAACAATCATAGCAAAAAAAGTGCATAATTTGCCTCCATCAAAATTCCTTAGAGGCCATCAGGTGCATGAGGAACCAAAGAAACATAAAAAAAAAATAACAATATAAGGAAGCAGTACAATGTATGAATAAATCGAAATGCATATCATAAGATACACTATGACACAATGACTACAATTTTGTATTATGAAAATGTACAAATATAACGAAACTAACTACAATTTCTGTCATTTTAAATATATGTGTTTATCTTTAGAGGATTGAAAAATTCACCTTTAAAATGAAGGGTGTGCAATTTCCTCTTGAGTGGAAAGAAAACTACTGACAATTGTTGCTCAATCATTTGCATGTGTGGGATGTCAATTTTGATGCCCATTTACTTAACACTAAAAGATGAGGGAAAATAATGAAATGCACCTCTATATGTATTGTTTTGGTCTGCCTCCTCCGATATGCTTAACATCATGTCATAGGAACTACTAACACATTTGTACTTATAACAACATGCACTACGTACTTTTATTATTAAACGTGAAAATTAAAAAATGGATGTGTAAAAAAAAGGGTTAAGGATGTATATGATAAATTGAAAGAAAAGTATAAAAGTCTATGTTTCTATCATTTTAATTACTAGGTTGAGGACAACCCAGATGGAGGAGTAGAGAAATGGACTTATTAAATTAAGTTTTGAATTAATATATATCAATTTAATGTTAATGTGTATATTTTAATTTGTATATAGACCTATTTTTAATGTATCAATTGATGGTTCATAGTTACGTAGTTGATGGGAAGAGTCACTACCAATAAAATGTTAATTTGGCATATATTGTTAATTTGATAAAGTTATATTTCTTGAATTTTCCATATCTCAAATTAAATGAATATATGCCATATTTAACTCGACACATTACAAATTCATGTATGTAACATTGTGAATGGTTTTTATAATGATACAAATGTAAAAGAGAAAAATAATTCACAAAAATAAATACGTAAATAATTAAAAAATATGTATACATATTATTTATATTGAATGTGATTAAATGAAGTAGATATATTTATATCAAAATTATTTAATTTTAATATTTCAAGTGGACATGTTTATATAAATTTGAATGTCTATATTTCAAGTAGTTTTATTTATAATAATAAATAATAAATGGGACAACAATCTATAAATCATCAATTTGTTCTAGGTTTGAGTTGTTATTTATTTTTAAAGTCATTAATGTGATTAGGATGTGAATGATGACCCACTAAAGTAATTAAAGGTATTATTACATGATATATTGGGTTCCATATGTATCAATAATGTTGGGTCATCTGATTCAAAAGTATGTTTTACTATTTTTTATAATTTGTATATGGAACATGCATCTTTTTACAAGTGTAGATATATAAAAGGTAAGTGAATAAAGTTGACGGATAAAAAAGGATTTATTTGTAGACATGATTTTTTTAAAATTTTAGAAATATGAACTTTTGTAGATAATTTGAGATATCTACACTCTAAATTTAAAAATGGTGTAAGAACATGAACTGTAACATTTTTAGTTTAGTTTTCAAAACACTATTTATTTATTTTTAATAGTTGAGTATAACTAGGTCAAACATCTAAAATTTGAAGAGGAACTCTTATTTTTTTTTTAAAATAGAGTAAATAGATGGTCGTACAACACACCATTTTTTAGCAGTGTTTAATATTGTTAGAAACACTTAGGTGAAAATTTAAATAAGATCTTCTAGTTTGTGACCTATATTTTTTAATATTTTTTCAATGAATATTTTTTTTATATAAATTTTGCAAGTAAATAGATCCGAAAAACTGACAAAAAAAATAGATAATTGCCCGTGCGGCACGCCTAACTACCTCAAAAAAAATGAAAATCAATTTTCTATTTTTGAATATGTGTAGAATTAAGCCTATTTTATGACCATATAACTAGTTTTGCACTTGGATCAACAAAACACAAAGTACATGAACATATATAAACATGTATATTTGTAGCATATAATGGCCTAAAAAAGGTATAGTTAGAAATCAACATAGTTTGAAACCTTAGATTAGTCCAAAAATTATAAAAACCATATTTTTAGAAAGATGAGAGTGTGTTCATCGCAATGGTATTAAGTTTTTTAATTTTACCATGAAATTCATAGTGTATTTGGTGATTTAAGTTCAATTTTGTTATTTTTTATCAATACTCTCAGACTCAGTTGTAGATTGATGGATCCAAGCCTTTGGATCAAGAATCCAATCCATTCTTGAGCCAACAGGCTTGGTGTTTGAATTAAAATTCAAATAGCATGATCATGTTAATAATGTGATCGTGTTATTAACCACGTTAATAACGTGATCATGTTAGTTAATAATGCGATCACATTAATAACATAATCACATTATATATTCATAACACCAAAAAACCCAAATTTTCTCTTGAACTCAAATTTTATATATGTTTTTGAGCTCCCTAATAGTGGTGTTCTTTCATGTGATACAGGAAAGGTCCCTAACATTGGATAGTAAATTAAGGTGTCATAGTATCACATTAAACTTCAAAACTTTTATGAGCATTTTAATATGTTGACTTAACTGCTTATAATTACTTTTTTTAAGGTGTAACTCATTAAACATTTTACGATATAACTGATTTTATCACAAAATGTCATAAAATGCATTTTTTAAACCTATGGCCAAAACTTAGCCTTTGGAGTACCAATCTAGTTGTGCATTTCGAAGTAAATTGGGTTATTTCAAGCCCCTTCAACCTAATTGCATGACTATAAAATGTGATTTGGGATTTGATCAACACTAATTTCATTCGCTCAATTGAATTAAATAAACATTATTTTTTAAATGTAATTTCTACATGTATAGAATGTGGTTTTGAGCTCAATAAACTTGAAGTCATCAGCGAATGAATGTAAATGTCAATTAGTTCAATTATGGAGGTAATTAGGGTCAATATGAGCCACATTAACCTATTTTAAATAGTATATGATATGATTTGAAGTGAAATTAACCCTAATATCATGTCATACATAATTAACCAAAGGGTTGATTAATTTAATCGAGGAGGCATTTGAGGCTAATTTGAACCGCTTCAAGTGCAAGATATGATTTGGGGTAAAATTAAGTTTGATTCTATCATGAATTGATCTAATTAGCCAATTTGTGCAATAAGGGGCATGATTTGGGTAAAATTGAGCCCCTAAACCAAATTTATGGCTCAATCGATTGTATAATGTATGCAACATGTATGGCTTAATTGACCCTACTTTTATCAAAAATGCGAACATGAAGGTAATTGTCACAAATAGGTGAACAAGCAACTCAAATTTTCTTCAATTACCTTAGTGATTGGACCCTATATCCAATATCTTAAACCCTAAACCCTATGCCATTTAACCTAAACCCTATACTATTTACCTTAAACCCTAATCCATAAGCCCTAAATCCCAACGCCTTTAAATTATAGACCTTAAACCCTAAACCTATAAATTTATCCCCAATTAACATCCTTTATATAGTAAGAATTAGTTTCACATGGATGAACTTGGTCAAAATCACATCACTCATTACCACAATTGACTTAATTGGTTCAATTTGTGATGATGTGGGAGTTAATTGAGCCCAAAATCGCATTCTTTACTCACAAATCTAGGTTTAAGGAGCTCAAATTTGCCCCAATCACCTTCACAATTATACCTTATATACCCTAAAACTTATATCCTAAGCCCTAATCCCTAAATTTGTTAATCCCTAAACTCTAAACCATAAATATAAACTCTTTAAACCCTTAACCAATCATTTTAACTCAAATTAACATCATTTAGACTAAGAATTAAGTTCACAGGGCTCAATTTGGCCTAAATCACACAACTAATTGACACATTTAATTAATTCACTCAATTTACATGATGACATGGGGTATAATGACAACCTAAAAACACATTTTATAGTAAAAAATGGGTCCAAGTGATTCAAATTGTCCTCAATTATCTTTGTGATTGATCATGTGTACCCTAAACCATATATACATTAAAACCTAAGCCCTAAGCCATAAAACCTAAATATCATACCCTAAATTTTAAACCATAAACTTTCCCTATTTACCAATCAATTTAGTCCCAATTAACATCTTTTGTAGTAATAATTAGGTTCACATGACATAGAGTGATTAGACCTTATATACAACCTTAAACCTAAACCCTATGCCCTAATCCCTAAACCCTATGCACTAATGCCTTAATCCCTAATCCCTAATCTATATTAATTATAATGCGATCGCAGTATTAAATAATGTGATCACGTTATTCTTAATATAGACAAAACTCACTTCTCAGCATTTATGTTTAACCCAAATCGATTATTAATAATAATGTGATCATGTTATTGGATAACATGGTTGCATTATTATTAATATAGACAAAGCTCACTTTTCATCATCTATTTTTAAACCAAATTGAGAACTTTGTCCCCAAAAACATTCTCTATGGGACCTATAGGACTTGTGTACTTTTGACCCCACCTTTGAAAAGTTGTCAATTGTACTTGATGGGTGATTAATCATGTTCGAGGAAGAGGAAGATGTTGAAGAATAAAACACTGGAGGAAGTAGAAGAGTTGAGAGAGAAACACAAGATACGAATGTAAAAACTTCATGGTAGATAAGGTACAAACCCTAGTCCTGATGAACCAAATGCCATAGATAATGAGCCAATTGACCATAATGAATTAAACAATGATGAAATTGACCATAATAAATTGAATAATGATGAAATGAATAATAATGAAATTGACAACAATAAATTAGATAATGTTGGAAGTTTACATTCAAAGTTCCAAGTTTTTGATTTTGTTGATGATGAGTCTATATATGATGCTTCACCCCCTATGAATGAAGAAAATTTGATGGAAACAAATAATGATGAAATTAACAATCAAGAAAATTTTATGGAAACATATAATGAAGAAATAAACAATGAATAAAATGTCATCCCACCTCTAAACAATTAAAGTAATAACGATTTTGAAACACCCTCTCAACAAATTCCACCATTAACAACACCTCCAAGAATTATGCATAGAAAAGATAAGTACTTAATTGAAGTTGATAAAAATGTTTTAGAACCAATGCATAACAAAACGTCTAATCGTCATTCAAGAAGATTGGCTCTACAAATTTGGGATAGTTTTTTTCATAATTTAGATTATGATAGTCGAAGATGTCAATTATTAGTTTCATTGATAAAGTTGATTAAGATGAGACCTATAATGTACACATTAGGACTAAGAACATCTAACATGGATTATGAAAACAATAAAATTATTGAAAATATACATGATGCATATCATACTGTAAGCCCAAACTCATGCACCCAAAATTGTAATGTTACCTGACGTATCCTTAAAACTTGTGTAGTAAGTGGCCAGTCACAGTTGTGATCAAACCTAGTAAAAGCGATGATGTGGCAACATGGACCAATTAAATGCTGGAATATGAAAAAATTAGCACGGGACATGTGAACAAATTTTCAAGTTAAAACATGGGCATTATAGAATGGATTATTCGATGTTATTTTTAATGTAGATGTTATTTTTAATGTAATGCTTTATTAAAACATATAAAGGCCTTATATTGTAATCCCATGATAAATGGGATAAATGTTAATCGCATTAAAATAGGTCTTGGGATAATTATGAATATTATTTAAAATTGGGAAAAGATAATCATTCAAGCCCACCTTTTGTGAACTCGTAAACTTATATAAAGAGTCTAGAGTGGTCATTTGAAATCACAATCAAAGTGTGAACAACAATAGAGTGTGAAGAACAACACTTAAGACTTGAGAATAATCAAGCAGAGTCAAACACTGAGAGCTAGAGCCGAGAACTAGATCCAAGAGCCAGAGCCAAAGTTGAGACCCAGAGTCGAAAGCTAGATTTGAGAGCCGAGAGCCAAAGCCAAAATCTGAGAGTCAAAGCTAAAGTCAGTTGCTAGAGTTAGAGCCATAGGACATCAAAACATTTATTTACAAATTGAGAACTCCTATTGGGGATAATTGATGTACAAAGTGATTTTTTCATCAATAATCGATCGATTCTGCCTTTGAGTAAGACCCAGAGACGTAGCCCAGATCGAGTGAACTCTGTTATCAATTTTATTTTGCATATTGTCTCTATGACTAATGCTCATTGCTTGTTATCAATTTTTTAGTGTTGATTTAAATTATTATGTCAATTTCAAGTTAATTAACAGGAAATTGAGAGTTTATAAAGCATCCATAAAAATAGAGCAATTGATGTAGTTTTGGACACTACTTATTTATGGATCAAGTTTGGTATCAAAGCAGTTGAATTCAGTGGCTTGCTTTCGGTTTGCATTTGATATCAGTTTTGTATTGATTCAGTATTTATAGACATTTGGCCTTGTTAATCTTCCATTTGTAGTGTGCATTGTTTTAGAAGTACAGATTGTTTGCAGATAGCTATGGGTAAAGCTTTAAAAAAAAAAAAAAAAAACTGGAAGAACTTAAAAGCATCAACAGACAAATTCAAGATGAGAATGATTTCTTGATATTCAAGTTGTACTCCCTTGAAGAACAAATTGCATGCTTGAAATCAAAGCTAGAAACTAAGGGTGAGCTCTTGATGAGATTGCAATGTGGTGAACAAAAGAAGTATTTGTCTTCCATGTCAAATGTAGAAACCATGATAGAAAAATGCACTGTAAGTTCATCACCATGTTGTTCTTCCTCCCATTTAGATTCAGGTAATGCTTTTGGTGATTTTGAAAAACATACTAAAGGCATTGAATCTAAATTATTAATTAAAATGAGATTTGATGGAAGAGGCCTTGGTAAAAATGGCCAAGGTATTTTTAACCCAATATAGGTAGAGGATCATCCTCGTTTTGAAATTTTTGGTTATTCTAGTGCGAGAATGGAAATTGAAGAGTGCTCCAAGAACGACAAAGGAAGACAAGCTTCCAATAGCCAAGTGATTACCCCACTAGTCCTATAGGGAGATTCTTTATAAGAAATTGTTGATTCATAGTCACAGGATGAAAGAGGTAAAAAAATTTAGAAAATAGGTAATGAGATTCCACCTCCTTGTTCTTACACAAATTATAATCATAAACATAAGAAAAATTGTAAAATTTTTGATGATGCACTCTTTCAGTATGAACAATATGGTTTTAATATACAAAAAATGATGTATGTTTTTCTATGTACTTTTTGTGGGTTAAGTAATCATTTTGTTTCCTATTGTTGGAAGAGAAAGTCGTTCTTGTATAAGTGGTTTCATGATGAGCTTAGTGCTAAAGACCAATCTCATCATGCAAATGTGATAAATGGCAAACAGGGTTACTCGCCCAAGAAGAGGAATTTTTGCACTCATTGTCGTATGAGTGGATATCGGGTGGAATAGTGTTGGAAACTTCAACCATCATGCCATATTGAAAATAGTAAGAAAAAGATGGAATACAGACCTATTGCAATGATAAATAAAGTTCTTAATCCACCACCAGATGATGAGTCAACCCAGGAATTTACTGAGGAAATAAAACCACCTAAACGGGATAATCTGATAAAATGGGTTGGTAAGAAGTTCCTTAATATTATGTTTGCATAGATGGAATTGTAGATTAACATGCAAATTTTTCAAAGCATCTTTGGAATGTTCGATGATTGATAAAAGGAAAATTAGCCATTGTTTCAGCTTTGAATATTTTTTGAGTAACCAGAAGAGGAGAATCTTACGACAATTTATCATGCTTGGTTTTTATCATATTTTAATTAACTCCATTGTGAAGTTGACAACAATAAACGAAAGTTATTTGAAACATGTTCAGTTTACCTACTTGATACTTGCAATTGAAGTAGATATTGTTATGAAATTACATCTGATGATAGAATGTGTAGGATGCAGTTTAAGACCCATACATGGACAATATTTTGTCTGCAGTTGTACCAGGTGATATTTTGCAATTACAGGGAGTTCACCATTTTGGGAATGCAACCAGTGGTACAGACAAATTCTACTATCCCCACACTATACAAGATAGCTTATTCACTGGAAGATCACCAAATCAGTCAAACACTTGTCTCTTTGACATTGAGATGTCTTTTTCAAATTGATCATTTTGTGTGATGTTGTGTTTGCAGTGAATTGATTATTTTCTATAGGAAAGGAATGGTGTAGCCTGCCCATATTGGAATAGCAGTTTCAGATACGATAAATTCCACTACAGAGATCTCCATTAAGCATTGCAAAGAACCAAATCCAGTACCGGGAAAATAAATGTTTCAGCGTTTGGTGGAACAAAAACCTTCTCAATGGGGAGCTATGATCTAGAGGATATTTTAAGATGTTCCCTAGTTTTCTTTAAACATTGTCCATTATGTAAATATCATCAAGATCTTTCCGAAAATTGTTGGAACGCAAAAATGGACATTGTATGCTCCAATTATCATTGGTCAAAGTTTGGTCAATAAGCGATCAAATCATGGCAAACTAAAAAATTTGATGATCTTGAAATATTTATAAATTAGTTCCATGACATATAACTTGTCACAAGATTTTCGATGCATTTTGAATGGACCAATTCTGAGTCCGTATACGAAAGTTATGGCCAGTCAAAATTGTGGTCAAACCTAGTAAAAGTGATGGCGTGGCAACATGGACCAATTAAATGTTGAAACATGAACAAATTAGCACGGGACAAGTGAAAAAATTTGCAAGGTAAGACATGGGCATTAAAGCATGGATTATTCGATGATATTTTTAATATAATGTTTTATTAAAACATGTGAAGGCCTTATAATGTAATCCCACAATAAATGGGATAATTGTTAATCCCATTAAAATAGGTCTTGGGATAATTATGAATATTATTTAAAATTGGGAAAGGATAATAATCCAAGCCCACCTTTTGTGCACCCGTAAACTTATATAAAGGTTCTAGAGGGGTCATTTGAAATCACAGTCAAAGTGTGAACAACAGAGTGTGAAGAACACTCAAGACTTGAGAATAATCAAACAGAGCCGAGAGCCAGAGCAGAAATCCAGATCTAAGAGCAAGAGCCAGAGCAAAAATCCAGATCTAAGAGCAAGACCCAGAGCTGAGAGCCAAATCTAAGAGCCAAGAGCCGAGAGCTAGAGCCAGAGCCATAGGACATCAAAACATTTTTTTACAGATCAAGAACCCCTACTAGGGATATTTGATGTACAAAATGATTTTTGCATCAATAATCAATCGATTTTACCTTTGAGCAAGACCCAAAGATATAGCCCAGATTGGGTGAACTACGTTATTAATTTTGGTTTGCATATTGTCTCTATGACTCATGCTTGTTGCTTATTATCAATTTTTTAGTGTTGATTTTAATTATTATGCTAATTTCAAGTTAATTATCGAGAAATTGAGAATTTATAAAGCATCCATAAAAAAAAAGCAATTGATGTTCTAAGCCAATTATTTTGCCTTCCAGGGCAAAGTCACTGTTTTGGCATTTTTGACCCTTTTTGGATGAAATCATCATTTTTGTTTTTCATGAAAATGGTGACTTCGCCTAAAAATAGAAAAAAATGTCGATTCAATAATTTCCAAGGTTCTTTGACGAAATAACTATTTTCAGGGACAAAAACTTTGTATGAAGTCATCGATTTCCTTGGTAAGTTGTCGTTTTGCTTGAAACATAAACAAAGACTGCTAATTTTGACCTAAAGCTAGCAATTAATGAGCAATAAATGAAATTAATGATGAAGGTGTCGATGCATATCAATGGCCCATCATGCGAAGGTTGCCCGTGCTCCCTCACCCGATCGTTGGCGTGTCATCGTCCTCCTCCATGTGCCATTTCTCTTAGCTAGCTCGCGCACAAAACCAAAGCTCAAATCTCAAAGAGGCTAGGGTGAAAATGAATTATTTTTCACCACATAGGGTAAATATATAGCCTAAATTTTTGAATTTTACCCCCTCTACTGCCTAAAGTTCATTTTGCTTACTCTAGGAAGTGTATTTTTTGCCTCTGTGGTCCGTGTTACGTGTTGTTTGATCTTATGTGTCTTATTTCTTGGTCATTTTATCACTGGACTATCTTGTTGGGCCTTTATCGAGCCTTGTTTAACCATATTATTTTTCTACCTATACCACGTGTTAGTTTGAACGTGCATCTTTGTAATCACACTTAGTCTAGAAATGTGTTGTTATTCTTTGCTAGCTCATCGTAAATCCATTTTATAAGTTTTTTGCATAAGCTCCCCTTGCCAATTTGTGCAGATATGACAAATTATTTTTTGATCAATCAACAATATATTTTTCCTTCTTGGGACAAACTCATTTTAAACGCATAATTAAACGTGTGAATGATTATAACCGCCTATGGGCAAATCATTCTTTTTTGATTAATTTAATGATTATAATTGTCTTTGGGCAAATCATTATTTTGTGAATCGTCCGCCTTACAGGGGGCACATGCATTTGCCACTGATTATAACCGTCTTTGGATAAATAAGTGTCTCACCCTCCATTACCAATTATAACCACCTTTAGGCAAATCAATGTTTCAACCACCATTACTGATTATAACCGTCTTTGAACAAATTAGTAAATCCACCCCTTTGCCACTAGATTGTGTTGTTTTCTTCATTTCGAGGGAACATTCGATGACTCTATTTTTTCACCCACTCCCTCGATAGGGCTTCTAAGGATAATCGACCACCCTTTGGAGCATGAACCTTTTGTCTTAATGGATTTTACATTTTTTGAAAAGACATTACTGTGTCTATGTCTTGCAATGCCTTTTCAAACATGGGTAACTGTAAACACTCATTTTTTACCACTTTGATATCTAAACTGAGATTCAGATCAATTTCTAGCAAACAATGCAATTTAAGCCTATATATCATTTGGATTGCCTAAATTCATTCATGCATGGGATTTAATTGCTTAGAAACGTCGCGAGGCTTGCTTATTTAGGGTATTAGTTTGTATGCACCAATAACCTATTTTAGATTCAACCCTAGTCAAATTGCAACCTAGCAAATTGACATTCTTGCCCTGTTGATCTATTAATGTAAAACATTTAAAATAATTCATAAAAACTAAAAACCCTGAGCAAGATTAATTAAAAATTAAATCTCAATTAACTTGCTAAAGTAAAAATTTCAAGTTAAATTAGTAAATTACATTTATCTAAATAATAAATTTTTCAATAAACGTGAGGTCAAAGTCAAAGGAGCTAATAAAATATTTTATTAATTCTTAAAACTCAAGAAAATGTGAGTCACAACCTCATAAATATCTTTTATGAGTTGTCATGGCTCATAAATATCCTAAATGAATTGTCAAGCCTTCATGATTGCTTTGACCCAACCTAGGGTAAATTTAACTCAATAGGTTATTTTAGACTCAACCAAAGTTAGAACTAAACCTAACCTCCCTAGGGTTAGAATTAGTTTTGAGACCTATAAATACAAGTGCCCTCACCTACCCAAAGAAGATTTTGTGTGTAAGGGTATTCTACAGGAATGCCTATAAGAAAGTCATCAAAGTAATGTTATAATGTCAAATTGATATCAAGCTTCACACCAAGCCAAGCAAAGCCACATGTGGCCATTAGATAAATGTTGCCAAGATAGGGAATGCATTGATCAAATTATCTAATGTCATAAACCGAGCAATAACATCTTCTATACCAACAAGTGAACACTAAGTTTGACAAGGAAAGTAAAATTGTTATATGACTTTATCTCTTATTTGTAGTTTTTTTCATTTTGTTATGCTCCCCCTAGTACTTAGGCAAGGGTGGTTTAGTTTCATTGCATTATTATACTTGAATTTTATTGAAATTCACTAACAATGAACTAATGACATTTGTGTGCTCTTTGGATTCTTAAGATACACCAATAATCTTATGAAGCACCAAATGTCTGCCAACCCCTTTCCAGATGCACTCTTTAAGGCGTGCACTCAGAAAGATTGAGATTCAACAGGGCCCTATAAAAGAGAAAGCATCGGTAATTAATAAAGTTTAAAAATAGTATGTATACACAAAGGATTACAATCCGATTGATGTCTGAACAGAAGCAAATCCCAAGAAGCTGCACAACAAAAGATTTGAACTCTGTAAAAATCTCTTGAAAAAGTTTTTAGAAGAAAAGCTTCAAAGATTGAGCAAATATTGAGGAGAAATTGTGAAAATACCAAAACCCTAATTTCCTATTTATTTGAAACTAACATGAATCAATGAACCCCTGCAATGCTAATGACCATGAAAATTTCAAATTCGCAAACGGGAGTGATGAGTGACAGAAAATACAAGGGGTGAGGAGAAAATGACGAGCAAATTGGAAGGGATGAAGGGATATATTGCAAGATACAAAAGATCTATGCGTGTTAGGACTGCAGGAGTAATGGCAAGTAATTTGGGGTGCATAAGCAAGCATCATGTAATGGGGGAATGTTTAGCAGCATGTCAGGTTTCGAAATATGTTGGAGCAAGGATTGGGTTGTAGTAGTTGTTTTGGCACATGTCAGAGTCCGCAAGTGTGCTTAGTAGGTAATCGGATTTTGATAGGTGTTATGAGCACTTATCGGGGTTTGATGCGTGTTCAAACACACATCAGGTTCCGACAACATGCTAGGCAATAGGCAAAATTCTGATGATTGTTTGTCATGCTTCCAAAATCCGATAAGACTAAAAAGACTTAGTCGATTTTTGTATTTTCTCTTCATGTTTTCAAACATTTGACCAATTGTTGACTTTTGACAATGAATTCTTCAGATAAGACATTTTGATTTAGAAATGACAACTTTGACCATCTATGAGTCAAATAGACTCTTTGCAATCCAAAAACACAAGATCTTTAGGTTTTTGACCTTCATTCAAAAATTAGGATAATACACACAAACCAAAATTTAAAGGCTAGGAACGAAAAATACAAAGAAAAGAGAGTGGGTATACCTTGATTTAGCAAAGACCAAAAAAGAAACCAAAATTGTTGGGGCCCTTCCAACAGGGGGTAGGAGCACTTTAAACAAGTGTTGGAAGTGCTTCTAACAGGGGTTGATAGTGTTGGTGATGCTTCTAACACAAAAACCAATAAGCATGAGAATCAAAATTATCGTCATTAAGGAGTTAAGAAAGGAGGACAACTGTCAAACTATTAATAGTTTGCAATTAACACAATTTAAAACAACCTTCAAGAATGAAAAACAATACACATGACATATCAATGATGATGCTAATTATTTTCAGATTCCATATCTTATTCAACAAAAGTGAAAAGTAACATCTACCTCCTTCAACCTCAAAGTTGGTATCATCTTATATATTTTCCATGGATCCTCATAATTTATTCTTCACAAGATCATCATATTACTTCATACAATTATTATAATCACATAAATTTAAAAGTCAAACCTTCACAACTTACAAATTTAAACCTTTCCTTATAATATTATTGAAAATTTGTTTTTCCACCTATGTGACCTCGTACTCTTAGGAAAATTGTACTAAAATAACTTTTCCATTCGTATGGAAAAGTTAGGATCATATCGTTACTTGTCCCTTCGTAACCTAACCACCACGACGGAACCCTCCCCAAAGTTAACTTTCCCGAGGTGTCTTTTCATAAAAGAAGAAACAATATATATAAAATAAACTAAACTTAAGCACTTTAACCACCTTGTAGAAGCTTCTCCTACCATATACTTCCGCCAGTAAATTCCTGTACAGTTGAGATTCCAGAGTGCAAAGTAAAATTAACTACCCTAGTTTAATACTTCAAAAAAGTAAATGCTCTGTTTTTTTGGTTTGTTGGGTCACGGGCATGAAAACAAGTATTATTCTCTACTTAAATTAAGGGAAAGCACGTACAATTAATTAATTTATTAAAGTTGGGATCTGATAAATTAGTTGGTGGGGGTCCATTTGCATGTGCTAAAAGTTGTTGCGAAACATTTGACCGGGGCGGAATTATTTGGCGGGCATGTGCTGCTGCTCTGCTCTTTATCCTAAATCACTGCCATAATTTAATGTTGGATCTCCATTTTTTATTCAATTCTTGTTTAGAAGTTTTGTCAACTCTAATGTCTCGACTGGGGTGGGCCTTCCCTCCACTATGCTCTGCTACTAATGTGTTTCAACATCATGGAAGAGTCTTTTACTTGTGGAAAATCTCAGGCTTAAAAGAGTACAAAAGCGACCGACTTTCCTTCAGTTTTTGGAGGGCATGTGACAATCGTTGTTAAAAATGAAAAGGGTAGTCTGTTATATATTTCACATTTTTGTCTGTGTGAATATGGTTTGAGTGGTCTTAAAAGATCCATGTTCATCTGTCTACGGATCGATAGGCAGGTAGGTAGGGAAAACCCTTTTGTCCATTTATAACAATATTCAGTTAGGTAGGTAGGGCAAACCTTTTTGTGTAAGATTATGGGATATTTAGGTAGGGCAAACTTTGTTTGTCCCGTATATAAAGGTTAGAGAGTATGGAGTTGGGATATTTCCTTTTACAACTACGTGTAACTGACAAGTAATTTGAGATAATTTGCTTATTGAAGTAAAATCTCTAAGTCAATTGTTTGAGCTCAGGGAATGAGGTACTTTACCAACTACAGTTAGATGGGAGAGCATTCAACCACGGTCAAATGCAATTGCATTTGATTTACCCCTATCCGAAGCTATCGATTATCAGAAGTAACCCAAGACTTGCACCCAACCTCCCCCAATTAGTACCTACAGAGGTGAGATTGTGGACTTCCACGTTTCATAGGGCTGGGGTGACTCTTTTTACAATTTGACACAAGTTATAGATCATTATGATCACCTACCTTTTACAACTTGTATATACAGAGGTCAGACTAGTGGACTTCCCTAGATTCTTCTTACAATTTAGCACAAGCTATAGATCACCATGATCACCTGCCTTTTACCTGCCAGTATTCTCTAATAAAGGAAATCTACACTTCGGAGCTCATGCAAAATAGATTTTGACTGTGGCCGGTTAGGCCTAGCATGCTCAAGAGTTAGTTTAGGAGTGGGTCATTTTCATTGACCCGCTCTTATATTATGGTTGGTGGCGTGAATGATATCTGCAATATCTATCCCAACTTTCATATACGTAAAGGAAAGTGAAAGCACAACTTTCTCAGTACTAGTTTATTCCACTCTGAAACGGAAAAAGACGGAGGGTGTTTCAATCTTTAATCAAATAATGTGTCTTATCCTTTGTCCTATTCAATCATCAAATTCAACATGTTAAAACAATAGTCTCTGTCATCCATGGCCCATTCCCTGATACAGAATCCAGCATATAAATGGAACCTTATCTGGCCACATAATTCGTTTGTTTGTATTGTAATTGACAAACGCCCATTTCTGCCTGCAAACATAGATTAATAGTTTTAATACAATGTTACTGAACACTACGCGTCCTAGAGAATCTCCTTTTATAGTTTGTTTAAATTAACTTGAAAAAATGCGTGTTAATACATTTAATATAAAGCTGAAAACCAACATCGAGCAAAAATGGAGGCAGACCAGCAATTAAAACTATGGAGTCAATAAGCCCCACGCTAACCAGGCAGAGTGGTCTAGAATGGAGGCGTATGCCCCATTTAAGACTAGTGTCCAGATCAATCATCTCAATATAATCCCTGATTTCTGACCTTTATGACGAACCAGCCATGCTGGTAGGCCTAATTGATTCAGTCTGGTTCTCAATATACTTATTATTTATAAAACGTGGTTGATTGACCCTAGCTGCATGTTTTTCAATGTATAAAAAATTTATCATTACCAGATATGCATATTACATTTAGGCCTGATTGATTAGCTCCGGTTCAAAAGTAGAAATGTCTTTTTATATGTTCTTCACTAGATACAAATTTAAAAATTACCTTGGTGTTTTAGGACTGAATTAATGATTTTAGTTCCGAGATTGAATTGTCTTCTTGCATATTCATAATAAAGAATCAATGAATCAACCCCATGCGTGTTACATGACGATGGTTAGGCCTAATTGATAGACCCTCGCTACCAAAGAGATTTTGTCCCCTTGCATATTCTTCAATGCATATGGGGATTTGCTAACAACCAGCCATCCGTCCCATCAATTGGCTGTGGTACCCTAATATAATCCTCCTCCACACAAATTATTCATTTGATATGGTGTAGCTTTCTTCCTGTCCTTGATTTGATGCCTATGTTTGTGTCTTGTACTTGGTAGATAGGTTATACATTTAATTTCATTATAATTTCCCCTGTACTGATTAAATCAATATATGCATCTGATGATTTTCTCATTACATTTGAAACTCTCCCTTATTTTGTAGGGCTTAGCAGAAAAGCTTGAAAATAGAAATCATAATTGGTTAAATATTTCATATTTCTTAAAATAAGAAATGTAAATGCTTGTTTTTTAAAACTCGGTTTTTTTTTTTTTTTGGGTTTGGAAATTAGGTTGTTGCTTTTTGGGACAATTTTACCAACGGATTGAAACTAACTTTTGAAAATTTCTTAATACAGTTCAGCCAATTGGCTAAAAGTGGTCCTCCGCGCGGATAAACATTTTCTCCACAAATGTGATTTGCCTGCTTATACTGCTGCTACGTTGGCCTTACGCATGTATTGTAACAAAACATTGTGAAAACGGTTTAGTTACACTTCTTCCACGGGTAATTAGTTGCTCACCATGTTGTTATACTGCCCTTACAGATCTATTATAAGGACCATTTTGAAATTAGTTTAGTATATGCTGAAATGGAATAAATGTGCGAAATTCAAAATGCAGCTTATGTATGCACAGTGAGCGCGAAGCAATACAGAGCTGTATTTACAATCTTTTCATATAGATAATAACAGAGAAACAAAAGTCAGTTCATTGAATGAACACTAGGCTGATAGGAATAAAATCAGAAATTGTATAGTTATTTCACTCCAGTTGAGGAGGAGCTGAAAAAGACAAATCCCTCTGTTGACCGCTCTCATACTATGAACAAAATTGGTCTAAAAACCATTTACATATTATTTGATTAATGAAGGGACTGCACAAGTATGCTAATACTACTAGACACACTGTAAGCATAATGCTCATTACATCAAAAAATTTATATGTTATACTGACTTAGCCGCTTAACGAATCAGATCAAGCATATGGACTTGACAATATATATGATATGAATTTGTATACAAGAAAACTTGTTAGATCAAGACCACTCAGGACCACAGTTCCTCGCCCAAGCTTGTCACAGATTACAATCCATACGAAAATATGCAGAAACAATATCTGAACAAGACAGCAGCATAAGGAATGAACGCATGATGACAACTCCTGCCTTGTGAATGGAGTTGTACGAATGTTGCAGACCATTCAACAATCTACACTATGCATCTGTTTTTGAAGAGAAGGTAATTTGATGACCCATTGGCGAACGAGAAGCAAGGCCCAAGTTGAGCAATTAGAGTTTTTATAAAACATGACAACAATAATTATGGGGAAGATAAAACCGACATCCTGGATACTAAATTTAAGCAAACCCAAATGTTCTGATGTAATGAACGCACATGCTCTGATACCTCTTGTATGGTAACCCAAATACTCCGATACCACTATGAGGACTTAATTTCCACAAATGCAATGCCAGGTGTGCTGAAAATGTTGTTCAATGAGGGAAAACATAAAAACAATATATGACAAGGACAAAACCCACATCCTGGATATACAAAAAAATCACTGAGGCTTGGGAAGACTTGATTTCCACAAAGGCAATGCCAGGTGTGATTTATGAAGGTGTCAGCGAATGAGGGAAGTAGCAATATCTGAATTGAATTGAATTGGTTACAAGGAAAGCCAATTAGGATGGTGTTTGATATACCTGATCATATTCAAATATAAATTAGTCTCTCCATCTCCTGCTGAAGATGTTGCGGAGCCGGCTTCCTGCAATTCTTTGAAGAATCTTCTTCGCACCAGCGACCTCCATCTCTGCAAGCTTCTGCAGATGCTGGCACGCCCCAGCCATAGCAATCTTCTTCCTGCAACTCTTGCTGGTGGAGAGTGCAAGCAGGGCTGAAAGGGGAAACTTTTTGGCAACAGTTTGATTCCTCGGATCCAACAGCTGCACCAGCCGGGAAACACTCTTGTCATCCTTGACAAATTCTCTTCTATTAGTCTCCACAACAAGCAAGGATGATAGTGCCTGTGCAGCCATTTCTTGAGAAGTACTCGGCTTGGATTCGAGCATTTTTACAAGGGGTGGGATGCACCCGGCCTCGCCCAATGCCTTCTTGGTCTCCTTGTTAAAAGAAAGATTACATACGGCAGATGCAGCCAATTGCTGGACTGTGGAGTGTCCATTTTTTAGGACAGAAGCAAGCTGTTTCAGAAAACCTGATGAAGAAATCAGGGTCTTGGCAGCGATAATGGAGGCAGAGAGGCTGTTGATTGCTCTGATAATGAGTTCCTGCAATCAAGGAAAATCTTCAGGGTTCAAAATATTTACTAGTATAGAATACTTGGAGAATCTTTGCCCTAAAAAATATTTAAAAAAATATGTATTAATGATTAATTCTGAACAAAAGCATAGAATTTGCTATTATTTCTATTTTTTATTTTGGCAAATCTATGTATATTTATATTCAGAACTTTATGAATAATATTTGAACTAAAACTTCAGATCTTTTACGTTTCCACAGGTAAGATAGTGGTCCCATAGAGGGGAGCCAAAGTAATTTTCCCAGCACGTGCATACAATTTGTCCCATGCAACAGAACACTTTCAGCATCATGCAACAGTTCTACGAAACTTCGTGTTCAAAATTAACAGTAACAAAATTCTCACAACATATATGGTGTCATTTAGTAGATAAGTTTCCTATATTCTGAAAGTGGGTACTGCTCACATCTAGCACCACTCAAAATCTTTGGCCAGAAAAATCTTTGCTCAAATTTTTAAGGGGAAGATTCAATTTTTTCCGGTTTTATAGTTTCATGAGACGAACCACACAGTAAGAATATGAGCAGAAGCTACCTAATTTATTACAGATAGGTCTAGTTTCTAGACCTCTCTACATAGTTAGGATTCATGATCTATCTTCTGAAAATTTTACTGAATCGTGAATCTCATTTATAAATTTTTTGATACAAACTGATCAATTGCCTACAAATAACCCCGATAGGTAGGTGTTAAAAGTCTACTAAAATGACCAAATCAAAGTTATGTCAGAACTTAACTAGTTGGTGGAAAATGCCCCATTAATACTACTGTCTGCAATTTAAGTGTAAACAATTTCCCAAGACACATGCTGAAGTGTTGAGATTGGGTAAAATGCCACGTCCAAATTGCTGGATGGAAGAGGCTGGGTGGATTTGAGGGAAGACCTCAGCTGTGGCAACTATAAGCCAAAGGTTACCCCAGCTGATTATTATTATGGAACCTGGAATAAATATGTTAGTGTAGCTCTGAGTAGTGCAGATTGTTTGATGTGCACTTTGTTATTTTTCATGGATCAGCTAGGGTACAAACCTAGGGCGTCCCATCAGGCATTGAGTGCTCTGCCACTGATCTACCACCGCTTTGCAGTTCATAGTTTGGATTTGTTCTTGCAGCATATTTTAGACGGAAGGTCAAAGCTGTAGCTATTAGTACCACAGATTGTTTGATGTGTATTTTTATATTTTTCATGGATAAGCTACGACTTGAACCTACAATGTCCCATCATCGTGTTGGGACACTCCCCCACTGATCTACTGCCCCATTTGAGGTCTGTGTGCTGATTGTTCTCGCAACACATTTGAGATTAAAACTTGGAAATGATTTAAATGGTGAATCTGTTAGCATTTTAGGGCGATCTAACACTGATCTACAGCACCTTTGCCATCCGAAGTGTTCGTCATTAATCTATCACATTTTAAAAGACAACATCCAAATAATTTACTAAATGGTGAACCTAATAGCATGTTGGGGAGCTCTACCACTCCAGCCCCTTCGCAGTCCAGAGAGTGGATTTTTCAAATTTCAAAAATAATTTACTAAATGGAGATTGTAAATTAATAAATCGTAAGCGCCCTTCTGCCGTCCGGAGTAGGTGTTGTTCTTCCAACATATTTCAGACGAGAACTTGCAAATAATTAACGAAATAGAGTATCTAATTTAATAAATGGTGACCGAGGTCCGGAGAGTGGTTTGCCTTTCCAATACACCTCAAACCAAAACTTCAAAATAATTCCTTAAATAGCGAATTTAATTTTCCGAAATTGTGTTCAAAACGAACCAATTGGCGAAAATTTCAAAACCCTTACCTGCGATTTAGGCGTGGCCGGTTCCGACAGCAGACCTAAAAGCGACTGAATTCCGCCCTCCCCAGCAATCATCTGACGCATTTTCTCGTCATTAGATGCCAACGCATACAAACACTCGATTGCATTCTCCTGCGCAGGGATCGAATCGGAGGCCGCCAAAGAGAGCAACACAGCAATTGCCCCTTCCTCTGCCATGGCTTTGCGTATTTCCTCCACACCGGCCACGTTTCTCAGCGCACCCGCGGCGGGCGCCTGGGCGGCCGCCGCACCCGTCCGGCAAACCTCAATCAGCGCTGGAACCCCACCGTAGGCTGCAAGCGCCCAAGCATTTTCACCGTCCCGGGTCAGCCCCTCGATAGCAACCGCCGCCTTTTCTTTACACGCCGGCCCGCCGGTTTCGAGCATCCGAACCAACGGGCCGAGCGCACCTTCAACGACCAACCCGTGGCGGCATCCGTCGGTTTGCGCGAGAACCGCAACAGCCACGACGGCCAAATCTTTCAGACCATTTGAGGAACACTCGAGAACGTGCACGAGGCAGGCCATGTCGCCTTCCCGGGCCACCAAAACGGCATTTTTGGGATCCTCCGTGAGAAGCAATACGAGAGACTCCAAGGCCTTGCGTTTAAAGTCCGTGTGCCCGATCTGCACCCGTGCGAACAGGTCCCGGGCAAAGAGAGACACTTCCTCCCGCCCGGCGCCCGGGCCGGGTCGAGCCAACACAATCGCATTGCTCTGTTTCAAAACGCCGGTTTTGATCAACAAGTCGAGGTCGTGCACGTGAAGGTTGATTTTCGCCGCTACGACATCCAGGTCGCTCTGCATGAGCAGTTTTCCATTATAAGACCCCTCGCTGCATCGCCGGGTCAGCTCGCGGGTCTGCAGCAGGGTGGCGTGCACCCCGGGTAGGAGGTCGGTTAGCAGCTCGTTCTCGGTCCAGTGCGGGGATTCCGACACTTCCGTTATGCAGACCTTGAGTGCATCTAAGCGGGTGCGGATTATTTGCCAGCGGCCTATGAACACCTTGATTTGAGACGAGCTGATTAATAGGACCGGTATCAATTGCTCAATCACCGCTAGACGTTGTTCCGGGTGGAGGTCGACCCGGCCGCAGCCCGGCGACCCGTCCTGCACTTGTTCCATCGATTTTCTTCTACCGTGCTGTGGGAAAACATTGAGATGAAGCGGGAGGGGGCATGTAATGTAAGCTAAAATCAAAATGGGTATGATGTTAGAGGCGATTATTGTGTGTCAGTCATGAATATCTTGTGAGTAAAGGCAGGAGGATTCAATGGAAGTTCATGACTGACTGTTCTGTTCTTGTGTTTACTGTGAAAAACTTTGATTGCAATGCGGTGGAAAGTGTGATGGGGTTTCGTATGGGAATAATGCGGTGTTTGACCAGAGCAGAGCAGAGCAATAAGGAGGGGGTGGTTCGTTCTGCTGCCCACTGTTACATTTACATTTATGTAGTTATATTAGTTGGATTAGAGAGTGACGACATCATATTAAAGGTAATTGGCAATGGGCATCGTATTCGTCTACCCTACGCGTAAGGAGCATGCGATGCCGTATTTGTGTATACCAACAGGCGGTTGTTCCACCCGGATGTTAGGTGTGCGAATTGAAGGGGAAGGGAAGTTTGCTACGTGGGTAGGAGGCGGAGGTCGTTTTTTTTGGCACTGTCGCCTTTTCATCCACTAAAATTCTCTATTCATGGTAACCTGTTTTTGGCATGTTCAATGTCTGATGTACATTCATGTAAGGAAACAAATTCTAAATGGATTTTGAGCTGTACTAATAATTGATGTTTACACGTTCCTAATTTTTTTAACTCAAAGATAAAAATTTCGATTTGGCTGTTCAAATAAAGGTCCCACTTTCTTCGCCGTAGGGTTAAGGAAGTATTTTTCCCATCAAATCTAAATGAGATATTTTTTCAACCAAATTTATATGAATTTATTTTATTTTATTTTATTTTGGTAAACTCATAATTTATTATTCACTCTCATTATTTTTACTCCTCAATAAGACACGAATCTTCAACTCTTGGTTTTTTTACTTTCAATAAGAATTTTAGTCACTAAAGGCCCTTATCATAGTTGTAAAGCTTAAAGAAACTCCCATATCTCCCCATCCCTTGGGTATGTAACATTCACAAAGCCCATCCCCTGATAGAAATGAGGAGGACTTTGTGCAAAATAAGCAGCATCCTACTTTGGCCACAAACTTTCTTGTCGAAGGTTAACAACATAAGTTTTTGAATAACCACATTGTGGCACTTAAAGGTTAAGATGACGAAACTATGAATCTTGATGGTTTCTAATAATTATTTGTTCATGGAATGTTTGTGGTTTAACTAATCTAATACATGGTCCAAGCCAACTATTAGATTTTTGTAGATTTGTGTATTCTCTCTGTAATAGGTGAAGTTAATGATTTTGCTCTTCAAATATTAGCTAAAACCATTTGGCATGATGCTACATGCCACATGACATGGGATGTGGTGAAGTCATCATTATGATAGCACCACTTTTTGCCTCATTGTGATAGATTGGGGAGCACACCTGTCTAATCGTGCTCTTTGGATGGTGTTCGATCTTGACAAGCAAACCCTTTGGGCTCGTCAATCTTTATGCCTCCAACAACATTGTTGAGCGAGCGACTCTTAGCAATGGTTAGCAAAGCAACTCCCTATCACCCACTACTTAATTTGTGGACATTTGGGCATTGTTGGTAATACGCTTGGCATGTGACTGAGTTCTTTCCAGTTTGAAGTCAGCAGTTTGAACCCTGCACCCCCAAGTATCTCACTCACTTCGGTTGGACTTTACCAAGATGAGAATGGGTTTATTGGATGTGAACCTAAATTAGAAGGCTAGACATGGCGAGAGCTAAGCAAGATGAAGCATGAAGGTGGTTGGTTAATTACTAAAGTAAAACTCCAAACCTGGGTCGACATAATGAAGGGTTGTAACTAATTCCATTGTAACAAAAAGATCATGGAGATTTCAATACAGTTGAATCTGCAGAAGATAAATAAGGAACACTACGAATGAGATAGTGTCCCAAAGAACGAGAGGCCTAGTTTGACATTCAGAACAAACTAGGGTTATTTGATCCTAAGCATTGTCGCGAATCATTTTCCCGCACTCGCTAGTTCACCTTGTGAAAACTTTTTGCCAAGGGAATGAAAAGGTTCTTAAGAGACTAGACAAAGCCCTCCTTTCTGAGTAGAATTCTTCTCCTTCACACATAAATATGACAGGCCAAAAAGTGTGCTCTCATATATTCTTCTATTAGCCCACCATTGTATTAAATTTTGCATTGAATGATCTGCTCCTCCAACAAATATTTTCAATAACAAGTTCTATCTCAATATTTCACATCGGTAGCATAAGCAAACCCTTGCTCATATCAAACAAGTTTGGAACCTTGTGCCATGCCCATCTAATGCCTCTCATTGGATTGACTAGTGGGACGTTACCATTTCACGCACAACCACTATTCTCAAAGTGTTTGACAAATAATTAGCCTTCTCCAAGAAAATGGGCAACTTTACTTGTATAAAGGCATTCAATCGAGTTTCTCAAGAGCTTGAACAATCCCCCTTTAATGAAACCCTATAAAATCAAGCTATTGAGCTGACATAAAGCTTAAACTAGCAAAGTTTCATCAAGCTCATGGAGCTCAAATTTGAGCCCGCATTCATTGGCTCAAGACTGAGGACCAGGTTTGTAAGGAATTTTTTATTAAGCTAAGACCCTGTCATTTTGTTGTGCAAATCAAGGCTATAAAATAAGCTGGTGATCACAGCACTAGTTTCCCAAACATTTTTTAGGCCTTTTATAAGTACTGCAAATAAGTTTTCCAAGCTCAACCCCCCTTTAAGGAAATGGAAGTTGCCTTGTAAAAGTGCCTTGATGTTATTCCCTACAATCTCACACCAAGCTAAAGGATGGCATGTGAAAGGCTTCTCTCTATGGAGAAGCTTCACAATGCAGTGATAGGCATGGCTCGGGACAAAACCACAGGGATTGATGGCTTTCTTTGTGAGTTCTACCAAACATTGTGGGATTGTGTGGGACTTTTACACAATGTTCATTTGAAAGCCATGGTTAATGGTTCTCTTGGCAAGCTTATCAACAAAAACAAAATCAAATTTATTCCCAAGGCTGGGGACCCTAAGCTAATCACCAACTGGAGGCCCATAACTTTGTTCAATGTCTCTTACAAGATTATTGCCAAGGCCTCAACACTTAGAATTAGATACCTTCTCCCTTTGGTAATAAGGCCTAAGCAATCTGGTTTCATCTATGGTAGATACATTTTAGACAACATTATAGTAGTCTAAGAGGGGATAGAATGGGCTCGCACCTCCAATCATCAAGAGGCCTTATTTGTCAAGATCGAATTTAAAAAATCACATGACATGATTGAATGGCCTTTATTCTTGTTATGCTTCAAGCCCTAAATTTTGGTTCCAAGTTTGTTCATTCTATCAAGGCTCACTTTTGAGATGCCTCTGCTTATCTCACTCTCAATGGACATCAATTTGAGATTTTTGGGCTCTTTTGCTCCATTAGAGAGGGATTTCCTCTATCTCCCTCCATGTATGTCCTCGTTGCAAAAGGTTTTGGCTATATGTTTGGAAATAATGCTTGTAGAGGGTTAGTTAAGGGAATTACTATTTTCCAACTATCTCCAAACCAACTCCTAAATGGCCACTTTGTAGATGCCTTCTTCATCATGCTATTGGAGGACAAAATGGTGGTTCATAATGCCATTGAATGTCTTTAGATTTTTTGTTTGGCCTCTAGCTATAGTATTCAATGGGCTAAGAATCAATGTTGCAAGCAATCCCATTGCCTTATGCCTAGTTGGCTAGGGACCTACCAGTGGAAATGGATTTCCCATGGGGAGATGTATAAATTCCTAAGAATTCCATTCACCTTTCAAGCCTCCCAGGTTGAGCTATGGAACTATGTTGTCTACATAATGCAAAAAAAAACCTAGTTTTGGATCAATAAGCCCTTATCTCTTGCAGGCAAACTCCAAGTCTGCTCCAAGGTCCTCACTATTACTCATTTTTACTACTCCTCATATTGGGCTCCCTCTAAATCAGCCTATAAGAAACATTAAAATTCATTAAGAGATTTATATTGGACTAAATTAGAAGGCAACAAGAGCTTTCATATAGTCACATAGATATTTGTTATAAATCCAGGGAAGTTGGGGGCTTGCGCTCATTGATATTGCAAAATAGGAAATGTTGTTTGTGTCAAATGGATCCTCAGGGCCATTGAAGGGAGAGAAGCTTGGAAAAATATTCTTAGGCACTATATCCCCTCTGAAAACCCTTGTGGTAGAGGTGTTTGGAATAATTTAGGATTTCAAACTTTGTTTTTTACTCCTACCCCTATCAAAATCTCAGGCACCTTTGTGGAAGAGTTCATGGAAATCCTGTGAAACCAATAAGCCATGGTTAGTGTGGAAAGGGGAAGGGTTCATATTTGGCCTCTCCATCAACTCTCACTCTATGTGGTGGTCCCCAATTATTACTATTAATGGAAATCCCCTGGTAGAGGTTTATAGATCAAATCCATCAGGCTCTTTTGTAAAGGCATTAAAGTCATAAGGGATATATTTGATAAGAGATCTTGATCCTGGGTAAATTGGTAGGTTCTAAAAGCTAGATTTGAGCTCAATAAACAATACTTTGAATCTATTGTATAAGCTCAAATGATGGTACTTGATTATGCCCTCCACAAAATTGGAAGTTAAAGGCTCCCCCAGATGGTGGAGAGATTGGAATTGAAACATGTCCACTCTCATGCTTCGATACAAACCCAAACTTGGTTATCAATGACTTTCTTTCAATATTGTTCCCTAGGAGATGCTCAACAAACAATTGAATCTTAATTGCTCTTTCTGTCTTTGGAGCAAGAGATTCCAAACCATGAATTTATAATGTTGTCCAACCCTTGTCACAAATTTCATTCAATCAACCTTTCTTCATAGAAGTAAATGTCTATAAGGTAGAAAGTTATTCTCAACAAAGCCTAAAGTCTCAGCTAGTCTTTTATACAAGAAATATCCTTTTGCTCATTGGCATCTATGTCAAGGAGGGTTTGATGAAGTTGATTTGTGTCATATTTTGGAGGCGTTAGTGGTACAAGGTCATGTTAAAAGCTTAAGGAATTGTTTATGAGTGTTATACAACTCGAACAACTTGCTCTGTTTGTGGTATACTTCTCTATATTAGCATTATTGTAAGCATTTCCTTGTAGTTCAGCGTAGATGAGGATGATGTAGAGGCATTTTGGGAAATTATTAAATCATAAGGCAAACATATAGATTTTTATGCCAAAGGAAACCTTGGATTTATAACAATAGGTGACCTTTTTAATTTTAGTGTAACAAATTTTACAAGTGATGAAGAAAGACCGTACAATTGTAAAGCAAGATGCTTGTCAAAACCACGATATGGGGTCTTCCACATACTTTAATTTTGAATGTAGCTGAATTTTGTTGCAAAGAGAAGCTTGAGGTCAAGCAAATGTTGGATTTGAGTGAACACATAGACAGAGAATGCCACAGAGTTAACCCTGCAAATTGTAAATACAAGTTGGTTGGTGCAATTGTTCCCACAACTTTAAGTAGGCAAGGTGTTATTTATATATCAAACTCAAAATAAATCTTAGATAATGATTTTCTCAAAAAGTGGTTCAAGATTAACAACATAATAATCAAATTAGAAAGGTTATGTGCCCCTAGTCTCATTATTTAAGTGATGCATGACCTTCTGCTAGCATTATTATCCCTATGTGCAAAAATAGTAGCATTCCTTGCACCATTGAGCATCATAATTTGACTTAATTTTTTCAGAGGATGTAACTTTTCATCTAAAATTCCTGGGATGCCATTTTTTTAAATCAAAACATGTATTTTTTTAGATCTAAGCATTGGTGGTATTCTTTTCAAGTTTTAGTGAAATAGTTTCCTAGAAAATGCATGTTTTTACTGAGTTCACTACCTTTTCCTGATTTCTGCAACTTCAAACTGTTATATCTTTTGATCCAAGCATCATATTGAAGTGTTATTTTTTAAAGTGCATGTTTTTTTGTTATTAGAACAATATCCTTAATCTAGCGTAGTTATGTATCAGAAATAGTGTTTTTAATAATTTTATATTGTTTTTGCCTATATTTGGAATGTAAACACACTATTTTTATAAAAAGTTGCCTACTTTTAGTTGGGGGATCATTTTAGTGCTTATAACAGTTTCTTGGTTGGGCTCATTGGATCTTGGCTTGCATACCCACTCTTGTATCAAGGCATTATTGTAAAAATTGCAACATTATTTAGCATTTTTTTTAGGCTTTCTTCAAGGTTGATTACCTTGGTGTTTGTAATGGCTGCATACCAAGAGCTCCACACTCTAACACAGGCAAATAATAACCTACTTTTAGAAAACATAATGTTATTTTTGAAGTATCTTCACTTTAGGAAGACAAAGTTAGATTCCTTGAAGAGAATAGGAAACTTAAAAAACATAACTCTTTATTGCTTTCACTAATTTTTGGAAAATACACCCTCCTTCAGTCATTTCAAGATATAGTTTTACACTTGTAACATCAAATTGACACCATGGATATACCTCTCATTGAGCATAGTCTACCTTATGTCACTGATTCAAACCCTATTGAAGCATCATCATCCTATGATTTATCTAATCATGATTTCCCCATTATACTTGATGCACATATTATTACATCTAGTGCAACCCCCATTTGACTAGCACACAACTAGGTTTGGTTCCCACACTCTTCGATCTATGGGTCATTATAGTAGAGGCACAGGGAAATATTTGTAGGTGTAGTGTATTTTATTCATCTTGATCACTATATTTCTCACCATGACATTGGATATAGATCGGATTTACCTTCATTGGGTCTACTTCATGCACACTCACATGTTTGTTCACTCAACTCTTTGTGAGGACACGAGCAACACATGAGCCCTCTTACACCTTCATTTAGGGTGGAGAAAGTTGATATTGAGTCATGACACATCTATACATGATTCCTTGCATGCACCATTTGTCCACATGGCACTAGATCACATGCAAGTATCCTCATCTACCATCCATGCTCACTAAAGATGGATCTCATATTAATTATGGAAATAACATCAACATTCTTTGCATGGGGTCTACTAGCATGGATCCTCTACCATTCAACTGCATTATGTATACACTCCTCATTCTGCCTAATATTACTCCCTTTGTTTTAGAGAAACTTTATTTGGTAATGCTCCCTTGTTTTGGAGTAACTCTCACATTGATATGGACTTTCTTCGATAGATAGACAGTTTCCTTGTTTGTAGCTCTTATGGTGTTTACAATGTCTTCTTTATCTTTGTTTGGTGTTTTTGGACGTATTATATTTTCATTGAATTATAAAGTGCAATGGGGTTGTATTTCATAGCCTAGACTACCTTCATGACATGTGTGCATTATTTTGTGTGTCCCCTTTTTGTGTTTTTGTTGATAGCGTCTCACATAACCACTAGGCCCATCCTTCTTTGAGAGACCATTTCTCTATTCTTTGACACCTTGACAGTCAGTTGTCTCCTTTTTAGTGAGTATTTTTTGTCATACCCAACTTATGTCATTTTTTGATGTTTGAGTAGTGGATTTAGACCAACCATACATATATTTTTATCCACCCCATCCATTCGAAATTGTGTGTGTGTGTGTGTGTATTGTTTCTTTGGGTGTTGAGTGTCCCTCGCATCTACTTTATAGATTTTTTTAGTTGATGGCATTTTAATTTGGTGAACCCTTTCATACTTTTGATAGTTCACTTGGCAGTATTATCATTTAACATCTTTAGCATTTGTATATTCTTCAATGATCAAGTAGTGGATTCATACCACTCGTGTAACTTTTGAGTTCTTCCCCATCTAGCCATTATTCTTCCACTCCATCTTTTTCTTCAGCGATGAATTTCATCCCATCCAATGCATCTTCAATGATGGCTTTCATCCCATCTAGTGTAGTCTTCACAGTACTTAGTCTAGTTTTTTAATAAACCCTTGTTTTGTATCTTTTTTTCTAGGTTGTACTTATTGTACATGGATACTTCATTAGGCCTAATTTTTGGGACCTATTTTAAAGGAGTCTTAGCCTTGTTATTTTATATAGGCATCCATATCTTATATTTAAGGGGGGTGATGGTACAATATTCTACTTTCACTAATATTAAGTTGACTTAGGTTAGCTTAATTATACTATGTTTACATTGTGCACACCTCATAGACTTAAAATAAGATAACTAACATCGCTAATCAATTACCACCACATATGTCATGTGGGTATATAATCCCTAAGATCCCTATGTTTTTGCCTATTGATGCTTCATGTATGCTCACTCGCCTTCAGTCTTGTGTGATGATATTTGTTTACTTTCTCTTTCCCTCCAAACCCCATATGTGCTTTCAACCACAAGTTACCCTTGAAAAAATGGGTTAGTATTTTGATTGAGCAACCCTAACCACTCTCCCTTCAATGGATGAGTGTTGTTTGCATTCCAATGCTCTAAAGAGGGCTCAAACCACACATACTTCTCCCACTTATGTGTAACATCATGATCAATCTAAAATGGAATGTCATGTTTGGATTTCAATACTTAGCACCATGGAACTTTGAATTTTGTGTCTATCCAAACTTGGCTATAGGGTTGTTTCTTTGAGGGGATTTTAGATATCTATGCTTTTGTGATAATGTCTCAAGAGAGTGTTAATTGATTCCTTGAGTTTGTTAGGACTTGTCAAGAAGAGTTTCAGATGAGTACAACCTTAGGATTGGTTTATATTTATAACTAAATTTTTATTATTTATCGATATGATCAAACCATGAAACCTGTCCAAGTCGATGTAATGGAAAATTTTCAAATTTTAAAAATAGTCATTGTGTTCTGGGACACTATTGGTAGAGGTAGACACCCATGGTAGCCACAATTGTCTAGCTATTATTGTATTGTCCTAAAAGTGTAAATTAATGATCTAAGATATGGATAAGGTCTGTTTAGGATTATAGAATGTTCTTGTACGAACTAGGTTGATCCTAAATAGGTTTATCTAGTGAATAGAGTTGGCCAAGACAATATGTGGCTAGACATGTACAGAAAAAGTGTACACAAGAGTCAAATGCATGTGCAATATCCAAGTATGTCAAATTTGATATTGCCAAAGTGTCTAATACCTAATTTAGGTGTTTATAATTATGTCACGATGTGTTATAGATTATTATGAATGTAATGGGTATTTAATGATAGTGGTGAATAGTGACATGTTAAAGGTGCAATGTGTTTGAGTCTTTGGAATTGTGATTTGTATTAAATGTTTGTTGTGGGTTGTTGAGAACAATATTGTAAGTTTGTGGCTCTTGTGCCCATATAAACATGTCATTACACTTGAGTTAGTTAATCAAGAAGTTCAAATCGTATGCAGTATTTTGAGAGATAAGTACACCTGTAAAGACCACAAGTTAGTAAGTAGAGTTATGTAGATTTGATGTTCTAGTGCATGCCATTTGAGATTGGTAGTTATTGTAGTGTGTGTGCAAGTTGTATTTTTATAATTGAAATCAAATAAAGAGTTGAGTTGTGTTATTGCATTTCATTGCATTATTTTGTTGTGTAATTCTAAATACTACATGGTCTAAGGTATTTCTTCATTGAGACCCCTAACCGTGATTGCATCACTTTCTGAACTAAAAATATATTTTTATTTGGAACGAAGGGAACTCTACTATTTTTTATAATTCTATAGTTAACAAAAAAAAAATTATTTATGACAAAGCTATGGTGATATCAAATGTGATTATACAAATTCGAGTGCACACAAACAAGGTGGTTTTGAAGGTGGCCCATCCCCAGACCTTACTAGATCATTAGAGCAATGCACTATACACTATGGCACATGTTTTTGCAACTTTGCCACTAAGGGATCGAACTTAGTTGGAGGGTCACTATCGTAGCCACTCTCAAAGGCAGTGACACAACCATATTGGTTGGTCACCACCATTGCATAAATAATTTCCTTGATTTACTCAGCGTTAAAATTAAGTTCTACCGACTAATGACAAAAAATTATTGTGTATGATGTTAACCATTACCCCTTTCATAAGTTTTTAAGATGATTACTAAAACAATATCCTCAGAACATAAAAAAAAACTAATAAAAAAGTAAAACAAACACTAAATGAAATCTTATACTTGAAAATACCTCTACAACTTAATTTCTTAGTGCTTTTATAATATTTAAACGATATAACCCTTGGTTCAATAAATTGCGTGTTACTTTGATAAGTCTTTTTCTACGGAGTGGAGTAGTGGGTCTAGCAATGACAGAGCGGAAAAAAACATGGAAGGGAAACGTTGGGTTTGGTTTTATCTTTTAACCCATACATATTTTATTTAATATTTAATGTTTTGGCTGTTTCTTTTGGAGGCGGGGGCGGAGTGTCAGTCACATGAATATGGGATTGGGATGGCTTGTGAGTAAAGGCTGGGCCGAACGAAGCCTCGCTGTCCCTCCTCTTTGCGTTCGCATTTAGTGTGAAATACACGATTGATCCGCGGTGGAGAACCTCTCATCAGTGAGTGTTTCGCTTCCCTCTTTCACGGGATGCTCCCTTGGTTTTATGGTCCACTTTCACGGGTGGTATGCTCATTGTTCCTTAACTAAAGCAAATAGCCACGTATAAATTGTATAGGATGGTTTACAATTAAAAGGTGGTTGGTTGATTTTTAGGATATAAAATAAATAATATTTAAGATTATATAATTAATCATATTTGAAAAATATGTCGATGAAATATAAGTGAGTTGGTAATATGGTTTGGTTGTTTTTAACAATATGTATGTTGAAATTTCATTAGATATGACTACTGGTGATATATTCAAATTCTGTTGGTTATAATTTTAATATTCATAATTGTGATTGATCACTTAGGGATTTGGTCCCTCATTATGTGCTACTACCATTTATGTATCGATGGAGGAAAGCCTTCTGGCAGGGTATTGGGTGGGACCATGCTCATATTGTAAGGAGCATTACCCAAGTAGTTGAGCGATTCTTGCAAGTGCTAAAATTTCAGGGCCATTTCTCAACTTACGATTGAATCTGAAAGAATGTAGATGTGAGCACAAAATCTATCCTTAGTGAAAAACTACTATGAAATATTCTCATTACTAAAAATAGCAACGTTCCTAGATTTCCAAAACTAAAAAAAATGGAAGCTTTGAAAATTTCCAAATAAAAGCAAATATATATCAATGACTAAATATATTCGTTAAACAAAGTCATCATCGAAATTAAGGGCTTTGGTGAAAAGGTATAAAAAGGTTACAAATCCAATACCAAGCCTCATGAGCTCGTGGATAGGTCCAAAATAAGGGCACTTCCTATGAGTAAGCCTTGGTAGACTAAACACCCAAAAAATGGGAAAGTTTAGGCTCATGCTTAGCTTTCCACATCCAATCAAGATGACCAAGCCAATTCCAAGGGGAAAAATTAGGACTCCATTGATTGTTCAACTTACCAAGCATTGACGAGAAGGGATTCATAATTTGACACTATAAACATGGAGAATAGTACTTCAATAGTGTATCACATTTCCAACACCGAGCTTTACACCATGCCACTAAAGGTCAATGCCTCAATTTGTGCATCATAATATTTGAAATTAGTTATTGTATACACATAATAGAAAATATACAAAAAACGAGTAACTTATGCTTTCTCTATAAAATGGACCACATATTCCAATTTTAAAAAGAGAATATCTCACTCAATACAAATACTTTTCTTAAAAAATTAAAAACATTCATACCAAAAATTTTAACAAATGAAAAGGTATTATTAAATGTAATGAAAGACCACCAAATATTATGATTATTGAAATAAAAATTGAATCTAAATCTATCACTTATCTATTTGAGAAATCATTTGATTGTCTCAAAAACTTTTCAAAAACTCCGTAATGCAAGAATAATCTTGTTCAAAATCTGAATCTAATTTAATCCTTTATAATTTAAATTTATCATTTTAATTTTATTTCTAAGATTATCTAGAATGAGACAAGGGTTCTCCAATCCTTCCAAAGACCATCTCATACCAAAGTCTATGGGAAGCCTCACAAAGTGCACCTAAACAACAACAATGAATGCCAACTCCACATATATTAGCCACCTTCTTTTGCTACTTATAAAAAATAATGGGTCAGATGGGGGGAATAGTAGCCGGACAGTGACACATTGGGAGTTCAAATCCGATGCATGGCCAAATATATTGACTTTCTTGTACGATCCATTCTTAGGGGAAAACACAGGCGGCTAAGCGCAACAAACACAAAATGGGGGCAACATGACAATCTTCACTCATCACTGAATGTTGTTGCATTTCTTATAGCTGCAAACAACACTATCTCCATGATAGAAACGACTGGCTCCATGATAGAAATGACTTTCATTGGATTTAGAGTAGACTAGGCTCCATAGAAGACTTCTGACAGGAATAAAGGACAAAACGTCAAAGGTTAGAGCAAACAAACATCCATTACTTTATTTTAAGTTTGTTTTATTTTTTATGTGGCATCCTCTGCATATCTATTAGGCAAATCTACACTTCAAACAAACTGTCAAGATTTTTTAAGACAAAGCCTCCAGACACCATACCTTTTTAAAGTAAACAGATCCCAACAGGGTTAACTATGGTAAAAAAAAGTAGGTTTTAGAGGCAACTTGGAAAAGGGGACTACTACCAAGAAGTCACAAGTTGTAAACCAATCTGGGATAAACAAGAAAGGGGTATCTGAAACTATATTATTTATGGAAACAAATCACTCGGGCAAAGTAAAAATTACTTCAACAATTAAAAGTGGTAAATGGGTGTGGGTAAATACAAAACAGTTTCGGGGGATCTTGAGATGTAAGCTCTCTTGATCAAAATGGGAACTAGCAAGGAGAAATCAAACCCAAAGACAAACAAAAGTTGTGTGTAAAACACAATCAAGCAAGGGGCTAAAAAAACATAAAGAGGGAACTGAAACAAAAATTTACAGTCCCACTAACACTCCTCTTACCTAGCCATCACAACTGTATGTGAAAGAATTGATGAATGCCAAAAATAGGGTAGAGTGTTTGGAAGCCAAGGAGTAGGAAAGTAATGCCAAGCGCCTCGAGTTAACAAAAGTAAATCAAAACTTATTGGAGAACAACAAGGTGCTAAAGGAACAAGTGGTAATGCTGCAAGATGCAATAAAAGTAGGGGAACATGAGTGGCAAAATATGAAGCTAACTTGGCAAAGCATGATAGAATCAACTAAACTTATAGGAATAGAGGCCCAAGTAGGTCAACAATCAAACATTCAGAATCTAGGGATGCACGTAAATAACAAAGAGCTCATAGCAAAGGAGAATAAAACATGGGCACAAATCGTTAGAGACTCAATAATAACGGTTTTAGAAGAAGAGACAAACACAAAGGCTGATAGCATGCAAGAAAGAGAGGGCAAACAAAGATATGACAAGGTAAGAAATGTCATTATAAAATTAGTAAGGGATTACGATAAAAATGAAATCACTTTCAATCTTGCAATTGACTTCTTGAGAGCAAAGTTGCATTGGCAAGGGAAAATCTGCCAAGCCAGGAGGATTGGAAAGATATGTGATGAAATGGATAGACCTATCAAAGTTGTCATGGTACACAGGGAAGACAAACTCCAAGTCTTAAGCAAAAAGTGACTTTCAAGGGGATCTCACTTCTTTCTAGATGAGGACTTAACATTAAAACAACAAGAAGAGAGAAGGGTAGAATTGGCTAAAATTAGGATAGCAAGGGATGAAGGAAAAAGGACATGGTTATACAATGGAAAAGTGATCATCACAAATATAGGATCCCATGATAAGTTCAAGCAACAAAATGATAGCAAAGAGAGAATGGGTATCTCTAGGTTCACAAGAATTGGAGATTACCAAACGGTGATAGAAAGGGCTAATGACTCAACTTTGAGTTTTTTGCACTAAAGTAAATAGTAATTAGGGATCCCCCATACACACTTAAATTTAGTGTGTTGGAATTGTAGAGGCTACCCTTGGAGGAGGGGTCTTGGACTAGGGCCTATTGCGGAAGAACGAGACATAATTTGTCTTATTGAAATGCATGAACAAGAAGGCTGTAAAACTCCCAGTTTTGAAGGTTACATAAAGTTTGTGTTTTGAAACAAAGTAGTGGGCAATGGCAAAGGATACAATGGCATAATGGTTTTAGTGAAAAAAGTTGAAGGACACACAATTCAGTTGGTAAGAGAAGACACAATTAAATAATACATTTGGGTCAAAATTTTAGAAAATGGGAATCACATAAACATTGCAACATGTTATTTTGCTCCCAAAATCTCCAAAACCTACAAAAGAAATGGTTTGGACAACAAAGATCCATATGCAACCATAAAAAAAGACATCTCAGTGTATTCCCAACAAATTGAAGTTCTTATTTTGGGAGACTTCAATGTTAGGACAACAAATAGTCAGGTTAATATTTTAGGCAGTAAGGAGGATCATAATCCTATCTAGCTTATAAAAGAAGAGAATAAATAATGGGTGAGATGTTCAGAAGACAATAAGGACATCAATCATTATGGTGAATAATTGCTTACTTTGTAAGGCACCTTTGATCTAATCATTTGTAATGGCATGGACAGATGGAAGAAATCCAACAATTTTTCTTGCAACACATATAATGAGGTAGGTGTTGTTGACTATGCAATTTTATCTAAAAGTGTGCTGGAAAAGATAGAGGAGGTCACAATTGGTGAGCACTTGTGGGAGTTAAAATATGATCATAGACCTATGTATGTAAGACTTGCATGGCCGGTTAAAAGTCAGTAATAAAAAAAAATACAACCCCCACAACAACCAATTACAAAGGGTAGAGTTCTTTTAAATCAAGAAAACCATAACAACTTCAAGGCAACACTAGATCAATTATGTGAAAAGGGGATAACTAGATCACAATCCCTCAACAGTCATGAGTTAACCACTATAATCCAAGGAGTGCTTGAGAAGTGCAAAAGGGCAAAGAACAAGAAGTCGACAAAAAACTATTTTTCCAGTAAATATTTAGTTTAATGATGATTGTAAAATAAATGCCCTTCAAAATAGATGCAAAGAAGCTAAATTATGGGATTAGAAAACTATTCAAACTCTTTTTGGACTATTGGTAATCTCGGTGGTGCTTTATGGGTGTGAGCTTTGGGCTAGCAGCTTGTCAAAGTCCAAGTGGAAGCAAATACAGAGAATTCAAAAACACATGATCACCAACAAGTTCAGATTAAAAGTTTTAACTCCGTATGAGATCTTGTTAGTTAAAATAGGGACTATTCCAATGGAAGCCATGGAAATGGTGTGTCTCCTAAAATATCTCAAAAGAATTGAGCAGCTGGAAACAAGTAGGTGGCCTAAGGTAGTTTTCAATGAGGTGCCCAACAAAAGAAAGAAGTCTTAGATGAAGCAAAATAACAAGTGGATGATCAAGTGGAATATCTATTTGAACACTTGTCCTATTGATAGCAAAGATATAAAAGCTTTTGTCATAGATAAATTTCACAAGTCTATGTGAGGTGGTATGTTAGGGAGAAAGAAGAATTATTACCTTGAGGTCTTCAAATCCACATGTGATCATCAACAAAAGGCTTACATTGGGGAAAATATCCCTTTTAGAGCTATGACTTTGATTGCTCAGCTTAAAACTAATTTGCATCAGCTTCAATGCGAAATAAGGTGGAAAAGGCCTAAAGAAACTTGGGAAGAGAGAGTATGTGAATTTTGTAATGTGGAGTTAGTTGAATCAGAAAAACTCTTTATTTTAGGTTGCGACACTTACATGGACATCAGGGCAAAATATGTGGACTTCCTGACAATAACTTCTTGGCATGGTCTATTTATAGAGGGGTCTCTGGAGAAAGTTGGAGAGCTCATTCTTTCTTTGAATAAAAGAAGAAATACAAGGTAGAAGCAAATTTGACTGGGCTGGTTGTCTCATAGGCTATTTATTTAGCCTCGTGGACATTAAAATATCTTCTTCTTCTATTAAACCATGAAGTCTATGCCTTGCTATGATAAAAGACTTGCAAGCCATTTTTGAGGAGGATGTTTAGTACATTTGGTAGATGGTAGGAAACAATCATGTTTATTTCATTTGAGGCGGTGGAAAACCTACATCTCTAATTTGCTCTTATGGATTTTGGTGCTCATGTATATAAACTAGTTTTCTTTTCTTTTATGGCATGTACATCTCCCACCCTCTAGAGGTTATGGGCATTTTTAATGACTTTTATTTTATTTTGGTGAATATAAAGCTTTTATTTTGACCGAATAAATAGATGATCCCCAAACTTGACTTCATGAATTTAATATTGGGTGACATTTCTCTTAAAAGACTTTTTTCTCATATCATATATTTAGTGCAAAAGTGAATATTTATGGTTGGAAGTAGAAGGCAATGAATACATTAATATTTCTTTCGATAAACAAAGGTTATGATGTAGTTTTAGTACTTGCTTTGAGTTGAGAAGTTTCCTAATTGCTTTGTGATAGCTGGAACCAATTAAATAAGATGTAGAGTCTATGTAAATTTTTATAATAAACTATATATTTTCTAAGTTATATTGAAAAGTAACATTATTCTAATGCAAAAATGACGTGTCAAAAAGATATTTCAGTAAGGTTTTGTGATTAAGTTATTATTATTTAGTTTTATAATGTATGTGCAATTTTGTAATTAATTTAGGAGGAAATACATTTCAACTTATGTTCATTATTTCTAATATTTGAGTATTTGATTGTAGATTGGAGACTAGACAGAAGTAATATGATGAAATAGAGGAGTATTTTATTAACATGCATGTTTCGAGGCTTTAGTATAATAACTATATAATATACAACAAAGGCCATAAAATATTGTATTAAGAGCCATAAAAGGCCATCAAAATTAAAATAGACACGAGGTGGTGAAAAAAGTAGCTCAACAAATCTGCACAGCCTAGAGAGAATTTGCTTCTAAAGATAAGAGTAGTTAAATAAAATCACACTCTACTTACATCATAAATTTGCATTGTGGTTTTTGTGTGAGAGTAAATTGTGTGCGAAAAAATGAGAGTGTGCAGAATCATCAACCGAGTTTAAAAGGTTAGGATTATATATATAGTCACACATCCAATTCTTGTTTCTTTGTGTGATGCAATGATAAGTACTTAGAGCCAAATACAAGAGTAAAAACATCTCCAAAAAATATGCACAAGGCAATGAGCTTAAGCCTTTATATTTTTACATTCTATTGTAAACAATATAGTAAATAACCATTGCAAATATATACAAAAATATATTTTTATTTTTCTAATTTGCAGCTATAGATAAAAGGTAAAACAAATATCTATTAACTGATGTAGGCCACAAAGGTGAAAGCGGTGCAGGTGATTTCAAATCATCAACTATATAAAAATACAACAAACTGTATCAATATGCTAATTCCCAGTCTGGGTCAAATTTACCTATACATAAGAATATGTTTTATAGGCTATTTAATAATGAAATGATTTTATACTACTTCATTGTTCTTTGATTTTGGAAATAATTAATACCATTAATGGCATAATTGATACCTATCTTTGCATTGTAAATTCTATTTAAGGGATCCATTGACCATAAATTATGTTACGATTGCCAACGTTCCTCCAGGCCCATCTAGTAAAACACCATAAAAGCAAAGAATATTTACTATGGTGTCAATAATAGTAAAGTACCTCATTATCTTATAATGTACCAAAATGATTTTATATGGAATCCATTTATCTATCCATAAGTTTTGTATGACAGTCACCATTCCTTTTTACTACACCATCAAAGCATTTGATAGTATTGGTGCTATGATTTGAAAGAAATAATTAAACACATAATAAATCACTGCCCAAACAAACATTTAACAACATTTTCCATTGCAACCCAACGTAGTTTGAAATAAATACAAAAACTTCCCCCAAACTAGTAAATTAATAGATTGCCTCTTTATGCAAGAATAATTATAGACTCAGAAAAACTTAAACACAACAAACCAAATTTTAAGACTAGAACTATTATGAACAAGATGCCTTACTCAACAAATTGGCATATCTGTAAGGGTGACTTACTTGGCTTCACAGTGCATCTCATGCTCTCAAAATAACTCAGCCTCATAATGCAACACGCCTTACAAACAAGAGAAATGCAAGGTGCCAGGATCTTGCCAACAACATAGGTGGCCTTCACTTTGACCTTCAAGCTGTTTAGTTGACAGGCCACTGCCTAGAAGGGCACATGTGGCCTTTGTTGGCAAACTATCGTATTTGTTAAAAAACCATGACATTGATGAAGCTCCATATTTTTTTAACACATAAAATGATTTCCATTGGTACAGGCTATAAAAATTATTCAGGGTCTACTGCTAACTAGAGAAATTAATAAAATACTGTGAAACATTAGCAAATAGAAAATATGCAATGCACATATCATTTTTATTGGCTACCACTGCAATGTTGACCAAAATAAAATCCTTAGATGAAACTAATAGTACCAAACAGGTATTAATAATAAGTAACACCTTCCTTCAAGTGAACGATGTAGTCAAAGTGATATTTGAATCTTGCAACAATTTCTATTTTTTAAAATTCAGTGAATTAGACCTTTACAACTTACAGAATTAAAGTAGTTTTTCATGTGATTTGGTGCAAATACCATTTGCATTCCACATTAATATTTTTACTCTTTTTTTGGTGCAAAAATTGTAAAATAATTTTAATTCTAAATTATTATGTAAAACTATTATGTTTGAAATCCTTTGCATATTATTTTTTGGATATTAGGTATGTGCTACCATGAGTAGGACATTTTGCTCTAATTTGATTTTAGGTGGGTATTACATAGTTTCGATTGTGGTGGCTCTAGCATTCATGCTTTGAAAAAATATGATATGGATGAAGATGTAGATGATCATTATTAATTATTTTGACACTCTTCCATTATCAGACACCCCTAGACCTAACTTCTTCTAAGTACCCACCATGAAGGTTTAAATTTCTTGTTATTTTTAATGTGAAATAATGTTTTTCATTCAAAAATTCTAATAAACTTGATTATGACAAGGCTAATACTTATAGGGACCTGTAAGAGTAGGACGACACAAAACATCATGTTGGGATGAGTGGATATTTCTTGAACTCTACTTCTAGGGACCTTCCACAAAGGTATAAATTTGTAGTTGATTTTTTAATATGAAATCTTTTTTCTCATTGAATAATTCTAATACAATTGATTTTGACATCTCTACTTCTCATAGTTTTAATTATTAGTGTAGGTTTCTATTTCATTTAATGGTTTTTCCCTACACATATTTAGTTAGTTTGCTTAGGTATCTTTTTAGGTCATCATGAAGGATAATCTCACATTCATGAGGAAGTGAGGACATGTTTATCTTTCACCTATATAATGTACCTTCCTAAAGATTTTATGGCTAATGATGTTAATGCTAATATTTTAATATTTTTATTATTGAGTAATAAGTTTATTTTGGCTCATATTTGATTTCGCTACTACACAAAGGGAATTTCTTCATGCATTTGACTCTATCAAGTAGATTTTCAATTGTGGCCCATTCTAACATGGTATCAAAGCTTTTTTGGTAAATGAATGCCATTTTTCTTGTTATGAAGTCTTGAGTTTTAGCTTGCATGTCACAGATATACTATCCATTGACCATCCATATTGAAGATTCACCTTTCACATATTTTGCTCTTCTACTAGGGTCCTCTGTTGATCCAGATTCAAAAAATGAATAAGAGAAAGGTGTCTCCAGCTGGTCATATTTCATATAGTAAGTTTTCATGTAAAACCAATTACACCATCAAATTTAAAAGGTGTCAAAACCTAAGGATCGATTGTAAACACAACCGAGTTTCATGACAATTAATATTTTGTCATTTTTTGAGGTTTTTGGGGCTTTTTCAGTGATTTCACACAAATCCATATAATAGTCTTCAAAATTTTTTTTTGGGATTTGTCTAGGTTTTTAAAGATCTTTAGTGGGTCTTTGGTGGATTTTTGAGAGGTATACTAGATCTGGTATTTTTGAAATAGACAAAATTTCTATCCTTGTATGTATATTATGAGAAATTCCAACATTCCTCACACTGGGGGAATCGTCATAAAGATCTCTCCTAATTATAACATTTCAAGCACCAATGACCAAAAATGTAGGATGCATTCTCAACAAAAAATTTCAACATCAAAACTATTGACTCTGGGAGTAGTCCATAATACCGACATCAAGATTATCCACTTTCAAAATAATCAGAAATCTTGACATCGAGACTTTCAACTACTAGAGTAGTCCATGTCACTCATATTAGGACTATCAAATGTGGGATCAGTTGAAAACCTTGATAACTATAGCAAACCACTACATCCCCAATACATTTCTTTGACTATAGGAAGTCTCAAAAATCCCAACATCAAGACTTTTGGGTGTATGTGCAGTCCTAAACCCCACTATGGGAACCATGTAAAATTAAAACAATTATAAGAGGGAGATATGTCTTCAACATAAAACCTTGACGTCAAATATTTTAACTGTAGGAGCAATAAAAAACCCTGATAAGTGCAAGGATTCCTCTAAACTCTAATGATAGCCATAAGAAAATCAAATTTAATCTCAAGAGGCATGACACTATTTATTTTCAAAAAGGGATCATATTTTAGATTATGTCACTCGCCCATCAATCACATTAATCAAAGTGAAGGGGGGAGAACACCCAAAATAAGTCTTAACACTTGGTCATATGGGAGTTAAGCCCGTAGTTGCTTCCAAACCAAAATTGTTTAAGTTTTGCTTCAAGGGGACATAAGTTTTTTTTTGTGGGGAAGTTGATTCCAAAAAAAATTCACACAAAATTTAAAAAAAAAAAAAATTCAAATTTATGCAAAGTGGAGATCATTATTTTTTACAAGCAAGGAACATTCAAACTTACATAACTTTCAATTGACGACTATATATTAGGTGTTGTTTATTTTGAAAGTACAAGTTTTTTCAAACCCTATGCATTGGTGATATTTTCATGCCTTTTAAAATTAAACCTCTATAAATTTATGGGGGTTGCATATCATAATTTTTCAACACACGTAATTCAACACATACTTCATTTCTGCACCATGGATCTAAGTTTAGTTTAGATTCTTATACCGTTCAACTATCACAAGTGGAAAGTCAAAGTACAAATACTCTTGAGGAGGAGTAAAGGCTTACACCAAATCACGATGGGTACATAAATAAAATCAACACCTAAAGTAGAGAAGGTGAAGTGGTACAATAAAAGTGATGAAGCCTACAATCTTTTATGCCTATCTATGTCTCTCAACATGCTCTTTCATATCAAATCTATAACAAGTCTGAATCAAGTGTGGACCTTATTGATAAAACCCTTTCAAAAGTAGGACATCATGAAGGATCATGAGTTGGAGAATAAGCTCATTAGTTTGAGCCTAGGTGATTTTTATATGATATGAGACTTCTTCACAAAGTTCAAATCACTCAGGTTATAGTTAAAATCATGTGACATTGACAAAAAGTATGATCAATTGATTCTTTCCATCCTTACCAAATTGGGATCCAACTATTCTATCTTCATTTCTACCTTCCATGCCACCAAGCATGCCATTGGATATACATGGACCATGCCATCCTTGGATGAATTTACTACCAACTTGATTTGAGAGAAAGACAAGCTCATTCAAATGGGTACATTGGAGTTATCTAAATCGCATGCCTTAATTATGAGTTATGACAAACAAAAGGTTTCTAATAGCAAGGAGAAGAAATATAACAAGAAAGACTGAAAATAAAGAAAGGATTAGAAATGTGATGCTAAATCTAAAGCATCAAAAAAGTCCTCTTCAGATGGGAAATCCAAGATAAAGTGACTCACATGTGGTTATTACAAGAAATCTAGACATTATGAATCCAAATGCATGAAAAAGCAAATTGACCAATTAAAAAAAATACTCGAGAAGCATAATATCAGTGTCCCTGATTCTTCCAATCAGAGTTCATCAGTACAAGAGTCTTCTAAGGCCAAAGATAGTAATAAGGATAAAGATAAGGGAAAAATACTTGTTTCACTTACATCTTAGCCTTCCATATGGGTTATTGATTCTGGTGCTTCGCACCACATGGTTTCATCACAAGACATGTTTTCATCCTTGGAGCCTTGTTCTATGTCTTCCATATTATTAGATGA